>JAUMJJ010000108.1:1953860-2605146 GCA_033556795.1 Tapera naevia | reverse complement strand
CTCAAGCTACACAAGCCTGGCTTCAGGGAAGCAATTGCCAACCTTTCTAAACCAAACCAATAAATAATTACAGACTACTTAGGCCAGCACTACCTATTATGCAAAGTCTGTATAGGTTTTCACACAAATGAGTGATCTGAGCATTTTTGGTCACCTTTGATGACAGAGACAGCAGAAAGGGAACACTAGGCGCAATGACACAAGTGCAATCTTGGTGGCTGCCTTTCAGTAACAGGAGTGTCCATGCCTGGAGCCACTGTTAAATAATAGCCAAGCACCGTCATCTTCTGCTCTGACTATTGCCTACGTAGATTTTAGAAGTTCTCTTCAATGACTCTGAAGAGCAGCAAAGCAAAGGCAGATAACGATTTTATGACCGTGACAGCCCATTTCCCAACTCTGAGCATTTTTATACATACAAACCACTGCATAAGCCCGGTTCTGATGAGTCAAGCTGTTTAGTTTGATTCATCTTCCCTGCTGCTCACCAAACACAAGCCAGTACAGGCAAAATCCTATCCAGTTGATACTGTCTTGTGAAAGCAATTACAGCAAGCTGCTTCTTGGACTATAAGGCCTTTGGGTGCAGCTGATGAGCACAGTGAGGGAATGCCATGTGGGCACATCCTGCGTACATGGTTTGTCTCCATTCAGTATTTTTTCCATCCTCCATCACTTCTAAACACATATTTCCAGCCCCATGATTCTCAGGAAACAAGGCAGGGGGGGGAAAGAGAAAATGAGAACAAGTGTGGACAAGGCTTGAGGCAAATCTAGATAAGATGGTGCCTGAAATCCCAGCAGCCTCCCTGGAGCCACCTCTATTTTCCCTCTTCTAGCAATGAGCCTACTGGTTTGGGCTGCACCTGTCTTTGCAAAGATAGAAGCTTTTTTTTGAAGTGTAGCCAGAGTCAGGAGTACAAGCCTCTGAAACCAGCGATGTTTCCTAAAGTGTGAGAGAGGCCAGAGAGCAGCCTTTTCTATTCCCCTTCTTTGTTTGTATCAGGAATTTGCAATCCAAATTGCAGCCACCACCAGGGCAGGCAATGAGCCCAGCCAGTGTGAGTAAGAAGCATCTTAAAGAGTTCATGAGGCTGCTTGCCAAGGAGCTGCTGTGAGACAAGGTGAACAGAGCTCGAAAAACTGTATGCATATAGCACCCTTAAGATAGCAAATAAAAAACCTGTCCTGCAATGTAAAGGAATGTGATAGTTACCG
Organism: Tapera naevia; assembly: GCA_033556795.1. Taxonomy (NCBI): domain Eukaryota; kingdom Metazoa; phylum Chordata; class Aves; order Cuculiformes; family Neomorphidae; genus Tapera; species Tapera naevia. The sequence goes on along the minus strand of JAUMJJ010000108.1, from coordinate 2,603,928 downwards.
ACTGCTCCCCTATAGTTGCAAGAGTCCTTGAAATATTAACAGGGTTATCAGCATTGACTTATCGGTTACAGCAGCACCTAGATAATTTAAAGGATTAAGCCAGAGCTCATGAACATATGCACTTTATTAACGCAAAATCCTTACTATCGGAGAATTTCTTACCTTTTTAATGATTTTTTTTTTAATTTTTTTAATTTACAATGCTAGAAATGCAGCAATCTACAGAGAATTGAGAACTAAAAAATATTCAGTTGTTTATTTTTGGATTAATTTATTACAATATTTTCTTGTGTTCTGTGTGTTTCCAATACAAGTGTTTTTAAACATGTTTACTGCATCTCCTATGATTTTGATGTTAGAACAATGTAGCTGCATTTTGCATCACACTATCTGTGCCAGGTTCAAGCTGTAGAACTTTCAGGTGACAGAACTTCACACAAATGAAAGCTGGGAGTTCTGTCCCTACAGAGAAAAGAGGACAGTGCTGAAATACCTGCCTACATGGGCTAGGTACTGAGATTATGCACGGAGCACTGGAACAAGTGCTCCCCTTAGTTTAAGTCAATGTGGTTGCACAGGCTTATGGGAAGGATAGCACAACCTTTTCATATGTTGACATACGGCTTCCAGAAGGGAAAAAATGCAAGCATGGGCAAACATACATAATCTTCTCCAAGAAGGAGCAGCACAGAATCCACCAAGCCAAGGGCAGAGCCTAAACCCACCTCATTACTGACTTCTCTTTTACACCACCCCTGCTACCTGACTAACCCTGTGCTGAACTGTTCCAGCGCAAGGTAATAACAATCCTACTCAAAAGAAATCCAACAAACGAGTATTTTTTCTTTAGGATTTGGTTGCAAATCCACAGCGGCCCTAAGCTAATACTATGTCTTCTGTTTGGTTGGTTTTTACTGGTAGTTTGGCTTATTATCAGCTTTCATCCTCCCTTGCACTGTCTCCGATACTCATTCAATGGATTGAGCTGTTTTCCTCATGCTAAGTCACAAGCTTGTTTTGGTTTGTTTTTTTTTGATGGCAGGTTGGCTTTTTAGCAACTTAGTGCATGGAAACAGCCCAGCACAAGGTCATACAGGTGCTGGGAAGGAAAAGACTGTAACAGCCAGAAGCTAGATTGGCTCAGATTTGCTGCAACTTGCAGGCTATGACATTTGTAAATAACTTCCATTCCCATTCATTTATCTACTGAACTACGCTGCCTTGTGGATTTTTTATCTTCTTTTGATACCAAGTTTAGGAGATGATAGCAATGCTGTTATCAACACACAACAACTTACACAAGCTGAGGCAGTTCAAAGGGCTAATGAATTTACAATTTGTTAATATGTGTGTTTAATTTCTGCAGCAAAAATAGTATGGCAAACAATTTTCCCACCGAGTTCAATTTTCTGTTCAAAGAAGCTTCTCAAGGAAGCACATTGTATATACATAATGCTACTTATAAACTATCAAGTGTTCATTAATTTATCAAGCTTCATCTTTAACCCTGCTACATTTTGGATTCCTTCACAGAAAGGTTGTTCCAGAAATTTGCTTCCCTACACGTTTCAAAGTGCCTTTTAACATCCCACCTAAATTTATTGAGTTAGTTCTTAGTCAGTTTATTTTTTCCTTCACACTGCCCTGCTCTTCACTTTGTTTTCCCTAAGTACTTCAGAGTGGTAGGTAGCACTCATAGTCCTCTTTGGTTTTCATTTTGCAATACAAAACATGCAATCTTCTACCATGAATGAAACATTTTCTCCATTCCGGAACTTGTCCTCTTCACAATATACATTAACTTATCTTGACTAGGAACTATCAGAATAATATGGCCATGAGATATTCACATTGCCTTGTATAGCAGCATGTAATACCTCACCTTGTTTAACAAGCCCATCGCACTTAAACCCTTGTGGTGGAAGCAACATGTGCCAACACATTTTTCAGCTGATCCATTACTTCCATCTTTCTGAACCAACTCAGACACACAGACAGTGGCTGGGCGAGATAAGTCACCCAAATAGTGTAATTTCAGAAAATGGAATAATTTTCCACCTTGGTATTTTATAGGCACTTGAAATAATACCAAAGCAGGTGGATGGCTCTTCCCCAAAGAGGGGGCAGCGTGGTCGCAGCACACCCACTTAACAATATACTGCTTTCCTCGGGGAAGCAGCAGCGTTGCCTCTAAACAAGCAGCAACACATAATCCAACTGAAGGAAATACAAGAGGTGCTGAAACACTGTCATATGGAGGCCAACCTGTTCCAAAACACTTAATGACTCACAAATGATAGTAGAGAAAATTAAATGCTACAAAATGTCTAAGAACAGAAATGGAAAATAAATTCATTAAGAATTAAGAAATTACGATTAAGAACAGAAGCAGTAGCAGTTACTTAGTGTGGGACTATTAACTATTGTGCCTTCCAAAAGTGATTAAATTACCCTACAACTTTAAAGGATCAGAATCTCATTTACTAGAGGACAAGTTCTCAGCTGCAAGCTCAAGCCCTTGCCCCAGGACCTGAACATCCAAACAAGGTACCTACATTAACTGGTCTCTCCCACTGCACCATGAAGATGGAGCGGGTGTTCAACAGTGAAAACCCATCCCTGGACAGGCCACCAGCAAATCAGCCACTGACTGGCTGAAGTGGGAAGCAGGGACGGATGACACTGTTCACAAAACCAGTCAGAGCCCTGCTTTTAACAATCACTGTACCATAAAAGGGAAAACTACTGCAAAAAAAGGAAAAAGCACTGGAAATGCGAACACAGACGCGTGGCTGTAAAATCATCAGGCTGAGCTCTCTGCTAAGTACATGGAGGGATTCAGTGACCCTGAGGGAGTATTACTTGCTGAATGAGCCAAGAATACGCCTTGCCGGGTATTAGGCAATGTCATGTAATATGACTACAGCAGTAAGCACAAAGGCTCTACAGTGCAAAGAACAACACTGTGAATTTCACAACTGCTGAAATCTCAGAGTGATTTCTTTAAAATTCCTTTTCAGCACAGGAATAAAATTTAATCAGTCTTTTCTTATCATTAGTCATTTATATAAGTTAATTTAAATACCTGAAAATGCACAATATCCCAATTTCACTCAGCACTAAGCCAGTAAAATGCCATCCTATACGATCAATATGGTATCCATAGAGTGTGAATAAAGCTGTTTACCCCTTGGGACACTTTCCAGTCTGAGAAAGCTTTCAAACTAGCCATGAAAGTTGTCACTGTACCTTCCCTTTAGGCTTTGAGAACAGTAAAAGGATCTTTTGACAGCTTGCTCAGACGATCAAGGAGATGCATAGCATAAACCCAGGCAGTTACTGACATCATCTCAGAGCAGGCAAAATGGCCTCTCCTGGAGGACTTTCACCCAGGAAAAAAAAAGGATAGATGCTCAACTGCCATGGGTGGCATGAAGAATTCAGCTAATTTAATCTGATTATCTCAGCATCTCGGCTTCAGTGCAGTCTGATACATGGTGACTGTGTCAAGGAGTCAGTCAGTCATCCCCACTTAAGAAATCCCCAACCACTTGGCAAGGGACATATTTTAAAATCATATTGTACAAAAGCCTGTAAAATTCAGTCATGCAAAATAAACAAGTAAACAACAGAAAATATGTCCTTGTCTCTCTGTTTTTACCTGGGTTTATTGCAATTCCTCAGTCATGTCCATGAATGCTGTCCATAGTAAATAGGAATTTATTAGTTTAGAGCCTCTTAAAGCTGAATAAAGACCCAAACACCACTATTAGCTGAGCCTTAAGGAAGCTGAGGCATAAGAAACCAGCTAGTAAAGGCCACTGCAACTTGTCTAAAGGGATAGGAACAAAATATAGTCACCATCTACACCCAAATTGGGCCAAATTCCCAGTTTATGAATACAGGTGTTGCTCCCACAGACTTCAAAGATGACAAGCAACAATATTCAGCATGCAGTGTGTTCCACAACCTGGGACTCGCCACAGCCATGACTGCCAATACTGGGCAGCAAAACCTCTGTGGGCTGTCACCATTTCACGATGTTCCCCTGTGCAAGGAAGATACACCCAACAGCCAGCACCACTGAGGTGCCAACTCCAAAAACAGCCACTGGAAGTATGAGGGCCGCATAGGCGATGGAATGGCTGTCACCAGTTCACTGGGAGCATCTCACAGCGCATCCCTGGAAGGGACAGACCCTGCTCCTCGCCTTGGGCGAATGTGCCCACCTATACAGCACAGTGGTTTGAAGAAGGTGAGGGATGTACAAGAAACCAGCCCTCTCCCCAAAAGCAAAAGAGAAGGATGTTACAAGACCTTGCACTGTGCCCGGCGGACAACCGCCAGCCGGCTCCCAGCGCCTGCTGGACACACGTTGGCTGGGCCCAGGGAAGTCCCCAGCACTGCCTTCTGTGTCTGGCTATCTCACAGGGCTGTCAGTCGCTCAGTGTACGGTGGTTATCCGAATTATTTACAGCAGGTATTACAACACCAGCCCCCACAAGGTCTCCACTACACTCAGCCCTGTATAAACTTGCAGCAGGCAAACTCCACAGACGCGGCTCCTTGCTGCAGAACAGCACACAGCAAACACACCCCATGAATGCAAAGGGAGCAGGGAGAAGAAGATAAGCAAGAAAGAAACATGAACACCAGGGTGTTTTGTGAAACAAGCTTTCAGCATCCACCAAAATGTATCCAGCACCTAAAATGTACCCAGGGTTCCCACTTTGCATAAACAGAGCAAACAAGCAGCACAAACAACCAGCTGCTAGCAGCTTGGTCAACAAAGCCAAGCATTAAGATTGCCAAACTCAATGCAGAGTAATGCCAGGTAGCTTTGTAAGCAGCACTGACAAGTCAACCTGTCTTAACTAACATTCTGAAAAACTCACAGAAATTTGCCCACACTGCTTTTGCTCACAATGAATCCTTTTGCAGACAGCCTACAAAACCAACCAGAAGGCACCAGCGGGTTTCATGATCTCGAGAAACTGTAGTTAAGACGGGATTTAAACTAGCAGGCAATTATCTGCCAGATGGAGAGCTCATCATGCAGAGCATACATCGCTAAAATACACTGTGTCAATAAAAGGAGGCCAACATCAGAAATACACCCCGTGAGAAGGGAAACTGAGTCAACCGATGGGATAGTTCAACCATTGCTGCCAAGAGACTTGTACCGTATGTGTCAGGACAATGTTGGCGAGCTGTAGCGTCAACGAGCACACTGAGGGAAAGCCACAAGACCCAAGCAACGAGCAGCAACATGTTGATAATTACTAGCAAGTCTATCATCATGGCAAACTGTAGTGAGAAAGAGGATTAACCAGTAGGCGAAGATATGTTGAACTCTGGATATTTAGCAATGTAATTTAAGTCTGAGCCCGTGAATCCTTCCATAACTGACACTTGTACCCACGTGGGGGCCTCTTCACATAAAAGTAAAATACATTTACAAATAGATAAAGCCAGAAGACAAACAAATCAGCTCTGATCAACAGGAAAGAACTCCTGGGAAAGGTCTGGGTTTCTTGTTTATTTCACCTTTGAGTTTCAGAACTACTACCAAAACTGACCTAGTCCTGACATAGCCTGAGTGGCTTGTGATCCAGCTTTAATTACAGCCTAAAGCAGCTGAGGGTCAAAGCCAGACTGCCCACACTGCTGCTTAGCTGAAGCAGAGGTGCCCATATACACGAGTGTGAGCCAAAAAGCCTCCTCTCTGGCACCCTGCAAGTGTGAGCATGACTCTGTAGCTTATGGCACTTACCTAAGAGATGGGAAACGTGAGTCCCACAACTGTTTCTGTACCTTATTCGGCTCTTCTTTAATGTATAGCACAGTAGGAGCTTTGAGATCAAGGGCTGGAGCCCAGCCCATCTCTTCCTTTGCCAAGTGTCCTGATTGCTGTGCTGAGTGAAGTGCCCATGCTGTAGCGGGACGGTATTTCAAGTGTTCCCACTTTATAGGACACTTAACTGCCTAAAACAGGATACTGCTGCAGGGAACAGGCACCTACAAGTGAGGCGCTGTGGCATCTGATGGTTAGATATGGTTGGACCTAATCTGTGAAAGGTACCAAATGCCTCTTCCTAGCCATGCTAAGCTATGCCTGCAGTGTCTGGAGACTGGCAATCCTATACTGCTAAAACAAGCAATGCACTCATGTGGGACAGTTTTTACACAATTTAAACAAAATTCTGACAGCTAAATAAATTTAAAAAAAACAAACAAACACAACTTGGACGTTACAAGATCTCCTTTACAACCAGATCCAGCATGAAAGTTGCTACAAGCGCACAATAGGTCCAGAGGGGCTGGAATGGGCTGGTTCCTAGAAATTCAGCAATTGACAGCAATTCAATAAACTTAAAGACTTGCTAACATCAGTTTTGAATAGCATCAAGGAGTCTGATCTGGAGCTAGTGAAAGAAAAGAGCAAACCAAATCAATCCAGCAGCTCTTTGTACTCCGGATGCATGATCCAGTGGCACAGCAGCTACAGAGAATCACCCTGAGTACATCTGCTTCCAAACGTAAGAGCCCTTTGGAATTTCACAGCAAAGACAAACTGCTAGATGCTGGTCATCATGTCTGTGAAATTCAAATCTAACAATACAGTCTCTACTTTGTGCCTTTTGGTAGGGTCCAGATGCTTTTGCTTCTCCCTGAGACTAGATCTAGCCCACAGAGTCCACAGCAGGCAGGATATGCTGTGTTGACAGTGGCTGTTAACAATGGTCTATCCTTCTCCCTCTCTCATTTCCAAAAGTGCTGGAGAACTGATGGAATGTTGCATCTACCACACGTTCAGCTATGGTGTTGAAAACAGATTACTTTCCTTTGTACGTGATAACCATAACTTGTCTATGTTTATTATTTGGTCCCCTGAAGACTTATTACAGGTTTACTACTTCATTTATTTGCTTTTTTTGTGTGTTTGTCAAGTGTAAATACTGGAATAAATATGAAGACGGTTACAGCTTAGCAGCATTATCAACTTGTTGAAACAAAGTCCAAAAGTTTTCCTTTCTCTCCAGCAAATCCTACTTTCCTGTCCAATTGCTTTATTTCCAAGTGCAGGTCATCTTCCTGAAGTATTTTAAAATTTTGTTTCTTTATTGAATGCCAAATCCCCATAAAAGCATATTCCCCTTTCATTCACTCAAACTCTTGACAAGTATTTAAAGTCTCTTAACATTATTCGTGGAAAAACATTTTCCTGTTTGCAAACTGTAGCTCCCCCATTCTTTCCATCTAGTCTGCTAAGCCTGTTAGTACAGGTAGCTCGCTGTAACAGAAATAAGCACAATCATTGTTACCAAAGAAAACAAACCCTTCCATCCTGGCACATACATTCAGGGTGGGTTCATTCCACTGAATTCTAGCCATTTAACAACAAAACAGTCATTTATGTTCCCTCTGTAATCATTGGGGCGAGATGGGCATCCCCAGGCAGCAGCCCTCCTGCCTATCAACCAAGCATAGGTGCAACCTACGTGACCAACTTCGAAGAGATTTCTTGGGCAGATCATGGTAGGTGATACCAATCTGTCCATAAGAGCCAAGCCGTGCCTTTGATTACACTGTTTCAATCCAACATAATGAACCCATTGCAATGAAATCTCAACTGAATCATATGCACTCAGGTCTTACAAAAAAAAGGCGCTAGGTAAATCCTCGCCAAACAAACAAGAGATCATACAATAGCAGATTTCAAAATTTTCCATGAAGATTACATCCTTTTGGAAACTTGTGTTACATCTATAATTAGTTTAGTGTTTTTCAACACTGAAAAAAGAGCTACACTGAGAGAAAAAATACCAAAACTATCACTTGCCACAGAAACACAAAACAACAAAACTGAATTTAATCAGGTCCCATGTTCTTTCAAGTGGACAACCACTGTGAATAAGGCTTTGAAGAACTGAGCCCCTTGTCAACTTCTTCAGTACTGATTTATGCAATCTCTTGGCCAAATATCTTTAAAAAAGAATCATAGAATCACCTGGTTGGAAAAGACCTTTGAAATCATCAAGTCCAACCACACCTGTCCACTACTAAACCATATCCCTGAGAAACTCATCTACCCGTCTTTTAAACACCTCCAGGCAAGCAGAAAACAAAAAAAACTTATCATGGATAGAAGACAGCATGGTCAAACTTGTTCCTTAAATGGTAGAGTCGCTATCAGAGTAGTCAGAGTATCCAAAACGCCATCATTCCTACAGAAACCAGGACAGAAATCGACTATAACATGGAATACTGCCAAAAAGGGTCATTAGATCTGATCTATCTTCAGCTCTTCTAACCCTCCTACGTTTCCTAGAGACTCTCCATGGAAATTTTTGGAAACACAAGTCAGTATACCAAAGGAAGCCGAGAGAGCCAATTGCCCAAATCCTGTAAATTAGGCAATACTGAGGTAAGCAGATAAGTTTGTGCTGTTACCTCCAGCACTCAACCGCAGCAATTCTCTCCCCACCAACTGGTTCTCACAATCCTGAGGGCTTATAAAAGAGAGACAGAAGAGATGGGGAGCATAGATCTTGTGTCTGACATTTGATCTTCCCCTTACTCATCTCCTTTGCATGAGTGTTACAGGTAGAGTTGCCTACGCTGCTAAATATTGAAAAGGTATTGTAGCATGTAGGTTTAGAAGAGGTTTCTACATCACAGTTGCTTGTTTCTTTCCCAGAGAGTATTCTGCTCCCAACTTTTAGAGCAGTCACATTCTCACAACCTTTGTCTCAGTCTCACCTGACCCACAAGGGAATCAAGGAGTCCAGTGAAATCACAAGCTGAAGCTGTGTTATGATGGAGTCATTACTGTCTGTACCCAACATAACCAGAGGAAAGTGAGCTCAGCTATGCCACCGTATGCAGCTGCCACACATCCAGCTGAACTGTGGTGTTGTGTGCTATCACATGCCCTTGAACCTATGAACCCTGAGCACTCAGCCAGCCCAAACTCCAAAGAGAACCCACCATCTGCAAGGGTGTCTGGCAGACCTGCAGCACACAGGTCTGGAGGTAGGAGACCACAGATGAGTCTCCTTGACCCTTCCTTGAAAATGCCTGGAAACACTAGGGCCATGCTCTGACCAGACTGGTGGAAATGCAAGGACGTCTGGGTTCCCATCCCAGCATCTGCTAAAGGGCCCAGCAGCAAGAGCATTCCACAAGAGTGGTGTGCACACTACCTACCTTTACCTAAGGTCATACTTTAAAATTTAGCATTACTTTCCTCAGACACGGGATGTCTGAGCAAAACTATCCAGCTCAAAGATGGGAGACAACAATGAAATGGAGTTTCAAGATATTAAGTATACACAATGAAGGAAAACGGACCATTCTCAATGACCAAACGTAAAATTATACAGTTTATCAGCAGCCATCCTCTTCCTCAGCAGCATTTGGGATACTGGAGATAAAGAAGTATAAAATCTCAACTGCTTTGCATCATCTACTTCCTCTGCCACTAATTCTACTGCAGGTTTACTATTACCCTTACATCCAAACCTAGAAACTGTTCTTGTATTCTAAACAAAGGGTTCTTTTGTATTTACCCCTGACATAATTCAATGTTTATTCTGTATCTGGCAGTTTGCAATAGGCACCGCAACCCCAGCCTAAACAAATTTTGAACTGCATGACCAGAAAAACAGTGTAAAAAGGGGATTCTTCCCAACTCACAAATGCAAGTCAGAAGAGCACTTCAGTGACTGCTAAGAAGGAAGCAAATCACTACAAGAAAATACACCAAGGAAACTCATTAATTAATATACCCTGAAGCTGAAAAAGTAATCAAAAATATAAAACAATTACTAATCCAATTTAGAAAAAAAAAGAGGTTATTACAACTATCAACCCATTTTCAAATAATTGGAAAACAGGGGGAAAAAGTTTTCCAGGCAATCCCACCATCATACTTTCCTAAATTTAATTTCTGTCCCTTGGGACCTGATTATCAAGTAAAGCCTGGTAGATCCTTCTCCCTCTCACATCTTCATTCTCATTCTTATACCTTCTCCTTGCTATCCTAAAGTCTCCTTCTTTCCCAGAAATCACCAACAAAAGTATCAACATTTAGGCAAAAAAAAATTATTGGTACACCAAGCAGGCTGCATACAAAACCAGCCCAAATCCCCTGCAATCTCAATAAGCCATTTCTCATACCCTCTCAATCCAGGCAACCCAATAGCTTGTACAGAAATCTTAACAAGAAGATGCTGCAAATACAAACATGCTCTTGGATTTTTAAACAGCGTCACTGAGTTTGGGTTTATGTAGGGCTTTGAAATACACCATTTCTTTTTTTTTCTCCAGGAACCAATTGTGACCTCCAGTATTTATGGTTCAAAATTTAACTTTGTGGGTTGAGGTTAAGAAGTGCCATCTGCGTATGCGTCAGCCATCAAGACATACTAAGGTAGAAACATCTTGTTAAAAACTGTAACAAAAAAATGGGAACATAAGCCTGCACTGCACACAGACAGAAAACAGGAGAAACAAACATTTTCAGTGATAGCTATATTGCACAGTAGCATTTTCTGGAAGAAGCTGACTGACAACATAGCTTTTATCTGAGATAAAACAAACTCATTTACTTTCTGAAGTGTACTGTTGTAAACAATTCTTTTTTTTAATTACTGCGAGTAAGCATTTTAGTAAAGAAATTGCTTATTTACAGTAGTTTGAGCTGCAAATATCTCCCTATTTTATTTATTTCCATGTAAAAATAGCTTTTATCTCAGCAAAAAAGTTATTTTGTCAGTCAGCCTTCCACCAAATATTTTCCTCTCATAGCCATAGACATTTTCCTGTCTTTTGAAACAAAAATACACCACTCCTATGAACTTCAGGGATGAAGTGGAAGGAAGCACATACGAAAGCAACAAGGCAGCCACAGCTTTTTATCAGCTGGAACAGATGAAACAGCTGAAGAGGGAAAGTCACATTCCTGCAGGCTGGAGGGATGCACATCGAAAAAGCATCTCACCTAACGGAACGGAACCTGTATGGATGTAATTAAGGATTTAGGTAGTCAAAGTAGATCCAGGAGCTACTTTAACTTTAAAATGATCAGTGCTACTCTTGATTTGCTATTTTAGGAAAATAACCACAAGTGTTCAAAACCACTGCTACTAACCATTATGGGCCATTCTTCACTTCAGCTCCACTTACTACATCAAGCAACAACCCGGGCTGCAATTCCACAGCTCCTAGTATCACACCATCATTCTAAAAGAGGTCCCACATCATTGCCTCTCTGGTCTCTGTGGCCTTTGAACCACTGCTTTCTCTCCCCTTGCCTTAGTGCAGGATGCACATCCAAAATGCAAGCACCCAAGGCCCCTGGTACACCAGCGTGCAGGAGCCAAACTGCCACCACAACACGCTGACATCACTCCTCCCATCCGGAGGGAGGGAAAGCAGAGCCGCCTCCACCCGTTTGTTTTTATCATCACCCAATTGTATAATCCACAGGGATCCCACCACAGTTGCCTGCGGAAATGTGTTTCCCTGGGAGGGGAGCCATGGAGAACAGTCTTGGTGCTCACTGCCCCTTGCTGACCTTGAAAGCAAGTCCTTGCAGGCAGCCATAAACATCAGTCCTAAAAGAAACAGTTGCTCTGCAAATCTGCTCCCCAAAACTCTGAAGGTCCCAGCAGCCCCACGCTCCCCAGAGGCAGGGGCATGAGGCCAGGGCACATTTTGACATGGCCAAGGTGCCTGGAATGCATTTGCCCTCCGCACTGAGAGATGTTCTCATAGAGATGTCTTTTCCAAGTTTCTTCTTTCCTTTAAGCTCAAATCTTCCTCAGACACCCAAATAATGCCCCAATACCCTGCATTTCAGGCACACCTTTGGCCTCACCTTTCTCAGAAAGGCTGAACCAAAGCACTGCATCTTCTGTTACATTTGATAGGGAAGGCATAGAGCTGGAGATCCAGGTTCATTAGCATAATGACTTTTAAATTACAATAATAATGACAATCTTTTAACAAGCTGTGAGTAAAAATCCCAGCTTTATTGCAGCACAAATGAGCTCTATCTTAATTTGTATTTGCTGATAGTCAGTAACATCACTGAATGCCACTGGAGATTAAAAGCCAAAGAAATGTAAAAGGCGATACTTGAGTTCACATGCCTTCAAAAATGCTTGGGTGTCTATCCCTCACTGCGGAAACCAGGTCTCCTGAGGAGCACTGCCTTCCCAAAATTGTATGTTATACTATGATATCCTACATTTATCAGGACTACTGGAAAGCTGTAGCATACAGTCATGCTGGGGTTTGTCTACAGTGGTGAATTAGGCTGGATTCCTAGAGGAGTTTGCACACACAGCTATTGTATCTGCTGTCGCTGATGATAAGTGGGAATACTTGTGGCAGCACAGCCAAGCAGTTGCCAGCAGTGTTTGCAATGTGATACCCAGACAAACTTGCGCAACATTTGTGCAAAGTTGAGGCTAGCACCAGCCTTCCTCCCCAGCACCAGCAGGGACTGTGGTAAAATGTTTAACATGGGCAAATGCAATGCGACTTGAGCAATGTTTAACCCATTTTTTGACCAAATAAATCCCAAGTTTATATTATTATGAACATCACTGTGGACAAAAAGAAATCATTTTTAATGGTCCTGTCAATTTAAGCCATATATTTACCAGTAACATTAAGAACTCACAGATTAATCTGACCCTTGACCACCTGTTTCAGAAGCCCAGAGTAAAATTCTGTCCCCCAGAAAGCGTGGGCAGGGTTTCAGCAGAGTCCAGATTTCATCCCAGTTGTTAACACAAACCTAACAACACAATGTGCTCTCTCTTTCTGTAGGAAAACCTTGAAGGTACAACAGAAAAAGGAGAATGTGTCTTTTTAAGGGACTCCATGAGCACCCCTGGAGCATATCTAGAATAGATTCATCCAAGAGGGGTCTGGTTTGTTCACTCAGATAGCACCAGAGGCAGCGGGACACCCAGAAAGATTCACTTCAAAAGAGACTGACTTCAAAAGCTCCCTCCCAATCCAAAGCAAAATGCTAATATCCATACCACCCACATTCCTCCCTCCTCCGCTTGGGTCGGTTCCTGACCGGCTGCAGGGGCACAGCCAAGCAGGTACCACAGCACCTGGGCAAAGGCAGAGCCACACACGCGCCGAGCCTGCCCAGGGCTGCCCACCAGCCCACGTAGGGTCTGACGATGTTTGCACTGTTAGTGTAAGTTTTCAACACCAAGTGTACTGTTCTTAGGTTTTACAAACTCAATATTATCTTCACTTGCCTGGTTTTCATGATTCTTAATGCTTTGTTTGTATGCGGAAGGCCAAAATTACCATGCTTATTTGAATAATCCCCAAATCAAATGAAAAAAATGCTGGGTTTAGCCAGTATCAATGTCTCAAACTAATTTAACTTGAGTAGCGTGGCTCCTCACTAGCATCACACACTCACAAGCCTCCACAGCACGACACATCGCTAGGTGGAAGTAAGATTTTTATAGCAGCAGTGTGACTTCCAACTCATATACCGATCAAATTCCCCAAGTCCATAAATAGCTCCAATCCTCCCCTGACCTGAAGACTTGCTGCGAGTAAGGCAGGACTCTGTGTTTGGGTTGAGAGGTTAATGGCTACTTCACAGACGTGATTTACAGATACCTGGCAGGTCGTTTTAGCAGATGATTTGGAGATATTTCGCAACACTGAGAGATAACCCTGTGGAGTTCTTCTGTCTGAGCTTCTTCTCTTTTTTTTACAAGAATGAATGAGATAAACCAGAAAAAGCAGGCAGGTGAGACTTTCCTGGACACAATCGCACACTGCCAAACCCTGTCCTTTCAATCTTCAAACTGCTAGCTTCTCTAAATTAACATAACATGGAATTCAGTACTTGTCAAAAATCTGTCAAAATCCTACTCAGAAAAAGTCATAATCTTCCAAATATCTCAAGACATACAGCAAGACATCCAGTTTTGATCAACATCACAGCACAGTTTCAGAGTTCACACCTTCACATATATGAAAGCGATGCAGGAATGATCAAACTCCTGTTACTTGAGAAAACAGAAATCTTCATTCCTACCTGAGATTTCATCCACTTAAACTGTGTAAATCATTAGACTGAGAAAGCAATAGTTCTTTCTGTTCTGAACACTCTCTTCAACTAATCTAACAAAATGTCTTTTCCAAGCGTCTTGCTCTAAGTCGAGTTCTTATCTTCTGCTACTACATAAAGAGCTACTGGTTCAGACAATGACCACGCAATCACCTGTGCCTTAATCCAAATGTTTTTCTTTAAGGTCACAAGCCAACTGTCTGTTTTTTCTGCAAGTCCTCACAGGACATGGAAACTGCATTTATGAGCCACTACGTTACCACATCAGTTGCCCCCCAGCATCTTGGAAGAAACAGGAGTGGCTTGTCAAGTGATAAACGGCAGTAAATTCAATCAGTTCAGTTAATATCACTTTCATTTTCCTGAAGCAAAAAAGACCTCAAGCCCGCAAACTCGAGGGAGAGCAAGGCTCACTCCCCTGAGGCCCCGCTGCAAGCAGGACTATTCACAGTAAAACAAGCACTGCCAGGATTATGCCATAGTTTGATTATTATTTTTTTAATGCAGTCATCCAAAATGAAGCATCTCCTAAGGAGTCATTTTATGTACCTAGTACTCTCAGCTCTTTTTTTTTGCAGAAAGAATACAAATATTAGCTGTAGGTTGCAGAGAGAGGAGGTGAGGAATGCATCTAGTTAAACCTCGGAAAGTCAACAGAAGTATGGGATCAGGTCCACAGTAAACTTTATAAAGTGGCACCTGCAGAGGAAATTACTCATTGCATGATTGATGCCACAATTAGAGGCATAAAAAGTAATTCCATTATAAACAAGCAACTGAGCAGAAAAAGAATAATATCTTAAGAGCACATGTGCTCATATAGCAGTGTAGACTGGATGATACCAAACAGTCTTCACCCACACAGAGACACAAATTCTCTGAGGAAATTAATCATACAATACCCTTCCCTCTCCCCTCCTCTTCCTCTCCCAACAGAGCTGATTTTGGGGCTGTATTCGGCCAGTATCTCCCTCTAGCTCTACTAAAGCAACTCCAGTTCAATTAGCAGAGTTACACAGCTATTACACAGTCATAACTCATTGCTTTCAGCATCACTGTTTCCCACAGGAACAAGCGTCAGCACTGCAAACCAGTGCAGCTCCGCACATCCACCCAGGCCAAGCCAGTGGAAAACTGGCCTGAACGTTTAAGGAACTACCAGCCAAAACATCAGGTATGCAGAAGGAATAAACATGTTTTGTTGCTAAAACAAAGCAGAGATATCAAATCTCTTCTTTTGTTCTTGTTTTTTTCAAGAGAGGGGAAAAAATAGGGAGGGGAGATGGCATTAGAGCCATGTGTGTATTCCCTACATCTTTGCAACTTACATCATTTATTACCTTTATGCAACCACATCAGAAAAGCTTCAGCTTAGGTGCCACCTCAACTGAGGGAGTATATACCCTTCCACACACACTTGTATTTATTTACTCTTTTGATCCACATTTACTAAACAACTTCAATGCATCATTTCAATCCCCAGCACGTGGGCTTGATACATTTATATGGTTCCTCTCCAAAAAATTCACAGATAAATTGCTGCCTCAGGAAACCGAAAGCTGCGCACTAAACTGCAAGTGAGTTATTTCTGCTCATGCCCCTGTACTGGCCTAACAAGCAGAATTACACACTTTATGAGCCTCAAACATTTGCTTACCTGAGACTGACACTTTCATAAGGGCTTCCAGGGGTCTGTTGTTGTCCAGATCACGACTCAGTTTGAGTTCCCCAGTGGCAGAGTCCAAAAGGAGCAAGTTTAACTCATTGCCTTGCACAAAAGTGTAGGCTAGACTGTCAGACACATCAGGATCATGAGCTGGGATCTTGCCAATCACACCAGAGGGGAAGCTGTTAGACTTGTTGGTCACATAGTTGTTGAAGAGGATCTGGAAGTCCTGTAGCACAGGTGGGTTATCATTCTGATCTAGGAGGCGGATATGCACTGTTGCCCGGCTCACAAGAGGGGCAGAAGTAGCCTGCACCACAATCACATACTCTGTCCGGCTCTCATAATCCAAGTCCATTAGGGCTGTGAGGTCTCCATTGAGCAAGTCTAGCTGGAAGACCTCAGGGATGTTCCCTTCTACAATCTGGTACATGATCTGTGCGTTGGTCCCCTCATCAGGGTCGGCTGCACTGATCCGTGCCACAATAGAGCCTATGGGACTGTTTTCCTCCACAAAGATATCAAATTCATCCTTCTCAAAGACAGGGGGGTTGTCATTGATGTCCAGCACAGTCACTTGGATATCCACAGAGGCTTTCAGCGGTGGACTGCCCCTGTCCACAGCAAAAGCCCGCAGGCTGTAGACAGCCACATTCTCACGGTCCAGCTTGCGCAGTGTGCGTATCACTCCAGAAGTGGGTTCGATGTAGAAGTCTCCATCTCCGTCGTCACCACCTTGGAAGGTGTAAAGGAGACGGCCATTGAGGCCTGAGTCACGGTCAGTGGCAGACAACTGCAGGACGCTGGTGGAGAGTGGCACATCCTCAAAAACTGAGCCCTGGTAGCGGTCACGCAGGAAGCGAGGCGCATTGTCATTGGCATCCAGGATGAGAATCTCAACATAGGTGGTATCGGATTTCTGAGGAATTCCATTGTCATGGGCTGTAATGGCTAATGTGTAAGAGGCCTGGTCCTCATAGTCCAGCTCCATCAGGGTGGTGATGGTGCCTGTGTCAGGGTCGATGCGGAACTGGGGGATGTTATCGTCCAAAATGTAAGTTATTCTCGCATTCTCCCCCGTATCTTCATCAGTGGCACTGATAGTAACAATAGAGGTGCCAATGGGCTTGTCCTCGCTGACACTCACCGTGTAGTGGGAGCTCTGGAAGACCGGGCGGTGTGTGTTGGCATCTGTGACGTTGATAAAGACCTGGACAGTGTCAAAGCGAGTGCCATCGGAGGCAGTGACTGTCAGCACATATTGCCTTTCCTGTTTGTAATCCAGGGGCAAGGCCAGAGTGATCAACCCCCCTCCACTCTGACTGGTGATAGCGAAACGATTCCTGGTGTTACCACTGGTGATCTGGTAAGTCACAACACTGTTAACATCCCTATCCACTGCTGTCAAGGTTAGGACACTGCTCCCCACAGCTGCATCCTCGTTCAGTCTGAGGTGATACACCTTCTCCGTGAAGGTGGGGTTGTTGTCATTCACGTCCAGGACAGTGATGGACACGCTGGCTGAGGAGGTCATGACCGGCACACCATGGTCCCTGGCCTCAACCCCAAAGTGGTAGTTCTCCACAGTCTCTCGGTCCAGCTCTGCAGCCACTGTGATCCACCCTGTGCTGTTGTTGATCTGAAAAGGGAACCCAGAGTCACTTGCTGTGGGGGCACCTCCAGTGGATGGTGCCATCTCTATGAGTTTGTATTCCAGGCGGGCATTCTCCCCAGAGTCAGCATCCACAGCCTGGATGTGCAGCACTGAGTAGCCCAAAGGAACATTCTCCAGCACTGTGGCCTGGAAGGGAGTGCTCACAAAGATGGGGGCATTGTCATTCACATCCACAACTTGCACTGACACCATGCCACTGGAGTTGATCAAGGGAGGTCTACCACCATCCTGGGCTTTGATCCGTAGTGTGTACTCCCGAATAGTCTCATAATCCAGAGGGTTGATCAGGTCGATGGCACCAGAGAAAGAGTGGATGTAGAACTGGCCTTTCAGGTTGCCACTCACAATGCTGTAGTGCACCTGGGCATTGCTGCCCCGGTCCCGATCTGTGGCCTGCACCTGCAGTATCTGGCTGTTCACTGGGGCGTCCTCTGGCACCTGGACCAGGTAGCGCTTCTCGCTGAACTGAGGGTAGTTGTCATTCTCATCCTCCACAGTGATGTGCACCATAGCTGTAGCACTGCGTGGCCCTGGATCCTTGCCCTGGTCATTGGCTTCCACCACCAGGTGATACTCTGAGACCTCCTCACGGTCCACCGGGGCTCGAGTCCTCACAACCCCGGAACGGGGATCAATCTCAAAGACCCCATCAGCAATTCCTGGCTCCAGCAAGCGGTAAAGCATGTTGGCATTGGCTGGGGCATCGCCATCGGTGGCACGGATGGTCAGCACCTCGTAACCCACCTCTAGGTTCTCCCGGATGCTTTCCCGGTACTCGGGCTGCTCAAACACGGGCTCGTGGTCGTTGGTGTCACTCACAGTCACCGTCAGGTAGGTGGTGGCCGAGCGGCGACGCGGGGAGCCGTGGTCGGAAGCGGTCACCTTCAGCACGTGCGTGTCCTTCGTCTCCCGGTCCAGGCTGCGGGTGGTGACCACGCTGCCCGTCTCGGCGTCGATGGAGAAATAGTCGTTGGAGCGCTCGTCGAAGAGCGCTTCCATGGAGTACGCCAGCCGCCCGGCTTCCCCCTCGTCGGGATCCTGCGCCCGCAGCACGATGACCGCCGTGCCCGCCGGTTCGTTCTCGGGGATGGACACCTGGTAGCTGGGCAGCTGGAACTGCGGGGGGCTGTTGGGGCTCCGCGCCCGCCGCGCCCCGCGTCGCCCGCTGCCCTCCTGGCCCGGGGCTGCGCGGGGCTCGGGGTCCGCTCGCAGCCGGGCGCCGCCGCGGGGCTCGAGGTCCGCTCGCAGCGCAGCCCCCGCCGCCCTCAGGCGTCCGGCGGTCGGCAGCGCGGCGGGCTCTGCGGCGGCGCCCGGGGGCAGGTGGAGGCGCGGGGCGGCGCGGGGCGGCTGCCGCTCGCCGCCTGCCAGGGCGCAGAGCAGCGCGGCGCAGGACAGGCAGGCGGCGGCGGGCACCCGCAGCATCTCCGCGGCTCAGCGGGCAGCGGCGCCGGGCGCAGCGCTGTCGCACAACCCATCCACCCGCCGCGCCGCCCGCCCGCCCTCATCCATCAGCCGCCGGATCGGCTCCCCCCGGAGCCCCGCGCGCCGGTCCCCCGCGGGCAGCGGGCTGGGGAGCTCCAACTTCTCCACCTTAAACTTTGAAGTGAGTTCAAAATGGCTCCTCTCGTCCTCCTCCCGCTGCCGCTCCCGAGAAGGTGATTAGCATAAACCTGCTGCTCCTCTCCGAAAAAAAAAAGAGGGGAAAATTAAATCCCGAAGCGTCCCCGCGCGGCGGGGCCGGGCTGCGCGGTCCCGCGTGGCTGCGCGACACGGCGGAGCCGCCCCGTCCCGTCCGGTCCTGCCGCCCCACGCCGCTCCGCTGGGCTCCGCAGCAGCGCCGAGCTCGGAGCGCGGAACGCGGCGGGCGCTGCCCGGGGCGGGGTCTCCTGTCGGCCCCGCCCGGCCCCTCCCGGGCGGCGGCACCGGGGGGCCGGGCCGGGTCCGTCACCGCGGGGCTCCCGCCTCGGCGCCCGGGGGCTGCGGTACCGGTACCGGTGCGGTACCCCGCTGCGAGGGGCGCGGGTGCAGGGGAAGGTACTTCCCCCCCGGCTCGCAGCCGCTTAACCCCCGGCCTCGCCACCTGTCGTCCAGAACCAAGTAAAAGTGATTTATTTTTTTCTTATTAATCGTCTCGGGGGGGGGTGATGGTAAAAAAAGTAAAATTACTTTTTGGGGCAACATCAGCATCACCCGCAGGGCGCGGGGCGGCCGGCTCGGCTGGCGCGCTCACACCCCGCTCCGAGCCGCCCGGAGCTGCAGGTGGGGTCCGGAGCCCCGATGAACCATTTCTTTGGGGCAATTACAAGTAATTTTGTACAGAATGCAAACTTCGGCAGTTTGTGGGAAGAAGCGAAGCTAAACTCAGCGTGTAAATGTTGCTCTGGTGGTTATAAAGTCAATTCTTTGAATTTATGCTGAACAATTTCTGTCGTTTTCGGTTTTACTTTTTCTTCCCTGGTGCCCGCGCTGCGCCCATCGCCGCGGCTGCAGTGGCCTCTGCTGGGGGCAGCGGGAAGGACACGGGCGTCTCGGGGAAAGGAGGGATGAAAACACCTCCCTCTGGTGCTCCTCGTACCAGCGATGCTCGCCTGCAGAGATCATGGAATCATAGAATGGTTTGGGTTGGAAGGGACCTCTAAGATTAACCAGTTGCAAGACACCTCCCACCAGACCAGGCTGCTCAAAGCCCCATCCAACGTGGCCTTGAACATTTCCAGGAGGGGGCATCCACAGTTTCTCTGGGCACCCTGTGCCAGTGTCTCACCACCCTCAGCATGAAGAATTTCTTCCTAATGTCTAAGCTAAATCTTACCCCTTCCAATTTAAAGCCATTCCCCCTTGTCCTATCACTACTTGCTCTTGTAAGAAGTCCCTCCCCAGCCTTCTTGTAGCCCCTTTCAGGTACTGGAAGGCCTCTAGGATGTCTCCCCGGAGCCTTCCCTTCTCCAGACTGAACAAGCCCACTCTCTCAGTTTGTCCTCATAGCATTAAGTTAGAATCCTTAAGTTTGGAAAAGACCTCTAAGATAATAAAGTTCAATCGTCAGCCCAACACATGCATACAAGAGCTTTAGCTGTGAAGAACCATAAAATCAGAGAATGGTTTCAGTTGGAAGTGATCTTGGCCAGCAGGACCACAGAAGTAATTGTGCTCCTGCAGTTGGCACTGGTGAGGCCACACCTTGAATCCTGTGTTCAGTTTTGTGCCCCTCACTACAAGAAGGACATTGAGGTGCTGGTATATGTTGAGAGAAGGGCAACAAAGCTGGTGAAGGGTCTGGAAAACAAGTTCTAAGAAGAGTGGCTGAGGGAACTGGAGTTGTTTAGCCTAGAGAAGAGGATGCTGAGAGGAGACCTCATCACTGTCTGCAACTATCTGAAAGGAGGTTGTAGTGAGGTGAGTGTTCGTCTCTTCTCCCAGGTGACAGGTGATCAGATGAGAGGAAATGGCCTCAAGTTAGTCCAGGGGAGGTTCGGATTGGACATTAGGGAAAATTTCTTTACTGAAAGGGTTATCAGGCACTAGCACAGGCTCCCTAAGGAGGTGGTTGAGTCACCATCCCTGGAGTAGATGAAGTGCTTAGCGATATGGTTTAGTGGTGGACAGGTACGGTTGAACTCAGTAATCTCAAAGGCCTTTTCCAACCAAGTTTTTTTTGTGATTCTGTTCTATGATTCTATGATCTTAAAGATCATCTACTTCCAACCCTCAGAGAAGACCAGGGGTGGCAATCAATAAGCCACCAAAGGTTGCTTACCTGGGATTTTTCAAAAAGCTGTGCCTTGGAGGAGCTGGAAGGCAACTTTTAGAGCAGTCTTACTGTCAGGTCAGGTTCTTCAGCGCTTAAAAGACAACCATGAAAAACACTGATTCTTTCAAATTTTTTTCATCCCCAGAACTGTGTTATTGCACAGATACTAAAACCCCCACTTGGATTATTGCCAAAATGTCTGTCAGGGGAAAAAAATCTTTACGAATTGTCTTTTTAGAGGGTGTTTAGCTGATTCAACTTTGCTCAATTGGATTTTTTTTAAATGGAGTTTAGAAGCTTATTTGGCTTTTCAGTTCCTCCAATGAAAATGATAGTTCAGTAAAAATAAAAGGGAAAGAAATAGGTTAAAAAAGTTAAACTTAATCTCCCCTTCATCAAGTTTGAGTGGATGTAGTGATCTATTTTGTACTCTACAACTAAAGAAACTCACTCTGTAGATGATTTAAATCCTGTCAATATTAACTGGGGATCTGAAAATTAAGATCTTATAACAAACCAATCCTTTTCTATGGCTTTTTAAAAGTGAGATACACGTAGGTATTTCTGGAGTTTTTAGTAGATAAAATAGATCTGCAGGAAAGGACAGTTTAAACTTTTTTCTTTCCATTTCATTGCAACAAGAGGCAACATGCCTGAGTTCTGGAGAGGGAAGTTATTGTAAAAGCATCTGTATGAAACAAGGTATACGCATAATCACACAAAATGCTCCGTCCTAGTCCTTTTAGTACAACGTGCCCTCTATTTTCTGCTAATTTTGTCTTGTTTATATGATTTATTTCACTGTTTTCTCATTAGTTTTTCCTTTCACGCCTTACATCATTTAACACGTGATTTTACTGTGAAAAATAGATTTCAAATGCAAAATGGTGAATATAGTATTGAAATGCAAACCTGACTTTTTGCCCTAGTGAAAGAAGTGGGTTATTTAACGCATTGGCAACTCAAATCCCTTTTCAAGCACAGGCATGGTGAGGTGTCTCCCTCCTGTCCCCATATAGCTCTGCTCAGAAACAGGGGCTGTTGCTCATTCAGAGGTCAAGGCTTGCCTGATCCATTTTTGTTGCTGCTTCTGTGGGTCCAGAAGTGTTGGAGAAGGCAACAGCAAAACTGAATGGATAGCAAAGGGAACTCCAGGAGGGGAGGGAAATCATAATTATGTCTGTCTCATGTTTTAACTTGCAAATTTTCAATGAAGGCTGATCCTTCACCCCTCCAAGAAAATCAGATACCCCCTTTGGGTCTGATTCTGCAGATATTCTGGTATAAGCTGCCTTTTTTTCTATAGAAGAAATCACACTGACATCACCATGATGGGCGACGTCCATAAAAATATGCAAGTGGGCGAGGTTTTGTCTGACCCTTTGTTTCCCTGGTACCAATTGATGACATATTCATTTCAGAGTTCAAAAAACATTCCGTTTCAACTTGTCTGGAGTGAAGGATTTCAAGCTTCTTTCTAAAGTGAATTTAAAACAAAACTGGGAAGCTAAAGGAAAAAAAAAATGATAGCAGTGTTACTCAGCTCCCTTCAATGCTCGACTCTGAAAAATGTAATTAAACCTTAAGGGATTTTCTTAAACACGAAGTTTATAAGACCAGAGAAGAGGCACAGAATTGTTCCTAATTGAAATTCTGCTGTGAGATGTGTAGCCCAGAGGAAGAGGAACGCAGAGTTGCATCTAGATCTGATAACAATTTTTGAAGTTGGGAATGATGCAGATGATGATTAGACAGTCTGTCCCCCACCTCACTAACCTGTGGGTTTATCTTCTGAAGTCTTGCTGGGGGGAGGTTATGCACGAGGAGAGAAATCATCCTCAAATTTAGCCATCTATGTAACACAGACTGTATCTTGTATGGGATACAGTATACATAGTGTGAAACATAAATTGATACAGATGTAACATGTATTCGTGACTGCGTTTATTTATTCTACAAATGCACCAGAGATCTGTTCCTGCTAAAGTAACACTTTGAGAAAATAATCTGAGAAACCACAACAGGCAGCAATAAAACAGCCTTTAACCACATTTTATTCTTCAACCATCCAACTTTCCAGCACCTGGAAAGAAACTAGAAGTTTCATGCCATATGTTAGAAGTCAACAGAACGAGGATCTGGAGAGGAGTGTTATTTGTTATCCATGATTTCAAATAAACTAACAACAAATTAGACATGAAAAAAATGCTCAAAATAACTAATAACTTGCTAGTTTTCAGGCTATCTGTGCTGGCTGCTGTTACATCCTGCCCTTGGGGTTCAGTCTCTTTATCATCTGGGACTGCACATCAGCAGAGATCAATCTTCTATGATCCCTGACGAAGTCTCATTAAAAAAAAAAAAAAAAAAAAAAAAAAAAAAAAAAAAAAAGAGGGGAAAGAAAGATAAGAGGAATTTCTGCATTTGGAAGGTGAGCCTTGCCCTGATGTTGTTATCCTGGCCTGTGGCAGGGGACAAGTGGGAGCCCAGGGCTGCCACTGTCTGACTTCTCCCTGGTGCTTTGGGGCTGGGCATTACTGTGAGAGTTTCCATCTCCCTAAAGCACCCACAGGAGACCTTGACCCTGTGCAGCATGTCAATCTGGTCTGAGGACTGGAGCTGAGTCCTAGTGTCATTCCAGTGAATCAAAATGAGATAAAACTAGGATTTTAGACAATCTCTCCAGCCACTGAAAGAAACATGACAATGACTTTCTCTATGAACAGTCATTTGAACTTCTAATCCGCGTATGAATCTGTTCCACTTCCAGCCCAAGAAAGCCTAAATGAGTAAAAATTGTTACTTTTTTTTCAAATGCTACATCTGAGTTTATTTTAAGAACAGAAGAATCAGTTTGAGTTCTATAAGATGAAACTTGAACCTTCACCTATTGTAGGAACCACATGGGTTTGGAAATGTTTCAGAAAATACTTTTATTGCTAGCATTCATTATTCTTAAAGCCAAGAACAGATTCCAAAGTGTTGTGATTCTTATTGCAGGAATGATGCTCAAGGTTTCTTGGCCATACACAGCTTTTTTTTCATAGTAAGAGGAGAAACAATTTAGAGCTCCTAGAGAGTTTGTTGCAGCCAATCATACTCTTGCTTCTTTTGAAATCCTCTGTGCAGATAGCAGTGATTTGGTGTTGGAACTTGTTTATATCCTTAGACTTAATACTATCCACTTATAATTTACCCTAAGGAGCTCAGCTCCACCCTTCTCAAACACTGCCTGTGAATTTCCTCACTCTAAATTGGTTTGGGTATTTTTTTTCCCCTCCTCACTTAGGTTAGCTAAAGGCTCCACAAGTTGCAACATGCAAGTGAACAAATAAACCAATAGGAGAGCAAAATTCATGCCCAAAAGCTGCGCACTGGCTAAGAGCAAATAAAAGATTAATATGGCTCAACTTTTATTTATGGGAAAAGTGATGCAGAAGCTAAGGTATCAGAAATGCAATCCTACAAACTAACAAGCTCTGTAACAAATTCTGTAACAAACTGCTATATAAAATTAATGCTTAAGTTCAAGTAAGCAGAGCAGAAAGCCAAGGTCTATAGATTTATGTGATTTCATTTTCTTTTCAGGTATCTCTTATACATTAACAGGAATACTGCATGAAAAACAAACTCTTGGAAACTACCTTTTACTGTTTGTTTTGCAGGACTCGCCCTTTCTCTCTAGCAGGGTCTTACCCTACGTTTTACAAACAGATTAAGAAATCAGCTCTCATGGCTTTGCCCAAGAGGTTCAGATGAGTTTGCTGAAAGTTTGCTGCCAGTCAATCAAAATAAAGGTGCAGCAGGACAAGTTCCCTTGGTTTGCCAACTTCTGTTGTTTAATCAGGGGATTAGGGGACTAACTAATAAGAAAAGAGTGCAAGAGATAGGCATATCAAGCTTGGCTAAGGGACAGGTTATGGACTGAAGCGTGCTCGAGTCTAACAACACATTACAAACATCCAGCTGCAGTCACCAAGGAGTAGTTACTGATGGTGGTAGAAGAACCTAAGGAGCAATGAAATAACATGGAATATAAGCAGATTGAGTAGTAGGGTTTGAGAACAAAAAGTGATGTTTCTGGCTCTGAAGAGGCCTTCTGCAGGACTACACAGTGTGCTCACAGGGTAGGCATGCTCGGCATTTACATGAGAGTATGGGTGTAATGTGCTTGTGCCACCACCAGCACCACCAACACTGCTCATCACTGACTACACCTGGAGATGTGTCACGTGTTGTTAGGCTTTGGCCTGCTCCAGTTTCTGACCTAACGATTCCTTAAGCTCTCTCTACTCTTTTGACACCCATTTAGTATTGAAACTTCGTTTTCCAGGTTTTTTAATGCCTCCAAAATATTTTTTTCTGGAGTGAACTAGTATTCTCTGAATTTTTTATAGTTTGCATAGAGATAGGATTAGGTTTTTTTCCTCCCATCTCCATAACTTTATGCTTATTAGTACCAAGTGTTACCTGCCATTATACTGCCCACTCACACAGCACTACAGGTTTCTTCTTTGCACCTCCAGAAACATGTTTAGATTTGATGTTGTTAGATTCAACAACCCTGGCTATTTTTGTAACATCTACTCAATCAGTCACCTTTCTGTTCAGCTCTTTCCCAGCGGTGGGGCTTTGTTACCCATTTTCCATGAGCTTGCCGTGGGCTCTTTGGACACAGAAACCTTTGCGCAGCAAAATCATCTAAGGAAGTCCTTTCAACTATTTCTAAAAGAGTATTCAAAGAGCTTCTGGTGGATGGGCATGAAGGTGAAGTGAAAGCAAGGACACCGTGACTTTGGCTTCAACTATTTGTTTTCCAGAAGTTCAAATGCATTCAAAGACAAGATGTTTCAGACTCAGGGAAGAAACACACAACTGTAATGGAACAGTTGCAGGCAGGGGATTAGTTGATCTGTTGGAAAAGCAAAAATGTTAGCTGAAATGCTTCATTTGGGAATACAAAGTCAGCATAACAGATTGCTCATGTAGCAGTGGTGTTTGAGGGTTCATGGTTGTCACATTGAAAAGACTGAGAAGGTGATGTAGGTGTTTAGCACCTCTTTTAATCACTGTATTTTTTGCAGATAAATTATTATGGCTATCACTCTTTCCTCCTATTTCTTAGTATTATTTCACACCTAGAGTTTGATGGAAAGATACAGTCTTAGTTTCTAGTCCTGGTCTGGAAGCACACTATGCACCACAATCACTTCTCATCTTTTCCCAAGAGGCTAGAAAACTCAGTTTTTTCTTGTAGGTGTATTTCATCACATATTTCTGAGGTTTTGTCATCATCCCTGGGGCCTAACACCTCTGAATGTGCAAAAATAAAAAGTGTTTGAAAAAAGCATTATACCAAATCACTTTTAAAAACATTGGTAATACTCTGAGGGACCTCAGTTCAAGGTCTCTCTGGCTCTGGGACGGATATGCAGAGACATCAACATCCTCCTGCAGACGCCCAGAGGGATCAGACCTGGGTGCTGATGCAAGACCTTGCATGGCTGCTGCATTCTCAGGCTGAGATTTGCTTCATGCCAGCTCCCCCCCCAGCCAGCCCATACCAGGTTGGGCTTAGCACAACTCTGGGACCATGCCCAGTGAGAATTTGGACATGGTATCCTCTGTATTTTGGGAAAACCAAAAGAGCTTTTCTCTGTGTGTAAGCCATGCTATACCAGTTGGCCTCTGTGCCAAAGAGCAGCCTCTGCTCTGATTTATTTACCAATTTAAACAAAGTGAAAAGAAAATTTTCACTCCAAATACATGAAATATACTGCATTTTCAAAATCCACTGTCCCTGTTCTGCTCCTCTGATAGCTATACAGCACCAAGGCTTTTCCTGAGGGGGCACTGGTTGTTCCACCTCTCCAGCAGCCTTCACTGAACTCAGCAATTATTAGCAGATCACATATCTGAGTGATAGATTTTTTCAGGGATCACTCAGTATTGTTTCATAAAAGAGAGGAAGAACATTTGCACTCTTAATGAATTTAGTTGTCATCACTTGTCAGATTTGTGCTCTGAGGTCTCGGTTAGGTAGCATAATCATCATTATATTTGTATATAAGTAATTATAATCTGGGAAATGATCCAGATTCTGCTTTTAAGTAAAATTGGCCAAGCCTATTTGCAGTGACTGGAGCCCCTCTGTACACACTGGCAGCACCACAGCAGCTGGGGGAGGATGTGCTGGGTAGAAACAAGGGGATGTGCTTTCTTGCTCAGGTATAGCCAGGGGTCATTTCTTATTCTGTCTGGCATTCCCTGAAACACCCTTATATTCAGATATTCTAGCCTGGAAGCTGTAGTCAGGAAAGAGGACCAAAATAATCACCAGTTACACAGGGGGTGGGAAAGTCATTAGTCTGTCAGGCTTGTACTCCATCCTTTCTGCTGCTGCCAAGACATTTTTCCCTGTGTCTACAGACACAGCTCCTACAGCCCTCAGGGTAATAAGAGGCACCCAAGATGGTTTCCCACAGAGTGTCTTTGGTTTAAATCCCACCATTGCTCTTGCCCCAGCAGCATTTCCCAGACAAACAACACAGGGCTCTGCAGAGCCGAAACAACACAATATGCACCCTGCCTGCTTAACCTGACCTATAGCTATAAAAGCTGTCTTGATGATTTCTTTGTCCTCAGGGGCAAAAAATACATTTTCAGGAGTATCTCTATACCTTCCTACTGGGGTGTGCAGCATCGCTTCCCCTCCTCCCCCCAGGTTGTCACTACAATTAGTTTCACCTTTTGCCGTGTCATTTTATGAAAATGCAAAAGATGCCCTTGGGCTTTTCAGGCCATGGGTGAAGCATTGGGACTCCCACCACCATCTCTTCTCCGTGTGCAGGGAGCATTGCTTTAACATTAGGAATCACTAGTCTCCATTTCTACCCACAGGGCAAAACCTGAAATATTTTCTGAACTCTGAGGAGGCTGAGAGGCTTGGAACTAAAAATATTCACGCGGTTGCTACTGTCAGTGATGAAAAGCATTGTCAAAATCGGCTTATCCTAAAAAAAATTAACCAGCAAACCATGTTATCAGCACAGGCAGGGGCAGAAAAAATGTCTTGGGTTATTCATGGGACATAACACTGTGATGCTGGATATCTCAAGAATGGAAATCTCTGGGCATTAGTGGGTTGCTTGTTGGGAAAGGGGATGAAGGGAAGCCTTTGCCGTTTTTATTTGAGAGAAGGAGTTTTCCTATTTTCCCTTTGCTTTCTCACCTAACTGCATGTTGTGCATGCCAGAACACCTGGGAATGGTAGGGCTGGTGAATACATATTGCCCTGTACCTGTGTCCTATTCAAATACAGACGAGATTGCTCCCTGTCCTAATCCATGATCCTCAGCCATTGAACTGCCATATAGCTCTCTTGAAAAGTCTTTGCTTTTCACATCTACTGGAACCTCAGCATTTTTCTAAAATTCAAAAATGAGTCAAGCCTTGCTCATGTGTTATGTAGGAATTTGGTGTCAGTTAGAGTACACCTAGCATACGCTCTCTTTTCAGGGGAGTTTGCAGCATTTTCCTTGTCACATGATGTGCTATTTGTCAGGTATTCATCTTGTGACTTTGCATAGTGTTTCTTTGCTTCATTTTCCTTGCTGCTTCTCATGAGCAATGTTTTAGTTTTGATCAAGTTGTGCAAGACTTTTCAGCTGAAACACAGTACGGAATGTGTCAACCATGAATGAATTCAGAGGAAATTCTCTACTTCTATGTCTACCCTGTTATAGTGACTAAGTTAATGGAACAAAACTCAACTTTATCCAGAAAATTCTCTTAAAACATGGGAATAGCTGAAAGCAGAATTTGATCTACTGTGCACAGGGCCTGGGTCAGGGCCAGGACTCCTGAGCCAGCGATGTGCCGTCTCTGCAAAGCAAGTGAGCGGTATCCTGGGCTGCCATAGGCAAAGGCTTGCCAGCAGGTCAAAGGCCATAAACCTTCCCCTCTGCTCAGCACGGATGAGGCCACTGCTGGAGGGCTGGGTCCAGTTCTGGACTTCTTAGTACAGGAGAGACACAGAGATACTGGAGAAAGTCCAACAAAGGGCCACAAAGAGGATGAAGGATTTTGTGAGGAAAGGCTGAGAGAATTGGGACTGTTCAGTCTGGACAAGAGAAGGCTTGTGGGGATCTCATCAATGTACTGGCTCACTCCAGTGATGCCCAGTGACAGAACCAGAGGCAACGGGCACAAAGTGAAACACATGAGGTTCCCTCTGAACATGAGGAGACACTTTTTCACTGTGAGAGTGACTGAGCACCAGCACAGGTTGCTCAGGGAGGTTGTAAGATCTCCATCCTTGGAAATGTTTAAATGATATCTGGCTATCTGCCTGGGCAGCCAGGTCTAGGTGGCCTTTCTTGAGTGGGGGGAAGTGTTGGACAAGATGATCTTCAGAGTTCCCTTCCAACATCAACCATTCTCCAATTCTGTGATTCAAAGCAGGACAATGAACGGTGAACAAGGGGCAGGATAAAGTAGGGTAAGAAAGATGGAGTTAGGCAAATTATTGATGCAGAGCAGAAGAGAAGGATGAGGCAGCCAGGATGGATCATTGGTTAATGTTCGCTCTCTTCTGGCCCTGTCTGAGACCAGTGTCTCTTAGGACTTATTGAGTTATAATGTTGCGATAGAAAGTGGCTGTGAACTGGAAAATGACAAGGTTCCTATCTGATACTGAGCTTCTTGCTATGGTTGTCAGTGGTTTGTAGTCAGCCTGTACCAAGCCAGCTCATCCTTCTGTGTCACCAAACCAGTGGAAACTGCACGTGCCAGAAGAACTGCCCAGTACGTCCCATCCCTGCTCTTCATCAGCTGGATACAGACACAAGTTTCCTGTGGATATGCAGAGGTGATGGCAGGATGGTCCAAGACATATGGCTCCTAATCAAACATTTTTCTGTGCTTTTCCCTCTTCTTTGGAGTCTGAATCCCAGCAACAGGAGCTGCTTTGGCACAAGAACTTGCAATGCTGCAGCGCTTGATCAGAAGCAGCTGGCACGTCAAACGCACACAGCGCTGCAAGGACCTCCCTGTCAGGCCTCACTGGTGCTGTTCATTTAGATTGTTGAATTATCTGCTAACAGTTTTGCTAAGTGAGGTACTCCTGCATGTGATAATCATAGCTGACATGTTACCTGCTGGCAGGTCTGAGCCCAGCTTCCTTGCTCAGGCTGGATTGCCACTGTATTACTGTTATTAGTACTGTAATTCAAGAGTGTATCCAGCGATTCTGAAAGTGACACAGACTGTCTTTTCACTCTTGGTGCTGTCAGAGGCTGATCACACAGTGAGGACCATGCCTGCAGGTGGGGTAACCACAACAGCAGGGGCTCAGCATCTCTTAGGTCCATCAAGCACTAGTGGTCACCCTGAACCGTGTTCAGGGTTCAGCACTGCAGGAACACTGACCACCCTGAGACACAGCCTGACTGAAGGATGCAGGCAGACAGGACCCTCCAACTAGTCAGGGTCTGTGTTGGGTACAGGCTTTGCCTGCATTTACAGGAACATAGCAGGCACCTTGAGCTACACTGGATCCAATAAACGAAAGTAATTTCAAAATGAGTACAAATGTAAAGCATTGCTGATTTTATAAATTATTCATAGTAATTACTCACTCAAACACACACAGACCAAATTAAATGAACGTTCCTGCCTTTGCAAAGTTAAGCTCTCAGGAGTTAAAGTATGCCAGGATTGAGGTGATAGATGCATGCTATACAACCTCCTTAAGCACACATATTATGGGAGTATGTTGCAGTTTCTCAGTGTAGCACATGTATGGCCTTAATAATGCAAAAGATTTTTAGCCCTCTTTCCCATTTAGTTGAGGCTTTTCTGGCTGTTATCTCTCCATTCCTGCCATGGACCCTACAGATAAACGTCTCCTGCTGAGGTTTTAAATGTAATCTAGAGGGAGATCAAATGCTTCAGCAAAAACTTAGTAGCCTTTGGGGTCTTTATCAAAGGTGGAAGGTACTGAATGCAAGTGATACATAAATATCAAGAATAAGCAGATCAAAGAGCTGCCTGGCTTGTTACTCTGACTCTGATGGTGGCCGGTAGCAGGTCTTGCAGAGCGGAAGGAAAGGACAAGCAGGTACTGGTGCTTCCCAATAATGCTTTCAGATTGTATCCATTCGTGGTCCAAAGATTTTCTGAACAGAAATGACAGCTTCATTTTTAATAGCACTAAATGGATTTTTCTTCCACCAATGTGGCTGATTGCTTTCTCAACCATATAAAATTCAGCACCCTCCTGCAAGCTGTTATGCAGCTTCAGTGTGTGTTATACGAAACCCTCCCATTCCATCACTGTAGCATCTGCTACCTGCTTGGGGTTTCAGACACAGACAGTCACCTCTGTTCCTTTTCTTCATACTGCTGAGGACTTTATGGGTTGCCATCACAGATCGCCCCAATTATGTAGTTTCAGGGTTAACGGCTGTAATGTTTTTCTATAACTGTTTTTTCCATTATAATTTGCTTTGAGATAGCGGCTCAGAACTGCTCATCGAGTTTTGATTTGCAATAGCTATTTCAGGTTGTATCTCTGCATATTGGAAGTTTGAACTGAGTTTGCTAATGGATTTGACATAAACTTTTATCTGAAAATTTCATCTGCTATACAGTCCATTTTCTGGGTATTTTGAAAGCCTTTTGAAGCTGCTGAAGTAACTTTCATCCTTATTACTTCGGACAGCTGTGTATAGTTGACTGATTTTACCCTTTATCCCTGAAGGTCTATTATTAACCTTCTTTTGCAGATTTTTTTAGAAATTAGTTGCTCAAGCAGCCGCAGCACATGTCAGCATAGGAATACAGCTGGGACTCCCCTTTCCTGTGAATATTGCTGGTTGTATTCCCATTATTTGCTGGTTGCTTGCTTACATGAAGACACTCTGTCTTAATCCACAGCAGCTACTTTACCAGCTGTTGTTGAAGGATTTTCTCAATTTTCTCAATTTTCTCATTTTCTCAATGTCTTTTGAGAACTGAGCTGAATGCATCATCTCTTTGATTCCTGTTGTCTGTTGACATTCACTTGTCAATGCTTTCAAACAACTCTTACAGGTTATGTATGTGAATCATGACTGATGACTCTGTGATGAATTTATCATATTTATTCACATATCCACCCCACCAATCCTTTCCAATAGTTTCTTTACCCGACTGCGGAATAGGAAAGAAATAAAAGAAAGAGGCCCTAGACAGTGATAACAGAGTGTTTTTCATGTTTCTGTACGTATTCTTACCCAAAAAGTCTGCCTGCTTCCCACCAAAGAAAAACTGGGAATCATGCAATTCATCTTCTAGCCACCAGGTAGAGGCAAAAGACATTGTAAAATAGCTACTCAGGTGATAGTATAACAGTACTTCCAAAATACAGATCTGATTGACATTAAGTGAAAACTTCTGACCAGTTTGTCTTCATGGTTCTTGAAATAGGTCTTTCCAAATTCAAATGCAAAATTACTTTTGAATCTAATCAGCTCTGTAGTGAATTAGTTAATTAGAAGGCAGTTGCAGACAATCAGTATGAAGTAGACTCTGATTATCCCTGCCTACCCAACACATGAAAAATTAGTCATGGTAGAGTTGCTCTACCTTTTAAGACAATGGTAAAAACAATGGAATAAGTGTAAGATCTCTCAAAGAGAGAGTAAAGATCTTTAGAAGTCTTTTCTTTTTTCACAGGAAAACTTAATAATTTGTCTACTAAAATTTTTCTAAATCCCGGCCTTTCCAAATCTGGCCTTATGACAAGAGTCATTAAAAAAAGGGCCAAACCTTAGCACTGATACTCAAAGATATTAAATACTACATATACATAACAGTATCTATATAATATTCACAGTGTTTCCAGGAGTTTTCAGGGGTTACTTGTAAGGAAGAGAAACATAAGCAAATGTAAGTTATTGGGCTACTGAGGACAGAATTTTGATGTATAATTTATTCTCTGTACAGGAACAGCATCTGTCCTGATCCTTCAAAGACAAATCTTTTCTTGACCTTATACATCAGCTGTACCTATTATGATTCACATTGCAGCAGCTCAATGGAGCTCCTGATGTGGATGGGGACCCCAACTACACTGCAGACTATGCATGTATAAGCTTGAATGAAACTACTCGGAGTTTTTCTGTCTTGGAGGGCTGCAGATCTTCAGCCCTCCCTGCTTAATTCTAGCAAACAAAACTGTTCATTCACCAGTCAAAAAAAACAAACCATAAAAAAGCCCCAAAACCTTAAAAGTGTATAAAAGTTGCAGTTTACGTACATCGATATTTCAATCTGATGAAACTGATAGATATTTTAAGATTTTTTTAGATGTTATAGGATTTTGAGCTTAGGAGTACTGTAGAAAGAAGAGTGAAGTGATGTGCTTGCTAGTTTCCTAAAATCTATCTGAGCACGAGAATTTTATACATGCAAAATAATGCTTCTGAGTATGAATTTTATATGAATATGATCAAATATATATGACCAGAATTCTATTATAAATGAGTAATACAAGTTTACACATTTTGGGTAGTCTCAAGGGCTCTGGGCAGAGGTTGCTGGCAAGGGGTAGTGATGTTACATGCCTCCTAAAGTCCCCTGACCCTGAGGAGATGAGTTTCCCTGCCTCTCCCTGCAGCACTGCTGGGGCTCAGGAGAGGCAGACACTGCTCAAACAGCTGCTAGTGGTACCAGAGATGCTGGATTTCTCCCCACTGACAGCATTTTTTTGTAAAGTCCTCAAGTCACTTGAAGTATTTTGTCACTTTACCACGCAAAAGACAAGGAAACAACAAGCAAACAACACCAGTTTTGGCTATAGGTGCTAGGACACCTCTCCTAGCAAACCAAAATGCAAAGCCTTTATGCTCTTTGGGTTACTCCTTCCCTTTCCCAGAATCAGTATGGAGGGAAATGTCAGCATTGGGCAAGCTTTTGCCTGAACATATCATCTCTCGGCCCCACAGAGCAGAGAGGATAAAGGCCAAGCCCAGTCCCATGTCCAGAGGGTACTGTAGGACATCCAGGGATGGGACCGTAAGTCATGGACACGTGGCTACATCAGTGAAATGTCACTTCAGGGGGTCCCAGTGTGGCCACACTACACCCTCTCTGCTGTCTGAGCATGGTGGGAGGCGCTGGGAGAAGCATATCAAGGCAGGCAGCTGGTGGCACTCACCAGGATGGCCACTCCTGAAAAGCAGCCTCTGGGCTTCTTTTCAGGTCATCCTCCTGCCGCCATAAACCCCTCAAAGCCTGTGGTTTAGCACTGACAGAGGTTTGGTAACCTCTTTGCAGTGCAGGGTAATGCTTCGATCTGATGCCCCAGGGCTGAGCATTTAGTGCCATTTTAGACTATTTGCTGGTAATCACTCTGAAATCTGCCCATGCCTTGCAGAGTGAGACCAGCCTGCTGGTTCAGCCCTTTCAGTCTCCTCACTGTCACATATTTACAATGGTAATTTAATGCATTGAATCTGGGTTTTTTCACCATCTGAAAGGTATACGAGATGAGAGAAAACTTCTTTTGTCTGATTACTGAGCAGTAATAAACCAGAGAAGGGCCCTATGAGCCAGCAGCAAGCCAGCATTGCCAGGCAGAGCAGGAGGACCACGGGGAAGAGGTTGAGTGTCAACCAGCATAAAACATAAAGCTGGCGTTGTCTTGGCTTGTTTACCCAGCTCCAAAGATCATGCTTCTTTAATTTTAGCTTTTGTTGAATATTTAGCAATGCAAAAAAAAATAGCCTACATGCAGTAATATCCTCAGGATGAGGATGC
Source organism: Tapera naevia (assembly GCA_033556795.1). Taxonomy (NCBI): domain Eukaryota; kingdom Metazoa; phylum Chordata; class Aves; order Cuculiformes; family Neomorphidae; genus Tapera; species Tapera naevia. The sequence continues at coordinate 2,568,908 of JAUMJJ010000108.1, read as the reverse complement.
TGCTTCAGGTGTACAACAGTGGTGCAGACCGAGACTTGGGTGATCTGTACCTGGATCCCCAGCTCCTGGAGTGTTGAGATTGTGTTCATTTATGAACTTTCTTCTGTATAAGTTTAATTACATTTTGAAGGAATCCCTTTCATTTTCAAAATAAAAAGGGGATCATCAGTGTTTGCTTCTCCTGACATGAACAAGAAGCTCTGTTTTTCCAAGAAGACATCTGTAAGACCCTTTGGCTGATAGAGTCAGAGATGAGATAATGGGATTTACCACTAACAGCTGAAATTCGATTAGTCTGAAAAGTAGACTCAGTAGCAAGATGATCCAGCACTTTTAGACTTTGATCTAAGCAGAGAGAAGCTTAATCTGTCTTCCCAAATGAGGGAGTGGGATGAACACATCATGATTAATAGGTGGACAAGTAGGACAGGAGTTGATGGGGGGTAGGAACCTTTTGTGAGAGAGTCTGGGAGGCAGGAGAAGGTGCTCCAGAGGTCCTTTACACATGAGGAGCCAGGTGAAGGAGCCAGGTGAAGCAGTGGGAGTCTGTGAGGCTGGTCCTGGTGCCCCAGGAAGTTTCAGCAATGCAGCTTCTGAGGGATGGGGACCAGGAGGAAGGGTGATGAAGAATGACAGCAATGTACAGGCAGCCAAGAGGGAAGACCAGAAGGATTGGTTTTCAGCTTTTCTGGACTGATGAGATCAACTGAGTCTCAGGAAAAGACATGAGCAACCTGAGGACTTGCTGTCTGGAAATGGACACATCCCAAAATGGGAGCTGTGACACCAAGTGTCAGCTGTAGTACCCTGTGTGTGTGGAAGCTCAGCACTGGGGTAAAACCCAGCTGCACAACTTCATATAAACCCCCTTTTTTTAAGCTCCTGAGCATGACGTCAAGATGTGAGAGTCCTGTGCTGGCAGCTACTAGGTTAGTGGTGTGGAAATGCAGGTGACAGCTGCTTTCGCTCCCTTAGAACCACAGTATGATTTGGGTTGGAAGGGGCTTTCCTAGATCATCTAGTCCAACCCACCTGCCATGGACAGGGACACCTTTCACTGGATCAGGTTACTCAAAGTCCTGTCCACCCCTACCTTGAACATTTCCAGGATGGGCAAGTGCCCATGCTCTGTCTGGGTGAGATCAACAAATCATCCTGCTTTAGAAAACGCACTGATGTCCATCTGCCCACTGCTGATAAGATTATTTCTTGTATAACTACATCAAAATTCTTCCCATAGATGCCCAAATGAGCCATAGAGATGGACCATATAGTTATTTGGCAGCCGTCAGGTATGGCTTTGCCTTCGCCTCATGAAGTGTTTCACAACTGACAACAGCTACAGCCCTGATACTTTTCTTTCTGTCTGACTTTGGAAGAACAGTAGTGACGCCTTTGAACTCTAAAACATCTACAAATGTTTCAGTGACCAAAAATAATGCATTGATTTCCTATTTCACCTGAACCAGGAAACATTTGCTAGGGGTAGACCTTCTAAAAGACAAGTGACCAGGAAAGTCAGAGATGTCTTGGATGTGCCCAAGGCCCTTACTGGTACTTATAAATAGAGGGCATCCTCTCACATGACAAGCTTGTTTTGCCTGGTCCAAAAATCATTGTGGTTTTTTTTTCTATGTCTGCTTTGCTCCACAGGGAGGGAGCTGAGCTGTCCTCCCTTGATACACATAATTAAAGAGAACAAATATTTGTCATTAATTTGTGACTTTTTCAACCTGTGTACGAGTAAGATTCATACTGCCTAAAGAACTGTGTAATTAAGTGCTACTAATCCCTCAGACTCCCACTGTAGTAGCATCATGTTAATTGTAGGGAGAGATGTGACACATCCGTTTCTGTTCCCACGAGTACCATATGAAATTAGTTGCAAAGTATGGGATATAACTTGCAAGAAAAATCAAAGGAACACAGATGTCTGTGACTGAAACACAGAAGAAGGAGCACAGGTTGCTCTGCTGCATGAGAAAAGCACTGCGTTCTCCTAGGTAAGGTGAGCCAAACTCAGACACCTGCTGTCCTTGCCACACTGCTGCAACGGGAGTAAACTTCAGCATCAGGAGAAGTGATGCAGGATTCAAGTAATTGTCCCTAATCCTCCTGCTGCCTCTGTGCAAGTGCACAGATTTGTCTGCCTCAGGGCATCTCCAAGACATCAGTAGAGGAGAAAACTTGGTGCTCGCACTTTCAAAATGATGATGCTTGATGAAGCTAACACCCACCATAAAATAAAACATTCTATGCTGCAGAAAATGCCCATGGCAATACACCCACATTAGCACTAAGGGTTTGACCAGTGCTGTTAGGTGGAAAAAACACTGGAGTGAGAGTGGGGATGGCTGAATACAATGTTCAGTCAGTCTGCAATGATATTTATGACCCTCCTTAAGCTTCAGGAGATCTACGTTTTCCTTATCCCTTTTCTTATGGGACAAGTGGTGAGAGGAAGGATAATTTTCCTGTTTTATTGCTAACAAGATGATACAAGGGTGTGTTTGGACCACTCCATGACCACTGGCACTAGGCATGAACTGAGTCCCCGAGAAGCTGTTCACTGAATTTGCACAGCTTTGTGCTTTTCCTGCCATGGCTCAGTGCAAGAGAAGCACATCCAGGTGGCTTAGGGGTTTCCTTTTAGTGTCAACCCTATGCAGTAGGCAGGATTGAGATGAAGGTTGTAAAGTCCAAGCCTGGGACAAGTAACCTGCAAGATCCTGCCTGTGCTCACCATCTCTGAACAGCAGAGACACCACTCTTCCAGGGTGGATTTGGGAAGGACAGAAACAACCTGCTCTGGCAGGGGCTGCAGGCAGGATGAAGATGCACAGCTCATGACAGGTGCCTGCAAAAGCTGCCTTCAAAACTTGCATGCACTCTGTTTCTTTTATTCCTCACAGGTGGGTTTGTCTGGGTCTCTGTGGGATTCAGAAACAAATGCTAAGTTTGTCCCTTTGGCAGAAAGGCTTCCTGTGGGCAAGGTAAATCACCTCTGCCCGTTGAGCAGATGATAAAGAGCAGAACTACAGCATAATCTTCTCAAGGGGCCCTCCACTGCCTGAGAGGGCATGGCCCGAATACCTCATGTGCTACTTCCAGATATATCTTGCTGAGAGGGGGTTCAGGAGTTCAGGTGGAGTTTCTGCCTTAAGATACATAAAGACAATAAAGAGAGGTAAGAAGGGCTGTAGATCTGGAAGGGCTTTTGGTTGGGATATGTCCTCGACTCTGGTGAGCTGCAGAGCTGTGGAGAGGACATACCTTGTGCTGGTCTGTAGGACACTCACCTGGATCAGATATTATTCAGCACCTCTCAGAATAGTGGCCTGCCATGGTGAACTTGTAATAGTCTACATATGACTGCTGGTGGGAGAGTCAGGGATGTGACATCCTGGGGGATGCACAGCCACCAACCACTGCTGGGTGGGCCCTTTGTGGGTCTGTGTTGCCTCTCTGCCACATCCTATCTACTACAAACTTGCCTCGTTTCAAATATTGGTCTTAGAGGAAGGTTTTCAGATACCCTCCATTGAAAAATGAGAGAAATGTGCTCTTCTGAGGTGTAGGTCACTGCATCCTAGCACAGGTCAGCTGGATCACAGCACGAAAATTGCTTTTTGCTCCTGTGACGAGAGATACAGGCACCCAGGCAGAGCAGAGTAAAGAGAAGGAAAGTCACTTCATCAGTGCTGGGTTTTGCAGCTGCCTGTATGTGTGGGGACTGCAACTCCCCTTGCAACTGCACTGTAAGTGCTCAGCCTCCTCCCTTGCAGCAGCACGATGAGTGATCCTTTGAGGCCTTTTCACCTATGCTTTGTTGTGAGGGGCTTTGAGACAGGTAAAAATCTCATTTCTTTAAGTTTAATCTACTTCTGGAGAAAAGGGCTCATAGAGGTGGATATGGTACCTCCTTGCCTGTTAGGGAAGAGCTGGCCAAAGCTACCTGTGGTGAGGAGAAAAAGAAAGAGAAGAAGGCTTGAGAAATCCTTGCAGAAAGGATTTTGACCCTGATAGAGACCTGATGAGGCCAGCACTTGGCTGGAGAAGCTGGAAAGCTGTCAGGGACAAGGTAGGATATCAGCAGATATTGGCACTGTGGTTTTATGTTCACTGAGCAGGCTGCAACAAAGGATGCCATGAACATGTCTGGAAACAATTACAGACTTGCAGAAAACTAAATGGAGGAAGTCTCTGGGGTCCTCTCTCAAAACTTCCTCGGTGTGCCGAGATCATCAATGCTGGATCAGAGAGGAGCATCTGTGAAGTCTAAGGTAGAGGTGGCTGCGTTTAGCCACATACTCCCTCTGGCTTCAGTGGTGAACTGAAACAGCCACCAGTCCCTGCCTGCAGGGTCCTGCCTACAGCCTACTGCTATAGCAGAGCATGAAATATGGGAACAGAGGTCACAGGCAACACACTATAGGACTAGTTTTGCCTAGAAAAAAAGCCATTTTCTATGCTGAGCAGACCAAAGCATGAGGCATAAATCTCCACTATCCAAAGTCATCTACGAATGGCTGCACACAGTGGTTTTGCAGCAGCCTCTCACCATGAGCCCGATGCACATGTGGCTGTACCTCATCAACTGGACACCACTGGGACCTGCCAAACACTGAGCAGACTGCGAAGAGTTAGTAAGAGGCAGAGCAGGTCAGTAGAGCCAGGGACAGACACTCGCCTTCCTACCTGGTACCTATCTGGGTCCCTTGGTGCATTCCTCCTTGCCGTGCCCTTACCATCCTGCCAGATTGTCCTTGTGCGTGTGAGCAGGTTCTCTGGCACAGAAGCGATTTTCTTTGCTGTCGAGATCTGCTCTCATTTGAATTATTTTAGCGCTGCTGAAATAAAAATAAAATGGTTGGGATGGATGACTTATTCTTTTAATTTTTTTTTCAGCCCTGACACAAGTTGGCTGAGTTCAATGAAATGATTTGTACCAAATACTGCTCTGCCATATCCACAGATTATCTTTATGTACAAGAATGACAATAACTGTCAGCAGTAGGTTTAAGCCAGCTCTAACGGGAGCTGCTGGAAGGAGTACTTTGTGTGTTGCTCTTAAGGGTCAGGGTTTTGGACTGGATTGCAAGTGAGTGTGTTTGCTGTGCCAAAGGCCTCTCTCCCTGTGGATGTCTCAGTGACACAGCTTGTCACACTCGTTTCTGTAAGGACAAGGTGCTACCATCATCACTTGTGTGACTCAGCACCCTGGTGAAGGTGTCCTAGCTGGCTAGCTTAAAGGAGTGAATTGAGTTTCAGAAGATGAAAAAGGACTTTTTACACCTTGCTGAAAATAAAATCATATCTTAGTGAAATCTCACTTAATTATAACCTGAGAATCTAAGTAGGATCTCATACTGGAGATTACTGAGCACAGTGACCGGGCTTCTAGTGCGACACACAGGATGTAACAGTTGACATGATTTAGACCAGGAGTGTTGAACTCATGGCTCCTGCTCCTGCAGCGTAAGGCGCGTCACACCCTGCACACGTGACCAGCGCTGGCAGGAGCGCAGGGGCAAGGAGCTCAGCACTGTCGCCGGGTAGAAACAAGGTGTTGGGCTGGATAAAACAAGGTGGAGGGCCAGATTCAAACCATGGGCCATGAGTTTGACACCCCTGATTTAGATAATACACATCTACATATTAATCTCAATTGTGACAGTGACAGAACCAGGGCGATGCCAATAAGGGAGAAGAGCAGCCCTGCACAGTGAAACACAACCTGACGTGCTGTGCCATTAAACCCCACAAGTGATCAGAGATGTCAGCTCAGCCATGTGTCTTCTGATAAATCTTTTATAGTACTCAATCAAACCCTTATCTGACTGTAGGGGACTGAGATGACTGTCTGATATTGCTTCTCTCTCTTCAGAGTCTTCATCTGATGAGTGCAAGAACACTACATAACCAAGATACGGAGAGGATACTATTCTCCGTGCTAAAATACTACCAGGGGTTTCACTATTAAATTCCCTTCAGGGACACGTAAAAGACCTTTTATGAAGGTTGATAACAGCAATAGATGATCCAGTGCTCAGATCTTCAGACCCAGCTAAGAAGAAGACTTCTACTTTGAATCTAGAATTAAGAAGCAGAGGTTGGATTTCCACCCATGTGCAAGCACATAGCTGTGTTACAGATGCATTGGAGATTTGTTGTGCATAGTTTCCAAGAGGCCCTCACCTTTGCTTTCCTCCTAAATTGACACCTTGTCTAAAAAGATTACAAAGTGAAAGTATGCCTGATGCCAAGCCTGGAAGAGATGGGAAACGCAGGCGAATGGACTCCCATCCAAGTCATGTGCAACTTTTACATTAAGTATTGAAGGGATAACAGCGAACAGTTTTTAGGGTGCTACTAGACCTTTTATTCCTTACTTTAGGAACACCTATTTCTTCCTTCATGTGTTTTCCTTTCCAATGTGTTTTTTTTTTTTTTCCAAATAGCTGCACAACCTCAGCAGGAGGGGTAGAAAGGCATGTCTTGGGAATAGGAGCAATTGCAGGTCTAGGGGTTGTGAGCTGCGAAGCAGCTGGCTACAGCCACAAATTCCTGTGGTCCTTCTGACAGCTGGAGACCTTGTTTCAAGCCCCCCTTCCCACTCATCCAAAATCAGGAAGGAAAGAAATAGAGGATTTTTTTTTTCTGAGCTATAGGATTAAGTGAGAAGTGACTCAGTGCTCTAACCTTTCCTAAGACAGCTTGCCAGAGAGAAACTGGAATAAGGTCAGGCCCAAGTATCAATACAAAGTTGTTCAGCCTTGTAGAAGCACTGATGATTTGGAATCTTTGTGCCTAGAAGCAAACTGCAGGTATTTATGTTGCCTTCACATTTTTCCAGGTCACTTCTAGGGCAGTTGCACACTCAGGCCTTGGCCAGTGTGTTACTGGATGTTAAGTTATTCACAGCCAGGCCTGGCTCTGAAATTCTAAAGAAAACAGGAACGATGTGATCTAAACGGTAAATTGAAAAAAAAAAAAACAAACAAAAAAAACCTTCCAAAATACGAGTATTTCTTTCTTAACAGTTTGAACTGACAATTAATTCACATAAACAGGGCACTTAGGTCTTCAGCTTTTGATCTACCTCTACTTAACAGAGGCTCCCTGCCAGAAGCATCAGGTATGGGTTGTTCTGGAGGATGACACAAGCCCCAATGCTGTTGGCAGTGGTGTTCTTCCTGATGCTCCTTCCTAACCAGTAACTTTGCTCTAAAGCAGAGAGCTCCCATTGCTTGCAAACTTGCATCTATTCAGCCTTTTGTTATTAAAATTCTTCTTGCTGTCTGTGCATTTCTAATCCTTTTAAAACACACTGGGCTCTTGGTTGCTGCGATACCCTTTGGCACAGAGTATCTTCCGTTCATCCTTCAGGACGTGCAGCTGCTTGCATAGAACTCTCTGCTGCTGCTGTTCAGTCTTATTCAATATCCTGCCCTACAAATGCAGAATATCACACATGGTGATTAGCTTATGCCAGGGAAGTCGCTGGCTCTGAAACAGAGATGGTTTATGCTGTGTCTCGTGATTCTTAAGAGCTCTATCTTTTCCATACTTAAATGCCAGAAAGAGCATTACAGACATATGTTCAGGGAATTGACAGAATCAGGGGTTTGTAAGATTTGTCCTGTTGTATTTAAAACTTAAGAAGAGGCGTGATGAGAAGAGGTGCGAGATGCCTGCTGCTGAGCTATAAAGGCTTCCTTGTGCGGAACCATCAGGGCTAAAAAGAGTTCTGGCTCTCTCCTCCTAAGTGGCCAGGAGCTGCTGGGGGACTCCATGGGGAGAGTTTTGTTAGCTGAGATCATGCTAACATTGATGATATAGATGATATTGATTGATGATATAGACAGCAGGATCAACTGCAAGTTTGCAGATGACTCCAGGCTGTTGTCACACCAGAAGGTTGGGATATCATTCAGAGGCACCCGTCCAAGCTGGAGAAGTGGGCCTGTGTGAACCTCATGAGGTTCAACAAGGCCAAGTGCAAGGTCCAATGTCTGGGTTGGGGCAATCCGTGGTTTCAATACAGGATGGGGGACAATGTGATTGAGAGCAGCCCTGTGGAGAAGAACTTGGAGGTGCTGGTTGACCAGAAGCTCGACATGAGCTGGCAATGTGCACTCACAGCCCAGAAGGCCGTGTCCTGGGCTGAGCCAATAGAATAGTGGCCAGCAGGTCAAGAGAGGTTGATTCTCTCCCTTTACTCTGCTCTTGTGAGACCCCACCTGGAGTATGGTGTCCAGTTCCGGAATCCCCAACATAAGAAGGATATGAAACTGTTGAAATTGGTCCAGAGGAGGTCTATGAAGATGATCAGAGGGCTGGAGCGCCTCTGTTATGAGGACAGGCTGAGTGAGTTGGACTCGTTCAGCCTGGGCAAGAGAAGGGACACATCATAATAGCCTTCCAGTATTTGAACGGGATTTACAGGAAAGCTGGGGAGGGACTTCTTATAAGAATAAGTAATAATAGGACCAGGGGGAATGGCTTTAAATTGGAAGGGGTAAGATTTAGCTTAGACATTAGGAAGAAATTCTTCACGATGAGGGTGGTGAGGCAGTGGCACAGGGTGCCGGGGCAGTTTTGGATGCTTCCTCCCTGGAAGTGTTCAAGGCCAAGTTGGATGGGGCCTTGAGCAGTCTGATCCTGTGTAAAGTGTCCCTGCCCATTCGGGACTTTAAGGTTCCTTCCAACCCAGACCATTCTATGGTTCTATGATTCTATGATTCTATGATTCTATGATTCTATGATTCTATGATTCTATGATTCTATGATTCTATGATTCTATGTTCAGTTGTGGCAAAAGGTGTCTGGGTCCTTTTGCCGTAACACAAGCTGCAAAAAGGGTGAGGGGATAAATTTGTGTTCTTTTATACTGCTCTCCCACTGAATTTTCCACTCAAAACTGCAGTTTGGGCAGAGTGCATGTTGGTATGGGAGCAGCATGGGCTTCATGTGCGTTCATGAGGGTGTGGGTATACAGACTGGCATTACAGGGAGTTTGTAAGAAGAGAAGGGAGGATGCTTGATCTCTAAAGTCAGCACTTGAATGTGACATTTTATTGCAATCATGACTGGAGGAAGTAGCTATGGGACAAAAGTTCATTCCACTCATTGCAACAAAGTAACCTCTCACTGAGAGCAACCCTCTACCAGCAGCCCCTGCCATTGCACGCTTCCTACTTTGCTAGAACTGTCCTTGGCCTGAGAAAGCTTTCTGCAAGGGCAGGTTTTCATTTTAGTGAAATTAGATGTGGTGCACTTATGTTCCCTCCTTTTGTTGGTCTTCCCAGATGGTTTCAGGTGAAGAGAGGAGACTGAGTGCTTGTATTGACAGCACTTGTGGTTCTTCTGTCTGTAGCTATATTTTTCAGAGGCAGCCTGATATTTACCAGGATGTGTCCCAGCCCATAATCAGCTTAGGTCAGAAGCATATCCTGGTTTATGTAAGAAGTTGTGCTGGATACTTTCTTCAGTGTTGCCAAATATGGATCTACTTTATATAAAGTTCTCCTGCACTTGCACAGGAGGAGGTTCAACGGGCAATAAATCGGAGAGCTGCACAAAGCTGGATGGCTGCGAATAATTGACAAGCAGCCACAATGTAGCAAACTCAAAGCAAATCCCTACAGGAGGGGGCCTGTCACCTTACAGGCAGGTGAGTTTATTTTTAAAGCAGTACTGTTTGACTCACCCACCTTCATAGTCTCCTACCCACATACTCAGCAGATGGGTGTATCCAAGTTGTCTGACCAAGACGCAGAAACCAGGCCACCTGTGTACATCTTCATGATGACTTTGAGGATGAGGGATGCTGCTATTATGTCCTCATAAAGGTTGCCCTTAAACTGATGACCACGTGCTGCTCTGGATGTGCCTTTTGTACTCTTTATTTGCTGGTAGTAATTACACTGTCCACCTGCTCCATCTCTGAGAGTTACCAGGATTTATTCCCTGCCCTTTGTTTCCTGACTGCGTCCCGAGCAGCTACACACAGTGTGTGCTGGTATCTTGGTGGGCTCCTCATCAAAGTCCCATCAGCCCTTGCCGCTCTTAATTTCACTTACAGTGTCCCTCCCTTGATCCCTTCTAGTGCCTTCCACCCAGCTATTGCCATTCCTCCCCCATTCTTACCAATCTTCCCATTTCTGTTACTATTACAATCTTCTTCTGTCTTCCAAAGATAGTTGAATCTGTATGGTTTTTTTCTGAATGAATTCTGTAAGAAATTACATAGGAGGGGCTTTTTTTTTTTTTTTTTTTCTCTGTAGGGAATTAGCATTATGGACATTAAAGGGCAGGAAATTGTGTATTTTTTTTTAATCAACTGCTTCAAGGGAGCAAATGAGAAATATTTTTGAGAAAAGCTTTCCCTTTGTGAGAAAGCAGAAGCTCAATTCCTCTCTCTTTCTTACACCATATGTGTTTATTAACTATGATTATTTCAGAAACAAAACAGCCAAGCTAACACTGTCAACACAACCATTAAGGCCAGTGCAGGAGCCATGTAGGAAAGGAGGACAAAATGCTTTCTTATATGCTTTTTCTTCTAAGTGTCAGAAGCCTAAGAAAACTGCCCCCAAGCCTCCACATTTCATGGGTAGTACAAGGCAGACACTACATGGATTTATGCAGACATCCTGGATCAGCCCTTGGGTGCATCCAGCCCAAAATCTTGTTAACGGCAGTAACCAGGAGAGAACAGATAAGGAAGTCTGTAGGAATGTGACGGGCACCTACAGTAACATCCTCTAATAATTTTCAACATAGTTTATATGTGTTTATCAGTTCTTGAACCAAACTGTAGCATCTTTATCATCTGTTGGCAACAGGCTCAACAAGTGGGGTACTTGTTGCATGAAGTGCTGCTCCTTTTGAATTATTATAACCTTGTTCTCTCATAGTTTCTTTTGATGCTCCTGAGTTCTTGTATCTGGTTCTGCCAACAACCTTAACCACGTGACGCCTGAGTCTAGCTAACAGTCTTTGAAAAATCAGTCAATATTAACTAAACAATAACTAAATATCTAAAAAAGTCTGTTGTCTCCCAACATCCTTTACTTTAGTAACTTAGTTTGAGTCTTCCCAGAGCCCAGCTCTGTTATTAAAGTGCTCTGTGGGTTCTGCTCTGCAATGAGCTATCAAAAATGGAAATTGGCATTATCATAGAATCAAAGAATCATAGAATCATAGAATCACAGAATCATAGAATGGTTTTGGTTGGAAGGCACCTTAAAGATCATCCAGTTCTAACCTCCCTGCCATGGGCAGGGACACCTCCCACTAGACCAGGCTTCTCAAGGCTCCACTGAACCTAGAAGTAGCATAATTTATTTCTATGGAAAGAAATATTTCAGATCAGTTACTTATAAGAGGGCTCCGCCCCCCCCCCCCCCCAAATACTGTTTTTCCCCAGTTATGTTAAGCTTATTTCTCTTTAAAGAGATTCTAAATATTTTTAGTTCTGATTTCTGCTATAAGCCGTATATGAAGTCTTAGCTGGTTTCTCCAGCAGGCAGTTTCTAGCACAGCACATGCATTTCATACTCCAGTCAGTGCATTCTGACGCTGATGTCCACTAGGTGTTTCTCTTGAGTATATTTACCTATTCTTCTTCAAAAAGAAGGTCTTTTTCTTCCTGAGGTTTTCAGACACTGCATCTTATTCCATGCTTGTTGCCTATAAATTCCTCATATTCCAAGGAAAGATGTTTCTAGTGGCAACAATCATTAATTCAGATTAACAGAAATTCTGAACACACATGAAGCACGTTCCAGCCATAGAATCTCACACTGCTTCAGTCTGTGCAAGCCAAAAGTGTGGCCCCTTCAGGAGTTAAATGATGGGTGTCAGGCAGAGTACACCCCAAGCAGGAGTGCGGCAAGGGCAATTTGCACGCTTGGGTCTGCCTGGTGCAAGCTTCTTAGAAGCACTTTAAAAAACCTACGTGCTCATGTTGCACCCATTGTTTGGAGAGAGTGACATCTCTGCAAGGACTCACAGCAGCAGTTCATGACATGCCCTCAATGGTGGAGGTGCTCTGGTTTCTCGCTGACCATGACCAGCCAGGCTCCATCGCTACTGGAAGGGTGGCTGCTCTCACCCCAGGGCAGGAGGAAATGGATGCAGAGAGAGAAATGCAGGGCTTGGGAGGGCCCCAGTGATACGGCAGAAGCAAAGACAGCTGGGTTTCATCCAACTTTCAACAGGTTGGCATTTACATTTTATTTATACATTTAACAGAAAACAAGTAATTAGGTAGGTCATAAAACAGCAGTCATACAACATAGATCATACTTAATGTAACACTGTCAGGAAAACTGTGTACAGAAGCCCACAAGATACCATGCATGGAGAGTAAGCACAAGAGATTGCTCCCCAGGTGCTGGTCCTGGGGAACTCCTGAAATTCCAGCAGCAAGTGATTTTTATGGTTTAGTTCACATTCTTTCTTTCCTTGTAAACAATTTGGTCTGGATGTAAACCATCAGGAAATGCTATGATGGGACAAATGCTCAGGGCTGTGCAGAGGCCATGCCAAGCTTGACTCCAGGGGTGGTTGGGACTTGGGGCTACCTCCACATGGCTGCTTGTCACCAGGGCAGAAGGGCACACAGCCATATAGCTCCTCTGGGCAGGACTCTCTGGTGGTCTCAGCTCATGCATCCCTTCCTAGAATAGGCAACAGTGCCCAGGACAGGCACTCAGCCCTCACACTCTTTTTCACTCTTGTTTTCCCCATGCTGGCCCACAGAGCCGCCTGTTCTGAGCAGAAGCAAACCTCTGTGCATGTGGCCACTCAGTTCTTCTGCAGGCTGAGGTCTGTCGTGAAGGGTGGATGGACTTTAGGCCCTTTTAGGGAAGCAGGGAGAAAAATCAGGAGTAGACCTATAGCAGCTAGTTTTCTCTTAAATTGTACATGAAAACAAATAATTCAATGCAGTGACCTCCATGGGGTTACTATGAGGTTAATATCAAGGCCGTATGACTCTCTTACATCTTCCCTTTCAAAATTTCAGTCTGCAGTTGTTTTTTTTTTTTTTTTTAATTGGCAAAACACACGCATTTGCTAGAGATGCTTCTGGGACTGCAGTAGGAATCAGGTAGGGACAGTGGGGCTCAATATATTACCTTCATTTTTAAAATGTTTTATCAGTTTCAGAGCTGAAAATAAAAAAAATTGTAAAAGCACAAGTCCCGAACCCCTTTTCTGCAGCAAATCCTTTTACCAGGCAACTGTGGAATACGCCACACACCAGCTGACTGAGTGGACAATTGATACTTGAGCTTTTAGTCCATTTTCTATTGCCTCTACTTTTAAGGCTCAGTCTAGCTCATCACAGTCAAAACAATTCCCAATAACCTGCTGTGAGTGTGTGCCTATGCAGTAGCAGGCAGCTGCAGGAAGGGCAGGCTGTCTTGCCTGCCGAACAAGGAGCTACAGTTTGGTGGCTGAATGGGAACAGAGTCCCTTTCCCAACCTGCTCCCTTTCCCTTGTGTAACACTGGAGTCCTCTGGGAACTGCAGAAATGGGATGTGTCTGATTTCCAGTGTCAGGACTGTCAGAGAAACTGCTTGTGGGACACCATAAGGGCAACACCCAGAGCGGTGTATTTAAAAGCCATGTGTTTTCTGCTAACAGGACCATTGCAGGAGACAGATTTCCTTCCTTCATTTCTCCTTTGACACTAAAGCCATTAATTTCCCAACTGCTTTCTGTGGCAGTCCTAGATAATGCCAGTCTTGCCTTTCCTGGATCAGCCCTTCTTTTGGCTGGCATGGTGTCTGTACCACAGTGACTGATCAGGGCAGCCACCAGAACGGGGTTAAAATGAAGCTTGCAAAAAAGAAAAAATAAAGAAGTTAATTATAATCTGGATCAGCTCCTCAGTTCTGTGCTCCACATTGTCTGGGGCAAGTTAAAAAGTGATACCATGGGAGAGTGAAGAGGAAATGAGATGTGAAATGACAGCCTAAACTATAAATTGATGGAGATGACAAGTCTCAGTTACCAGACTTTAGATAATATAAAAATCCTCTTTAAGTCTTCAAGTATTTTTATAGCCTTAAATCACTGTTTCTCCTTTCTGAAACGATCTCAAATGGAGAGTGGCAACAGTGGCAGAAGAAAATGAGAACACTTCTGTGAGTATGTGTGTGGGGCCAGCAGCTCTCATCCAAGTGCCTAGCCTTGTTCCCAGCTTCATGAGCTGCTCAAGAGACCCTGGAAGGACAATGCCTCATTTTATTTTCCTGACTTCTTGCAGCCTACTGAGACTGGAGCAGGGCTCTGCTCCGCTTGAGAGTGAGGACTTACAGGCTGTGGCAGGTAATCCTGGGAGATGTGTGTCCTGGCTCCCATACACAGCTTGAACTGGAGCGGGTTTATTGCACCTTGAATTCCTACCTTCAGGGACTCCCCAGGGGGCATGACTTCTGACCTGCAGCTCACAGGGACAGGAGGAAAAAGCTCCAGCACTACCAGCCAGCCCTTCACTCCCTATATTCCCCTTTTGCGTCATCCACTGTCTGATTTCTGGAGGGAGAAGGCTCAAAGATGGCAGCTTGAGGCCCACTGCAGGTACTTTTTCATCTTTAGTGTCTTATTTTGACTGTTTGATTAGAAAACAAAAGAAAGTGCTACGTGTTTTGGCCAAGTGGTCCAGGTTACCAATGTTACAGAGTACATGAACTGCTGCTTGGAGCTGCTCATTGTTGGCACTGACACCTGGGGACCTGTTTTTTTCTCCTTCTGAAAGGTAACGCTGGCATTACTGTATGTAATGTGGCTGGAGCATGCTCTCACTGAGCAAATTATGGGAGGAAAGTCCCTTTCTGGGTGTGGGGTGTTCAAACTCAAAGCTGCAGTGGGGGATGTGAGCAGCCCAATAAGAAACTTGACCTTTATTCTTGCACAGAGACCACATGGGACCCCGTGCTGCTCTTGAGTTTCTGAGGTGTTCTCAGTCGAGTAGGTCGGTGTGGTCCTTTCCTCAAATCAACTGCAAAATGTCTGCAACGGTGTTACAAAACCAAGAAATAGGTGAATCTTCTGGAGCTGTAGTGTCATACAGTTCCAAAATCAACATAAATTTGTCAAGAGTCTCCGTCACTCTCAACATGTAAAGAAACAGGACAAAGGCAAATGTAGGGGAAAATGAGAAAGGTACTGCAAGGTTATTATTTTGGGGTATAAATTCACCTTTTCATTAAAAATGAGGTCTTGGAGTTTGGCAAGAACCTGCACTTAGTTCTGGATCCTACGTCTTTGCTGCTTTTTTATTTACAGAATACACTGCAGAAAGCAGTTGTTATTTTAAAGACATGAATATTTTTGAGTGCTACTGCCTACCAGGGATTTTGTGGGTTTTCTTTAAATGTTGGCTAATTTTGTGTTTTGAGTAGGAAGCTTCAACTTCCCAGCAATTCTACACAAGCTCTTATTCTGCTATCCAGCAGCTTGGGCAAGATAACCTGCAAACAAGACCTCCCTCGGCTAATCTTTATGGCTTTTATCAGGCTTTTATTATTGCTTACCTTACTGTGGACTTTGAGAAGATGTGGGGAGTATCTGAAGTAGTTTAAAATTATTTCATCTTTAATATATCGCAGGAATGCAGACAAATGTCTATAGGCCCACCCAGCCCCAGTTTTTGATTTTGCTTTCTAACTGGTGAATAAAGCAGTGAGGGCAGGGCCAGGTGAGCTGCCAGCAGTGGTCTCTATGGGGAGCCTGCCTATTCCCTGGACTGTGCTAACCACCTCTCCAATCCAGCTCCAGATGCCTTCCCAAATCCTCACTCCCCTCCTGACACCTCTGTGCTGTTTGTCCTGCACCATCCCAGTGCTTGCAGAAGAGGGGACCCCCTCAGCCACCAGCTGTTTTTGCCCATGCTTACAGCGGAAGGGAGCTCCCAGGCAAACTTGAGGGAGGAAAAGTCCTTGAAAAGCAGCAGAATTAGCAACAGCTTGCACATCAAAGCAAGTCCTAAAGTAGGAGAAGCAGCAGCTGGGGAGATTCAGCCCCAACATCCTGCCTTGTTTGTCCGTCCACTTTTGGCATAAGGTGGGAGGCAGCAGGCAGCTCCAGTGCTGGCACGTTCAGCCTGCTCGATGGCTCGATCATCAGGAGCAACGAGGAAGAACAGTACTTGGTATCACCCTGGGCATCTGTCTGCTAGACTTCCTCTTGAAAATAGGTTGTCAAGCACAGATAGCTGTTGAATCAATATGGACTTTATTGTACAGCCCATGTCTCGCAGCTGTCAATGAGAATTCTGCCAGCATGGGCTGGGCTATGCTGTTGTACAGCAGGACAGATCCAGGCTGCAAGGGAGAGGATACCAGCGCTGACTCTTCAGTACCTGTCTCAGATAAGAAAGCAGCCAAACAGGAAGACTTCAGAGATGGCATCTCTGTGTTGCCACTGCCGGTCTCACTCACCAGGGCCAAACATGCATGTTTGCCAAGCACAGAAGAGAGTTTGGATATACTGCAATTGGTCAGTCCTTTGGATGAGATGTGAAAGCAGAGGCTGCCTCCATCAGCCCTGCAGAACCTGTTGCACGTCCCAAACCATGTATGAAAATCAGCCGCCATCCAGATCATCACCTTCTCTTCCACCAGACAACTTCTCATGCCCATCCCAAGGCTGTAAATTGCTGTGGATAATAGCTGTGATGTTTATCCAGACCGTGGCTGCCTGCCTGTGCTTGTGCGGAGGGTCCAGTGCTTGATGGTCCTGCTGGAGAGGTGGTGTCCAGCTACTTGGAGCTCGTGTACTTGGTGACGGCCTTGGTGCCCTCTGACACTGCATGCTTGGCCAGCTCTCCCGGAAGCAACAGGCGCACGGCCGTCTGAATCTCCCGGGAGGTGATAGTGGAGCGCTTGTTGTAATGGGCCAGGCGGGAAGCTTCTCCAGCAATGCGCTCAAAGATGTCATTGACGAAAGAGTTCATGATGCCCATGGCCTTGGAGGAGATGCCAGTGTCAGGGTGGACCTGCTTCAGCACCTTGTAGACATAGATAGAATAGCTTTCTTTCCTGCTCTTGTGTCGCTTCTTATCACCCTTCTTCTGGGTCTTTGTCACAGCTTTCTTGGAACCCTTTTTGGGGGCAGAGGTTGACTTCGCTGGCTCCGGCATCCTGAGAGCTCTTTCTCTGAGTCTTGTTGCTGCTTGGAAAGAACACCAAAAAAATCAAATTCTTTTTTGTTCTTCTACAGTATAGTTTAACTAAAAAATGAGAGAGTCTGCGTTACAGATAAGCAACATTCTGAATCTGAGACAAAGACCCTATGACCCTGTGCAAGCATTTTTGAACTGCCAGAGAGAACTGCTCTGGGTTTTGTATATTTTTTTGTTGTTTTATCTTTAAATCCCTGTAACACTGGCCTTATAAATATCATTGAGCCCAAGCCTAGTTGGCATCTATTTAGTAAATATAGGCTGGGGTGAACATATTTCTGAGAAGAACATTGCAGTTCCAAAGAAAACACTAATTGCAGAATGGATTAAATTAAATCTTTCTGGAACGGACTGGAGACCGTTGAAAGATATTGCTGACACTGCCTTTATATGAGACTGGTCAAGGCGATTTTATATTGGATATTATAATCTCCAATAGATCCTTTTTCATGCACATAAAAGTTTATTTTGAGAGTGACTCCATTTCTGTGGCTATTCCAGTGGAACATAAAAACTACATAGTTTTAAGATACCCAGCTGAGCTACTGGGATCTCTCAGTATTCACTTGAGCTAGCAAAAACAGCAGCGAGCAGAAAAGCTCAAAGGAGGTTGCAGGAATCACCAGACAGAGAAACAGAAATGTGGGTAGGAGGCAAAAATCAAAGTGCTTTTGGGCTACATGTCAGTGGAGAGAAGCCACATAAACTGAAATTGTTTCCTGCTATTTGCTGCTTTCTCTTTTCAGAAGAGCAGGCCTCCACTGGGCGGTTACATCAAAGACGCCTGATCCTCTCTTTGAGTGTTTCTTCATTATGCCGCAACCTGCAGAGCCCTGACCTGCAGCTGGCTGCTGTCACCCAGAAGTGCAGTAACAAAAAGACAGGATATAAGCCCATCATAAAACTGGGTGCCTCCCCTACCACAAATTTACATGTGTTTTACTGCATGTATTAAGGGAATAACTCCGTTGTAACTGTAAACAGTTTTGTGTTTTAGAGGACACTGTGAGTGCTCCCATGACAGGTAAGGCTTCTCTAGGCTTTGCTGGAGGATCTGCTTCCAGCATCACCCCAGGACATGGGCTTTTACTGCTCTGCACCTCCTTTGAAGATGACCTGCGAATTACAGGCTGTTGGCCAAGAGAGACTAGAAGAGAAAAAAGAGCTTCAGGGCGGATGCCACATGGGAAGTAAACAGGAGAGAAAAGTCTCCATCTGCACACACAGAACATCAAAGAGGGACCTAAACGGTGCTTGTGCCAAAGCTATAGCTGCATTCTCAGCCTTGCCTCTGCTCCTTGGGAAGGAATGAGATGCCACCCTCCATCTTGGCCTGGTTTCTCCACTATTATCCACATCTGCAATTAAAGCCAGGCACAGCAGTTGACTTGCAAACACACTCATTGCTCCTTGTGGGAGTAGATGCTTTCCATGCCAAGGCTGGATTTACATGTCCATGTCTCAGTTGTTACCAGCTCCTGCTTCCAGACTGTGTGAGAAATTTCCACAGCTCCAAACCCTTGGTATGTGAGATCTTGCCTTCCACCTGCAGCAAGCACAAAGGCTGCTCCCAGCTGCTTTACCCCACCGGGCACCAAGGCTGTGCTCCGGTGGCTGCATGGTGACAGGCAGAGGGCAACGCTGAGCATTTCAAGTGGAGGTACACCTAGCTGCAAGGGCAGGCCCGCGCTGCTCAGGATGTTACGAAGCGAGGAAACAACTTCTCCACCACAACCTTCAAAAACGCTGGCCTGGATAGAAACAAAAGTCAGCACCAGTGTCCTCAACACTGAGATTTTGCTCAAGCAAAGCAGGTTCTTCCTTGCCATTAATGGGAGTTCTGACTTTGTAAGGCCTGAGAGACCTGTTCAATTTTCTTTTGCTTCATCTTGGAAAAAGAAGTATTTTGTCAGTCCAAAACAGGACAATGTCTAACTAGGTGGAAAAGGCCAGTGTACAGGAAAACATCGTGTTACGGGCTGCAAGCACAGCACTAACTTCTCCCTGCACAAGAACTTCAAACTGCTCACGACTAAAGCACAGAAACATTAAAAACACTGCACCAAATCTAAGTAAATGCATATAAATCCCTCTGAAATCCCTAGAATAACTAGCAATCTAACATCAGGCATGGAGGATAGGAAGAAAAAGAAGAAGAAAAAAACAAAAACATGTATTGAAAGCTGTTGAGGCTTTCTTCTAGTTGTCTTTGGTTTATGAACATTAATACTTTTTCCCAGTTTTACGAAACCTGTAGTTGTAATATAAGCCACCTGGCAATAATAAACTAATGTATTTTGCTAACTCTATGAAGTTAAAGGAAAAGCATCTGCATAGAAAGAGGAAGGGAATAGGCACGTTGTGAGAGCTCTCCTTCAGATTAACTCACTCCCCCACAAAGCTTCATGGCCCAATGAGTTGATCTAGATGGAAAACCACAGACAAAGGTCACATCCTGTGACATGCAGGATGCTCAGAGAAAAGTGGATTCTTAAGACTTGGCATGACAAAAAGCTCAGTTTGACCATATGAAAAAGTGTCACAGAAATGCCAGAAATGTCCACTTGGAAGGAGCCTCAGAGCTCCACACTGTGCTTTGAGGGTACCCAGGTGTGTCCTCCTAGATCAATTTCTTACCATGTCTCCAAAGATGTTGTTTTCACTATGGGCTTGTCTCTGCCACCTCATGCCCTTTATTAATTTTCCTGGGCATTCATCCCAATGGAGGCATTTGGAAGGGCAGGCTCTGAAAGTCCTGGACACCTTTCAAAACTAAGACTTCTTCCCCCTTAATCGCCATACTTTCTTCCTCTAGTGAAAACACTTTTTCCCCCCCTCTATTTGGGAGGCAATATCAGGAAAAGAAATCCCCTCTGTGTTTTCAGACTCAAAAATATGTCTTTTCAATGGAAAGGCATTTTTCCAAGAGAAGAAGTAACTGTGCACTTGCTTCTTTCTCTCATGACCTAATTTCCTGACTGAAAAACACAACTGAAAAATGTATATTACTTTTTCTCAGGCTTTTTAAAGGTGTATCCTTAATAAATCCATAATTTATTGTGTATTAATTGTTAAGTGCACTGGTACATATTTTAAAAAATTAATACAGCACCCAACAGGTACCAGAGAGATTTCATAGATCTCCAGAAAAGGTCACACCTACAGGACATCTCTGTGCATTTGACTGGCTAATGCTCTTGGGTAGTGCAGCCAGGTTCTCAATCTTCTCCCATGTACAGCCACAACGAGGGAAGCAATGATGCAGCATCCTTGCTTCCCTCCATACATTTCTTTGCAAGCTACTGTTTATACAGGTAAATAACACCTTCTCTGGGAACAGGTTGTCTTTCTTCCAGTTTGTTTGTGCTGTGCCTGGCACAAAGAGCCTGATTATGTCAGCCAGGTGCTAAATAAATAATGTTAATAATGGTTGACAGTATCACCAGCCCTTCTGTCAACAGTGCAAGGCAATCCACAGGTAGGTGCTGCTCTGGTATGAAGATAGAGTAAATAGTGGGACTGTTTTAAAGTTGTCTATGTGGAGAGTGTGACCTTTAAAAAATGTTTGTTTTTTTCTTTCTTTTCTTTTCTTTTTTTTTTTTTAAAAAAAAAAAAACCAAACCCAAAACGCAGAAAATCATAAGAGGTTAATAATTATTAATTATTAGGTTTAGTGTTTGGAAGTGTTGCCATCAGGATTGACTTCTCTGCTGTGAGGGTGACCAAACACTGACATAGATTGTTCTGAAGTGTTGCAGAGTGTCCATCCTTGGAGCTACTCAAAATCCAACTGGATATGGCTGAGTAACCCACAGCAGCTGACTCTGCTCTGAGCATGGGCTGGACTGGATGTTCTCCAGAAGCACCTCCTGCCTCATCCACTCCATGGCTCTTGGAGACTAAAGCTGGGTATTTGTCCTCATAAACAAGCTTTATGAGCCATGTTCCCCCAACAGACATTTCGTATGGAATACTGTAGCCAGAGACTCCCACAAGAACACCTAAGGAGGGGAGATGGTGCTCAACTCCAGATCTAAGCCACTTGAAGTCCCTGTGACACAAGTAATGTCCATGGAAGGGAAGGCACTCTGAAGAATCACAGTGAAATTTAGAAAGTTTCAGGTTTTGGAGGAAAACATTTGGGCATATTTCTTTCTTTATGGTTTCACATAAGTCAATCAGTTATCAGTACTGGCATTTTATTTCCTTCCTCAGAAAACCAACAACAAAACCAACAACATCATTTTTTTCTTTCCAGCTCCCAGCAGCAGCCTGCCTGCTGCTAAAAAACAGAGCAGTGCAGAGTGACAGATACATCTTCCTTTGTGTTGACACCCCTTTCTTCGGTATCATTAAAAGTAAAATTAACTGAAAACATATTCAAAGATACGAATCACCATAGTCTCTCGGATCTGAGATAGGAGAGGAGCCCTGCTCAGAAATCCCACGTGAAGCCTGATGCTGTCTCTGTTTTCCCTAGGCCTGATTTACTGATGGAGAGAGAGACAGGCAGAGAAGCTCCTGCAGCATTTTTTATCATTTTTGGCCTTGCTGCGTAGTCTATAGAATTGTGCCAAGCTGGTGCCAGCCATGTGCATGGGTGGCCATGGGTGGACTGTCAGCTGGCCTTCTGGACCTCTCCTCATGCAAGGGTGGAAACAGCACTTGGATTCTTTCCTTCTTTTCCCTTTTAAAAGCTGTGCTTGCTGTGATGAGCATCCACTATAAATCCCCATGCCCACGAGGCTGCTCCCTTTCTGTAATTCCCTAATCAACCATAAAAGTTACATTTCTTGGATCAAAACCCTGTTCTTAGGAGGTTTTGGTGAAAAATTAAACATTTGTAGGAAAAACTCAACCTCATCTTTTGGACATCTGATATTCTGATATTTGCTAATCTTCTGATGATCTATTTTAATCCTTGCTAGAGTAAATGAGAGCCAAAGGGCACTTGCTGTTTATTCTGCCCCTTACATGGGAAGGTCCTGTTAGTTCTGTCCCATTATTGTCCCTTTCCTTAGTTCTTCTTGCTGTATAAAATAAAGAAAATTTGACTTTAATCCTACATGTCAAGAAATGTAAAGTGAAATTTGTTGCTGCTTTTTGTTTTACTCTAAAACACAAAGAGAAGCAATAAATTAGGGAATGTTTCCACCAAAAAGAAAAGGCTTTCTAATGGCTGGCAGACAGCAGATCTGGTAAACAGACTTCCCAAATTACCAGATGTCAGCAAATGACTGTTGGAACAGCATATTTCTGCAAACTGCAAATGCCCTCCCTTTTATAATGTAAGGCCTTCTACCTGCAAGTTATTAAACAAGAATTTGCTCATCCATCAGGTGCCAGTAAGCAGTAATAGCAGAGAAAGCAAGCAGATATTTTATGGTTATTTAGTAGCAAACTCTGCCTTAGGTAGTAAAGCAGATCAGAAGCATCATGAGTCACCCTGAGACATCAGTGATGCTGCCTCTTGCAAAAACTGATAGTCATATTTTGGACTGGAAAAGATTTTTCTCTTGGTATGTTGTCTAGCATGTGATGATGAGGTAACATTTCCTTTGAAGATGATAAATTCCTAGAATAAGGTAAATTAGTCTGAAATGCCCAATTTTTTCCAATCCTGGAGGAGCGCAGAGATCGGTTTTGGGATCCCAGGTCTCCTCCTGGTTAATCCAATAGCCATAATAAGGCCCCACCTCCATTCCCATATGCTCTGCTGCATTTTATACCATTGCTTCTGTAAAGTTATCATTTAAATGGCTAACTTTTAACCTTGGATACAGACGTGCAGCTCTTCTAGTCAAGAGATTCATGCTTGCATATTGGATCATGAAAGTATGTTAAAACTGAAGATGCTCACTCCTCCTTAGCATAGAAATAAATGCTACTAACTCAATCCCTGACACAGATACACTATGTTCAAAGTCATCTTTGGGTTTCTTTAGAAGAAATACAAGTAGATACACTGGTATCCTAGCTCTTTGACTGATCTTTATCATTGTTTGTGCTAACACACTGCTTGGCAGTTCAGTACAGGATACTCCCTAGAGTAATTTAATTAACTTTTTGTAATTTCAGAAAAAAACCTCATTTTTACAGCAGCAACAGCTGTAATTTCTTGTGCTACTTCTGCCCAAGCTGTAAATACTTCTTAGGATTGTGGTGGTGTCAATCAGAGACTGCTTATGTATCAAGTAAGGAGCAGGACACTAGATCAGAGTTCTCTGCAGAGAAGATACATCAAATATTTAAAGAAAAGAAAACCTTACCCATGACTCAAGCAGAGCAAAAGAGAGATACAGTGCTGCAAGAAGAATGACTGTCAGGAGGCTAAATACTGCTGTCATTACTCTGATTAAAGGAGTGCCTGAAGTCAATGGGGTTTTAACCTGGGTCTGAAACCACAAATACAATATTTAGAGATGCTTAGCACCAACAGTGGACATTGATTTCCACTGGAATCCAGGAGGTTCAGTACTTTATAAAAATCAGACTCTACGTTTTATCAAGGTTTTGTTACAGTGAATAAATAACGGAGTACTTAAGTAAGCTTTAGCATGATTTTCGTCTGCTTTTTATAAGAGCACTCATTATCTACCTGTTTTGGAATATCTCTGATCTACACGCTTGACCAGCAGAATCTAATGAAAGCAAAAAGGAGAAATGATGTTTTCTATGGATCAATACCCGTTAAGAGATTACAAGTGCACACCCAGTACCAGCATCTGCTACAATTACACTCCAGTCAGCTTTCCCATGGAGTGCCAGGGTTTAAAAGAGACCTTTATTAGTGTAGCCATCCTCAGAAAACCCTCAGTACCAACAGTCCAACAGAGAACCCAACCAGGCTCACTCCCTTCCTGGGGTCTTAGAAATAAGTCAAAACATTAAGACAACATAAACTTCAGCACAAGCTTCCTCTCCAACTTTTGCAGTCATGAGGATTTGCTTATTTTGCCATAAATACTTTCCTTAAGAAACGGGTTTCTGTTCCACTCACATCCCACTTGGACTCAACTGGACCTACTGGGGGACAATCTGTCAGCAGCAACTCTGTAACTTGCTGCAGTGTTTAGCTCCTGTGCTTAGACTAACTCAGCAAAGTTGCTCTGAAGACAGGTAGAGGTCAGAGCCTGCTAACCATGTACAGGCAGATGATCTCCAACTGTCCTGGAGAAATCCAGTTGGGCAGAAGAATGAAGCAAGACATCACAGCAGCTCAGCTACTCAGCAGCATCACAACCTCTACATATCTTCTTGGTGATTTGCAAAGTACAAACTATTGGAGATAGGTGTGAGAACAAAAATCATAGGCAACTGGGGTCTGCAATACTAATGACACATCAGAAACGTTCTTTACTTATTCCATGATGCCCTATGCTATTGAGAATAAAAAGTGCAGATTCAAAATAAATTGCTCTGAGCCATATGCAAAATGAAAATCATTTGAGTGTTGACCTCATCATCATCAGAAACTAAATTCTCTGGGAAAGCAAAAGACCAAAACCTCACTGAGTTTGCTATATCTAAATGCCTCCTTCTAGAATGGAGCCATGGTCTATAAACTAGTAAAAAGAATAGCATAAAGAACTGCTATGGCATTTAGGCAAAACTATTTTTATGGATTTTATGGAGCAACAGAGAATTAAAAAAATTCTAGATTATTTTCACTGGTGCTCAAAAAGGCATCCATTAAAAATGTGCTAATTCAGTCATGGCCAAAAATATGAGAGAAGCTACAGCCCAACACCTGCAGGCCATAAGGGGAAAGTGGGTGGGAAAGGGTGAAGAAGAAGCCCTAGGAGATGAGAGCTGCTTCAGAATTATGGCAGGATTTACATGGGAACCAACACAGACATGTGTAGTACCTCTTCCTCCCACACGTCCCACCCTCAGGTTTCAGTGACCTTTTCCAGTGCTACAGATAATTTGTGTAGCAAAACAGAACAAAAGCAGAGGTAATAGTCCAAAATGTTTACTCCAGCCATACCACATTGACTGGAAATAATACGTACAGATATAAAACCACACTGAAGTGGAAAGCTATGTTCCCAAATTAGACTGAAGATCAGATCAAGGTCATTCAGGCTTTTAGGAGTGATGTGATGAGTACATCACAAAGTAAGTCACAAAGTAAGTGGCATGGGTGAAATTAGCCCAGAAAAAATTTTTAACAACCTTCATGCTATGGATTTGGGTTTAATGCATGTATGCTCAACAGACCTGGGCAGCATTACCAGCTCCTATGGTAGGAGAAAGAGCCAAGCGAGGGCACGATGTGTGCAGCTGTAATCAACCATGACCAACATTCCTTTTAAATGAGTCTCTAATTTAAATCATCGTTTCCCAGTTACATTTCTCACATTTCAGCAAGTCCTGAAAATGACTAAAAAAAATCAGTGGAAAGCATGCAATTAATGAAAAAGTCAGGAATACGTGAAAGCTGCTTTATCATGGCTGTAAAGCATGGGTGCCTGGGAACGTAGAAGGTGAATACAGGAGCCATGGGTACCACACAGGTATATCCAAAGGGACTGGATGCCACGTCACAAGCTAGAGGGCAGCAAGTGGAACAGAGTCAGATTTCATTGCTACAGGATACAGAAAATATTGTAATGTGTGTACTAATAAATAATTTGGCATGGTAATAGCAATTTTACTGTAAAAAGGAGATCTGTGGCTATTACTGGAGCCTGTGGGGAAACAAAGATAAATGTCCTTCTCCAGTTCTCACATCATCCAATAACTGGATCAGGAATATGATCCAGGACTGCAGCCACCTTTCTCTACTGCAGACACCAGATCACATTACCACAGGCAGAGAGTCCACTGAGCATTAGAGGTCATCTTCTGTACGAAGCAAGAGAATGGCGAGCCTGTTAGATGGAAGAAGAGGAGAAAAGCAGGGCTGGGACAGCACAGCAAAGCTCCCCCAAAGAGGCACACAAGATTTATTGAAGGTAAAAGTTATTCCGGCACAAGAGTTGACAATAAACCATTTAAAAATGTTTATGGGTAACTTCACTCTGGAGATGAGAAGAAGGAACCTCACTTACATCCTTACTTGGAAGTGGGAGGATGAGAACAACAGAGGAGGAGAAAAACATGAAGAAACTCGTACCTTTCATAGCTCAAAGACAAAACCTGATTAAAAAAACAATTTCCAGAAAAGTTAACCAGACATAGTCTTTCTGTTCCATGTTGCTGTAGAGTTAACTGTGTAGGGTCAACTCTACATTAACCAGACAACGTCTTTCTGTTCTATGTTGCTGTGCTACTGAAGAATTGTCACCAAAATGCACAGAGGTTCTTCACTTCGCACTTCTCTCTCCTTAATTCTTTTCGTTATTGTTCCTTCCTTTCTCCTCACATATCCATTATAAGTGCCAGGAAGTTCAAAGCCCACATGGACTTAGTGTGCTAGTCACTATACTGATAAAGCTAAAAAAGGCCATCTTCCTCCAAAAGAAATCAAAGCATATTTAGGAATACATCAATATTTACACCGGGGAAGGGTGCACAGACCTCGCTGCTGAAGACTGTTGCAACCACTTGACCAGCAGTAAAGGAAATGGGGTTTGCTGGACAAAATGACAGTCCCAAAACGCCAGCAGTCCTGGCTGGTTAGCAGCTATTAGGACAACTAAACGTAAGCCTTGCGTTTCAGAACACAAAAGACTTTTCAAAGGCAGCAGGTTAAAAATGCCAGTGGAGTGCCACATTATCTGTATGATACCATTATTTTTAACTGTCTGTGGCTCTATCCTCGTACACTCACTTTCCTCCTGAGGGTTCCACACTTTAAGTGTTTCCACTGCTACAGTTTCACAACCTGTTTCTGCCTCGGATGAAGTGCTCACTCTTTGCTCTTCCTCCCTGCTGGTGCCTTTCTCAGCATGCACCCTCCACAGAGCTCATTAGTGTCTCTGCTTAACGAAGAACATCTTTGCAGGTGACTCCCGAGGACTTATCTTGAGTTGTGCCCCAGTTATCAGGCAGGCACAATCAATAAGAAGGATGATCTGAGCTGGTTGAGGAGCCACAGTGCAGTAGAGGAGAGAATATGTGAATTAATTCTGGTGTTGGAGAAAAAGGGAGGTGTGATAAGAAGGGGCAGACAGCTGCAGCATCTATATCTTCAGGGCAGAGCTGCTGTAACTGCAATGCATTTTATGGGTTATAAACACCAAGATTGGAAACAAGCTGTATTTATATTGGGTACAGTCAGACAGCTTCTTCGTGATGGGAGCCCTGCATTCTGTCTTGTAGCACCCCACTTGTTACTCAATCATCTTTCAGATTGCAAAGAGGACTTCTTTCTTTCTGTCAACATGGCAGCAGCTTCCCTACCTTTCCTTCACCCACATTTGTTAGTGATTCACTTCAGTTCTTTTTGTTTGCCTCTTTCCTTCCCATTCCTTGATTCTGTCTGACCTTGTGACAGAGAAATGAGGAGACTCTTACCAAATGCTCCCTGTGGCCCTCCTACATACAAAGACTGCTCTTTAAACACTGAGCTCAAGAGTGGTCTCAGCTGTTCCCTGCCCTCCCTGTACCTTATTTCAATAATTTATTCTGCAAAAATGTCTCATACTTTTCTGCTCAGTTGTCCTCTCACTTTCCAAGGTAACTCTGTCCTCTTCGTAACTCCCAATAACCTTCCTGCACATGCAGTTTCAGTACATCCTAGCCCTTCTTCCATTGCATCCTGTGCATACTGTATTTATTGCACTGCCACCTTTGTGTCTTGTTCTCTTTCCTATCTTCCTGTCTTACTTTCTGTAGCATTTCCATTTCCAGCCTATTACATACAATAACTCTCCTCACAAGAGCCTGGGTCACATAGGTTATGTGAACAGGTTATAAGTAGAGATTTTATGTGCCAAAAAGTGTGTCCAGTGTTCCTGCCTCTGTCTCTCAGTCTAACATAAACATTGCCTCTGACAAAACTTTGTCCTCTTAAACCCTTGATTATCATGGCTGCAACCCCCCAGTTACTTCCTTAGTACACACCTCCTGTGGCGATTCTCAGGGGTGGTCCTCAACCGTCCAGGTGCCACATCTCATGTCAGAGGTGAGTCCACTGCAAACAGCACCTCTCTCATCCCTGATCCTGGGGTAAACACTAGGTTTCAACAGATAACACAGAAAATCTTATTGCTATGGACTGCCTACGAATTTTCACCAAATTCAGAAAAAAAATCCTGTTCTTCAAGAAGCTTTATGGATGGTTTGAAAAATAAACAATCCCCCCTGACAGATCGTATCAAGAGGGTCGGTGAAATAATATGACAAGGGTGGTGATTAACTCTCACCACAAAGGAAAATGTTGAGTTGGTGTAGGCGGCATATAAAATCCCCCACTCTCTTTATGAGTCAGGTAAGCTGCCAGAAAACGAAGGCGGAATCTGTGGGATGGAGCTGTTTTCATTCCAGCCAGTTAGTAGTACGCTTTTTGAAAGACAAAAAAATAGTTTAATTATTAAATCAGTTTGGTATTTTTTAAACTAAGAGTCTGATGCAAATATCAATACCTAACATTTGCCCTTGTTCCCCAATGACGCTGCTTGTAGTCAGTGATAGTCAAGGGGAAATATTATTAAACAACTCCACCCCTGGAGGTTAATGTAGCATTTTTGGGTTATGCATCTATTCTTCCATCTGCCACCCAATGCACATGATGCTACAGTCACGGCTCTCTCCTCTCCCTCCGGCTCCAGAAAAAGAAGGGAAAATGATGAGATGAAATCCAAGCCTCACCCCACACAGTGCCCTTTTTGGAGGCAGAGGTTAGCACTGATGAGGAGAAAAGCATTTCTCTTCCAATAAAACAAAATAATTGGAAAAAAAAAGAAAAGCATTTTGTGGGTTCTTATTTTGGATCAGTCCAAGGGATAACTCAAATAGATGGTGGTGCCCCTTACCTAAAATTATAGACTTTTCATTACCAAAAATCAGAAATTTAGAAATGTGAAGAAAATATCACCAGGTCCTTGAGTTCAGGGGACTTAAAATCCTCTGGTACTGTCAGTGGAAGCACAGTAACTCCTCTGCTCACACTGTATCTTGAGCAAGTTGTTTCTCAAGTGCACTTCTGAGTTTAGGAACATTTCCCACATACTTTTCAGTCTACCCAATACGTCTTTGATGATGGACACGAACAGCATGTTTCAGGTGCTGAGAAAGGGATGCAATAGGATCAGACCATCAGCATGAGTAATTTCTTTGTTTCAGCTGAAGAATGGAAGATCTGGAGTGGAGATGTCAAATCATACAGTCATACACATATTGAAAAACGGAAGTCAGGAGAAAGGGTGGAGGAGGACAATGACCAAATGAACAGTGTGGAAAAAAACGCCAAGAGGAAGGCAGAGTATTGCAGTGAATTGAAGTGAGATGGTAGAAAGGAGATAGAAAGTGTATAAAAAATGAGATAGAAGAAGAAAAAAAAAAGAAGGAGAGGATATATGAAAGCTGACAGAAATAAAGTGTGAGTGGACAAAAAGTGGAGAGAAAGGGGAAGATAAAGTAACCAGCACAATGTTGGGCAAAACAGAAATACTGAAGCATAAATAAGACAAAAGAGAGATGCAGAGGGTCATAAAAAGAAGGAAAGATGTTGCACAGCAGAGAAGATGTGAAATAAGCAGTTGGAGAAAAAAATCACATGCCATGACAGCACTTCTGATAGTCACGGGGGAGAGGTGCTGCTGCCCATATCCATTGGTATTGACAGGCTAAACCCAAGAGAACAAAGGATGAGGCCAGGAGAAGACAAATGACACCACTGTACCGGGTTACTGCTTTTTGTCTAAAATAGAAACCATGATGGTCATTGAAATTGTCTTATACCTGAAACTTTAAAACCCCCTTTTTTCAGTACAATCCTTCTTCCTCCTCCTTCTCTCCCACTGTTGGATTAAATTAATTACTGTACAATCCACAGTTATACCTTCCTGCCAGGGAAGAAAACCCCAGACACCATTCCGCCTAAAGCATACCTTGCTCTCTGGCTCCCTTTGCCTACAGAGGCTTCTGTAGAAATATTTGAGTAGACAAAGCCAGATTTCCTGCAGTTCCAAGATTACAGTGGTGGAGGTGGGCATCATTAGCAGGATGAGGAAAGACAGAAGAAGGGGTGTACGCTCGGGGAAAAGGGCTTTTTCTTCGTTTTGTAAATAGGAAATCTTACAAGCATGGAGTGAAAATAATGCTCCTTTGTGCATCAAATAATAGGAGCAAGAGAGGAGAGTGTGGGAAGTCCATTCATATTATCAAATTCTTTCTGTTATTAACCCGCATTCAATGTAATAGAAACACAATCAGGAAAATGACATACTAGAACACAGACACTATGGAGGCTATAGAGTAAAAACCCCAGGAAGATCAAACAGTGCTCCCAGGGTAGCACCAGTCTGAGAAACCAGAGCTTCATTAGTAGTAACAGGAGCAGCATATGGAGATGAATGAAACTGTGTTTGTAAATGTGATATGCAATTGCACACTCTCACTTGGCTTCCCTTCTTCACAATCTGACTCAGCTTCCACACGTCTCCACTCCCCCATCTTTTGATTCATAAATCCTTGATCTCAAAAAATAAGAGTTACAAAGACAGCATGCAAAGGGCACGAGATGACATGAAATATGAGGATGTTGGTAAGAGCAGAATGTGCCATCAGTCACCAGCCTGCAAATAGACAAATCTGGTGGAGAAAAGCAGCGGAGCCAGGGCTGTCCCCTGCAGGGGCTTGCCCGAGGATGCCATGCAGCAAACCACGGCTCGTCTCCGCTGCGCTAGAGGCGCGCTCTGAGGTAGACGAATCTATTACAAAATTGTGTAATATTGCTTATGCTGCATGGCAGCTGCTCTGTTAGGCAGTCCCTGCATCACCAAACCCAGGAGATGGGACATGAGAGGAATGAGAAATATAAGGGTTTCTTATGGCATATACTCCCTATATTTCTTAGGCTACGAAAAAGAGACCAGGGTTAACAACAATCAGCACAACAGACAAAAAGGTGCACGAGCAATGGTGTACAGCCCTATACGCTCACTATTAACAAACATATGTAGCGTTGATACAGAGGCGTCTATAGAATCATACAACGGTTTGGGTTGAAAAGGACCTTAAAGATGATCCAGTTCCAAACCCCCGGCCATGGGCAGGGACACCTCCCACCAGACCAGGCTGCTCAAGGCCCCATCCAACCTGGCCTTGAGCACTTCCAGGGAGGGGGCTTCACCCCTTCCCTGCGGGCCTGAGCTCCTCAACGTGTGTATGGTGACGTTGCAGGGGCCAGCGAGGCCCCTCGGCACCGCTGGCACCGGTACCCCCGGGCGGGACCGCAGCCCCCGGCCCCGCCGCCTCGCCCAGCCGCGGGCACGGGCTGCACCGGCGAACCAGAGCGCAATTAGCGATTCCGTTCCTATCGTTACAGTGAAGCACGGGCAAAGCCGCCGCCGAGCCAGTGCATCTGCCAAGCCCGGGGCGCGCCGATCCTGCTGGGCTCAGGATGCGGCCGCGACGCGCGATCCCCACACACAGCACCGCGGTGCGGGCTCCACAGCAAACAGCATGCTCAGACAGCTCCGGTGCGCGGCGCCTATAGCAGAGGGCAGCGCGGGCTGCCCCACGCGGAGCCAGCACGGTATGGAGGAGGATCTTGCCTGCCAGGCGTCTGGGCTCCTCCGCAGGCGAGCGGTGGGTGCGCGCGGGGCTGAGAGGCTGCTCGCTGCCGCTCCGCGCCCGAGCGTGCGGGCACCGCCAGACCCGCCGCCGGCGCCGGGCTGCGGGAGCCGGGGCCGCGCCGGGGCCGCGCTCTGCGCCGCCGCCGCGCTCCCGCGGGCCGACCCGCCCATGGGCGGTGCCGCCCGCCTCTGCGGGCTCCCGCCGCGGGGCCGCGGGGGCGGGGCGGGGCGGGGCGCGCGGCTCGGACGCTGCTGCGGCGGCGGGGACGGCTGCGCAGGGCGCTCGGCACGGCCTCGGCGGCGGCGCGCGGGCACCTGCTGCCGCCCTCGCCCGCAGGGGCCAGCGGCGCCGCGCTTCGTCCGGCGCTGAGCAGCTGCGCCGCGGCTCGGCTGCGCCCGGCCCGGCCCCGCGCGGCGCGGCCACCGGCGGCTCTCGGGGCAGCGCCTGGCTGCGGCGGCCTGGGCACCGCGGGGAGCGTGGATGAGAGTTTGCTCCGATTTACGAGCAGGGTGAGTGCCCCGTCGGGTGGAAAGAATAACAATGATGATTTTATTTTATTTTATTTTATTTTATTTTATTTTATTTTATTTTATTTTATTTTATTTTATTTTATTTTATTTTATTTTATTTTATTTTATTTTATTCCGATCATTTTCACCCCCGGCCCCGCT
This sequence comes from Tapera naevia, assembly GCA_033556795.1. Taxonomy (NCBI): domain Eukaryota; kingdom Metazoa; phylum Chordata; class Aves; order Cuculiformes; family Neomorphidae; genus Tapera; species Tapera naevia. The sequence goes on along the minus strand of JAUMJJ010000108.1, from coordinate 2,536,342 downwards.
GGTCCCGCGGAAGGAACATGCGCGCCCCTCGCCCCGGGTCGGGGATGCGCGTGGGTGCGATGCCTCCCCCCACCCCCCGGGACCGAACCCCCTGGCTGAGCAGGAAGGGGCGGCCGGGGCGGGAGGGGGGGGGTGGGCGAGGAGCCCGGCCGGTAGCTCGATCTTTTTGGGCCGGTTGCGTGAAAAGGGAGAGCGTCCTGGGGGTATCTGGGTGCCCCCGGGGCGGGGAGCCCCTCACCGCCACCGCAGCACGGAGGAGCCGCCCCGGGCTGCTCTGAGCATCATCGCTGCCGTCCCCGTGGGACGCGGAGCCGGCAGTCACGGGCTGGAGCAAACATCGGGCACAGAGGGTGGCGGGAGACCTGGCAAAGGTCACACCTTTGTGAACAAACGCAGCTCGTCCTCACTGCTGTCCCGAGTTGTTGTTGTGGTTTGCGCTGTCCCTGCCAGACCTATGGGAAGCTGCGTTTGGTCATGGTGGTGTTTCCCTGAGCTGGGATCTCCCTGGGGGTGTGTGTGGAGTGTTGCAGCCCGAGTTGCGTCGCACCCCCTTTTTGCCCCCTCCCCGCTCCTGGCCAGAGTGGCATCTGGGTGGCAACCGATTTGGGAGTAAGGCCTGGCAACATCATTTGTGTTGTGAGATTTGCTGCACAAGCTTTAGCTGACTCTGGCAAAACTAGGGGATGGACACATCTTCCAATTAAACAGTAGCTAGCAACGTACCGTCTTCTCAAAGTGTGTGGTGGCTGGGTGCATCTTGATGTGGGGTGGTGAGGCACAGGAGCGTTGGAGGAGCAGAAGCAGAGAAATGCTGCTGGAGAGCTTACTTTCAGGGAGACTGAGAGGGTGGCAGAGCTGTGATGCTGGGTAAATGGCTGTTTGACTGTCTAGGCTGTTGTCTCAGACTCCTTCAGAAAAGCTCTAGTAGGTGTGTAATGAATTTGTGAGCCTCCTGGGTGCCTCTGTGGGCCATTGCTGGGCTTAATCGTACTTATGGGGCAAGCAGGAGTAAATAACAGCTTTTGTCGTGTTTTCGTGTCATGCACTGCAGCTGCAGAGTTTTATGTTGAGTAGATGTCATGCTTGTGTGAATGTGGAATGAATGATGGACAAGTTCTTGGGTATTCCATTTCCAATGGTGGCTGAGATGTGGGTGGGGAGGAGAAATATTTGATAAAATAGAGATCTCAAGCGCATGTGCTATCTGATAGTATCCTGCCTTAGCTTTTAATGTGGTAAGTAGTTCCCTTAATCAGAATTAGAGATGTGAGCTGTCTTAAACCTTTTTCTTAATGCCATATCTAGTTATTAAATGGCGTATCTAGTTATTCGAAAAGGGAGGACTTTTTTTAGTCCTAGTCTATGTTCTTCTGAAGCTCACATTTAAACTACTAGCTGTGAAATGTGAAATGTGAAATATAAAATTAATTTGATGATGTTATGATATCAAATTGTGCAATAATCCTTACAAGCCTGAGTTATGTTTCACTATTTTTCATATGCTGGCCACAAGTATGTTTGGCTCATCTCTGCACTATAATAGAGGTGGTTTGGGGCTGAGGTGCCAGACTGAACTGAAGATGAGCCATGTCGTGTTTCCAGCTCTGCAGGTAAGCTCTCTGAGATGGTTTTGTCTGGTGGCAGGTGGGACTAACTTGAGCTACAATGTCAGAGTGATGAGTTTGTTTTCTTTCCTCTTTAAACTGTGCCACTAGTGAGACCTGGCCTGCTCAGCATGTCTTAGGTCAGGAGGTGACTGTTGAGCAGTACGGGGGAGGCTGCTGCTGCTTTGAACGTACTGGTGCTGCTACTTGCACGGTACAGCTTCTTCTCTGGGTGAAGGCATCACCCAGGCTTTGACCTCCCTCCTGGACTGCCTTACCAGTATCGCTGTGTCCTGGTGACCTGACGTCAGTGCCTGTGGGGGAGGGAGGAATTAAGGGCAGTAGCTGGGAAGAGCTTGTCCTGGCTTGGCTCTCCACAGGACCCAGTTTCAGAGAGACTGTTGGAGGGGAGATCCCAACTGAGGAGGGAAGATCAGGAGGCTGACATACAGCCTTGATGGCTTCCTTCCTGGCTGGAAACTAATGCCTGGTGATTTACAGGAGGTAGCCAGGGCAGAAGCCGTTCCCTGGTCCTACCTCTTCTCCTTCTCCCAGTGTGTGCTATTCAAGGCTTGTAGAAACTGAAGTTCATTATGAGAGTGAATGGCTGGGGCAGTATTGAATGACAAAGATTCAATATTGTTTGAGACCTGGGGGGAAAATAATTAATTAAATAAATATTTTATTTTGGTAAAGGAACTTCTGCAGTGTCCGAGAAATGATTAGTGCTGCTGTTGAAGGTCAGATATACTTCTGTGCTATGGAACGTTGTAGATACATATGACATACGTCTGTGATATCACATATATATATACTGTATATATCAGCTTCGTTCTGATATTTGAGTATTCACTCCTTAATACTGAGACTTCAATGCTAAGGGGGGGCATGAACTGTTTAACTTCCAAAGAGAGGACATATCTGTTGGAAAATTAACAAAAGACCCCATTCAACCTTATTTTGTTTGCTGAAAAGTCATACTTTGTTTTTTGATTTGGTGATCCCCAAATCTATAGTGATTCTTGAAGATACGAGACTGTGTTTTGTGTAACGTATGGTCCCAGTCCCAGCAGTGGTTTTGTGGTGAATATATTTTTTGTTAAGGAGTACTGTATCACATTTCCTGATGTTTTGTTTCTTACAAGTCTGGAAAATAAATGCTATTCAGGAATGCTTGAGTCAAGGGCGACATGTAATGTGTTCAGAGGAGGGCAACGAAGATGGTGAGGGGGCTGGAGCACAAGCCCTATGAGGAGCGACTGAGGGAATTGGGGCTGTTTAGCCTGGAGAAGAGGAGGCTCAGGGGAGACCTCATTGCTCTCTACAACTACCTAAAAGGAGGTTGTAGTCGGGCAGGGGTTGGTCTCTTCTCTCAGGTGACCAGTGGCAGAACCAGAGGGCATGGACTTAAGCTTCGTCAGGGAAAGTTGAGACTTGATATGAGGAAAAAATTCTTCACTGAAAGGGTGATTGGCCATTGGAATGGGCTGCCCAGGGAGGTGGTGGAGTCACTGACCCTGGAGGTGTTTAAAGGGAGACTGGATGAGGCACTGAGTGCCATGGTTTAGATGATGGTTGGTGTTAGTGTTGGTGTTAGTGTTAGATTATAGGTTGGACTTGATGATCTCAGAGGTCCTTTCCAACCTTGTGATACTGTGATGTACCTTGCTGAATTTTTTGGGTTATAGCTATGCAATGGCTTTTTCTGGTCTCTTCCTTATTCTCCTTCCCTCCAGTATTTATCAGGCTTGGCAGTGATACTCACTAACTTTGAAGTCCCCAAAGCCCTGGCTGTTAGCAAAATACTCCAGTATTACGTGCAGTGAAATCTGCCATCCAAAATTGAAGGATCCCTTGTCCAAACCTGTTTGTGTTAGGCCCAAACAAAATGCACAGTGTTCTAGCTTTATTCTGTAACACTGTTGCCTTTTCTTTGCTACATACATTTTACTTAGTTAAATAATATTTGCATGGCAGCATCCATACTAGGAGGAAAGATGACTTCCTCTAATATGTTGTTTTATAACGCAGAGCTTGATCAGAGGGAGTGCTTTTGGAAGACCCTGACTAAACACTTGCTGTCAAAGGAGATTCTCTGCCCAATGCCATGGCCTTGTATGGTGGCATGTTAATCCGTGAAATAATCCTAGCGCAGGAATGCAGCTGTTGGACGTAGCTTTTGGGTCATAACGTTGGGTGCTTCCAAGGTTTCTATGTTTTACTCTTTCAAGTTTCTGAACAAATCCATGTTTTCTCTTTTCATCTTGTGGCAAGTTATTCATAAGGCAGACACAAACACACACAGAGAGAACCAAAAAGTTAGGCCTTTTCCTATGAGGTCAGAATTTTAGTTACAGTTTAGTGGTGAATTCACCTTAAAATTTTATGAGTTACTGCTGCTTCTTGTGACATAAGAAAATGAAGTAGGGAGTCTCGGAAGCCACTTCAGACTTCATAAATATTAACAGGCTCTGCAGTCTTCACAGAGAGTAAGTTCTGGATGTTTTTCTTCACCTTAATAGCACAGTTTCTTTTGCAGAGTAAAGCTTCTTGCCTTGACTAAACCGAGAGAGCAGCTATCAGATGCAAACAAAAAATACTCTGTTTGTGGTTAGGAGTGCTCCTGTTTTTTTTTTTCCCTCCTCTCTTTAACACCCAGTCCTTCATCCTGGTGCACATTCTGGTAACAGTAGATTTAATCCCCTGACTTACGAGACCAGTTTTTCAGAGGTGCTTAAATGATTGAAGATACAGTTATTTGCTTCTAAGAGTAGTGGAAGATAGGGATTCCCATTGTGTTCAGTTGTGTATGAAAAATCTTTTCTGTTTGCCTCTTAGGTCACCATATGTGTTTAATACTTGCCTATGTTAATGAGGAAAAGAACCTGTTGGCAGTAGTTTTTAAACATGCTTTGAGAATACTTAATATTGTCTCTTTTAGTTTACAAGCTATGTCTGCATCTCAATGGAAACTGAAATTCCGTTTATTTGTAGCTTCTTATAAATCTTGAGTTAGCACAGCAAGTTCTTCATGATGGTCTTTGAAGATAACATCGCCTGTTCTAGGTATACATGTTAACAAGAATTCATGAATCTTACTGTAAAACTCATTCTAGGAATATCACAAATGACTGAAGAGAACTAGCCTCTGTTTCTCAGAATGGTTGAGGTTGGAAGGGACCTCTGGAGGTATCTGGCCCAATCCCCTGCTTGAGCAAGGCCACCTAGAGGCAGTTGCCCAGGCCCGTGGCCACATGACTTTTGCGTATCTTGTCCATGTCTCTCTTGTCCATGTCTCTCTTGTCCATGTCTCTCTTGTCCATGTCTCTCTTGTCCATGTCTCTCTTGTCCATGTCTCTCTTGTCCATGTCTCTCTTGTCCATGTCTCTCTTGTCCATGTCTCTCTTGTCCATGTCTCTCTTGTCCATGTCTCTCTTGTCCATGTCTCTCTTGTCCATGTCTCTCTTGTCCATGTCTCTCTTGTCCATGTCTCTCTTGTCCATGTCTCTCTTGTCCATGTCTCTCTTGTCCATGTCTCTCTTGTCCATGTCTCTCTTGTCCATGTCTCTCTTGTCCATGTCTCTCTTGTCCATGTCTCTCTTGTCCATGTCTCTCTTGTCCATGTCTCTCTTGTCCATGTCTCTCTTGTCCATGTCTCTCTTGTCCATGTCTCTCTTGTCCATGTCTCTCTTGTCCATGTCTCTCTTGTCCATGTCTCTCTTGTCCATGTCTCTCTTGTCCATGTCTCTCTTGTCCATGTCTCTCTTGTCCATGTCTCTCTTGTCCATGTCTCTCTTGTCCATGTCTCTCTTGTCCATGTCTCTCTTGTCCATGTCTCTCTTGTCCATGTCTCTCTTGTCCATGTCTCTCTTGTCCATGTCTCTCTTGTCCATGTCTCTCTTGTCCATGTCTCTCTTGTCCATGTCTCTCTTGTCCATGTCTCTCTTGTCCATGTCTCTCTTGTCCATGTCTCTCTTGTCCATGTCTCTCTTGTCCATGTCTCTCTTGTCCATGTCTCTCTTGTCCATGTCTCTCTTGTCCATGTCTCTCTTGTCCATGTCTCTCTTGTCCATGTCTCTCTTGTCCATGTCTCTCTTGTCCATGTCTCTCTTGTCCATGTCTCTCTTGTCCATGTCTCTCTTGTCCATGTCTCTCTTGTCCATGTCTCTCTTGTCCATGTCTCTCTTGTCCATGTCTCTCTTGTCCATGTCTCTCTTGTCCATGTCTCTCTTGTCCATGTCTCTCTTGTCCATGTCTCTCTTGTCCATGTCTCTCTTGTCCATGTCTCTCTTGTCCATGTCTCTCTTGTCCATGTCTCTCTTGTCCATGTCTCTCTTGTCCATGTCTCTCTTGTCCATGTCTCTCTTGTCCATGTCTCTCTTGTCCATGTCTCTCTTGTCCATGTCTCTCTTGTCCATGTCTCTCTTGTCCATGTCTCTCTTGTCCATGTCTCTCTTGTCCATGTCTCTCTTGTCCATGTCTCTCTTGTCCATGTCTCTCTTGTCCATGTCTCTCTTGTCCATGTCTCTCTTGTCCATGTCTCTCTTGTCCATGTCTCTCTTGTCCATGTCTCTCTTGTCCATGTCTCTCTTGTCCATGTCTCTCTTGTCCATGTCTCTCTTGTCCATGTCTCTCTTGTCCATGTCTCTCTTGTCCATGTCTCTCTTGTCCATGTCTCTCTTGTCCATGTCTCTCTTGTCCATGTCTCTCTTGTCCATGTCTCTCTTGTCCATGTCTCTCTTGTCCATGTCTCTCTTGTCCATGTCTCTCTTGTCCATGTCTCTCTTGTCCATGTCTCTCTTGTCCATGTCTCTCTTGTCCATGTCTCTCTTGTCCATGTCTCTCTTGTCCATGTCTCTCTTGTCCATGTCTCTCTTGTCCATGTCTCTCTTGTCCATGTCTCTCTTGTCCATGTCTCTCTTGTCCATGTCTCTCTTGTCCATGTCTCTCTTGTCCATGTCTCTCTTGTCCATGTCTCTCTTGTCCATGTCTCTCTTGTCCATGTCTCTCTTGTCCATGTCTCTCTTGTCCATGTCTCTCTTGTCCATGTCTCTCTTGTCCATGTCTCTCTTGTCCATGTCTCTCTTGTCCATGTCTCTCTTGTCCATGTCTCTCTTGTCCATGTCTCTCTTGTCCATGTCTCTCTTGTCCATGTCTCTCTTGTCCATGTCTCTCTTGTCCATGTCTCTCTTGTCCATGTCTCTCTTGTCCATGTCTCTCTTGTCCATGTCTCTCTTGTCCATGTCTCTCTTGTCCATGTCTCTCTTGTCCATGTCTCTCTTGTCCATGTCTCTCTTGTCCATGTCTCTCTTGTCCATGTCTCTCTTGTCCATGTCTCTCTTGTCCATGTCTCTCTTGTCCATGTCTCTCTTGTCCATGTCTCTCTTGTCCATGTCTCTCTTGTCCATGTCTCTCTTGTCCATGTCTCTCTTGTCCATGTCTCTCTTGTCCATGTCTCTCTTGTCCATGTCTCTCTTGTCCATGTCTCTCTTGTCCATGTCTCTCTTGTCCATGTCTCTCTTGTCCATGTCTCTCTTGTCCATGTCTCTCTTGTCCATGTCTCTCTTGTCCATGTCTCTCTTGTCCATGTCTCTCTTGTCCATGTCTCTCTTGTCCATGTCTCTCTTGTCCATGTCTCTCTTGTCCATGTCTCTCTTGTCCATGTCTCTCTTGTCCATGTCTCTCTTGTCCTGGGGAGCCTGGAACTGAACCAAGCACTCCAGCCTGTGACCTCAGTGTATTTCTCTGTATGCTGTCAAAACAGGAAACTTCTGAAGTAAATTTTGAAGTGTTTGGTTTTTTTTTTTTGGGATGCAGATCCTAGAGGTCACTTTGATGCTCTGAGTCACTGATGCAGCTTTTCTGAGTAGTTTTGCTGTTCTGCAAGAATTGATGTTTCTTGTTTCATAAGCCCCAAACACTTCAGGCCTCTTTTCCTCATCTTGTCGGTGCAGGGTTTGTCAACTCTTTCGACCTGTGATTAAGGGGTTTGCTGGCTACACGTGCCTCATAAGTTTAATCATTAGATGCTGAGTCACTGGGGTACGTGTGTTTCTTGGGGTAGGTGCATGTGGACTGCTGTCTGAAACGGAGCTTGTTTCAGTTTTGCATGAATGCTTGCTTATATTTGTGAGTGAACATCCTTGCTGTGGGCTGATTTGGTTCTCCAGCAGACATCCAGTGCTGCTGTGTACTCCGTCAGGGCAGACCTGTCTGCTTTGTGGGCACTTTCTGTGGTACTGTTTTTGTTGTGGCATGTCTGAAGGTGAGCATCTCTCTCATATACTAAACTGAGTAAGGTTTAGATGTGTCCTTATTGTACCACAGCTGTTTTGTATGCTTATATGGGTAACTCTGTAGTAGATGTTAAATATAGAATTTGTCAACAGGGTTTTTATTTATAGGTCAACACTTCAGGTGCAGAATAAAACTGTTGGTGTAATGCTGGTAACACTGCTTGTGGACAGTAGGGAGAGAGGGGAACAAGAAAAAGGCATAAAAACACAAAATATCACTTTGTTTTGGGATTCCCAAACTTTATGGGAGAGTATACTCAGCTTTCTTCACCATTGAGTGTCCTCAGCTGTCTATCTAGATGTGTAGTTAGTGAAGGAGTATTTTTTTTACAATTCTCAAAGGATATGGCAAAATTATGTGCAAAAAGCGGTTAGCAGTTGCCTGCCTTCTCTATGTCCAAATACAATGGTTAATAGACACATTTTAAATTTCCATAGCACCCCTCTGAAAGTAACAGCACAACATGAGAGGTCTATACTTATCTTAATTAAAGAGCACAAAGCCATGCACTGCATGCTGGCCTGATGTATGCAATTAGTGACTGAGTGCAATTAGTTTCCAACTGCCAGAACTGTCTTATCAGAGCTCTCAATAGGACTGTCAGCAGTTTGCATTAGTATCTGGCATTACTAATGCTCAGCATTTTTACCATTTTCTAAAAGCCACATGTTCCGTCAATATTCATTTCAGGTATCAGGCTACTCATATATAGAGCACTTTAAATTCACTGGTTTGAAAATGAATCAGTTCTCAGAGGCTGAAAATTAGTACGAGATTTTTCCATGAAGGATACACAAGCATCTTTAGATACTGAAAGCAGAGTTTAATTTATAATGAAGTTCATAATTTGCTTAAATGTTGAAAGGTGGCTTCTTCAACTTAGAAACATGTATGTAGAAGAGAACTTCTTAAGAGTTTCAGCTCTAGAGCTACCTTCAGAAAGGAAGTCCTCCAGCCTCTCACTGCAGATTTTACTACCTGAGGCTCCACGTTCCTTCTGCGTTCAGGAAATAGCTTGCCTATTTTTCTTCCCTTCTCTCTGGATCTCATCTCTGTGTTCCCAGGTGTGCACAGTAACTGCATTTTAAAATAACTTGCTGCACTTTTCAAGGTTAACAGCATGTTGTAATTCCTGGGGAAATGCAGTAGGGCTACACAGAGGCATGTGGATTTATAACCATCAGCAGTATTTAAGCAATATCACAGCCACAGGGGTGGGGAGATGGAAAGCCTCTAGAGAAGGAGCTCTTAAAACGTAGTTTGAAGGCTGTCAGTAGTCAATGATGCTGCAATATGAGCCTCACAAGGGTGGGTATTTTGCCATTTTGCTTTTAGTAGAGCCAGCTGATGTCTGCAGCTTCAGCTCCCTCATAGTTTTGTTAGGACTGATGTGGGTGTCTGAACCCTGTAATTTGCTGTAATTTACTCCAGATGTGAGTCTAGGGAGATGTATGTTTGTGTGCTTTGGGCACAAGCTGCTTCCCCAGACAGTCCTATAGCAGTGGGACAACTAGCAGTTATAGATTTTGTTCTAGAGACAACATGCTGCCAGAAACTGGATGAGTTTATGCTTTCTGGGTTGGCTGGAGAAGGTGGCATGTCCAATTCCAGTCTTTAAGATCTGAGCAGCAGAGAAAAGACCAATTCTGGAGGTGAAGGGACCAGTAGTCTGGGCTGTGAGCATTTTGTAAGATCGACAACGATTGCAACAAGGTAGCACATTGCAACAGGAGAAAAATAACATGTTCAGCATCCAAAGATGAAATGTACCTTTGGTGTGATGTTCCTTGCACTTACACAACCCTCGATGCATACAGCTTTGGCTATCTGACTTAAAATCAAGCTGCGAGATCATCTGTAGTCCAGAATCCTGTCTCTGAACTTGCTTTTTGTTTTGGGGCTTTCTTTGTCTTCCGTCTTCCTCACCTTTTCCTTGTGAGATGGGGAGTAATGCCAAGGGAGTGACTTTCACGTACTGTCCTTGAAGCTGCAACCCTGTTTGTGTGGGGCAAAGGTAGCTGTGAAGTGTGGGACCTAAGAGCAGCAAAACATCCAAAGCATCCTTGTGTGACTACTATTAGGGTGACTTTGGACTGTAATCATCAGATAATAGTAAAAACCAGCTCTGTAGATTACTAAGTCAGCTTGCAAGGATCATGTTATAGGAAGGAGTAGGAATAAGTGGAATCTGTATAACTATGTTCTTTATGTAGTCAAAGCATTATACCTCTTCTAAGCATTATTCCAATTTGATTAACTTTATAATTCCTTGCAATTCTGCAGTGCTTTTATCCAAGATTTTCCTGCTTTTATCCAAGATCTTCACACTCATAAAGGCTAATCTACAAAGCAACCCAAAAGATATCACAGAGTGTCTGAAATCACCTTTTGTATGAAAATATAATGTGGCTTGGTTTTGTGTTAAAAAAAAAAAACAAAAACAAAACAAAACAAAAAAAAAAAACCAAAAAAAAAAAACCAAAACCAAACCCTGCATGGTCTCAGCAGCTCTGTGGGTTCACCTCGGGTTGTGTGAAGCCTTTCCCAACAAGCCATGGAGCATCTGGCTGGACACGCTGATCCTTTAAGAGAACTGCCAGCTGCTACGGGGTACTGTGCTCCCAGGATTTTCTTCAGCTGTCAGAGCTTCCTGGAAACTTTCAGTAATAAAACTAACGTCAAGAGTTTTCACAACACTGCGGAAATGAGGCCTGTGGTCTCTTCCAGATTATCTGGAGCTAGCTCTGTTTTTTTTCAGATAAACATTCTGAGTATAAAGCTTTTGATGCTTATAGAAGGGTCTAGGCCTATTTTGAAGGGTTTTGCCTTCCCTCTCCAACTGAGTTGCTTGTGGGACTGATCAATGTACATGCACTACAACAGTTCTTATTTTTACTTTCAGTTATGGGGAAAAGCAGCCAAAGTGCCATAGTTCTGACTTCCCCAGAAAACTGTATTAGGAAACATTTTTACAGCAAATACACTTTTTCTAAAGCTACTTCTGATTCTTTCCTGTTTCTTCGGTTAAGCAACCTTTCCCCAGTTTGAGGGCTCTGCCAGCAATGATTTCCTCTAATGCTGAATTACTTATCTCTCTGCAACATGCAATGAAAAAAACAAGTGAGGCACAAATACCATTTCTTGCGATATTTTACAGGAGGAATGTGGGTGCTTAGGAGTTTGAACTTGCCTGGTAAAGCTCTCTGGCTCTTGGCAGTCCTGTTAGAGCGGAGCAGGGACAGCATATGCTTTTGAATGAGGAACAATGGCTGGCATTTTCAGTCGTGTTTTCCTCGTAGAATGGAAGCCTAGCTGTGTGCAGTGTCCGCTTCGGGTTTCAGTTGGATGCATACAGCTCCTGGTGGGAGACTATGAGATCAATTCAAAACTAATTTTCTGTTTTGTTGTTACTACTTTGAAATTGCGTAAATTTTTCTTTCTTTAGAGAGAAGCTTTAAGTATTAAGCTGTTTTCTGTGACTCATTAGTCTTCTGTTAGTGACAATTTGTCTTTGTTAAATAATGGAAAATCTTTCCATGCAGTTTGTATTCCTTATTGTCTGAAGCAAACTACATCTGTTTATTTTACCCTGAAGGTGGCTTTCTTCTCAACTTCATCATAATATCTGATGATATGGTAATATGAAATAGAGCTAATATGAAAGTACAGCAGACCTCACTTATTGCTCAAAAAATGTCATGTACGTATTTAACTGTTGAACAGTTTTGTTAGATGAGTTTTGGAAACACTACAGGGACTGACAGAAGAGAGAGTGTCTGTTTGCTTTAAAGGTGGTGATTTGCTTTTTGTACTTTCTCCTCCCTTTTCAAAAGCTACAGTTGAACCAAGTGTTGGTGTTGTATAGACTAGTGTTTTCTAGACCTTTTTTAAATTCAGCTATTTAATCACAATGAAACTAACACTGTGTTCTTGTAGAAGTCAGAAGAAAAGTAGGTAAGACATATGCTAACTGGAGATGCTAAGAAGGGGTTGGACCTTGAAGGTGACTGACCACAGATTGCTTATTATCTGAAATGGGAGATGAGAAACTGTGTTTAGCAAGCAGATGTATCATCGGTGTTTCCAAACTGTGGAGGAAATGCCAGCAGCAGCTCTTGCAGTAGATTAACTACAAGCATGCAGATTTTCTTTCTTACAAGTTGATAATAATTCAAAATAACTTATTTTTCTATTTAAATAAAGATGAACTGGTTGATTTAACTCCCAAAGTAAAAATTTTTGCAAAATGCAGTCATAGTTAGTAATGTGAATATTGTCACTGGGGTGTGGGGGAGAGCAAAACACTCTGCTTGGCAAGGTGGAAAAGAAAGCTTTCCTGGTAACCAGTCCACTAAAGAAAGCACCTTTATTTAAAGGTGCTCAGTTCTGTGAGGTTCAGCAGTCCTGTCATTCCTGGAGGGAGGTGGCATCTTCCATCCCCCACATGCTCTTGTATGCACTTGAGCATAGGAGTGCTGGTCTGATGTGGTCTGACCTCTCCTGTAGCCTTGTTAAGTTATATACCAAATCCAGAGAGTCTTTTTTCGTATGTATGAGCTCTTAGTCAAAAGTCTTAGGGTTGGTTATACCCAGCTCAGACCCAGCTTTGCCATCTTACTGTTTGTCATGATGCCTGGGCACCCAGAAACCTTTCCATTCACTGGAAAACCGTTTTCGAGTTCAGAAAAACTTGCTTTTGTGTCTTCTGGGTCGTGTGGCCGCCTCTTCTGAAGGAGAGGTTGTAGCAGGGCATTTTTTTTTATTTTGCTTGCTGCAATACAGCTCTGGGAGGCCTGACACCTCTGGTGTGCTGTGGGACATCAGAGTTGAATACAGCAATAAAACCCTAGAACAGTCCTTGATTAAAACTCTCCTTTAGCTTCTGAAGATTTTGTATTGTCCTATAAACAGAAAGGTTTGGCAAGAGTGTCAGTAGGATATGAACTGTCCCTTTATTGTGTATTAACAGCCTTTCTTTTCCACCCTAAAGACAGCCTGCCCCTGTTCCTTGTCATCTCATCTTCTGTGACTTAGGGCTCGCATAGAACAGACTCTTATTTATAGCCATCCAAGTCAGCCTTCCTAGGTCCTGCAGCAGGATGAAGACCCCAGATGCCTACAACAAAGATATCTTTTTTTTCTTTCTTTTTCCCTTCAGTGAATTTGATGCTCGGTAGTTTGCTTTTGGGTACAGATAGGATTCCTCTTGGAATCCCTAAAATATTCAAGAATAATGTGGTGTAATTTTTTTAATGGTTTTGTTACTTTATTTTAACATCAATGGCAATTATATAAGCAAATCAGAAGTTAGTGGGAGCTCAGTGCTAGCTGGTGGTTTGATCACCTCCTGCAGTCTTCAGCATCCTTCTGTCATTAATGCAAAAACTCTCAAAATTCCAAGTTTCTGTGACTTTCAGATACTATATGTTAAAACATTTGAGTAGTATGAATAAAAGGATTGATATACCCAAACCAGAATTAGAGCTTGATTGGAAATTAAATTTTCAGGAACCTTCTTGAAAAGTGAAATCCATAGTTTAGTTTTTGAATGTCAAAATTTTAAATATGTGAATATTAATGAGGTAGTTTGGAATAAGTTAGAGCTGGAAGAAGTCTTGGTTAAGAGACTGGTGGAAATATCAACTCATTTCCCCAGATTTTTTTAGGGAGTTTTTGGGAGTTCTTTTGGAGGTCTGTGAGTTGTATCTGGGATGGGCTTCAGCTGGTAATATGGCCTCTCAGTTTTGCCATGAGGCTTCTCTTTAGCTTTGACTTGGAGAAACAGACCATTTCTGAGGAGTGGTTGGACAAAGAAGGATAGAATCTCTACAGAAATCTCCTTTGTGAACTTAGGAAGCTTTGAAATGGGCACAGCTGAAGGGGTTTTAGGGTGGCTTCTGGGCCAGGTGAGTGTGTGCAGGGAATAATGCTCCCTGCCGTTTCCTTCCCACCCCAACCATGACTACTTAGAAAGATATACAGTGTGTATCTGGCCCTTTTTCTTAAAGTACTTTGACCTCTGGACCTTTATCATTGCTGATTGAAGTGTCACTGTGGCATAAATAAACGTGTCAGCTCAAGTAGTGTAATTCTGCCCCTCATCCCAGTCTGAGAGGCAGAGGTAAATGCCATCCTGTAGCTGGCTTTTAAGTTGGTTGGTCAGATTGAAATGATGACTGAAATAGTTATTTCTTCTCCCTTGGTTTCTTCACTTTGTTACTAAACTCTCCATCCTGCTATCTTCGTGTTAATTTAAATCTATTTCAAGTCTGAAGGCTTAGCAATGTGCCAGGTTGCTATTTACTGTCAGTACACTTGTATCATTTTAGCAGCCTGACAGGCTTCACGGGGTATTTGTGACATTTTGAGATAAGAAAATACTTTATTTTGAAATAGAGCATGCAAAAAGTATGGTAGATAAGAGTGGTTTTACAGGCTTGGTTAATAAACCAAAGGTCTGCTCCATTAAGTGCAAACACCATTGGTTTCATGGGTTACCCCATGTTTGGTATCCAAAAAACAAAGTGGCAGGGATTTTTTTTCAGCCTCTTTCTTGTGTCCAGTACATCTTGTGTTGAAACACGATGGAAACCTTGCTAATATAGCTCTATCAAGAGAGAAGCTGGCTTGTCTTGGGAGAAGCATGTAACTACACTTCTGTGTAGAGGAGGGGAACTGGGTATGTTGTGCCCTGGTTTATTTAAAGACATGTTCCAAGATATCTTGTTCCAGTTGTTTCAAGCAGCTTCAAAAGTGTAGTTCTTAGCTCCTGTGTATGATTTTTATGCCATCTGCAGTTATGAGGCAATAGGCTATAACAAGCACCATTAAAATGTTAATTTCTTACAAATATGGCCAAATTAGTAAGAACTGGGCTGGTTTATGGCATCACCCTCAGCTGCATGGTTTACTTGTTAGGCAGAGGCTTTGTACCCTCATTTAAACTTATGTAATGCATCATTTCTGTGTTTTCTGGAAATACTTTTGTTTTCCTCAACAATATGTGTGCTTTAAGGAGGCCTTGCAATTGCTGGTGTGGCTGCATATCGCCATCTTTCCATGCTGTTCCTCCCTCAGCCACACATGCAGCTGTGAATGCTGAGCTGCGTGTATTTGGAGATGAGTGGGTTACCATTTCAGACTGGAGATTATTTGTGTTGAGGGTTTTGAGTGATGAGTTATTTTGGTATTTTGGTTGTTTGCAAAATGAAATGAGTTTAATGAACTAATAGAATTTGGGAGAAGAGACAAGAGTGCATGGGAAGCTTAACTGGAGTAATGTCCTTTTCTTATTTTTTTCTTTTCTTTCTCTCCCATGTATTTTCCTATGAGTTTTGGTTCACAGGCTCCACCATTCTTTCTGAGGTTATTCCTTTTCCTGACCCATGCTGTCATCTCACTTTGGTAACTTCTGGTGGGCTGAGAGGACAACCTCTGCTCAGCTTTACATTTATCGTTTTCTGTCAGTTGCCTATTTAACCAGTCACAACTGCCGAATGTGTGTGGCAGCCCTTTTCTTGGGCTGGTGCCCATCTCGGGTCCTCTACTTAGAGCAGTTAGAGGTATTGCCAAAATCAGCTTTTTTAACAGTGGTTGATACTACGTACAAAGGTTATTAGGAAAGAGCGTGGAGGAGATGCCCAGACTATATGTGCCTCTTGAGGGAATCAGGCTGAACACCAAACATTTCCACTTACTTTTGCTGTCCAAATCATATTAAAACCAACATGTGAAATTAAAGGTCTGCAGTTATGGCAGAATATCCAGGCTGTTTTCTAAACGAAAGAGTTAATGTGCAGGATGGTGGTTATATTCCTTATGGCCCCTCCCGTTTCTCATAGGGTTGGATACTGTGCTGCCTGGTGTGGCTGTACAAGCTTGTTAGAACTTAAGCCTGTGGGTTTGGAGTTTGGGTTTGTTTTTGTTTTGTTTTGGTTTTTGTTGTGGTTGTTTTTTTTAATTTAGGATTACTGTTGTAAGCATGGGGACAAAGCAGGTATTCTGACACTTGGGGACACAGTTTAGTAGACACAGTGGTGTTGGGCTGATGGTTAGACTTGATGATCTTAGAGATCTTTTCCAACCTTAATGGTTCTGTGATTCTATAATGGTGGAGTTTGAAATGTACGGAAGAGGGGTTTGTTCCTGTAAGGGAGATTACCTTGAACAGCAGAGCCTTTCAGCCTTGAGCCTGCCATTTCACTATGTTAAGAGAAGTTAGTTATATAGCCAAAATATTTAAACAAGTAATTGCAATCCAGTAATCAAACCTGCATTTTGGGTGGTGTGATTCAGTCCTGTTTATAGCAAATGTGCCAACAGTGCAGATGGACTTACGTAAAGAGTTGCACTCTGAGGAAATGGAGGAGAGTTCTGTGATACCTAGAGGACAGGTTTGGTGCTTTCCTGTATCACACAACTTCCTCTGCTATTTCCAAACTCTGCTATGTGGAGAAAAATAACCCTCTCATATTTGATGTGCTGTGTGGGTGGGAATGGAGGAGGCTGTTTCAAGGGTGCCACTTTCCAATGGAGCTGCTGCTCACATTTCTGCCGGTCTGCTGGGACCTTGACCTTGAGTTTCTTAGTCTGATAAGATTTCAAGGCATAGTTTACATGGTTTTTATAAGTGGCTGTGTAGTAAAAGTGCCATAAATGGAGCTGATGTCTGAAGCCAGACTTACTGTATGAAACTTGCTATTTCTCCATTACTCCTTTGTGTTGTTTGGGTAAATCCCTCCCTTGTGTGTTCTGCAGCAGAGCAGTTTTCAAATAGTTCCTTTTGCATGTTATCTGTGCAAGTTCTTATGCAATCCTTCATAGCTTTTCATTTAGGAGTTGACATGATGAGGAATTGCAACACTAAAAACTTGCATAATCTATGTAGTAATTTTTTTTATTTTTTTCTGCCTTATACCTTCTGTGCCCATATACCAACTTCAGGAGCATTTTCTGTTTTTTGTTGGGAGGAAGGGAGAAGGAGTATAGTAAGCAGCAGCACTACTTCTAGCATGGAAATGTGCAGGATTTGGGGGTTATAGACATTCTTTGTAAGCTCAAGGCAAGTATATAGGAAAGAAATTAAAGCTTCTTAACTATAGTGGTGGTTGTCATTTGATATGTGCTAGCTATGACTTTGTAGTTCTTTGTGTATAAAAAAATGTTGAACTGCTTTACTCATGAGGGGAAAGGTTAAAAAAATTTCATTTATTAAAATTATTTTTATCACTGTGGTGTTTGGTAAAAGGCTATTCCTTCTGTTGGCTGTATGCTGACTACAGAAATCAATGATGGACATCTGACACACTTATCTGTTTTCTTTGTGCCATTTGTTTTTGCAATGCAGATATTTTGGAGCCTTAATGGATTCTCAAATCAGAAGAAGCAGACTAAGAAGTTCACAAACTCACTGTATCTGGGAATCGTCCTCTAAAAACTGGCATCTAGGTGGTTTCATAACTGTTGTTACTTGGTTACACAGCTGTTCAGGTTGACTTCTGCTGAATTGTCTCCGTAAACTGAGGGAGACCCTTCAAGATAGATCAGGTTGTTGTACCGTGTTCTCTGTGAGGTGCCCCAATAGCTGAATGACCTGGGGACTATGAACATGGCCCTGAGGTTCCTTTGTGAATAAGAAAAGTGGAGGGTTCATTTTATCATTGCATATGTAACAGAGCAGTTGTCCATCTGTGGTCTTCTGCCTGATGGATTTAGTAAGTCCTTCTGCATGGACTTGACATAAGTGAAACTAATACATAGGTAGCTTGGCATTGTGGCACCTGTGAAGTGTTGTTCAAACTTGCAAGCTGCCTACACGTGGTGCTGCAGATATTTGTTGGTAAGGGCTGGGGTAGGGGCAGGCTCCTCTTTCAGTGATGGTTGAACACTCAGCTATGCTCAGTGGAGGTACGTGCAACATGTGGAGGTCAGCTGAGATTTGTCAGGCTGCAGTTGTTGGCTGTGCTAGGCCATGTTGGCCAGGCCATGTGTCCTACTTCAAATGCGTACCTCTTATTTCCCTTTTCCCCCCAATGAATAGCAAGATGAAATCTTTATTTATCAAAAAAAAAAAAAAAAAAATGTAATCATTCTTCAAAAGTAGACTATGTTTTAAGGCTTTTTTCTGTTTCTGAAGATTGCTGAGTAAGCTAAGAGAAGTCACCCTGAGCAGATAAAGATCTTGCCTGCTGCTGAGAGACCTCTTCAAGAGATACCTGCCAGGTCCAAGCTTTTCTGCACAGACTTAGGAAGGCTGTTATCAAAGTGTCTTTCTCTAAGCCTAGGTTATGGTTTGTTTCCACAGTGGTTTTTTGGCAGTATTCCCATTCTCATATTTATCTGTATTTATCATCCAAAGATGATGAAAATGCAGTTGAAAAATGCAGTCAGCATTGGACAGGTATAACTGCATTTGTCTCAATAGCTTGCACGTTTTTTCATTGAAAGGATGGAATTAAATTTCTTTTTCATGGCTTCCAGGACTCACACTTTCTAAACAGTTTAGTGATCACCTTCCACAATAGACATTTTAGTCTGAATAAGATGTTCCGTGCTATTACGTGTACTTCTGACTTCACTTGTTTATTTTGAAGCAGATTGTAAACGGCCAATTTTATCCTGAGTGCTCTGTCAAGATAGGCTTCTTACAATCCCATTTGAACAGTGGAAGAGGATATACATAACAGTGATAGCCTAACCTTACCCTGTGTTAGTTGTGTCCCATCCTTCACCCCCTTCCATCACCCACATATCCCTGCTTTTATAGGCAGAAGTTGTTGTGCTTGCTTATGGCAGTGCTTCTTCCCTTTTGCCCTGGCTTCTTATGTGGGTGAAGGCTAGCCAGACCTGAACCTTCTGGAATGTGGAGGTTCTTGCTGAGCTGTTGATGTTCATCCTCCCATCTTTGCTCTCACTGGTAGACCAAATTCAGAGTGAGAAAGCAGAAAAAAGCCTTTCATCAAAGCTGGGCTGTGACAAGCTCTTCCCCCATCCGTCGGAGGAGGGACTGAGGCTCAGGCATGGGACTGATTTCTGAAATGTGCCTCATGGCAGCTTCATATACATTGTCTTTAGGGTTAGTCTTTGCAGTCATTTAACCTGATGTAAGTCCAAGTGGCTGCTGTAAAAGGATGCTTGCTCTCTCTGCCTACGACCAGAAACATTTCTGTGCAGGAGGCACAACAGCTCTAATAGCTTGTGCAACCATGAGTGAGGCTGCATAGCTGTCTGCTCCGATTAGACTGACCTTGCAGAGAACAAACACAAAAATTAGTTGTATCAGCAATGAGCTGATAAACTGCCTGAGTGGTCAAGTGGTGTGAAGGCCATGACAGAAATGAACAGAGTTGCTCCCTTTGGTGTCAGCCTGTGACCAAGGGAGCTTCTGGCTTGGCTGAACTCATCTGGAATCAGGGTGGGTATGCAGCAGGGGGGACTGGGGTGGCAAGGAGGCACCTCATTGGGTGACCAGGAAGGGGATGATTTCACCTGGAGGGTAACAGGATTTTGTTACTGTCACTGCATGCTGCCCCTTTCACAGGGTATCTGCCAGGCAGAGTGGCTGGCAAACACCAGTGCTGAGCAACCACTTGCTGTCCCGTGGCTTGAGCTGTTGGCTTGTCCAGTCTGTGTGTGCTGCTCGAGCTTCCCTCTGCAGGCAAAGTCATCCTCTTGCAAGGCTTTTGATGCTGCTCTTCTGTTGCCATAATAAATGTTTTGCGGTTTTGTTTTCCACACAGGTGTCTTGAGGAAAAGATGAGCTTTTATCTTCCTGTTTTGGGAATTAAAATTTCCAGTTTACCATTTTACAGAGGAATTAATTTAACAAGGCTTGCTAATTTTAGATTACATGAGGAAAGAGAGACGGAGGTGTGTGGGGTGTGAATGTGTTTGTGGAAGGGGTGTGGTTTTGGAGGTGTGATGTTTCCTGTACTGAGTTAAGTACGAAGTACAACTCCCACAGCTACTCAGCTGAAATAGTCACTGCCCTTGGTTTCTTTCTTGCCACACCTCTGTGGTACCTGTACAGATACATGTGTGTGGTTTGGTTT
The DNA here is from genome assembly GCA_033556795.1 of Tapera naevia. Classification (NCBI taxonomy): domain Eukaryota; kingdom Metazoa; phylum Chordata; class Aves; order Cuculiformes; family Neomorphidae; genus Tapera; species Tapera naevia. Next base: position 2,516,391 of record JAUMJJ010000108.1, on the reverse strand, counting down.
TTTTTTGTGAGCCTCTCCACTCACAATTTTCCAGTAATGATCAAAGCAAGCCCCCCTGGTTTCAGCTGGCTTGGGCACTGTCCCTAGCAGTAGGAGTAGTAACTTCCCTTTCTTCATCCTTCCAGGAAGGATGACTGGGGGTGCCTCCTCCTTTGGCTTGCTGAAGGGCCTGTCCCAGGTGGTTAAGGGATTAAGGCTGATGCCTTGCACAGGTCTGAAAGTTTACAGGGATTGAACAGGTCATTTTGGGATCCTATATGTTAAAATGATTGCCAGGTATGTCTGGAGTAACCTCTGGTTGAGGCAAGTACAGAAGAGTCCTGCATCCCTATGCTGCCGTGTTCTGTGTCTCCCCTCTTCCCCCAGCCTCTCCTGTCTGCAGCAGCTGAACTGAAGGTTTTAAAGACAAGTCACTTTTATTGTACAACCCCAGTTCATCTCCCAGGCAGCTTCATGTTGTGAGCTGAATGACACGTTAGTCTCTTTTGGGAGAAAAATAGGTTTTAGTGTAATGCATATTCATGAAACTGCATTATGGTTGCTGTGACAACCCTGCCACTGGCAAGCAAGATCAGTACCTTGAACTTCTGTCTCCAGTCCCTGTGTTGTACTTTAGAGCATGTTACACAGCTTTCCACTTTTTTTTGCCCCTCTCCTGCTTCTGCCAGTTAGTGATAGAAATTGTTTCAGAGCTGATGCTTTATTAATAGCTGCATCTAATTAAGCCTGCAACACTGGAGCACAACTTCCTGCTTGTTTCCGACCTGTGTTAATCGAGTGTTGCTTCTGCCAGCAGTCTGTAACAAAGGCAAGGTGGTTCTGGTGGGATTTTCTTTGTTCGTCTCCTTTTAAACTCAAAGGAAAAATAACCCCAAATTACTAAGCATATTTCTCCACACCATAGGCAACCTAGCTGATAACTTCATCTTTCATTAAAAAAAACCCCAAACCAACAAAGTCTACTCCCCTAATCTGTCCCTATCCAGTCTAGTCTATCCCTACAGTTTTAAGGGCTTCTGACTCTGAAAGGATTGGGAGCTTTTAGTAGATGTTATTCAAAACCAGAAGGCAGTGTGCTCTGTATATGCGTTACATCATGTTATGACCCTGGGGCCAAGGGTGACGTAATTGGAGGAAGACTTTACAGACTGGGGTGTTAAGACCGGGACTAATTTCAGGATGAACCTGTGACGGGTTCAGCTCAGCTCTGAAGGTCAAACCTTGCATATTTGCTGATGTCTGAAATTAAGGGCACTTGCACAACACTTGTAACTTTTGGAGAGTGTTTTTAAGCTGCTCTTGGCCAGAACTGGATATTTGGCCCAAAGCATTGCTGTTTTCTGGTTTCTAAATTGGAAATGGTGACATCATTCTATACAGAAAAATTCATATGTTGCATAGTCCTGGGTGATTTTTATCACGTCATTGCCATTCATGAAAGGGATGCATTGCATGAGGTTTGTGTGCCTTCTGCATTGTTAAGCATCTTGTTGAGTTGAGCTTAATGTAAAACCTTCTTGAAAGGTGCCAACTTTATCTATACAAAACCACTCCCTGTTGCTCCAGAAGAGGCACCGTGGGTCAGGTTTGGCTTTCTTCACGAATGTGAGCCTTCTGGAGAGCAAATTGGTGGAAGTGTGCGCACAGGGGGAAGGAAAGCTGAGCAGACAAGGAGCTCTCAAGTGCAGTCAGTCGATCTTTATCTGATTGGTTTCTTAAATATTAATAAGTACAAAATGTTCAGAGAGAGACTTGAGATTCTGTCTATTAAAATGAGAAATTTGGGGGAAAGTCCTGTTGCAAGAGGGAACTTCTTGCACAGAGTAGTATAAAGAGCTGGACTGTAAATCTGTTGTAGGTTTAGATCCATGCACTGAGATTTCCAGTTTTATTTAGACATGTCCAGAGAAAACACACCAAGCTTTGTTTTCAGTATCAGTTGGTGTATTGATGGTGTATCTTGTGTTCCTGCACTCCTGTCAACTCTTTTAGGATAATATGCAGGAATATTTCAGAAGAAGAGCTAATGAATGCCTAATGTAATCCTTATACTTTCCACTCCCTCAATTTGCATGTTCCTCCTTCCCAATAAGACCAAGACATCATGGTGTTGACAACATGTCTGTATTTGTTAATCCACATACAGCTGGGCTTCTCTTGGATACCAGAGCCTTTTACCTTGGTGTGTTGCAGAAATTGTTTTTAGACTAAAAGGTGAATGTGAAGGAGATGAGGTGTAAAGATGAGAACTAGGGATGTGACAGGATTCCTTCAGCTCTGATGTTGTCTTCAGCTTTCTGAAATGCAGCACAAGTGCTTGAAAGGTTACTGTGCTGTGTCGTAGTCTCATGGTCTTTTTGACCTAATATGAAATTCATCCATGATGTCTTAATGAGTTTTTGTTGTTGTTTTTTCTTCCCCCCCCCCCCCCCCCCCCCCTTCAGGATCCAGATGAGCACTTAATGAGGCAATGCTGTTTGACTTTGTGTAGCTGGTTTGCGGTTTGTTAACAGCTGAGGAAAACTGAGTCATCATGTTGCAAAGCAGAGTCCTTCCTATGACAAAGTGCACATGAACATTTATCTGCTCAATCTCTGCCCAGTCTACCAGGCCACATAGTCTGATTCAGCATATTCTTGGGTAAAAACTAGAAGCAACAATAGAAACCTAAACCCCTTAATCCGTTTGCAGGAGACTGTGGGGTGAGTTAAGGTGGATTTCAGACAGCAGTGATGCAATGAGTGCTGCCCTTCCTTGAGTTCCCTCCTCCCGTTTGCATCCAACTTCTGCCATGTTGGCCCAAGAGCAGATTGTGGGGGGAGCAGTGGCACAAAGGGACAGGGGGGATGTCTATAGGAGTAGGTTTGTAACTGATACCCCTCCGGACTATGCTGGCAGGCTGGCTCTAGTCATTCCCCAACATCTTGTTATCTTCTTGCTGAAGCCTCTCTGTAAATGTAGGCAGAAAAATCTCCATATGATTTTTATGTAAAAGCTTGGAAAAACTTGATTTTCCTCTACTTAGCATAAGTTCTGAATGTTTATTTGGACTTTGCGGTCTTGATATGTTCAGTTAAACTTGAACGTCTGACAGCTGTTTGGGGGTTAACTGAGAATTTTCAGACTACGTCCAAATAAAGTCATCTCTTCTCTGGTCATCTGTAGAAGGAATGAAGCCTCAACCTAGAAGGATTTGCTTTAGCAACTAGGTATGGCAGTTTAAAAAAAAAAAAGGCACCTTTTAAGATGATTGTGGTTCGGGTTGTTTGATTTTTTTTTTTTAAAGGTGGAAAATACAGACTTTTATAACTAATCAAGCCCTGTATACAGAAACTGTTGCCTATTTTTTTTACTGGGTGGTTTGGGACTTTAGGGTGATTTTTATAGGCTACTGTTTAGTTTTGCTGATTTCACCTCTGCTCCTGCAACAAGAGAAATAAAAACCACTTTCTTAAAAACCTGGGTGCCTGAACAGCCTTGTTTGTAAGCATGTTAATGTAAGATATCCTTACTATATTATGACAGGACCTGCTGGTATTATTAGATCTGACTGAGGTGCAACAAAGTTAGACCTAAATAACTCTTGCAAAGTCAGCATCTGCCTTACAGTATACGGCAGCACTTTCTGTTATAGCATTGGATGTGGAAAAGATCTTCTGTTGCTTACATTAATGGTGGGGTGTATGTGTGGAGAAATAAACTTGATTGGGGAGGATGGATTCAGTTTTATTTTGCTCAAGTTAATAATTTGCAAGCATGGTACCAGTCTTAATTCTTATTTTTAGCTTGTTTGTTGAATGGTAGTCTGAACAATCATTGTCACATGTGAGATAGTGTTGGGAAGTGAGGGTGTTTACAGTGCATGAATTTAAAATAGTTACATTTTTATTATATTTTCATAGTATTTGTTTATGGTTATTTTGAAAGCAGAAGGAGAGTTGGGTCTACAATCATGCTTTGAGTTCTGCATGTGGAAAACCACGTTTTTGGTATTGCTGGTATGAGGAGTTACTAGTAGCAGCCTGAAACCTAGAGCCAAACCAGCTCAGGGCAGGACGTGGATGGGTAGTTGGGAGAGAGGTTGAATAGTGATGACGGCGAAGCAAGTGTTTTTGATATTTAATTACTGTATTTTACAGTAAAGCTACTTCTAGATCACATTATTGTGTTGTAGGAAAGTTTCCTCAAGCTCATCTAAACCTGATCCGAGCCTCTTGGAATATAAAGTCTCTGAGAAGCTGCTGTTTCTGGTAAGCCTGAAACTGCTGAAATGTCACCATATTTGTTGATCTTTATCTAAAAAATATAGTTACTAGTTGCAAGAACAGGCTGCTGACATAAAAAGCCTATCTTGGATCATGCATTTGGCTGGAGGCCAGATAATGAGTTCCTATAGGAGCTTGTTGGCAAGCTTAGGTTTCTGCTTAGGTTAATCTAATATAACTGTAAGTAATCTGGGAGCCTGGTATGCTCAAAACAATTCTTAGATAAAATGATATTATTTTTCTGTTATAGATAAGTGTATGTTGTAAAAACAAGCTTCTTGTACTAAAACCACTTAAAAATCTCTAAGAACATGAGTCTTTACTATTTCCTCTTTTAATGGTTGACATACTGAATAATGCTTTAAAAAGTATTGACACTGATGACTTTTTGCTGGCTTCTGTGTTAAAGAATTTATTGTGACTCTGTTGAGTGGTGTGATCTGTTAGTGCTTTAAAGAGAGGTTTGTGTTTTTAAAAGACCAGGTGGAAACGCACTTAAGGGTAGGTCCATCAGTATTACCAGTAAAAAATACGATAGATGTGTTCATGGGTACCTTTGGTGGCCAGGTTATTCTGTGACTAGGGTTGAAGTGCATGAACCATCCCAGGAGGAGGCTGGTGTTTAGGACTTTGTGTTCCCAGTGTCCAACCAGGCAGTTGCACTACTAGGCATCCTCTTGGGCCTTTAGTTCTTAATTGCCTGAAAGCCAAGCTTGAAGAGAAAGGTTGGAGAGTTCTTTGTCTCAAGATGTTTTTATTGGCTCTCACTTTTGTGTGATATGTGGATGGGGAGTCACTCCGTAAGGGGAGAACTGGATTCAGATCGTAATGTCCATTGAAGTACTGCATATGCCAGGCTATAACAAGTGGTCTCTATCCATCTTTTGTTTTTAGGCAGTGGTGGATAAATTACTTTAACAGGAGAACACTGAGGACTCCTGATTCTGCCCAGGAGAGCAATGCTCATCTGCAGCCTTGAGTTAACTGCTCCATGTATGAGAGGGATGGTGAAGGCTTGGAACGCAGGCGTGTCCTCCACCGGTGTGAGCTTATGAGTGCCAGCCAGAAAAGGAATAGTACTCTACCATCCTTATTTCTTTGTATAACTGTATCATTAGCAGTGACATAGCATAGATGATGAACAAATAGGGTTTGGTTTACAACTACTTTGCTGTAGGCCTGACTTAGACGATATGTAAAACTGATTGAACATAGATGGAGATCTTTGAGATTGAAAGGAAAAATTGAGCTGGTGCTTATCAGAGGTTTAAACTTCCCTGATAGCATTTGTGCTCTAGTTGCTATTAATAGTAGGGCCTAGAGATATTTCTGGATGTGATAGCTGACAAGTTTCTTCATTAAATAGTCAATGAATGAGCAAGAAGTGTTTCTATTTTAAACTTAGCTTTGACAAGTAATAGAACTTCAAAGAAAAGCTGTTCATAGAAAATAACCTTGATGTGAGCCCCTAAGTGAAGTTTATTAAACAGAGGGCTACAACTTTAAGTATTCCTGATAGCGCAAGAGTTCTGTGGTGTTTTTTTTGCCAGCTGCACTATGGGGGATTTGTATGAGTTTCAAACTTCTGTGTTTAAGTGAAGGGTGCTAATAAAACTTGGCAGAGGGAGCAAACTAAGGCAGATTTTAAGGGAATGATCTGGTTTGAAATTGATGTGAACTGTCACTGCCAAAGTGGTAGAGTAAGTGGAGAATCTGCAGGGAAAGAGGAAGAACTCTTGAAAAGAGGTTTGTGTTAGGAGGTGAGAATTGCCTCAAGTGCAGTGGCTATGGGAGTCAGTAGCAAAAAGGCTCTTCTTTTTTGTCCTTTATTTGTACACCTGAAGTCACGCATGCCTGTACCTGCCTTTGTTTTTTTTTTTCTCACACCCATACCTGGGATGATGTGCCATGAAGCTAAGCATGTTTTTTTGATGAAGAGGAGGGCAATGTGGACCATAGGGAAGAAAAGATTGTAACAGGACAAGTGCCTCAAAATAAGTTTTTACCACTGCAAGAGTCCATTTGGGAGACAATTGCAGCATCCTCCAAATGGAGTGCTCTGAGCTGAGGAACAGAGCTTGTAGAAGAGAAAGCTGTCCCTGGTTTGTTATAAAATACCAGATTGGTAGCTTGCTGGAGTGGCAGGATCAAGGAAATTAACTCTTTTTTTTTAAAAAAAAGAAGATGGAGCTTGGGTCCTCTTGGTACAGACTCTGATATGTATAGAATTGGAGCAGTTTGGCAGTTCTTGTTTAAATCAGAATTGATACAATGTAGTGTCTTGGAAAGCCACCATTACAATGATTTTATGTACATTAATTAAGCTTTCTTCTGTTGTCTTTTAAAAAGAAAAATGCGGTACAATTTGTGATTTATAATTCAACTACTGCTTGTTTTAAATACTGCCTCTGGAAGTGAATGTCCTGGGCATTTCTCATTCCTTCAGCATCACTTATGAGGTGATGCCCCTTTGCATCTCAAAGGTAGTAATAAAAATCTAGCAAAGGTTATACAAGATTGTCAGTAGTGGTAATTTTAAGGATCTTGGCAGTACATTTGAATGTGGTTTATGGGCATTTTCAACAATCTTTAGTTTTTATTGGGATCTTCTGCATGCATCTGTCTAGGTTTCTTCAATAAACCCTTGGCATTTTCTTTTTTCTTTGCCTGAAGCAGTAGGGAGATATGATAGCCTCGCTACTTTTCTGCTTCATTTTTTCTGGAAATTTAAAGATTGGTTATGAAGCTTAGTGGATTTTCATGTCTTTGGTTGCAAGTATCAACAAGTTGAAGAATGTGAACTTAACAGCTTAACTTTTTTTTGTTTCAAGTAACCTGTTAGGAACTGACTTCGTAATCTTTCTTTGGAGTGCAGGTTGTTAGCTTGTGCCCATTCCGACTCACTTTAAAAATAACCGTGAGAAAGAGGCCGTAATACTGTGGGAAGATGGTAAATCATCAACTACTGAAAAACAAACCACGCATCTGTTACACTGTGGAAAAAATGCATGTTAAAAAGCTAAGCTGCAGCATGTTTTTCCTCCAGCAACAAGAAAGCTGTTGAAAGATGGTTAGAAGTAGTTAGTGATTTAAATGCATTCATTTAGATTTATTGCAAACTTTCTAAAGTATTCTTGATGTCTTGTTTCTTGCAGAGACTCCAACCGTCATGTTAAGGTAAAGCAGAAAAGTGCAGTGCTGAACATGCTAAAGAAGTTGGACAAAATAAGGTTTAGAGGTCACAAGAGAGATGAGTTCCTTGATTTAGCAGAGTCTCCAAATGCTTCAGACACTGAATGTGGAGATGAAATACCAGTTAAAATACCTCGAACATCAGCTCGAGACAATGAAGAGCTGAGAGACCCTGTAAGTACTTGATTTAAGAATCGTTATATTCTGTTATATAGTTGTCATGTAGAAAAATAACAAATTAATAATTCTTTGTCCCTATATTTTGGCTTTAACACTTGAAGGTTTGTGGACTAGGGAGTAAGTTTCCAGTATTAGGCTTCCATTTTGTGGAAAGATCCGATCAATTTCTTAGTATTAGGATTCCCTGTCCCTACTAAATTTAGATATTGTGGGTTGTCGGGTTTGTTAACCTTGGATGTGCCTACAAAAGCTGTCTGGTTGTTATTTGTTTCATTGAATTACTAACAAACATACCTGAAAGAAGGCTTCTTTTCAGTCCAAGAAGCTTAAGTCTGCTCAAATGGCACTGACCAGGACTATAGGGATAAGACTTCTGATGATGACTTCATTAGAGTTAGGAGGGTCACTGTCTTGTTCTTCACTGCTATTCTGCTTTAACCATTAAAAAATGCCTGTGGATCCTTGAGCTTGGAGTACTATGATCTGAATTATGATTTATCCATTAACTGTATTCTAGAATGTGACTTGGAAGTCAGAATTTGTATCAACAGATTTTTTTTTTTTGCAAGTTTGCTGTGCAGTTTTTGTCCCCAAAATGTGGTCAGACTGTTGTCTGAAAGCCGTAGAAGCACAGAGCTTGCTCACTGCAAGTGTTAAACTAAAAGACTTGAAACTCTGTGCACTTAAGTATCTCCTTTGGGATTGGCAGGTTGAATCCCGTTCTGTAGCAATTAGTTTTTTAAAATTTAAGCAGGTTTCTATGGTGTTACTTACAATCCTCTTTTGCTAGAATTTTTTCCCTGTAATCATGGAGCAAACAAGTGGTAATGACAGAGCATTTTGAGTCACAAGAAGTTGGTTGTTTGCAAATGGTCATGCTCCTCAGACAAGGAAGGTGTTGAATGCCTTTCTGTTGCTCTTATTTTGCTTGAAGACATCTGTCATTTATGATATGATATATATAGATATACTTGGACAAATCTCTGCTGCTGCCCTTCCAGCATGATATTTGCTGAGTTTTTGTAGGTAAATACCAGTATATTTTTGTTAAATTTAAGGCATTATATTTATGTGTGGAGAGCAGGGAATACACTTTGTATCTAATCAAGAAAGATCTGGATGGCAGAGCTAGAGGCTGCAGAAAGATCTGTCTTAAACCCCAGAGACTGCTTTCTGTATTTCTTCAGGAGGATAGTAGCTCCATGGTGGTATGGCTAAGGAAATAGCAAAGTGAACCTCCAGTTCTGACTTATTATAAAAGCCTTACAGCTACACATCTGCAGCAGAGGTCTCTGTTTCCTCAAGTTGTTTAGCTCTGTGTGCTGAGAATGTAATTTGAAGAGAAACACTTTGCTTTCTTGCTGATTACATACTGTTAAATAAGCTGTCATGATCTAAGTCCTTGGGATGCAGTTGATTATAATTCTTTAAAAATAGGGAGAAATTGAGAGAGGAAACCAGCAACAGCATCAGACTTGTAGTTTGCCCTGTTCCTGGCGTTTGGGATCTCCAAATGCAGTGTGATGATAGAACAACCTAAGATTAGGTGCTGTGTTAGAGATCAGCAAAATAAGCAAACTTGTATGAGGAAAGGGGTCTGATGTATAAAGGATAAATTTCAGAAGGGAAGTTTGGGGGATTGGCAATTGGTTCTCGCAGATATCTGCCCACTAAATGCTGCCACCCATCCATAAAATGAAGGGAGAAGAAATAATCCTCTGTGCAACAGAGGTGCCAGAGGTAAGGAAAGCAGTGCTTGTATCTTGAGGGCAATATTAAAATAGTGGCTGAGATGGTGTGAACAGGGTAGTTCTGAATTATGACTGTTTCTTATTGAGGTCCTGTGGTTCAATTGTGCCTGAATTCTTTCTAATTTAGTGACTAAAACTCAAATCTTAAATGGCTTACACAGGGTGGTTTTCTTTTATAGGCTCTGTAAGCAACTTAGTATTATACTTTCATTACACTGATCACAAGAAGACCGCGTCTTCTTTGTTTCTTCCTCTTTAATACCTTTGGGGAACAGTTGGAAGCTTACAAAAGTCAGTGCAAGTCTTGTGCATAAATTGGAGTTAGGCTTTATGTCTTTTCAGATAGATGTGAGCTGAACTATTCTCCCACTTCTGTTGCTTCACTGTTTCTATTAAAATCTGAGTACAAAACTCATGGGCTTCAAAGAGCAAGATTGGTGGCTTGGAACTGAGCATAGGCATGCAGAATTTGAGTCCTGGTCCTCTTATCTGCCTCTTCAATGCATAGATGTCTCTGACTCCACTGTCAGCCATTCCCTTGACAAAGGCTTTATCTCTGCCCTTCTCTACTTTTTTTTTCACATGTTTTTTTCCCTCTGGTGTATTAATCATTACAGAGCCATTAAAGAAAGATCTCTGTCTGTTAGAACAGTACAGCACAGTCATATGAATGAAAGGCCCTTCTGTACCATGCCTCAAGGGTATGCAGTGCACTTACCAATGTGCACATTAGGTGCCTCTTCTTTATGTATTTGTCTGAACTTGACAAGCATATGCAAAATCTTGCCACAAATGGAGGTTTTAGAATAAAAAACCTTGCCGTAAAGCTTGTGATTGCAGAACTCTGACCATCAAAGAAGAGCATCCTCTTTTGTACATCTCCAGCACATTTAGTGACTGGCACTCCCAGGCCAGACACAGCAGTGGGATTTAGTCCCAGCACTTCACATGTCTTACTGAAGTAGTACATGCAAAATTTACACCCCGTGGAAGGACAGAAAGGATGGTCAGATGAGGTGATCTTATATTCTTTATCTTAAAACTGTGAGCAACTATTTAGTTGAATAATAACCACCCCAACTCATGTTGAGGTAAAAGCACCCAGCTAGCTCCTGGTAGGAGATCACTGGGGTTGGATTTGTTATTGTACTTTGAATTCTTCTTAGTGGTTTCTGAGAGTTTCTGTTCAAAAGGTGTCATACTCTTCATTTGAACTAGTTTGGTCTCAACTTACAGGCTGGCTGTTTGCTTTTCCTCTCATTTAAGTGCCCTGACTACCAGGTTATTTCTTGGATAGCTGGTACTTTCTTAGGTCTATATGGGTACTTGTACACTCTGACCAGATCATTTCCATGACAGCCCTGTTGGTTAACAAATGAACTGTTTGCTAAGCATCTCTTTCGGTTCCTGAATGCTTCCCAAGCTTTTCCTCCCTTTCCTCTTTACCGTAGATGGTTGGTTGTGTTTATTCTTAAAGCAAGGACATTCAATACTGTGTACAGCACTGTTATCTCTGCATTGTTTTGTAAAAACACCACCATCCCGAAATAGGTGGATGGGGTAATCTAGTTGATTCTTATTTGCTAATAGCAAACAAAGTAACATCTGTAATTCAGGTAATGCTACTTGCTCAGTAAAGTCCCTCTTAGTGCCATCATAGTTTCCTGATCTGTAAAGGGGTTCCTTCCTGCTAGATCACAATTCTGCACCTAGAAAGCTTTAAAACATTGTTCTGGCAACTTGATTTACTAAGATGTGACTTTCCACGGATGGGGACTGTACCCTGAAAATCATAGATTGCCCTTGTACGTGCCAGGTCTGGCTTGATTTGCCTTGCTTTAATGTATTCCTCCTCATTTTGTGCTATTGATGAATTTATGTAGTCCTAATTTGGAAAATGTCCTGTTTTAATAAAAAGGGAGAAGATGTTCAGTACTATATACAGGTATGTGAATAACCTCACTGCAGAGGAGGATCACGTCTCCTTTGGCAGAGGGGGTGGAAAGAACAAATTTGTGTTTAGACCGGAGAGGTTCTGCACTAACCTGGCAGTGAGCCTGGCAAATTGAAGCTCTTTTATACCTGGCATATTGTACTGAAAGCAGTCTAATCTATTTATGCAAGTTCCCTGCCAGCGTGCTAGGATGAAATCTGGGTTATTGTGGTGCAGAAAACATTAATTTACTTGCTATTTCAGTACAGTTTGGCTTTTCCTGAAACATTTCAATTAAAACCTTAAACGCTTTGTATCCATCACCTCCTTTACAATGATTAGAAGGTATAAAGCACAATACAAACATTACAGGTTAAGGTGTTAAAGTCTTTAAACCTGTCTAGCACTAGATTTTTTTTAAATTCTTGTAAAACATGTCTGTGTGTTAGGAGCTTGCCAATACGGTTATGCTTCCCAGAATTGCTACTAAGGATTAACTGTTCATGCAGATGCTTTCATTCTTGAGCAGTGTTGCTGAGTTTTCCCTTTCCTTACGGTGCGTAAATGTGGCAGCCACGGGGAACCTTTTCATAACTTGAACTGAGAAGATACACATGAAGTGTTAGTTGAGAAGCTGAGGAGACTGACCTCTCTAGACAAGCTCGGTGGTTTGTTGTATTACTGAAGAATCATAGAATGGTTTGGATTGGAAGGGACCTTTAAAAGTCATGTAGTCTGATTCCCTCCCTGTAATTATGAGGGACATCTTCAACTAGATCAGATTGCTCGAGCCCTATCTAAGTATGTCCTGACTTTGAATGCTGCCAGGGATGAGGTGTCTACCACCACTCTGGGAAACCAGTTCCAGTGTTTCAACACCCTCATTGTAAAAAATTTCTTTTTTAGTCTGAATGTACTCTCCTTTAGTCTAAAACCGTTGACCCTTGTCCTGTCGCTACGGCTCTGCCTCGCTTTCCCACCCACCCCCCTTTGCTGCTCAAATGAATGCAAGTTAAAATTTTGTATCTTAAACAACTACATCCCTGTGTCATGTCCTGGCCACTGCCAGGCCCTGAGGAGTGCCTTGGGTGCCTGGGCTTAGCACGCTATTGTCTTTGCTGCTCCCCACCCTCTGTATTTCAGAAATGCTTCTAAGTTAATGACAAACCTGGAAGGGAGACCAGCATTTTATTAGATATAGCTAGAGAAAAATCATCCATGTATGATGTGCAAGTAAAATAGAAAGAGAGAGCTGACGAGTTATCTTTGTGTGGTGCTGCAGATGTGCTGTGCTGCAGATAGAGAGGAGAGGTCAGAATCTACTTGGTTAAGAAGTGACTTAGACCTTCTCTATGGCTGTACAGTGAGGGTGGTGTTGGTGTTCACTGAACAAAATCAAACCCCAGGGCTCTCAGGATGAAGGGGGTTTGGGGAGGGAAGGGAGGACAGCCAGAGTTCTTGGGTTGGGAAATGCTGTTATGAAAAGCCTGAACTGCACGTGGCTTGAAAAACACATTTGTGGGTAGATGTGGGTTTTCGTATCCGGAGCTGGATGTGGCTTGGAGCAGCAGCTCTGAACTCTGATAGTGGCTTAGAGACAATCTGTCATCATCAGAAATCTTCCTTTAACCCCTCTGACTCTGTCTGTGCTCAACTCTGGAATTTTGCTGGCTTCTAAGGCACTGCCTTGTGCATGGTCTTTGCTAAGTAATAGTGATTGCCAACATTTTGAGAGGGTGTCTGTGTCAAATACCGTGAAAGCTGGAAAGGTAGAAGGAAAAGCAGAAATCTGTGGAAGTCTTCAAGGCATTTACTCTGAGTCAGAAGCAAGAAAAGGCACTTGTAGTTAAGTTAAAAGTGTAGGCAATCCAGCCTGAGTCCCAGTACTAGTCTGCAGAGACAGCAGAAGAAAGAGACACTACCTGGTTAAGACTGGAATTAATACAAGGTTCTTTTTTGTTAATTTGTGAGTTGAGTCAGTTATGCCAATTTCAGACAGAGGTACTTTAGAGTTCAGAGGCAGGCAATTAACATCCAGCAAACGTATAGACCTTACTTCTTATCTTTTTAACCTGTTAACACCTCTTGACACCATGAGGTGTGTTGGTGTGGAGAAAACTATTCTGGGACAAAAGAAGCATCTGCTTAAAATGTCTCCCATGTCGCTGTCCTGGACATGCTAAGTTTTCTGTTTGCTTCTGACTTGTATTCATCAATGCATTAAGATTTCACTAATTTTGGAAGCTGCATGCAAACTTGTGCCACTGTATCTTAGTATGTTGGTTAAATTATTTTTTTTGTTGCACAATAATTGCATGATCTTGCTTCTAGTATTAGCAAGCAACCTTATCACTTCATGGATTTTTTTTTTTTGTTCTCCTTTTTTTTTTTTCTAACTTAGGAGGTCATTGTAGCCTTTTGAGGTTACTTTAATGATGTGTACCTGCTGATTTTTAACCCATTAATCTATGTTAGACTTCTTGGGTTCAGTGCTTTAGCAGATAGACACGTTTGGAAACTTTCAGAAATAGTTCTGTTCATCCATATCACTCGATCACCAGTCCTAAGCATCTTTTGCTTTTTTCTGCTTCTTAAGAATCACAATCAAGATATCCTGGGTTTAATTATTTACTTAACATCTCTGAGGAAGTAAGAGTGGAGCTGATTCTCTAGATGGATTCTGAAATGTGGCTAGTCTTTTGGTGAAATACCTTGAGTGTCTTCAGTGAGGATGAAAACTTGAATATGCTTAGATATTTGCTAGCCCCTTTCTTCTTCCTCTCTTGCTTTACCTCATTCTGTGTTCCTGACAGCACTGCGGTTGTGTGGGGTTGGGGACCAAGGACTGGTTGGGCAGGAGCCAAGTGCTGTCTTGGATTGTGGTCAGCTCATCACATGTTGTCTCTGCTGTTCCTTCCTCCTCACAATGTTTCCCTGCTCCAGCGTGGGCTTCCATGGAAGACAGTCTTCCATGAACTTCTCCAACATGAGTCCTCTCCACAAGTTCTTCAAGAACTACTTCAGTGTGGGTCCTTTCCATGGGCTGCAGTCCTTCAGGAGCAGACTGCTCCATCATGGGCTCCCCTCTCTAGGGGGTCACAGGTTCTGCCAGGAGCCTGACAGGCTTCCTGCAGTGTTACAGCCTCCTTTGGGTGCATCCACTTGCTCCAGCATGGGGTCCTCCACATGCTGCAGGTGGCTATTTGCTCCCTTGTGGACCTCCATGGACTGCAGGAAGACGGTCTGCCTTACCATGGTCTTCACCAAAGGCTACAGGGGAATCTCTGCTCCAGTGTCTTCTCTCCTCCCCCTCCTCTTCACTGATCTTGGTGTCTGCAGAGTTGTTTCGCACATATTCTCACTCCACTCTCTTGCTGCAGTTGCTGTGGTACAGCAACCTTTCCTCCCTGGTGAGTGTGTTATCACTGAGGGTCTGCCACCTTTGCTGATGGGCTCAGCCTTGGCTAACAGTGGGTCTGTCTTGGTGCTGGCTGACATTGGCTCTGTTGGACATGGGTGAAGCTTCTGGCATCTTCTCACAGAAGCCACCCCTGTAGCCCTCCACTACCAAAATGTTACCACACAGACCCAATACATGGACGGAGCTTGAGAGCATTCCTGATGAGTATAGCATCTCACTCTTTGACCTGTACATGATTTTATTTAATTATCAACTTATTTAATTTTAAGCAGCGGCACTATTTCTGTAGACAGCACCGTATGAACTCCTGTGGGCTAGGAGCAGAGATTGTCCTTTTATAGCAGATGTAGATATACCATTTGGAAAGCCGTGCTTTAACACCTAGGCAGCAATCTGAATTATAATAACACTTTCCTTTGCCTGTCTGCAGAGCGTGTTGTAAGGGTGCTGCTGTTTGACTTCAGCCACACCTTCCTCCTTGGAGCTCTCCAAGTGTCTGGCAAGTGAAAATACTAAATCTTCCAACATGTATAAATACAACCTAGCTCCATAGATCAAAAATCATCGCAGAGGTTAATTGCCATCCCATGCTCATCTGAAAACAGACAGCTGTTAACTCTTCAGCAGTGGCTGAAGCAGTTGCAAATGGCATGTCTTACTGCACCTCTTTGGCAAAAGGCACGTGTGAATGGGAAACGTGGAACATGGGGAGGAAGATGCTGTGCTGTACGTCCCCGTGTAAGGACTGCCCTGGGGTTTGTCTGTCTCTGCTATGGCGTGATTCATGCTGACTCCAAAATGGGAAGCAGCACCAGGCTCCTGCTGAGCTTACAGCTTCTGCTCCTCGTCAGGGCCGGCAGTGTTGGCAGAGTGCTGTGGGGGTGTAACTGCTGCTTTCGGGACTGGAAATAGCATCTCTGCCTCGCGCTGTATTGAGCAAACCCAAGTGAGGAGTTGATGCCAGGTAAACACCATGCAGTAAATGCCTACAGAGGGATGATTTGCCTGTATAATCAAATTCTGAGGCTTAAACTCAGCATCTGCTTAACTCAAGCAGGAAACCAGCTGTTTAATAGATATCAGTATGCTGTGTTATCTTAAAAGTGCAAATCATTCCCAATAGTGAAAGTACTTTGCTGTCAGTGAAGTTTCAGTACATCTTTCCTAAAACATAGAAAATGTCTTTTAATTAACTGTCTTGTAGATTAGTTGACTTTATACATGTATGTAATTTTAGCTGCCATGGTTAAGTATGCAAGCTAACTTTTGAAAGCAATGCAGTTCCTGTATGTTTTCAGGGCTCACACAAGGGGTGGGGAAGTGGTTACGATAGGGTGAATAGATTCCATTTTTGTCTTGAGATAATTACCTAGATGTAGGCTTCTGTAATCTAGCACTTCAGTTTGTAATATAAACTGTTGGAGAAGCTCTTATTATTCAGGTTGACAGATTTCTTGTTCCTGGTGGGAACTGCACGCAGTGCCTGAACAACAATTACCTGGGAGATGCCCTCACCCACCCTTTTCCCTGCTGTCTGGAAAGGTCCACTTTGAGAGGAGAACAACATCACCTGCCTTCTGCTGTGAAGGCTTGGGGTCCTTCGGTCCTCACTTTGTGGAGGTGTCAGTTGTCGCTGCTCTTCTTAACTAATCAAGTTGCTCCTGGATTCCTGCATTCTGCATTTTTTCCAAGGCCAAGCTCATTTTGAGGGGTACTGGTAAATCTGTTGAGACACACAATCTCATGTCTCCCCACTTCTGACCTGTCAGGATCAGCTTCTGGGCACCAGCCACATCCTTCAAGCATAACTGGGCTGTGTGGAAAGTGGGGGTGCGGAGGACCCCTGTGCTGGTCTTCCTTGCAGAGAGACAGCAAGTCTTCAGAATTGTTCATTCTGAATATTTTAATGGATATGAAAATATACAATAAGTGTTTTTTAATAGTTCAGTAAATATCTAGAAAAGTATTAATTTTGCCAGCTTCACAATTTTATATGTAAAGTATGTTACATTCGCCATTCATTTAATGCAAAGATGAGAATGGTAGTATAAATATGTCTTTTAAATCAGCAAAAGAATGGCTAAATGATTATGCAGCAGAACTTTAAGGGGATGGGTTGGAATGTCTTTGTTTTTTCTAACTCCCTGAGGTCTGCAGAAGTGTGTTCTATAAAATTCAGTGGGAGAGATGCTGTACGTTTGATTAGCTTTCACTCATTTCTTTTGGTAATTTAATGCTGAATAAGAGGCATGCAGAGCTGGTGATATTGCATGTTTCTCGCATGGTTGTTTCTTCACTGCTCCAGAAGTAAACTGATGTATTTAAATGACCAAAAAAAAAAAAAAGTGCCTCTGAGCTGTTGGTGTGTTCTGGCTTTCTTATAGGCTGGTCCAGGGACCATCATCATGGCTTCAGGAGTCCAGGATTTTAACAGAACGGAGTCTGACAGGCTGAATGAGATCAAAGGTCACCTGGAAATAGCCTTACTGGAAAAGCACTTTTTACGTAAGTATAAAATTAATACTTTGTGGAAAGGAATGGTGTAAGCCTGGTGAAATAAGGCTTCTCTAAGCAACGGAAGTTGGCATCAGAATTTTGAGGTGTACTGATGTGTGGATGACATATGGGATGACACTTCCCTAGGAGGAACTTAAAAGCGTTCCCAAGGTTTCTGGGTCACTTGGGTATTTGTTTTCCTCTTTGCATTCCTCACAGCATAGCTCACTACATGACAAAAGCTGCTCAGTTAAAGTCTTGATGTTGACACCTTCAGGTTATCTTAAAATGAACTCGGCCTTAATGGTGGTTGTGATAGGTATTTTTTGTCTAGTAGTGATTGTAAGAAGAAAGAGATTTCTGAAGGGTTGGCCAATGCATTTCCTTGGTAACCATTTCAATAAGTAACACATCTTAAAACATGTCTTTTAACAGTATGTGAGTTATCTGTGTTTCTTATACCACTTATCAGTTAAGACTGTATCTGTAGACTTCAAGTGTTACTTGTTTGGTTTTATATGTGTGTGTATATGTGTATACACGTGACAGAATTGTCTTTCATGTCTGGACGCACCTGTAAGACTTCTGGAGTTTTATCTCAGCAGATCTGAACTGCTCACTTTTAAGACGGGAAAGAAAAATGGAAGATGGGCATTCCTTTAACTTGATAGAAGCAGAGATCTCTAATAAATGAATGACAGTTCTTGTGCAGTTACTTCCCCAAATGGATACTTTAATGGATTATTTTTGAACTTCAGAATATGAGGGTTGTTTTTTTGTTCAGAGCTTCTCAGATGTTTTTTAAGGGGTAGAAAAATCAAGGCTATAGATTTTATTCAATTTCCAGATTATAATCTATTAACAAGACTTGTGTTTTATCTTCAGCTTATTCTCAAGGATTTGCAATTAATTTTCTATGACTTATTTATCATTTGGCAATATTTCTTTGATATTTTTTTCCCCCATGTGTGTGAGGAAGTCGTGATAAAGGAGACTGAGCAAGAATTTTTAGCAAGCTGCTATCAGCTTCCACTGGTATCTCAAGAGGTATCATGATTGGAATGTCAAACAAAAATGGAAAACTCTATTTGACTTCCTTTCTTGATTTCAATCATTTATTTGAAGTCTTATTTAAATGTACATCACAGAGTTACCATGTACTCCTTCCATCCCCAAAGAGGCATTGCTTAAGCACTTGTTACTGAATTGTTTTATAAACTAGGTGGAACACTTGTGATTTCCCGATGTAGTCTGATGTGTAACACAGATGGTAGGACTTTCCAGAACTGTCTTCTGGTTTGAACCAGGACACGCTTTGTGCCAGAAACTTCCCAGAGACTTCCATGGCTGGTGATTCCATTCTCAGTCCTTTGTATGTGGTTACAGTAACTACATGGGGCACACGTTTTTGTGAATGATTTACTCTTCAGGTTCTTTCTGTAGTTTGAAAATCTTCTGATCAACTATGTTACCTCTTTAACTGCATCTCTTTCCTTTGCACAGACCTTTGTAGCGACTCCCAGGTAAAGAGTTATGAAGCTCACCCTTTCGTGTAAACTCTGAGCAGATGGTTGGAGGTTCAGGCCAACAGGGCAGTTCAGCTGAGTGGCATCAGCCAGTCCTGGATGACTCCAGCCCTTACCGCCAGGTCAAGAACTCTTCAGCAAAGTCTGATATTTGCTCTAGATGCAATTAGAATGTTGTCCTGGCAAGCTGGCTGTAACACTGTGTGCAGAAACAAGAGAAAGAATGCTAAGCTGGTGGAGAAATTAGCAGAGTAAAGCTAATCAATTATTCTCCTACACCACATTCAAAGTTTTGAACTGAAATGTGTAACTGTGTTTGTCAGTTGGAGTAAAGGTAGAGATCACTTTTTCTGGATATGGTTCCCATATTCCATTTTCTTCCTCTTTGCATTATTTGCGTATTTAAAATACTAGAAATGCTGCATTATTTTTTCCTGTCTCAAAAGTGAACTGACAGTGAGCAGAAAAACATTCTTGAAATGTTCGGTTTGTGTACTTTAATTTACTGTTGGAAGAAAGCCTGATGAATTTTTAATCCTTTTGCTGCAGTATGTGTTTTTGAAGAAGACTAGTCACTCAGCTGTATTTGCACACTATTTTTAATTATGGCGTTCCTTAAGGACACCTTGCTATAATTGTATTTTTACATAAACCGCCTGCCACTTCCTTTTATTCCTTTTCATCCAGCTTGGTGTGCAAAAATCAAAGCAATTGTTAGTATGTGGGGGAAATATTTACGGTTCCATGCATTTGCTATTTAATACGTTGCATTTCTAATCGATGTCAGCCTGACCCTGAAACTATTTTTCATGCTTCTGTACCTCTTGTTTGTATAGGTGTGTTATTAGCAAGGGGGCTTAAGGAGGAGAAATTTCTTCCCAGGTGTATGTTGTGTACACAGTACACATACATAACACGGCCACAAGTCAGTGTGGGTTTGTAGTTGCAAGTGCCTGGCTAAGGGAATAGCAAACTATTACTATATTCTGATGCTGTCCAGCCATTAGTTAGGTACAAGTACAGGTGCAGTTTGGCTCAGTAGTGTTTTCAGTGAAACACATCCCAAACCAAACTAACCTCTGCAAGCTGCAGAGGAAGACTGGAGCAAGTAGTATAGTTACTGGAGACAAATGGTTGTCAGTAAAGGGAGAGTGTCTTCATCTAGGATGCAAGATGAATCTCCTCTCTAACAGAGATAATCTAAGCATCTAGAGGTGAAGATGGAGATAAATTGCTTGGTGTGCTGCATAGCTGTAAATGCAGCTAAAATGTGACTGGAAACATGAGGGGTTTAAGCTGCAGACTACCAGGAGGACGAGGCATGCGGAGGAAGAGATCTTGGATAATAACAGTCTTAAGCAAGGGAGAGATCAGGTGACTCTTGCAGCCAAAAAGGGCTAAAGTTGCTTTTCCTGTCTGTGGGAATGGTTTTAATCTCTGTAATCTAATGACTCCTAAGAGTACATGAATGCTGAAAACATTCAATGTGTCTTGGGTGTGGGAAGACTGCAGTATTGGGGTGGTTTCCTGCAGAACAAGGCTTAATGTCTGCTGAACAAAAAATGCAAAGAACTCAGTCTGCTGGATCTCCAAATACACATGAATGGATAAAGCTTTGTCTTGGAGCTGTCACCATCAGAATCATCCTTTGCTAAAGGACATTCTGTATTATTATAACCTTGTTTTTAATGCATGTGAACACTGCTTTGGCACTAGCTGAGCATTCAGGTTTGCAAGACAACTACTGCACTTGGGCAAATAGATTAATGTGTTGAAGTTAGTAGTGGTGTAAGTGCTTCCATTTCAAAAGCTAGTTGTGTCTAAACAGGGAATAAAAACTCGCTTGCTGTTCTTGCATTTGAAAGAGAAGATGATAGGCTATATGATAGGGTTGAGTGCGAGTGCTTATGGTTTAAAATCAGTGGAACCCACAGGAAGTCAGACATAGTGGTTGGAGTCTGTTATTGCAGCCCAGCCAGGATGAGGAAACTGATGACATCTTCTACGAGCAACTGGGAGAAGTCTCGCGATTGCTGGCCCTCATTCTTGTGGGAGACTTCAACCTTCCAGATGTCTGCTGGAAGCATAACACAGCAGAAAGGAAACAATCTAGGAGGTTTAACGAGTGTATGGAAGAGAACTTCCTGACACAACACCGACTAGGGAAGGTGCCCCATTGGATCTGCTGTTTATGAACAGAGAGGGCCTTGGAAGGTGACTATTGGAGTACACCTGAGGCTCAGTGATCACGAGATGGCAGAATTCTCAGTTCTTGGAGGAGTAAGGAGGGGGGTCTGTAGAACTGCCACCTTGGACTTTCAGAGGGCAGACTTTGAACTGTTTAGAAGGCTGCTTGATAAAGTCCAGTGGGAGACAGTTCTAAATGACAAAGGAGCCCAAGAGGGCTGGATGCTCCTCGAGAAGGAAATTCTGGCGACACAAGAGCAGGCCATCCCTGTGTGCCATAAAATGAGTTGGCGGAGAAGAAGGCCAGCTTGGGTTTACAGAGAGCTCTGCATTGGTCTCAGGAAAAAGAGGAAAATATACATGCTTTGGAAGAGGGGGCAGGCATCTCAAGAGAACTACAAGGAGCAGATGAGATCATGTACGCAAAAAATTAGAAGGGCTAAAGCCCAACCAGAACTTCAACTGGCCGGTTCAGTAAAAGATAATAAAAAAAAGGTTCTTCAAATACATAAACAACAATAGGAGGACCAGGGAGAACTTCCCTCCTTTGCTGGATGCAAGGGGGATGGTAGTAACAAAGGATGAGGACAAGGCAGAGATACTTAACGCCTTCTTTGCTCTGGTCTTTAATAGTAAGGTAAGATGTTCTCTGGGCTCCAAGACTCCTGAGCCAGAAAACTGTGAAGGTGAATCGTCAATGTTCTAAGAAGACTTGGTTAGAGACCTGCTTGGTCAATTAGATGTCCACAAGTCTATGGGGCTGGATGGGATACACCCAAGGGTATTGAGGGAGCAGGCAGAGGTCCTTGCCAAACCACTTTCCCTCCTCTATCAACAGTCCTGGCTGACTGGGGAAGTGCCACTTGACTGGAGACTGGCAAATGTAGCTCACATTTACAAGAAGGGTTGGAAGGAGGATCTGGGGAATTATAGACCTGTTAGCTTGACCTCGGTACTGGGGAAGGTCGTGGAACAGATCATATTGAGTGCTATCACACAGCAAATTCAGGAGAGCCAGGTGATCAGACCCAGTCAACATGGGTTTATGAAAGGCAGGTTCTGCCAGACCAACTTGATCTTCTTCTGTGACAAATTTACTCAGTTAATGGACTAGGGGAAGGCTGTGGATGTGATGTACCTGGACTTTTGTAAAGCCTTTGACACCGTTTCTCACAGCATTCTGATTGAGAAAGTGGCTGTCATTGGCCTGGATGGGCACACCCTCTGCTGGGTGAAAAACTGGCTGGATGGCCAGGCGCAGAGGGTGGTGGTAAATGGAGTTAAATCCAGTTGGAGGCCGATCATGGGTGTTGTTCCCCAGGGCCGAGTGCTGGGTCCAGTCCTGTTCAATATCTTTATTAATGATCTGGATGAAGGGATCGAGTGCACCCTTAGCAAGTTTGCGGGTGACACCAAGCTGCATGAAGGAAGGGAGGCTCTGCAGAGGGATCTGAACAGGCTGAGACCAACAGGAGAAGGTTTAACAAGACCAAATGTCAAGCCCTGCACTTAGGACACAACAACCCCATGCAGCATTACAGGCTTGGGGATGACTGACTGGAGAGCTGCCTGGAGGAGAAGGCGGCCCTGGAGGTGTTGGTTGACAACCAGCTGAATATGAGTCAGCAGTGACCCAGGTGGCCAAGAAGGCCAATGGCATCTTGGCCTGTATCAGAAACAGTGTGGCCAGCAGGACAAGGGAGGTGATTGTGCCCCTGTACTCGGCACTGGTGACACTGCACCTTGAGTACTGTGTTCAGTTCTGGGCCCCTCAGTATAAGAAGGACATTGGGGTGCTGGAGTGCGTCCAGAGAAGGGCGACGAGTCTGGTGAAGGGGCTGGAGAACAAGTCCTAAGAGGAACGGCTGAGGGAACTGTGGCTGTTTAGCCCAGAGAAGAGGAGACTGAGGGGAGACCTCATTGCTGTCTATGGCTGCCTGAAAGGAGGCTGCGGCAGAACGAGTGTTGATCTCTTCCTTCAAGTGACAGGTGATAGGACAAGGGGAAATGGCCATAAGTTGTGCCAGGGGAGGTTCAGACTGGATGTTAGGAAGAATTTCTTTACTGAAAGGGTGGTCAGGCACTTGAACAGCTGCCCAGGAAGGTGGTTGAGTCACCATCCCTGGAGGTGTTTAAAAAACAGGTAGATGAATTTTTGAGGGACATGGTTTAGTGGGTGATGAATGCGGTTGGACTCGATGAGCTCAAAGGTCTTCTCCAACTGGAAGATTCTATGATTCTATTAGAGATCTCTATATGGAAGGCATTTGATCCTCCACTCTGTTCACTAGCTGCCAAAGTCTGTAGACTCACTGACATCAGTACAAAGATGTTTGATGATTTAAGTGGAAAGTATCCCATATTTCTGATCTTCTTGATGTAGAAGAAAATTGTACCTCTTTGTTCAAGCCAGAGATAACAGCAGGATGGATATGTGGTAAATGATGCGACTAAATTTTTTTAATGTGGACCAGGATGAAGAAATATATGAACTATTTCAAATATTATAGATTCTATGATTCTATGATTTTTTGGGGGGGTTGCACCTCATTAAGGTACACATTCTACCTTTTTTCTTGTTACTGTTTGTGCCTGCTTACAGAGGGCAGTTTTGCCGATATCAGCACTCTGTCCCGGTATTATGAGGTGCTTTGTAAGCACACTTGTATCCTGTGGTTTACACAAAGTATTAGCCAATTAAGGATGCTGAAGCCTTTTGTAATGCCAATTTTAGCAGCCCAGGGAAGATGAGTTGGTGGTAGCAGCAGCTAAGAGTAAACAAACCAGGTGGTTGGTAAGCTGAAGAAATGCCACGTGAGGATGAACACCTTTAGGAAGAAATAGAGCTCTCTCTCAGTAGGATGTTGTGATCCACTCTCTGGCAGGCTGTGGCAAGAGTCTTCAGGGGTTACAAAATTGCTGGTTTTGGTTATGATTTCTATACTAGTATTACAAAAGGAGTCAAGATTATGCTTCTTTCCCATTGAAATTTTTTCTCTCCTACACTCTTTGTTTTCATATGCCTTTTTAAACCATATATGTGAAGCACTCTACGGTATTTTCTCTGACTTTTGCTTTTTGGTATAAATGACCTGATGATTCTTTATAAGAAAAGCTACTTAGAAGAGTACAGACCTCATGAAAGTAGAGCTCTAGAAAACCATATGTGGTTTTCAGGCAGATCTGGGATGTTGGATAGTGGTTAGCCTTAGAGGCAAAGTGAGTGCTGGTGGTTGTTGTGACCAGCAAAACACCTGTAGTCTATAAAGTCCTGTTTTTTACAGAAATGCTACTACCTCTTCAAACAGTAATTGTGTATGACAAATTGGCTGTAAAGTTGACTTAGAGTCCAAATACCAGCTGTGTCAGAACACTCTTGATGTAATTTCTTCTAAAATGAGAGTCTGCAGTACTAAAATTCTAAAATGAGACACCTGCAGTAGCAGAGCTGGAGAAGAGCAGAGGAATAGTTTCACTGCATTGATTTTGCTGTCTTCCTATGGACCTGGCAGCTTGTAGTCACCTTTTGTTCAGAAACCTTGAAGTGGAATAAAGAGTTAATTTATGTAACAGGTGAAGACACTGGTAAGAGTGAGTAACTGCTGTGTATGTCTGAGGCACCTGAATACCAGCTGCAGGCCATAGTAGCCATTCCTCATCATATGGTCAATCCTGGCCAAGAGATTCTGACACTACAGCACGGGCTCCTAAAGCATGCTGGTGCTGCTGAGCACCAAGGCTGCTGTGACAGTGGAGCTCACCCTGAGCTTCTCCCACACTTCACTCCTCCCGCTAAGCCTCCTTCCTTTCAGCTTAAAATCCTGGAGTCCCAGATGCTAACAGTGTGTCCTGGGAGATCTGCACGTGTTCCTCACCCTCATTCCTCTGAGGACTTTGTTTTACATATGGTGACTGGTGGGGGATCTTCTTGAATGTTTTCCTTGAGCACCCAGAGAAGCTGCAGGAAAAAGATGAGAGGCTTTGCTGCAGAGCTGTCTGTTCACAGAGCTGCTCTCACTTGCTTTGTACTAACAAATTTATTCAGAAGTTTTTCTAGGTTTGGCTTCTGACCGAGAGGCTTATCGTAAAACTAAGGAAAGTTTATTAAGAGGTGTAGGAAAGGTTTTTCTTGTGCTCAGCGATGCTTACATCATGCACCATCTATACTGAGTTCATGTCTAGCCTTCCTGGACACATGAAAGCCTTCCACAACTCTGGCTCAGCTTTCCTGGAAACGTTGTTGGAAGATGCAGTCGTGCGCGGGTTTGAGCACTTGTCTGGAGTTTAGGAGGACTAAGTACGGACAGAGGAGGATTTGGTCCTCCATTTCTCTGCAAGGACTCTGCTCTGACTGCTGGAAGATGAGCCGTGCTTTTGCTCACTCTCAGCTTGGCATCCAAGAGCACAAGTTTCTCAAGGCCAGGGGAAAGGGTGTGACTCCAGCCCAGCATTCCAGAAGGGTAGAGTGCTGGGTTAGTCCTTGTTTCCTCATCATGGGACAACGTATGTAAATGGTGGTAGTGTGAAGATACCAGAATTATGGAGGGCCCATCCCAGGAGGCTCACATGCTGTCGTGCCACCTTTTTGTGGGACTGATGAACGGAAGTGCAGCACCCACTGATGATGTTTTAGCTCCTCTGCTGACTCAGACAGATGCCACCTACATGTTGCTTTATGTAGGTGAGGTGTGCTTTTGCTTCTGCCTGTTTTTGGATGCCCAGCTTGGCTTCATGAATTGTGGAGTTGGTGTGAAAGCTCACATGAGTCAGTGGTCAGCACTACTCTGCCTGTCCCTTTTGTATAACTGGGCTGGAGATTTCAGGAGCCCTATGTGGAACCTGCCTTTCCCAGCTTAGTAACATAAAAGCCTTGGAAGAGCCTGCTGCTGTTCCCAAGCCAGACACTGAAATGTTTATAGCCTATTTCACTTCTGCCAAACGCAGGGAGTGAAAACAGTTCCTGCAATAATGACAGGATTTTTTGCAGTTCCCTTCATTTTAGATGGATTCTGCAACTCCTCTGGCATTTTTAATCTCTGAAATTTCTAAAAATTCATAAAGCAACAGTACTTTTCATGACTTTTAAGCTGGCCAAACTGTATCTAGCAATACAAAACTTTCCAGCTGATGTTTTGAGAAGGGCATCTGTCTCAGCAAGCTATTGATTTTTGAGGTAGTTCAGATATTTTCAGGAAGTTTATTTTAAAATCCTTCTGTAAAGAAGAGGAAATGCTGCTGTGTCAGTTATAACATCATAAAGCTCCACTGAAAGCACTGTATGTAAATGTAAAGTTACTAATTGGTTATTAACATAACTATTTTGTACATAATAATGGCATCTTTCTAACCTCACCCACTCAAAGTGGGACGTAACAGGAACGGTGGGAGAGGAGGCTAGTCCAGTTTGCTCAGAGGAAGATGATCTTATCAAATATGATGTGCTTTTTAAGTCAATCTGCTTCATCACAGGAAATAGAAGAACATTTCACATTCAACTCTGCTGTTGAGGTGAGGGGAATAGTACCAGGGGAATGTTAATTGCACTGAGGAACAGAATGATGGTTCAAACTTAGCCTTCCCTCCGCTGCTTCTGGATCAGAGTTGGCTTTATTTATCAGTGTGGAGAGAGCCCATGCTGCTTCCCACCCTGTAGGTGTATGCAAAGAGACTCCAAAATTGGTCCTCAAAAGCTTTGCTTATTGTAAGTACTGGAGCAGCAGTTCTGCCTTTGCAAGAGCAAAGAGAGGTGCAACGGAATGGTGGAAACAAGAAAAAGTAAGAGGAGAGAGTTTAACTGCCAAATGGGGATTATTTAGATGCCAAACCTGTGTTAGGTGTTTTTTTTAAGGCAAATTGGCATTACTGTTTCCGAATATGGTGGGTCACTTCTTTGTTTTGATGTATGCAGGTAAACCAGGCTGAACTGGAGAAAGGTTATAGTGAAAATGTGTTTTTTATACTTAGCTATTTCATTTCATTAGTTGTTCTTACAGTTTTCCTTCTTTGCTGACTTGGTTTTGGTTTTGTTCCCTGCTCCCCAATCTGATTAGCATTTAGATGTCTTACCTTTTGTCCCCATCTATAGACTGATTGGGTTAAAAAAACTCAATATATTTTTAGCCTTATTTTCTTCTACACAGTGTAGCAGAACAAAGATCAGTGAAAGATAAAATAGTTCAAGATTAGTTGTTTAGAACAATAGGGAAAGAAGTTTTTGAGGGAGGAGGAAAGAGAGGATTAGTTATGTAGCCGAATATCTGGACAACACATTTTGATTCCTATGTAGTAGTAGATCATGCGGGGTTGGACTTGGTGTGGTTTGAGGTTTGTTTTTTTTTTCTTTCACTTACTCTTGATTTTACTTTTTGCATACGGGAGTTTGTTTGCTTACCTGGGACTGCTCACCACTGTATAAATAAGTTGTTGAATGATATAAAAAAACTTGGCAGAAATCCACTCTTGCTGTGGGGTGTTTCACTATGACACCAACTGCTAAAGAAAGGTCATGGAGGTGAATCAGGGCTTGTAGATGGCTCTGTTCCTTCTAAGTAGCTAATGCTTACACTAGCAGCTTAAACTGTGGTTTTAGGAGGAAAAAGCTGTAATTGCAATGTATTGGGAATAGTGTTTGTGTAGTACTCTCTGTGGTGCTGGAACATTGACTACTGTTGTTCTTCTTAGCACTGTGCAACATCCCTGGCAGAGGATGTCCCTGCACTGCAAGTAGATGGTGGTTCAGAGGGTGCTGCTACAAGGCCGTCGTCTTGTGCTGATGGAAGAGTACCTCTTCCTGACCATCGGCAAATGGGATGCTGGGCTCTAACTCTTCATTTTTTTTTGATGTAGCTGCTAAATTCTTGTATAAGACACAGCCTTCTCCACATTGCTTCATAAAATACCTATGGCAAAATAAAGCAAAACCAAAATTTATTTTCATCTTTGTGCCTGATTGTCTTTATTTTAACAGGACTTCCCCTTAATCTACTTCTTTTCTAAACTGAATAGTATAGTATGGAGTCCACATAAAACAGGTACCAAAACAAATTCCGAGGAAGCACATGGTGAAAGAGGGATCAGTGATGCTGAAACCCGTCATTATGCATCACCTGGTTCACTCATGGCTTTTTGTGAATTAAAAGGAATAGAAAAATAAAAATCTAGAGTAGGAACATAGGCTGGCTTTAGTCTATTGATGTGAAAGATTTCCTGGACTTACACTCAGAATAATGTGGATTCCTACTTTTCCAGCAAAGGGAAATATTATGAGGACAGCGTCCAGAAGAAAACAGCATGAAGAACTCTCACTTAAAATGCAGTCAGCTTACTGGATCATGTTGGTAATAGTATCTGATACTGTTATAGTAGGAAGGACTTTCTGAAACTTTGACCAGATAATGCCATAGTCAGGTTGCATCTCCCAGTGTCTTCCCGCTGTTGCTGCTGTCTCTGCTGAGGTGACTTGAGACCATTTCTTGTCAATCTCTGGAAGAGCTATGAAGGACAAGAAGACTGGTATAAAATTTGGAAGTGACCATCTAGTCACACCAGACAAAGGGAGGGTTTGACAGTCAGCTTGGAGTTTGGTGCTTGAGAAGGGAGATTTTAGGTTCTTTCTTCTTAAAATGCTAAGAGTAGTCTTCCTAAGTGGGTGGGCTTCATGCTTCTAGGTGAAATATAGAAGTCCAAGCATGAAAGAGGACATGAACATAAGAGGTGATTTAAAGAAAAAGGACAGCTAATGCAGTGGAGCTGCTAGACTGATGGCTTAGACAAGCCTTTTTCTTTCCTAAGCATCCGGGATGCAAAGAAATAGAATGACGTACAGTGTCTGGGATCAAAGGCTAATGTTTTGTCTGAAGACTGTTGGATAGATTTGTGGTAAGTTTTTGGCAGTTCTCTGGTTCTCAAGTCACTGGTGGAGACAATATAATCCCTGTGGAAGGAGAGTCAGAGATTAGAAGACAAACAGTACCCAATAGTACACAATAAAGTTGTATCCAGTTATGGCTATGAATTGTGAACTTGTCTCCCAAGTAGTATGCAAGTTATAAAATAATATAAACGGGTGAAAAAACAGGATTTCTATTGTGGGTGGTTCTTTCATCTCTGCTTGTTGGTCAGACTGTTCTTTGTGCGTGTATGCTTTGTCACAAGTGATGGAGCCATTCATTCCATGTCTTTCACAGCACTGCTGTTTGCTGCTGGTATTTAAGATAAAGACTAAAAGCTCTTCAGTGTCTGTGATGATGAAATCTGTTTTCAGACTCTTGACATTTTGTTAGTGGTGCCATATAGTTAGTTTAGTTGGGAGAAAGTTAAAATATTAGCTTTCTGTAAGAGTTAGGAGTCTGTCAAGGGTAGAAGCTGCCTGCACAAGAGAAAGATCTCAATGTCTGGCTCTGTCAGGGTGGCTTGCAAGATGCAGTTTGACAGTGTGTGGTTGGGATTTAGTGTGTTTAGTACCAATTAAACAATGTGCTTGAACTGTGTTAATGTTCAAAGGGTTGTAGGGAGATTTGCCATAATTAGCATAGACGTAGAAGGGTTATTTCTGGCTTGTTAAGTACTGGTGTTTCCCCATGTAAATATGACAGCGTGCACGTACACTTTTTGACATTTCTAGTTTTGAACTCTGTCTCCTTAGTTTGGACACTAGACTGTTCTGGTAGCTAGAGACAGTGGTCTGCAGTCTCTTGCTATACTCTGGAATGTTGTTTTGGGGTTTTTTTTGGTCATTTTGTCATGGGGGAATTTTGCAGCGTACCTGTAGGCTTATGAAGGAAAGCTATTATGTAAAACGGCTACTAGAAGACTCCTTAATCCATCTTCAATCCCTGTATTAAGGGAGACATCCTCTTTACTGCACATGCATTATTGAATTAGAAATCCAACTTGCTGCCACGCCTTCCCAGCCTGATGCATCATCTTTATTTTCTAAATATTACTCAAATACTGTTCAGTCGCCTCTAAACTAAATACTTTTTATCAAAACATTTCTTACAAGCTTCTGTGTTCTGGGGAGCAAACTGAATTTTTGCAGCGCCCTGCTGGCTGATGACATACAATGATGCAATGAAATGCTGGTTAGCTTGTTGTTTAGCAGTTACATGTTATCAGCTAAAATTTTTGAATTGTTGTCTTTAAATTTAAATAATCAAATCCTAGAGCGTTAAGTGCAGCAGTTGTGTTACAGCTAATAGAGAATAAAATGTTGTAGAAAACCTGAAACAGATGTATTTTTTTGGTGAGATGCATCACTGATGGTAGTCTTCCCTATGTGGTCAACTCTCCTAGGGCTTACAGTACAATAATATGTGAATAAATGGAATTCAAATTCTCTTGTTGCCTTTTCGCACATTTTTCTATAATTTTTACAAGTACAGTGTTATCCAGATGTTATCCTGCTTTTCTACACTAGTTGCCTTTGTTAGAGAGAATTAAAGTATTTTTTCATGGCCACATCTGCTATCATAGCCTAAAGGTTTGCCCCGCCTGCAGGTATATAGAGGTTGTGACTGTGGGTTGGTAGGATTCTCCAGCATACAAGGACACAGAGGCTTTTCACTTTAAATTTCTCTACTTTATTCCAGATTTCCACAAATATCACAAAGGATCACCACTAACAACTATACCTATGGTGGATAAAGTGAATATCTATTGAGGAAAAAATATATATGCATATATATTTATATAAAGCTGTTACTGTTGATTGTTGCCAATAATTTATGTGTCGGCAACCAGGTAAATGTATTTTATTACAGGTTACTACAGAACTATCACTAATGAAGCAAATTTATCAATAATATAATGTCAGAAATACTTGTGATATATTACTTATATGTGCGTAAATATTTATCTTCACAATAATGTTGGTGTCACATTTATTAGACTGATCTCGGAAGATTTGAAATCATCCTAGATGGGAGGACAAACTGATGCCAGAGGGTGACCCAACCACCCAAGAAGTGGGAGGACAAACCAAACCCTCCCTGGTGAGGGTTCAAGATCTCTCAGAAAGTATGTGCGGACAGTTCAACCTATTTAGGAAAGGAAATGTATGTGCATCATGGATAGTTCATTTTGGATAAAAATTAAGTCCATCTTGGAGAAACAAGGAGTTATAGGACACCACCTCTTTGGCAACCAATAGATGCTGCCAGTTTCTGTTTTCCACCCAGAATGAGGAATAGATGTTGATGTTTTCTGTTCTCTCAGATAAATTCTTATTTTTCTAGACTGTTTTTCTGTTCTTGCAGGTAGAACAATTGGCAGTTACCAATTCTTACTTTCTCAGAATGTTTTGCCTTTTTCTAGACTGTTTTTCACCTTTTCAGATGGTGAGTTACTGTTATGGTTCCTTGTTTTTGAGCTTATCAGTAGTATCTCAAGATGTCTCCGGTTTCTAGGTTCCCAACTGTATTTCTAAGAAGCCAGCTGTACATCTCAAGGATGCTTCTAGTTCCCAGATTGGCAAGCATTTTCTTTGTCATAATTTCAACATAGGAATTGCATAATAAAGCCTAATTTGTTTAGTAGTTTTGCTGTTCTAACTAGGTCACCTTTATGGCTGTTCATATAACCTGCTTGTCCAATTAAGACCTTTTCTTTGCAGAGAAGGACTTGTGGGAGATGTAGTGGTTGGAGGCCATCTTGGGCAGAGGAATCATGAAGTGGTAAAGTTTTCAGTTCTCAGCTAAATAAGGAGGGGATGGTTAGCAGAACTGCCACCTTGGACTTCTGGAGGGTAGACTTTTGCCTGTTTTGGACCCTGGTTGACAGAGTCCCTTGAAAGGCAGTCCTGAAGAACAGGAAAGTCCAGGAAAACTGGACATTCTTCAAGGAAGATGTCGTAAAGACAGAGGAACAGGCTGTCCCCATGTGCCAAAAGATGAGCTGGCAGAGAAGACCACCAGCCTGGCTGAACAGAGAGCTTTGGTTGGGACTCAAAAAAGGAGAGTTTATGGCCTTTGGAAGAAGAGAGACAACTCGGGAGCACTGCAAGGACATTGTAAGGTTGTGCAGGGAGAAATTAGAAAGGCCAAAGGCCAACTAGAACTTCATTTTGCTACTGCCATAAAATACAATAAAAATGTTTCTATAAGAACATTAGCCAAAAAAAAAGGAGAGCTAAGGAGAATCTCCATCATTTATTGGATGTGGGGCAAAACTTAGTGACAAAGGATGAGGAAAAGGTTGAGGTACTTAATGCCTTCTTTGTCTCAGTCTTTAATATTAAGACCCATTGTTCTTTGGGTTCCCAGCCCCCTGAGCTGGAAGACAGAGAGCAGAATGAGGCCCCCATAATCCAAGAGGAGATGGTTAGTGACCTGCTACACCACTTAGACATACGAAAGTCTACGTGGCTGGATGGGATCCATCCAAGGTTGATGAAAGCCCTCACCAAGCTCCTTACCCTCATTTATCGGCAGTCTTTGCTAACTGGGGAGATCCCAGTTGACTGGAGGTTAGCAAATGTGACACCCATCTACAAGAAGGGCGAGCAGGAGGATCTGGGGAACTACAGGCCTGTCAGCTTCACATCAGTGCTGAGAAAGGTTATGAAGCAGGTCATCTTGGGTACCATCACATGGCACATACAGGACAACCAGGTGATCAGACCGAGTCAGCATGGGTTTAGGAAAGGCAGATCCTGTTTGACCCTGTGACAAGCTGACCCGCTTAGTTGATGAGGGAAAGGCTGTGGATGTTGTTTACTTGGACTTTATTAAAACCTTTGACACCATTTCCCGCAATGAGCTCCTGAAGAGATTGGCTTCTCATGGCTTGGATAAAAATACTCTTTGCTGGATAAAAAAAACTGGCTGGATGGCCAGGCCCAAAAAGTTGTGGTGAATGGAGTTAAAACCAGTTAGGAACTGGTCACAAGTGGTGTTCCCTGGGGCTCAGTGTGAGGGCTGTTTTTTTTTAATGTCTTCTGTCAATGGTCTGGACAAGGGGATTGACATTAAGTATGGCAGGCTGTTGATCTGCTTGAGGGGAGGAAGGCTCTGCAAACAGACCTGGACAGACTGGATTGAAGCACCAAGGTCAATTTATGAAGTTCAAGAAAGCCAATTATTGAGTCCTGTGCTTGGGTCACAACAACCCATGCAATGCTATAGGCTTGGGGAAAATTCGCTGGAAAGATGCCTGGTGGAAAAGGACATGAGGATGTTGGTTGACACCTGGCTGAACATGAGTCAGCAGTGTGCCCAGGTGCCAAGAGGACCAGCAGCTTATATCAGAAATGGTTTGGCCAGCACGAGTGAGGTCGTAGTGTTGGTTTCTTTTCCTCTTATTCTGTCACTTATTACTTGGGAAATGACCTCAAGTTGCATCGAGGGGATTACATTGGATATAAGGAAAAATTTCTTCACTGAAAGGATTGTCAAGCATTGGAATAGGCGTGACAGGGAAGCGGATGAATTGCCATCCCTCGAGATATTTCAAAGAGGGTGTAGGTGTAGTGCTTAAGGACATAGTTTGGTGGTAGACTTGGCAGTGTTAGGTTTACGTTTAAAGATCTTTTCCTACCTAAATGGTTCTGTGATTCTAAGACATATGCTGAGCCTCTTGTAATATTTTAAGTTTTCTTGGCCAGTGGGAGATAGGGAGCTGAGATTGATGTACCTGAGAGGGAAGTTATGGAAGCTGGTTAATCTGGACCTGCAGCTTCACCTTTTACGTTTTACCTTTTTGTGTGGATGTGGAGAGGGGAGGATGTTTGAATTTTGACTGTCTGAAGATAAAATCCAAGGAGCACTCTGTTCTCATTGTCAAGAATAAGACTCATCTGTAAAGCTCAGTAGATAGAATACCATGGTGAAATGTTCTTACAGGCTCTTCTCAAGGGTCTGTGACCTCTTCTCTTTGTAGCCAACTACACTCATTCTGCAGGAGGACCCCTCACGGCTAGAGAAATGTCCTCTGTAAGTGCAGTTCAGTTTGGTGAAATTGTAGATTATTTCAGGAGAGAGAGCAAGGAAGAACCCTTCATTTTTTTCACACCCTCTGTGGTTTCTGTTGCTCAGCAAATGTAAAGTATTTAACGAAACACAGAGGCTTTATAATGTCAGACTGCTGCTGCCAAAGTAGCAACAAATACTGCTTTAAAGTGGAGGAGGGGCCAGAACAGTCATAGTGGGGTGGATTTAATTTTCAAAGTCATGTACTTGCAAGTTAAGAAATGGCATGAAATGTGAAGCTGTGACAATCTTTGATGATGAGATGCTGTGGTTTTTTTGTTTTGTTTTATAGGGTTTCTACCTAATTCATTCTGTACCCTTATTTATGCAAAGAGGCAGAGTTAAATTCTGAATCTCTGTGCTGCTTGTCCTCATAGTGTTAAGTTTGTAGAGGGGTTGTTTTGTTTTTAGTAGAACAAGAGATAGTACAGTCAGAAAAGCTAGGATTAAGGAAACTGGAAGATCTGAGTAGACTTTCAATGGCACTGAGGTTAGTTTACAATACTTGTGGTTTTCTTATGTACACACAATGCATAGTCACGTCCTCTTTAAAAAGAAAAAGTACTCAATCAAGAATTTTTTTCCCTTTAATGGTCTTGAGAAGACAACATCCCTATCAAACTTTGGAACTTTTTTGTGATATCTTCATGATATTGCACAAGCTCCAGTGCATTTGAAGTGCAATAAATGTTTCCTCTCAGCTGTGACCATGCTCTTGTTCTGGAACAAGGTGAACCCTTGAAAGTAGGGTAAGCAAATTATAAATACAGTTTTCATGTTGGATTTAAAATTCCTTGAGGACACATACTTAGGAACAGCTCCATGTATAGATATGCCCTTGTGTTCATGTCTTTCCATTTAATTACAGGAGAGACAGTACGTTCTGAAACAGTGAAAGTTCCCTACCCTTGGGGATAAACTTCGGTTTTGGTTTCTGGAGGTTAACTTGGTTTCTAGCTCTTCTTTCTGCGGTCACTAACAAAGCATCAGTGGCAAGATGATGGCACCCCTTTCAGTTTGGTAGAGTTCAACCTGTTACCTCACAGTAGAAGTCATCACGTTTTACTGTCCTTTTGATTTGTGTATCGTTTTTCCCGTCTTTCCTAATCCTGTGCTTTAAACCTTTTAGTTCTGCAGGAATGCAATTAATCTACCACCACCTAACTTGTACAGCAAATGAAATTATGGGAAATAATGCAAAAGGGCCTTCTGCAGAGGAGGGGGAGTTAATCAGTTGTTCTGAATAGTTGCACCAGGGCTTCAGAGCATCTCAAAACACATAGTAATTGAAGTCAGAGAGGCTGAGAAATCAAAATTATTTGATTATCAAAGACTTAGAAGGCAATATGTGAAAAGAAACAGAAGAGATTGCTGGAGAACTTAGTATATAAATCTTGTGAAATGACATAAAGTCTGAATCCCTATTGGCCATGGTGGTAGTGGAATTAGCAAATATGTTCCGGTTTGCTTTAAACTTGAAATACACTTGTTGGTCTGCTATTTATTCTCGAGATTGAGCTTAAAAACAGCCCAAAAATCAAAACGTAGAGTAATTTTTGTTTGGGAACATCTTTTTTTTTTTTCTCCTTTTTAATCTTCTTTTTATCATGCCTCTGGTATACCTACTTGGGAAAAGTGATCAGTGATAGTGACCTCGTTGTAGCTCTAGAGTAAAATAAGGTCATGAACAAGGATGTTGCCAGTGCCAAAGAAGCAAGGCTAATTAGCAACAAAAAAAAATCCCTTGCACATGGTTGATGATAAGTTCTCATGAAAAAAGTTGTAAGAGTGTGTATATGTGCTTTTATATAAATATCTGGGTGTATGTGTATATATATTTGTACATAAATTGTTACATGGAAGTTAATAGGGCACACTGTAACCTCAGAAGAGGTTAAAAGTCTGAGCTGAGTTCTTTGTCTCTTAGCCACTTCTTAAAATTGTAAGATACTCATGTCCATAGTTGGGCCATCTGACTTTTAAAAATATGTGTCAGAAAATCATGGATAGAGGGTTATATGATATTATACAAAGGTATGTGAATATATGTTTGGGGTTTTTTCTACCCATAGACATGGAAGAATAAGCCTGATACTTTTTTTAATTGGTGTGACCACTGGGTTTTAGCAATAGGCAGCCTTCCCTGCTTATTTTTCCTTTGGAGAATGAAGGATACTTCACATCGTGTATAGATAAAAGTAGCTTGTACTGAGGGCTTATTTTTGATACATTGCATCTTGAGTACAAAACTTTAAAGTTGTTTTTCTCCTTGCTTTAACAATTGTAACTAAACATTTTCTACATGATAGAGCTGTGTGCTTTTTATGAAGTGTCTGTAGCCCTTATTACTTGTATTTTTCTGTGAATATATTTGACATAGAACAGATGAATAAATACTACCTAATATGTCATTATTAGGTTTTAGTTTTCTTATATAGGATAACTGAATCTTTTTATTCTCCTTTACTTGACAGAGGAGGAGCTCAGGAAGCTGAGAGAAGAAACAAACGCTGAAACTTTAAGGCAGGAGCTAGAAAAAGAACGGCAGAGGAGATTAGAACTAGAACAAAAAGTCAATGAAGTACTTAAAGCAAGGTAAGAGAGATATGTAAAGCAAGGTAAGATAAATATCTTTAAAGCTGAAAGCCACTTGAGATCTCTGACTCTCTCTCAGGAGGTCCGGTGAAAGCATTCATTTCCAGCCTAGGGTCTCTTAAAATAAATTAGTAGCTCACAGAGAGAGAAGCTGTATATGTTTCTCTGTAAAAGTACATCTTGTACACCCACGTACACGTGAATTACTGACCATACATTCGACCCTAGCTATGGAGGTGTCCTGACACTCATCTAATTGGGGTTTTCTTCACTTCACATTCTCTGATGCTTTTCCCCTGAGATCTGACCTGCTGGATTTATCAGCGTGCACTCTGTGCTACTGAATGCCAGTGCCTTTGCTATATCATTGCATAAACTTGGATCTTCAGAGCCTGTGTCATCTCCAGTGTGCCCGCTGCCCAGTCCTTGTTACTCCTGTTCTAGCAGCAGCAAGGATGTCCCAGTATTGGAGCATAACCCTAAGTATGTGGGAGTGACTGGAGTCTGAGCCTTCCTTCCCACTGCAGAGACAAATGGAAACATGCTTCCCTATTAGCCCTAAGTCCTTTCAACCTTGAGGACACCCTCCTTGATGATGCAAAGCATCACATTTGACATTATCTTTCCTTAGTGTACCCTGGCTGCGTGGACTTTAGATCTTAAGACCATAGTAGCTGCTTGGTGGCCTTGTTGGTCTCGACTGCTTGCATAGATAGCTGCCTATGTTATCTTCCTCAGCCATAGCTAAGATTCTTTGGCTGAGCAGTAGCATATGTACTTCACCATCAGGTACTGTCATTAGGAGATAGTGCAGGCTGACCTAGTAATTGCATGCAATAAGCACTGCCTGTTACTTAGAGGTGACAAGCAGGAACAAACAAGTGAAGCTTTTTGCTTGGATATGAGGTTTCCCAGTACCGTACAAACTCTCCCCAGCCTGTCGCTTTCTTCTATACTTATCCTGAGAGTAAAACGCCTTTCTGGTCATGCCAGTGGTCTATATGCCCTGATATTCTATAACATTCACAGGAAATGTGAGCCTCGTTGCTTTCTACAGTCTATTTACCTCCTACTCCTAGAGCATCCACAAACACTGTATGAGGGGTATCAGAAGACACACTGCTGCCTTTTCACTTCACTGTCTGTTTGCAGATGAATTTGTTTAACTCCCTCTTGAAAGAACTGTTACTATCTACCACTGTGGAGGAAATACTTTATGAAATTCCACTCTTGACTCAAAAGGAAAGAAAAGAAATTACTTCTTTTTAACACATTCCTTAGTGGTTTCAAGAAGTGAAAGTTACGGAATTGTGAGATCTGGTGAATTAACTGTTCAGAATTCAGCTTATTTAACACTCTTGATCAATCCTTTCCTATCTTGCTCTTCTCCTCTGACTAAAAAGTTCCAGTTTTTCCAGTGTCTTCTTAAGAGCACTCCATCCTTTTCATCACTTCAGTTGCCATTCTTCAACTGTTGTGTCTTAAGATGAAGAGCCTGAGTTCATGCAGTATTCTAAGTGTGTGTTCAACAAGGCTTTACATAGAAGATAAGTTAGGCCTTCCCTCTTAGCCCTGGTACTCACTACGGCAGGATTTTTGTGGCTAATGTTTTGCAGTGAGGTTTTATAAAAGTGACTGGTTGCCCGTTAAGTTTGATCCACGTGCAGTCTTGACCTCAGCTGCCAAATTGCATGCTTGGAAGGAGCTCTGTGAGGTCCTTGTGAAGGAGTAGTGTTCCTTTGCCAGCCCTGTGACTCTGCCCTGGGAAGGTGATCTGGACAGCTCTGATCCAGAGGTTTTTTTTTTTGGTCATGTTTTACAGTTTTTCTTAAAGCTGGGAAGTGGGAGTGCATTTTCGTTGCCTATGATTGTTGGCCTGGCTGTATTCACATGTACCTTCCATTTTGCATCTCGACTGATGTTGCCTGGCTGAATGAGCTACTGAGGACAACGGAAGAGGACAAATGTTTCACAGTTTCACAGTATCATAAGGTTGGAAAGGACCTCCGAGATCATCGAGTCCAACCTATAACCCAACACTAACACCATCATCTAAACCATGGCA
Organism: Tapera naevia; assembly: GCA_033556795.1. Lineage (NCBI taxonomy): Eukaryota > Metazoa > Chordata > Aves > Cuculiformes > Neomorphidae > Tapera > Tapera naevia. Next base: position 2,477,815 of record JAUMJJ010000108.1, on the reverse strand, counting down.
CTCAGTGCCTCATCCAGTCTCCCCTTAAACACCTCCAGGGTCGGTGACTCCACCACCTCCCTGGGCAGCCCATTCCAATGGCCGATCACCCTTTCAGTGAAGAACTTTTTCCTAACATCAAGTCTAAAGTTTCCCTGAAAGTGGACCTTAAGGCTTTCTTCTGAAAGCAAATGTGGCTGGGCTCTAGATCATATGCCAGAGAATAGGGAGAGTGATCCCATCATTGCTGGGAGTCCTGGAGAAGGACGAGGAGCTGCCTTCCTCTGGAGGAATGTACCCATTATCTTGCCCTATTTCAGAGTAATGAGAATGGCCCAGGGTCTGATACAGCCCACTATGATTTATGAGTACTTGTGTTTTATAGAAAAGAAATGCTTGAAGGTCTTTGTTTATCAATATTAGCGTGAACATCTGTGTCTTACCGGATTGTGGGCAACAGCATATCTCTAGCAGGCGTGCTGTTGCTAAATAAAGATGGCATGACCTGTCTGCTTCAATGCTGTATTCCCATTTAGATATCCTAAGGGTTAGCTTGGGTATTGCACGTGGGGATTACATTCAGCCAATTATCCTCTTTATCTGAGTCTTGTTCTAACTACCCTTGCTAATACTCCAACCTTTTGGGAACAGGAAGGTGTATGCCAACAACAACAAAAAAAAAAAGACTTTGAAGACTTTCCCAGTTTCTACTAAGAAGAAGGAAAAAGCAGGTTGCCTATTGTTTTTCCTTGTGTTCCGTTGTGTGAAATTCTTTTTCACTGCTTTTTATCTTTTTGCTCTTTGCTGTAGACATTTTAAAATACTTTTGTTAGGACTACAGACAGAGTGTTGGCTGGCACAATAAAATAGGTAACAGACCACATTTACACCTGATGGAAACTTAATTTTGTTAAGCAAATTACTGCAAAAAGTCATTTTCACTTACGTCAACAATCTCAAATTTGCTCTGCTTCTCAGCTAGCTAATTTTTCATGTAATCTTTAAATACATATGTGTATAAACATGTTGGCGTGTACTTTTTTTTTTGCTTAGAGAAGTGAAGTACTAATGGAAAAAAAATTTTGCTATGGTGTAAGGGGGAAGAAATTATTTTGATAGTTACAGTATTCAAAAGTATTTGTGAAGTAGATCAATACATGTAGCTATATAAATACATGCCACAAAGTGTTCAGCAAGAAAAAAACAATGAGTCAGGGTTTTATTTCTTTTTTTCAGTGAAGTATGTGGGCTTCTTTCAGTGAGTTGTGCACAGGAAGGGAGGGAGCAGTTGATAACAGGATTTTTTTGTGGTTTGGTTTGCCATCGTGTTGGTTGCCTGTTGGTTGTCTGAGTATTCAGAACCATGGTGGTCTCAGCTGACATTTTCCATAGCTGCACTTCAGGACATCCCAGTAATTGGTACAACAGCTGAAGCTTATGACATTTTTCTAGTGGAACAATGTGTAAATAATTTGGAATAGTCTGTGTGAGCAGTTCTTGTTCAGTGTAAATTGTGAGCTGTTGCTGCCTTATTTTACAAATTGTGAGCTAGCTCCATTGCACAGAAGGAAACACACCAAATAAAACCACCACCACCACCACAAGGTTTGTAATGATATCTACCAATGCACTGTCATTTATGCAAACCTTTTTATTTGTAACACTGTGAACTGGAACTGTTGAGTGCAGCACATCTCGTCTTCATGCAGTTATTTGGGGGGAGTCTTTTTCACATACGCAACTGTGTTCAATGTGAAATATGCACGAACCAAAAATGTTTATTTAAGATAAATGACCTTCATGTCAAGGCTCCCTTAATTTTTGAGTCATATTTGCAGCTACAAAAATTTTGCACTTTGGCACCATTCTGCAGGGCAGTATTGAGAGGACACTGCATTTAAATATACTTAAGTATATTTTTAAAAAAGGAGGAGAGGGGCACAGTTGTTTGTCTTTTCCATTGGCCATCATTGCTTTTAAGTGGATGCAGTCTCTAGTTACCTAAACACAAGCTAGCCTCAGGAATTGGAATCTGTTAGTGTTGACCATCATATCCTTTTTCTGTGTGGGAACTATGGTCCCAAAGGAATTCATGCAGCTTGTTTTCTTCAGTGCAGGCTGTAGTTAGGAAGCTTTCATAGAAATGCAGCATTTTGTGTTGTTTTGTGGGACCATTTATGTTTTCCAGACTTTTAAGTGATCTCTGGCATGAAGAGTGGTTCAGAATCTGTAGGAAAGATAATTCCTGCCTTCTGTCAGTGGTCTTGATGCACTGGCTGGTTCGACATGACCTGGGTTTGAGATTGAGCTTCCCGGTGGGTGTGCAAGCCTAAACAATGAATTCTGAGCTTCGTGGCCCAAATCTGTCTGAAGTGGCTAATTATAACCTGATTCACAGATGCAGTAATGAGCTATCATTAACCCAATGATTCGTAAAGGTCAGGTTCTTCACGGGGAAGGAGTAACAGGCAGATGGCAAATAAGACGTTGCCAAAAAAATGAAACAAAAAAGAAAGGCCAAAGCCAAACCATCTTGTACTCCTGATGAGACTGCTATCCTGAACTCTTCCTTGATGAGATTTTTTTTGATTTTTTTTCCCCAAGAAATGTGGGGAGTAGTGACACTGTGCCGCTTCTGAAAATACATTCCAGCATGTCAAAGGAAGACCCAGCCTGAAGGCTCTCACAACTGGTGGTACTGGAGTCCCATCTTGGCTCTGTCACTGGAGCCATTCAAGTGTGACACCCCCTCCCATTGCCTTTGCATGACTGGAGTGGGTTGAGTAACTGGCTCCTGCCTGCGTTGAACCTGCTTGTGAGTGACTAAATCGTTCCTACCTAAATGTGTATCTTCAGCTTCAATGAAACACGACAGCACTGACAGAGCACAGATGAAAATGCCCACCTCTGTGGTCTAACCATCTGACATGATGATAGAGGAAAACAAGACACTGCTGTGTGATGGTGCAAATTTGACCACTTTCATTGCTTTTTGTCTTTAGAGAGATAGAGCTGGAAATGGAGAAGATGCAAGGGTGTGGGGGAAAAAGTAAGGACAGGAGTAGGAGGTGGTTTGAGGTGGGGAACCTGTGGTTTGTACAGAAACTGAGGAAAAATAGCACAGAAACCAAAGTTAAAGTTTAACAAGAAAAGATAAACTGGTGGAATTTCAAGTGACTTTTGAAAAGAACAGTTGCTGCAAATACAGAAGTCCTGAAGAAGCATAAAAACAAGTGGTTTTAAAAGCAGAAACCATTGAATTGAGCTACTGCACACTGATAGATGTCCAGTCATAATTTATAAATCAGTAAATTATTTCTACATGTTCTTTTCAGAAATGAACAAAAGTGTGGGAAGCTCATTCAGTATGGGGATTGCTTAGGAAGGCAGGTAATGAGTTCTGTAGTTTCTCCATCATACTCGTTCATGTATACTTTTGCTGAGGCAGTGCGCATTAATAATGGCCTTTTCCATGTGCAGACATACAGCAAGATTTTTTTCTGAGCGTACTTTCTGGAGGAACACCAAGAGAGAGAACTGTAAATCCATCTAGATTGCTTCAGTCTGCCCAGTGCAGTGGGATCTGTCTTCCTGCTCTCCTTTAGCTGACTGGCATTCGGTTCCCTTCCTGAGGAGTAGAACACTTGAAATGGGAACATTTGAAAGCATCTGGATTGTCTGATAAATGAGCGATAATGAAATCGCACAACCGACACGTTTTTGTTTCAAGCAGTAATCTTTCCAATCGTACAACTCCCTGTCAAGTAAATCTTGCTGTGGCTGGTGTCATGTTGTCAAAGCTCCTGCTTCATTAGAGAAATCTTTCTGTAGGATATGTACATGATGACTGAAGACATTTGGACTGCAGCCTGAAGTGTTCTCGAGACAGGTTGGCAGGTGGAGGCTGTAAATAGTGCAAATGTAATTTCAAGCCTTGCACATGTGCAGAATGGCAAAAGAATTTGTGTTTTCCCAAATCTGTTCACTTTTAATGGATGAGAATATTATTCTTGACTAGTTTTGAAAGATGAGATCAGTGGTGCCTGCTACTTGCTGTATATTTTTAGAACATTTTTGTCTTAGTTTTTTAATTTCATTCAAATTTTGCCATTTTTTAAAAAGATATTTTTAGAATTTGTTGACATCTGTGCATTTCAAGAGCTTAAAATGTAACATTTTAAATAATTCTTGACACCTGTTCCTCTCCTGCAGATGAGTGATACTTGACTTCAGTAATGATGGCAGAATTCAAGGTTCATCCATTAAACTGTGATAATCACAGTAAGAGAACAAAACCAATTTGCAGTGTGGAATCTCTTTTCATTTATTACTGTGGGAAAAGCCAGGGCTCCGAAGGGTTTTCCTGGCAGGCATTGAGTATGAATATGAATATGCAACACAAAGGCATAAGTAATGCAACAGTTTTGATATTAAATAATGTAGTAGTTGGAATGTGGAATTGAGCTGTCAGTGGCAGGAAGTGGCTGAACTGCAACTCTTCTTCCAGTGGATGGTATTTCCCTGGGTCTGAAGTGCAATATGCAGAGAATATTTTGAATGTTGAGAATGGACATAAGTTTTGTTTTCTCTTGTCATGGTTGTATTAACTCAGCAATGGAAACCATGGAGGTTCTGGTGCTCCCTTCACATAAAAGAGAAAAAAATGTTCTTCTGTAGCATTTCACATTGTTTGTTTTCTTTGTAGGACGGAAGAGATGCCTGCAGCTCAGCAACCTGCAAAGCCACAGACGCAAGCCAATGGAACAGGTAATCTTGGTCAGATCTCTGCTAGCAATTTGATTGTCAGATTTTTTTCAACCCTTTCTTTTGATCCTTAGAAGATCAAACTTTGCTGGAAAACTTGGTGGATCCTAAAGGAGGCTTCTGAAGAAGCTAAATATGAAAGATTGTTTCTTACCACTCTGTACATGATTCTGCATTTGGTTTTTGTAGTTGACTTTGCGCACCTGAGCAAGGACTTTATTGTGTATTGTAAAGCCTTTAGAAATGTGGTGAAACCTGTTGCCTGACTTCACCATTCTTACATACCTTGCTGATCCTTGACTTACCAGAAAACAGGTGTAACACATAGAAATGATGTACTGTTTTGTTCTCAACTGCAAAAGATCTTTTATACCATTCAGTGTATTACTGCTTCTTTTTTTCTAAAACAAAGGACCGTCTGGAGAAAGAATAAGCTTAAGAGTTTACTAATGTTTTGTACACATACACAATCACCTACATTTCTCAATCTGCTACTTATTATGAATTCAATAATTTGTTTTTTTCCGAAAGAACTAAGGCAACAGGTAGATTCTCAGTCTTTCAGTACTCTTAAGCTTTCCTTCCCACATCTCTTGATTGAGACTTAGGCTTTCAAATCTGTGGATTAAATTGGGATTTACTCCCATAATGTCAGTACTTTCTGGTAAGTAAACTACAATTTGCCATTTTTTTGTCTTGTACACTCAAAATTTCCTTCTAAGTACTTGCTGAAGTTCCATGTGGGAAGCTACTTCACTTTTTTTTTTTCAAATGGAAGTGTTGTCTCAGCTAAATTCCTTATTTTTTCTAGATAGCACTGTCATTCATTAATAGTTTGATTCTATTTTCTGAGCACCTGTTGCTTTTTCTCACAGGCTTAAAGGCATTATTTAGGCTGTTGAAGTTGGCTGATTAATCTTTCATGCCTCTGTTTAATAGTATCTTAATTTTATGGAGTTCTGTACTGTGTTTGGTCCTGTAATAGTTGTGACCACTGTCCTCTGCATGATATTTGCTGCATTGACCTACCTTTCCACAGAATGGTTTGTCTGTTCCTTCTAGCCAGTGACTTCCTGAGTTACAGGTAAAGCAAAAGGTGATTGTTTTGTTCTCACCTGTGCTGCCTTAAAGCTGTTATGCTTTTATTATTTCCATATATCAAGGATGTCAAGCTCACAGCTCCCACTCTCCTGCTCCTGCAGCGTAAGGCTCGTCACACTCTGCACACGTGACCAGCGCTGGCAGGAGCGCAGGGGCAAGGAGCTCAGCACTGCCACCAGGTAGAAACAGGGTGGAGGGCCGGATAAAACAAGGTAGAGGGCCAGATTTGGCCCGCAGGCTGTGTGTTGGACATCCTTGCCCTATATCCATATATTTATGTTATATTTTTCCACTGAAACTCACAAACAGAAAGTGTGCATTGCTTCATTACTTTGCCATGTAAGAGTTTCCAGGCAGTGTTATGACTCTATTTCGTATATAGAAAGTGACAGATACAGCATAATTTCTGTAGCCTGACTTTAGAAAAAAGAAAGTGCACATTAATGTATATGTATTTGTATATATACACATATACACGATCTTTACAACCTAAGTATGGTTGGAAAGTGGTAGTAAAAATGCCTCTTGCCAGCATCTTGCTTAATTTTTCATTTCCCTTTCCCTTCAAACTTGTGTGGCTGCAAGGTGATTGTCCTGCTCTGTTGCTTTTCTTGAGGTGGCCCTTCAGTACAATAGGAGTGCCGAGATTTGCATCAGTCTTTTGTTTATAGGAACCTCTTAACCAGAAAACGTTTTTACAACATTTTGCTAAAAAAAAAAAAATCTCATTTTCTAGGATGTTTAAATAATCTCTGTATTTCTGGCATTAAGATGCTGCTATGTGCCATACTTGGAGAAAAGCAGGAGTCACCTCTAGTCTTACTTTACCAGCTTCGTGCATTTGGATTTTCTGTGCAAAGGCAGAAATTGCACAGTGAGTTTCCAGGAAGAGTGTTGAAGGACAGGAAAGCATCACAAAATCTGCTTCCCAACGAAGCATGGTGTATGGGAACAGAGGTGGGTGTTGTATAAAGGTATCTTCTGGTGTTATGCTGATACTTAGTGCTGCTTTTTTTTTTTTTTTACAGATAAGCGTAGTCACACAGTCTGTTCGAGACTCCAGAAGTGGTTTTGTGACAAATTTGGGGAGTATGTTGAGGACTTCAGATTTCAGCCAGAAGAGAATACAGTGGAAACAGAAGAGCCACTTAGTGCTAGAAGGTAAATCTCTATCATGATTGTGAGAAATTGTTGGCTTCTTTACAACACACTTTTTTTGTCTTTAATTTCTTTTTTTTTTTTTTACAACATTTTACATGGTTTGAGTAAGTGTTTAAATAACAAGTAATAAAACTGAAAGTACAAAACCATCTCAAAAGGTTTGTGAATGCTTTGGCCAGGAGATAAAATTTGAAGTTTATCTGCTGTCTGAGGCAAAATGAGTTGTATTATTTATCAGACTCCATCATATGCTTCTTGAAACAGTGAACAAAGTCTTAGTTAGGCTGGAGAGCTTTTACGTTTCCATTTTTGTTCTGATGAAAGGTAGGCTGTGTTATTTACAAGAAACATGTTTCGTAACAGTCAAGAATAAAGCCTTGTGTACAAACATCTGATTTAAGACTATGAGCAGTATTTCAGTGACCAAATGTATGCAATTGTGCTCTACTTGCCTATAACAAGTTTTTTTTATCCATTATTTTTCAGGTTGACTGAAAATATGAGAAGATTAAGTAAGTACTTAGCACTATTTATATTCTGGAAGCAGAAATAGTTTTTAGAAACCTCATTGAGAAGGTTACTGCATTTTAAAACACAGTGTTTTGAAATACTTCTGCCAGTTCATATGCAGAAATTATTCTGAAATCCTAAATCAGTGTTTGGAGTGCAAAGTAACTTAAGAGGAGCAGTGAATTATCGTAGGGTATCTCTGAATTAAAACTGTAATGTTAATTAAAATGTGTAAACATGTAGTAAATGAGAGCAGAATATTTGTCCAGTGGCAGAAGTAATAGTGTTCACACATTTATGCCTGAGCTGCTTGTGGCTTTGCTTGCTAGTCTATTAACTTATACTTTCAAAGAAGGGAGAGATTGGATGATGCATACCCTGAGTGTGTCTTCCTTTTCTTTCCCTTTGATAGCCAATAAATTCTTTTAGAAGGTGGAGGATGCAAGATGGCAGATTAAACAAAGTAGTAAGCCCTCCAAAAGTTCTGCCAGGAAAGAATTAGTAGCCTGGAAAAAAAATAGCTAATTTGCACTCCAAATTGTTAAATTATTGTAGGGGGGAAGGTGCAGATGAAATGAGGGCCTGTAATCTCCATGTAAGGTCACTTTTGTTCTCCTTATTGTAATGCTGGTGTTCATTCTAGTTTCATTTGGGAGGATACTTGTGACTTGTTCTCCATGGTGGATGTGCACTGCCTTCAAAATAGCCTTAAAAAAAGCAGTATTAAGCTTAAGCTTTGAATGGTTCTTAACTTCCGCTAGGTGAAACACAAAATCGAGATCCCTGTTGTCCAGGGGTATCTGATGACCACCTGTGGGGAGGTCCTTGTGGAAGTATGGTAGTATGAACAAGGTTCAGGACAGACTTCTTGTACCAGGGTACGCTTGTAAAGGATATCAGTGGTCTTGGGTTTGGTTTGAGGTTTTGGCTTTTAGACATAACTTTTTGTCTTGAGTAATGCTACTTTTTGAAAAATCATTCCCTAACTAATTGTTCGGTTACATTGATAGGGATGTTTTTTCTTAGTTTGGATAAGCATTTTTATCATTACATGTCTTAAATATTCCTATTAATTTTCTAATTTGGTTGTTTGTCATTTACAGGTTATTTAACTGCTGCCAGCCAAATCTAACAGTTGTGTTTTTTCTCTGCTTCTGTTTAGAGAGAGGTGCCAAACCTGTTACTAATTTTGTGAAGAATCTTTCTGCCTTATCAGACTGGTATTCTATCTACACTTCTGCTATTGCCTTTATTGTAAGTTGTCCTATTCCTCCAGGAGTAGTAAGAACTTCTGAAATGTATTATTTATTAAAATTAGTTGAAGCTGCTGTATATGAGTAGGAGTTGTGCGACAGTGTAAGTCAAATGGAATAGTGTAATTTCATTTAACACAATACCAATAGTTGTCACTTCAGTTTTATATTTCAAAACCACTTATGTTGTGTATTCTGAGTAGTTTTGTAACTGTTAAAATAACAATCTGGGCATTGTTCTCTCGTTTCTTGTTTCCTGTCTCCCTGTCCTGTCATTTGATGGTTACTTCAGCCTCTGCAAAATCTCTTCTTGTCTAAGGCTGAAATGCTGATTGTGGCTATATTTGATAAGAAACTATGGTTCACCATCAGTGCTCTTTGCCATCCATTAGGATCATTATTACTGATGAGAGACAAAATGCCTTGATATGGGTATCAATGTGCAAACATCAGGTCTGTGACCTAAATTCAAGCATTCCTATGCTGTGTAAAGAGTTTTTGTTTTCCTTGTAGTTGTTAATTATATGATGTAAATTGTTTTGGTCATGGCGTATGTAAAATATTTTTATGTCAAAAGAAATCATTACTGATAATTGCAGCTGAATGAATGCATTTGGTGAAAATGTCACTTGCATTTTCATTAAATGATCCCTCCCTGTAAGTTATAGATCCCTGTTTGATGCCACTTCACATGGCACAGCTGAAGGAATATTGAGATTTCCTCCCTCACCAGTGCACTGTGTCTGTCGCTTCTCCTAAATCTTCTGATTTTTTTTCTCATCTATTCTTCAGATAAAAGCTGAAAGAAGGAGCTTTAGCTGTTGTTCAGAAAGCTCTGGGACCTCAGAGCTGGAGTGATGCTTCATTGTGGAGTTGTCAATAAAAAGCCTAGTGTCTCTCAGCAGGGAGGCTGTAGTCTCTATGTTTTCAGTTGCTGGGAAGGCTCAGAATGCACTTTGTGTTTGTACTTGTTAGGTAAAATAAAGCCTGTTTTCCTGTAATCTTTTTAAGCTTGATAAAAATATGGGCTTTAATTGACCTGAAATAATAGTGAGAGTTTATTCTGTTGCCCTGTATGGGGCTAGTTTTTATAACTCTTCTACTATAACTTTACTTCAGCTGCCCTAGGTGAGGTCACAGACTCTGTTGGGTTTACTTTTTCCTACCCCTTCATGTAATTGCAGTGTTGGAAATACTCAGTGCTCTCTCTCAAGCAGCTGAGAACTACTTCAGTGTTGTCTCTGGAGATCTGGTTCAATCTGAAGTTTCAACTTTGAATTCATGAATGCATTGCTGTTGTCAGTCATGGTGTGGCTAAAATGTATTAATATTTTGTGATCTGAATTGCATGATTCTTAACCCAGTAGAACTATGGGAAACAATATTTCACGCTACTCTCTGTACCCCAGTTTATAATCCAAATCTCTCTTTTTTTCTTTCTTGTTTCTTTTTTTTTTTTTCCTCAATCTACAGATTTACATGAATGCTGTATGGCATGGCTGGGCCATTCCTATGTTCTTATTTTTAGCAATTTTGAGGTTATCCCTAAATTACCTCATAGCCAGGTATTTACTTAAATATTAGATTATTCTCTTATAATGCTTTACTTGAAATATGTTTTACCATTCTTGCATTGAATTGTAAACTAACTTTTTCTGATATTGTGAGTTACGTCTAACAAAGTGAAATTCAGACTGTAATATCCTTAATTTTGTTACACAATTTGTATAATTTTTGACTCTTCTAAGGAGTTATGTTAGTAGCATAAATGATGTTGCATGTTCTCAGACAACTCCTTCAGCATGTTAACATTCTAAAATAGAATTTTGCATCAGTCAGAGTACTTGGAGATCAACACTTTAAATATTGAAGCCCGCTGCTTTTCCCTGGAGAGAATTTTCACCTAGGCCTAAAATTGCCATTTTGCCTTTTTCAGTAGCTCTTGGAGTACTTTATTCAAAGTATCTTCCATTTTTAAATTCAATCTCTATTAAAAACTAACACTTGTTTTTAAATGCACTTTTTCTGTACTGACAGGATCTTTCTAAAATGGTGTTTTAGGCTGATGATATTTTCTCCCTTAAAATAGTGGATAAGACCTTAATATGCATGTTTTAAAATAACTTTATGACTTAATTGATACATACTGTCTGACACTCTGTTCTTTGAAAACTGCTGATAGGAAATAGCCTCCTGAATAAGTTGATGTAATTTTTTGTTCACATGAAAAAAGCAAATAAAAAGTGTTCCTAATTATTTACTCAGTGCACACAGTTCGCTTTTATTGTAAAGCCCACAAGCAGTTATTCTGTGTAATATCTACCTTGCTATTTTTTTTTCTTTTTTAAAATGTATATACCTTTAAAGCTGTCTATGGTTGGTGACTTGCACTTTTATGTTGTAGGTTCGTGGTTAATTTGGGGATTCTTTTATTTTTTTTAAAGCCATAAATGCTTATTGCAGAAAACTGCTTTTTAACTTACAAATAATCCATGTTGGCAGGTGAAGAAGTATTTGCTCTCTTTAACTATTTCCATAACTTCTAGGGGTTGGAGAATACAGTGGAGCATTGTGCCTGAAGTTTCTGAACCCATGGTAGGTCTTTGAACAGCTTGGTCTGTATGTCTATGTTAACAGATGTCGGGGGTCACCATTTGTCGAAGACGGAGGGAGACTTAACGACACGCGTATGGTGTTTGATTAACAAGTCTCAGTCTTTATTAGCAGTAGTTCTACGTAAATAGTTCAGTTAATGAGCTTCATACATATTACAAAACTTTAGCTCCTTATTGGTTACAGACTTTATCATTGCATAAGCATCGCATACATTCCTGTAGTTTTAGAAATCCATCTGGTCCCGTGGGAGACATCCTGTTATCTCCCTTGCCTAAGCTTCACTGCACAACAAGGGCCCACTGACCTTGCTGGTCAGTATTTTTTCACTTAGCTCAGTATTTTTCCACTCAAGGCCTAAGCAGCTTGCTTTTGTCAGGCTCATGTCTGCTTTCAATGAGCCAGGTTTTAGTAAGTCTCTCCACAAACAGATGCACCTTTGAAACCTTCCTGTGCATTTATGTGGGTAGTTGTGAAAAGAAGGAAAAACCTTTCACTTGGACTTAGTGAGGCTTTGCTTCTGGAATAATTTTGATACTCTTAAAAGGCCAATAATTGATTTAAATAAATAAATTAAAAAGTTCTGGATGTAAAATTTCTAACAAAGCAGCATTTCTGTTCTAGGCTGGAAATAGGTCAGTTTAAGCGTGTGGTCATAGACTGAAAGCCATTGTAACTGTGCTGCTCTAAAGACTTATTGTATCTTTCATAGCCTTTTATACCATATACCATGAAGTAAAAGCATTGAGAACTAAAAGTAATCAGCAGTGAAAGACATAAACAGTACATTTGAAACAAAGGCAGAACTTGGTAAATTTAGAGACTGTTTGAACTGAGAGGACTATTGCAGGGAATGTTGAGGAGTTGCCTTGTCATGAGGAGGTTTGTAAAATAGCAGTTTCAGCTGAGCTTAAAATTAATAGATTGTCTTTTTTTGCCCAAGGAGCCCCCAAAAGAGGACCTGACCGTGTCTGAAAAGTTTCAGCTTGTTCTAGATGTGGCTCAGAAGGCGCAGGTACTGTGCTGCTCTTGGACCTCTCTGGCTGCTTCCTGGGAAACAAGATTATTCATAGTCCAAGTTGTCAAAGGATGTTGTTATGCAGCATGTGAAAACAAACACTCAAAGAAACAGCACTTTCCTTGAATAGGGAACCTTATCTACGAGCAATAGAGATCTCAGTCAGGTTCCTGGAGTTTTTGAAATGGCACTATGCTTCAGAGAACTGGTTGAGTTTCTCCAGTCACAGCCCTGAGCAAGATCTGCTGGGCAACGGAAGCAGCTTCTGGCAGTTTTTCCATGAATAGATGCGTATTAGCTTCTGATAATGTAGATTAGGTGACGAATCTTACCTGTACTGGAGTTTGGATCCATATCCCCAAACTGCTAGTTGCAAAACCGGTGTAGAAGACTCTATTCCTTCAAGGTTTACCTTCAAGATTTACCACTGTCTGTTTAGCTGTGTTAATTCAACAGTTTGTACAGCATCTATGAAATAGCCTCTTTTAAACACCATCATCCCCAGACCCAGTCCTGAAATCTGCTGCTTGAATGGGAGATGGTGAAGGAAGGCTGTATCAGTTTGATGAGCTACCCTAGCAGCTGAGTGCCTTCACCATCCAGTTGAACTGCAGCCTTGTGCCATGTCTAGCAAGGTGCTGCTGCTGAAAGTAGCTTGCTTACCTTGCCAGCTGTGTGTGCTCATCTCCTTCCTTCTGCTGCTGGTGGTACATATGTTTATAAGAATACTTTTGAGAATTTATTGGGAAGGTGAAATTTGCAGGTGACATGGTGTCAGAGGAGATGACTGAGTAACCCTCCTAGTCCTGAGCAGGGGTCAGTAGTTGTTGGAATTACATAGAATCTAGTAACTCCAAGGGTGTATTAGAAAAAGCTGATAGTGGTGTGTTTCGAAAGGAGCTACAGTCAAACATTTGATGAACTCAGTAACCACTTCCTGAAATTTCAGTGCTCAGAATGTGTGGAGTTACCTGCTGACAGAAGCTGTTAACTCAGATTGACAACTTAATTTAAAATATTTGCAGTGATGTAAATGCTTTTCAGTCATGACAGTGGGTTCAAATAGCTTCTTTGCTTCTAATACAGTTGTGAGTTGCAGAACAAGATGTTAAGTGAGATGAAAATAATCGAGTATTGTTATACTGTTCTGTATTTACTCAATTGTGAAGTTCATAAATGGCTAAAAATGGGTTCAAAAATCATGTTTCTGTAAGATAACTATTGGTTTCTATTTATGTGGACAAAACCCCAAAATAATGCAGGACCTGGTTTTAATTCTTATTTATTGCTTCTTATGCAGAACCTTTTCGGCAAGATGGCAGACATACTGGAAAAAATTAAAAAGTAAGTTATTTGACCTGAGTCTTTTTTTCTTCTTAAAACAAGACTTGACTAATGTCTGGAACACTAGTAATAAAATTTTGTTTCTTTTTTTTTTGTTTTCAGCTTGTTCATGTGGGTCCAACCGGAAATAACACAGAAGCTCTACATTACTCTATGGGCAGCTTTTATTGCATCGTGCTTTTTGCCCTACAGGATTATTGGGCTTGCAATGGGTAAACACAATAAATAAATGACCTGTTACAGTCTAGACTTAATGCATTGAAACTTAACATGATCTTTAGAGGAAGATTTTAGAGTTTAAGCAAGAAAAGTCAATGTTAATAAATAATGTAGTGTTTTAAAGTATTTTCGTTGTGCTTAGCATGTTTGTTGTGTGTTTCAGAAACAATCTCTGGGTACATAATATAATAGGAAAAGACTGGATTAGGCATACACTCCTTGAAGAGAGGAAGTTTATGATGAGCTATTAGCAGAGCTCTTCAGAATGTCAACTCTAAGGCTTCCAGGAAATCCTGTATTTTGGGGGTTTTCTTGCTCATGTATCCTTGCAAATTAAATACGTGGTACGGCATAGAATGCATGAAAATGACAGGGTGGGAAAAAATGAAAGGGTTAAGGGGGTTACTTGTAAAACTTGGAGTAGACTGGGTAAAATGAAGAGTTTACTGTGGTTGAAGTTGCAGATACTTAGTCTCAATGGAAAACTGGGAAAATAGGGTTCCCGCTACAGCATGAGACTGTCCTTTCTCTAAGATATGAAGTATCCTGTGAATATCCTGTGAACTAAGAATTCTTTTTTTTTTTTAATTGAAGTAATGATATAATAAAATGAGTGTTACTTTTAGTGGCACTAAATTTCAAACTGTGTTAGCTTGAACATAAACATAGGTTTGCTTGACATGGCTTGGGTTAGATGTGTGAGGAATTAGTTTTTTACTCTGACTCTTAGAAGGAGATCTGAACTGTGTCGATAAAGTTTTGAGACAGTGTTTCAAGCCCTTTTTAATCTGGCAAATGCAAGAAAGCATCTTGTGTAAGGTAAGAAGACATACTGGACTGGAACATAGAGTTTACTGTAGTACACGAGAGCCCTCTGTTGCCATTTAAATTCTTGCAAGGAGCTGCAGAATTGAATGCTCTTGCGTATTTTCTGTTTTGGAAGTATGTTATGTTTTCAGAATGCTTCTGGTAATAAGGAATGTATCTTTGAATTACTTTTATGTTCGTTGGCAGAACAAAAAGCTACATAAGTGGTTTAAAAGAACTGGGAATAGTGGGGAAGGAATCTGGACAATGGAGGAAAAGAATTAATTTCCTGTCTTTGAAGAAGAGGAAAAATATTAAAACCAAGTGAATGGTTTAGCACTGTGACTGAAGATACAGAATTGTGTTTCATTCATGAACTTATTAAAACAGGATCAAAACAATGATGTTCTTAATGCCCCTTCAGCATGCCTACTAAAATGACCTTTTTTTCAGGACTCTATGCTGGAATCAAGTTTTTCCTTATTGATTTTATCTTCAAACGATGCCCCAGACTAAGAGCTAAGTATGATACTCCTTATATCATCTGGACAAGTCTCCCAACTGATCCTCAGCTTAAAGAAAGATCTAATGCTACAGTGTCGAGACGGGTAAGGGTAATAAATCTTTTTGTCCTTCTGTTCCCAACATGTGAAAATCAAATCCCTTTCTCCCTCTCGCTTTTCCCCAGTGACTAGAGCACATTAAAGGGAAGGTTAAATAAATTCTAACAGTAAATGTTAGCTGTATTCTTTATTATTTTAAAGATTCACAGAGTTTTTATGTGGATTCAATTTCTTATATGAGCGCAATCCATTATCAAAATGTGTATGTAAATATATAAATAGATACTGGAAATCATACCAAGCTAAACACACAAAAATAACACCTTCGATATTCATATCAAGTTCTGTAACATATATTTTGTGTGATTTTATTGTCAAAATGCTCTTTTTTTAAATTCCATTTCTCTGTTCTCAGACTTTTTTTTCAGTGGAAATTCAAATGCTTGCTGAGATTGAAGGACAGTTAGTTAAATATTTGAATAAAGGTTTGAGCATAATATGCAGCTTACTAATGGGATAAGTAGTAACAGAGATAATAAAGTCGTTTCCAGATTTAGGCATTATATCCTATATGATTATTTGCATTAGGTCACCTTTTAGCATACTGGTGTTTAATGACTTTTAACCATGCTGATACTCCGGCAGTAAATTTTTCTTTTGTTAAAAATCTCATAGTTAAATCTTTAAGTGTTGTGTTTTGTGTACTTTTTGGAGATTGTTTTGGGGCTCAACATGATAACTGAAAATCAAGTCATGCATTTGCATAACCCTGAATTTGTCTATGTTTATTAGCTAGAAAAAAACCATTTGCTTAATTCCTCTTATCACAATACCTACTTGCATTTGTGGGGTATCTAAGCACTGTCATAAACTCCCTGACTAAAGTGTGAAAGACCTAGCAATAATTCAGCATGGAGATACATAATGCAACTGGAGAGCAGGACAGATAAAGACAAGAAGCATTGTTGTTGACCTGTCAAACAGAAGAAGAAATATGGGGCTCTGGGGGAGGCAGGGCAGTTGGTAATAACTGTAGCATCATTTGAGTGTTTCAGGAGAAAATAGAAGAAAGGTAGTCTCTGACTGGATGAGAGTCTTCTGCTTCTGTTTTACAGGGAACAAGAGAGGTGCATGAGTGCTTGAACAGAGCTGCCTGTAGCCTGTATTTCTGTTGCTTGTAGAAGATGGGCTTAAAAGTTTCTGTGCCTCTTGAGTTTACAGGTTATTGTTCACATACTGTGGTGGTTGTGGCAGCTTCTCGCTGCAGCTCTCTCTAATCTGTCTTAGGAGTGGAAAGACTCTGAATTGCTAAACTTAAATCCATAAACTTAGAGAGTAATTATCCCTTCTAGCTTTTCCTTATGGCTTAGGTTTTGACAAGCAGACCAGGGTTTTAATACTGCTGTATCTGATGTGATGGTCTCGGCTTGTCTCCCTGGAAAGAAAGTGCAGGACTGCATTATCTGCTTCTTTGAAAACATTAACCTTTTCTCAATAATTTTAGACAAATGTTCTCACCCCTTGAGAGATTTCTTGGAACCTTGTAGTACAAATATTATTTTTTTATTCAAAAAAAAGTAAAAAAAAACAAATAGTTTTTTCTTTTTATTTTTTTTAATACAAAAAGCAGAGCCCAAAAGCAGGCAGTGCCAGCCTATGCACATTTGCTTTGGCTTCTTACTATTAATCAGCATACAAGACACTGTAAACCTAGACACAATGCATTATTCATTGCCTATGCCACCACTGTGACCCAGTGTCCTTGCGAGAACAATCCTGACGGTGGTATCTGATGGGTAAAGGTGGTATGTCAAAAGCTAATGACAGACCAAGTGAAAAGGAATACCTCCAGGTATTCCTGCCTCTGGGTTGTTGGTGACATTTTTAGTCAGGTGTCTTCCAGCATTACAAATCCAATCACTTCCAGTTAGATTTAAGGCTTATCAAAATTGGATGCAATGCCTTAAGTAATTGAACATAGGTTATCTCAAGCCTGGGTTGTTATGGATAAATTGACTTGTTTCTTTTAAGGGTAAAGGAAGCACTTGCCTGTTTTAGGGAAGACTAGAATTAGGAGTAGAACTCTCCCATGTCATCAGCCACTGGACAGGATGTGATACTGAAATATAAACACTTTTTTTTTTAGTCTCTCTATAACAGGTAGGTGGGAAGCAGTGTAGCACAGAGCAGACATAATCCTTATTCCAGCGCTGAAGGCATTAGACATCTTGCCTTGACCTTTTCTATGTTTTGGGCCATGGAGCTTCAATTGGTTGCATGCATATGGAGCCAAATAACTTGTCCAAGAAAACCTTTGGAAAATTTATCTGATCTTTACTTGCACACAAATTATTCCAGGGGCTCAATCATTTCTAAGGGCACCACAAAATGGCAGTAGCTGAAGCAATAGTATGATTATCAACCATTTGCTTTCCATGTCAACTTTCTTTATTCTTTTCCCCAAGGCATAGTTGTATTACTGTTACCCCAAAAGCTGGATGTTAAATGCTCTCTGCTGTGCCTGTTTTGTCAGTTTGGTTTCTAGTCAGCAATTGAAGTGTGCATATTTTTAATTTGCTTTGGATTTCTTTTGTTAGCACTAAATCCTGCAAAGTGTTAAGTGCTGCCAACTAACGTGCAAAAAAAAAAAGCAGGGGAGGCTGGTTGGCCTCCAGCAGCTTCAAGCCTTTACAGAAAAAGGGCTTAGTCCTGAACTTGCATGTTGTCAGTTTGCCAGTTGTTTAACTGCATGTGTATGGTAGGGCTAAGAACGGAGCTGTTAATGCTTTGATGACAAAAGCCAGCCTTTGGAATCATGTGGTGTCCCACCAAGATAAAAAAGCAAATGCAGGCTAGCTTTCCAAAAGAAACTGCCTGCCTTCCTTCCAGAAGCAAGCCTTGATTGCTAGGGCAGTCTCCAGTGGTTCAGGAGCTCTGTTTAAAAGTAGATTTTACTCAAGTACTTTGGTTTTAAGAACTTCATGCTACCCTTCCCGCCCCCCCCCCCCCCCCCAAGGATGCTGACAACCGTTCCTATTTTATTTCACTTGTCAACACTCTCAAAATTCAGTGCATCTTCAAAGCAAAGGAAAGATCAATGGTTCTTTACACAACATGAATAAATTGAACTGGTGTGCTCTAGGCACTGATAACTATTCTTTTTTTAATTGCATTCATTTTGTGTAGTCTCTTGGTTTGTGAGCAAGATCTTGCAGCTTCACTCAGTTCATGTTTTATTCTATGTATTATACTGTTAAATAGGTTTCACTTTTTTTCTTTTGTCACTGTCACATTTGTTTGTTTCTTTTCCTGCTAGCTGTCAGGGCATGAAAAGGTATGGAACGTAGCGTGGAAAACTTCTTTCAGTTTCAGTATTGGTATTCATAATAAGCTAATGCACTGTTCTGTGGCTTTTTCTTTGTTTGCTTATTTTTCTTTCTAAACTTATTTTATTCAATGATATTTTATGTTTGGTCTTTCTCTTGAAGACAAGCCATGTACTGGTAATATATTAACTGTTGTTAGTTCTGCCTGTACAATAATTGGAGTTGTGTGCTGTGACTTAGCTGTATCTATAAACCCTTTACTGTAGAAAAAGGGTGTTTTAAGATAGGTGCATCTAGTACCATGTGTTTTCACCCCTGCAAAGGGCAGCGCTTTGAAAGGTTATGTTGATAGCACGTTAAAGTTTTGTGCTATAGCAATAGTACAGTACAATAGTCCAAAGTTAACTATATTGAAGTAGTTAATGAAAAGTGTTGCATTACAGATGTTTTTTTTTGAGGAAGAACAGTTGGTCAAGTTGTTTTTAAGAGCACAGCTTAAATGTTGTGGTTCAAGTTTTGGAATCATGTTTATTTTTCTGCAGCTTCAAACAGCAGCGTCCAGAAGTTACATGGGCTCCAGCACCCCAACCGGAGTAACCAAAGATGAAGACACAAGTCGTTTTCATACCACCAAGAGGGGGAATTTCCATGAAGTTTTTAATCTGTCAGAAAACGAGCGTCCTTTGGCAGGTATTACACCACAGGAAGCCTGCGTTAGTAGAATATTTTATAAAAAGCCAAGGATAGTTTGAAGATAAACTCTCTTTCCCTGCAATGTACAGGTATAAGCTTTTACTTAAAGATACTTGGTTTAAATCAGGATGAATGGAAGCAGTTGTCTTTCATTCTACATCCTTGCAGTTCTTTGAAAGAAAGCACAGCCTGGTGTGCCTTTTGTGGTAATGTAAATGGAATAGGCAAGGTAAAGGCAATAACTGTGTGGGTGGTTTGGTTTGCTATTTTTAAAAAAAGAAACCCCTGAGGTGTATGATGCCTAAACCCACCTTATTTAGGCTTTTCTGTGTAAACAGCTCTAGTTTTAAGTATCTAAAATTTAATTTTAAGTGTTTTCTGCTGTTTTATAAGGAAGCTGTTGGGGTAATGCCTGTCTCTTTCTTAAAGTAAGATTCCTTGTTGTGGCTTTTTCAGTGTGTGAAAATGGCTGGCGCTGTTGCTTGATTAACAGAGATCGGAAGATGCCCACAGATTACATCAGGAATGGAGTTCTTTATGTCACAGAAAAGTGAGTCATTGCACTGCAGGACAGTTCTTAGGAGGGAAATGCAACAGGCATTAAAAAAAATTTAAACTAGAAGTAATCCTTTAAGAGTGTTTTGAAACAAAAATGTCTTCCCATGGTGCTTTAAAACCTCAAGAAAGAAGCACAGGAGAGGGAGAGCTGAATCTGGGGTGTGGTAACACTTAACAAATGGGATTTTTGCCTTGGAAAAGTCTGCATGGGAATGCAGAGTAGCTCTATACAGTCAGTTGTTAGTAGCTGCAGTTCTGGATGTGGATAACATACTAACTATATATATACACTGAAAAGAAACCTAAAAACTAAGTTTTTTTTCGAGAGTTGTGATCAATGGTTATTTGGCAAGTACTCTTAGTTTCTTGTTTTAAAGTAAATTGAATGTGTAGCTTCCTTGAAACACTGCAATAAAAACCCCAGACGTTCAAGCCTTGGTTTCAAAACTAGTACTTGATTTTTTTTTTTTTTTAATCCTACTTAGCCCCAAGGCTGAATAGCTGTCGTTGCTCCTGTTTGGGTCTTGCACTGAAATTCCTTTGGAGTGTAATGAATGGAAGTGAAGCTCATCTGTATGCAATGTCACCTAGTGATGGAGAGCTTTTCCAGCATTTAGAAATCTGAGCTTTTGTCTGCATCACAATAATATGAAACTTTTTTTCCCTCCCTGTTAATCTTCTTTTAGGGTGGTAAAATATTTTTAAACCTTTTGAGATTTGATATTTCAACTGTGTAAGGATATGTATGCTTCCTGTGTCTTTAAAATGCTTGTCAGGTTTAACTGTTCAGTGCATTAATTAGAAGATTATTTGGAGGGGGCATATCGTATGTTCTGGGCTTTCAGACAAGTTAGCTAGTTGCTAGAATTTATGAATGTTCGCTCTGAATTAGAAACCCTAACTGAAATATGTAGTGTGCTTCTTCTGATTTTAACCTGTGAGATTTCAAACTTCAGAAGTGTCAGGATACTGACAGCTTTGATTTCGAATACTGTCTCAAAATGAGCTTTTTCTTTCCTCGTTTTCAGTTACTTGTGCTTTGAAAGTTCCAAATCTGGCTCATCTAAAAGAAATAAAGTCATAAAGCTAACGGATATAACAGATATTCAGAAGGTATGTCTGTTTCGTGTTGCAAATAAGGGAGAAGGCTGATTGTCTGTTTAGCTAGTCATATTTTGCATTTCTACCTATGTTATTTTGAAAACTCATACCACGGATCATTTTTACAATAAAATATAATTCTTTGATCAAGAATATTTCCCAGAACTGCTTGTTCAGTCATTTAGACTCAGCACAGGCAAACTCACTGTGAGCATAAAACCAAAGTAGTTTACACTCCTGAATTATTTTAGAATTAAAGTTGTATTGTTTCTGAACTCCTCTGTTGACTAGGGCTGTGTAGGCTTTAAGAATATTTACTGTTAGCAGGGATTGTATAATACTAACTTCAGTTTGGGTGTTGATATCTGTATCTGCACCATCTTAAAAGTAGATGCCTCAGAGGGATCAGGGATTATTGTCAGTGGAGAAGGGTAAAGCATTGGAATAGCCAGGCTGGATTGGGCTGGAATTTTGTCTCATTGGGATTGCATCAGTAACATCCCAACAGAGGGTTGGAAGCATGACAAGTACAAGTGATCTTTCCTCTAGTCGAGTTTTATCAGCCTGCAGACACCAATAGCTTTATTCGTGCCTTGCAGCACTCTATACAGCATTTAATGTCACTTTTTTGGTATCATCTCTGAGCTTGCCCTACTCTTAAATGCAGAAACCTCTGCTTTCTATTACATCTTATGGCTGTGAGTGTCACAGATTAAGTCATGCAAAGAAGCACCTCAGCCTGTGTGTAGTGCTGAAGTACCTCCGGATTTTTAAATGGATTCCTTATTTTTATATCATGTCTATAAAGCAAACAAATTATGCATTTGAACATTCCTGTTGGAATTTCTAATTCATATTGATGGATTTTAGCATCATACTTGAAGTAATGCTGGCTTGTTCAGTAGGCCTTTCCTGCCCTAAAGGTTCTTTTGCACCTCTCTGGGTTTTTTTTAAAGAAGATGAGACAGGTATCATGCAACCAAACAATAAAAACATACTGTGCCTGGTTTTATTTGGAGGTGGGAAATGCAGGCCAGATTCAGGGTCTCTTGCCCCTTGGGGATATTCCCCAGTTTAGCATTACAGATTTTGTTAAAAACACCCCACCAACCTATACAAACCCTGTTTGTTTATTTAGTTTTGAAAAAGAAGCTTTTTCTGGTCTGTTTGCTGCTCCTTTAAACAGTGGGGTGGATATTACTTCTAGGAAAACCTCCTGGCTCTATGCACTGGACATTCTCATGTACATCTACACACATAGAGGGAAGAAGAGAGACGGGCTCTTGCTGTAGAGTGGTGCTGGCTCCAGGGTCAGAGAACAGCGATTGGCCTCCCCTTGGTTTTAATAGAGGTCTCTTAGGTGTGGCTGGGAGGATACAGCAGTGACAAGTTGTGTAACCTTAGCACCTTTTGCGATTGTTCAATATGTAAGATACCTTTGGTCTGTGTTTTTGTTATTTTTAGTATAAAGTACTCTCTGTTCTCCCGGGATCAGGGATGGGAATTGCTGTATCGACACCATCTACACAAAAAGTAAGTAGCTGGCTGTATTACTGTGCCTGACTTCAAGCCCTTTTTGTCTTCCTTCTCTGGCTAGCACCACTTGTCTCTTCAATGTATTTGGCTTCAGAATTTTGACAATTTAAACATTTAGCTTGTTCCACTGCATCTTGACTGTTTTACTATAACACTTCAGAAATATTTGCTTCATCAGGAGGCTGGGGGCTGTTCTGCTGCAGTCTGGAACAAAAAGCTGATGACTTCAGAGTATCTCTGGTGAGGAGGCTTTGGGGTGGAATGGCCAGACTCTCATGCAGTTTTCCTGTTTCAGTCTAGTGGTGCTAAACTTCTCTATGCCTCATACACTTTGGGTGACTGAAACTTTTCTTAACATGTGACTAAACCTTATTTTAAACTAATCACCTATAAATAATTCTTCTCCAAGGTACACAACTCTTGTATCAGACTTTCTGCTCATTGTTTGATATTGAGAAGTGCTTCTTAGCTACAAGGTTGAAAATGTTTACCTACCTAAGTAAATATTCTATGAACTTCTAAGAAGGGTTGAGAGAGATTTTTAGAAATCTGTAATGGAGGCAGAGGTCAATCACAAAAACTTTGTGCACTGAGCAGAGAGGAAATAGTTGAAGTGTTCTCTATTGGTCATATTCTGTGCAGGTTCTTTCTATGCGATGGTTGTTTTAGGAAGAAGATGGAGAAGTGACAAATATTAGAAACTCTATCATATATCCAAGAATTTAGTAGAGAAGATGATTTTTTTGTCTTTATTAGTGCACTTTAAGTAGAGTTCATCTCCTGTTCATGTTGATTTGGCAAAAACTATGCCTAAAGAAAGATTTTTCTTTTCTGGACTGACATGATCTTTTTTTCTTTCACTTAGCCTTTGGTGTTTGGTGCCATGGTACACAGAGATGAAGCTTTTGAGACAATTTTCAACCAATATGTGAAAATAACCTCTGCATCATCAAGCAGTGAGAGCTAGTATCTTATCGTAGAAGATATAAAAGAAACTTTCTTATTTTACAATGTGGTAGTGAAAAAAAAAATGAACATCCTCATCTATTTTGCAATAATTTTTCTTGTCTGGTGGTTTATATTCTATCTGTTACATAAATCAAGTGTATTTTATATATAACTTCATGTTTGTTTTTAAAGTTTTTGTAAAAAAAAAAAAGAAAAACCAAAATTAAACAAAAGAGTGAAAGTGCTATCATCACTATCAGCCTTGCACATTAAGCACTTTTAATGTTTATTTGCTGACATTAGAAGCAAAACATGGAAAACTGACTAAATAGCGAAATGAAACCCTTTAACTCCACTGATATCACTAGGGATATGTTTTTCCCTTTATTTTAGTTGTTTTTTTCCCTGAGATGTGAGATGACTGCAGCAGCATGAATTCTCTTTCCTCAGCTCTCAGTTTTTAATTGGGTTTTTTATTAAAACTGATAGCAACACCATGGAAGTATTATCATCTCGGTATTTCCATATTTATAACTGCACTTAAAATAACTCCGTCTTGCTAATTCTTACAATGCAGAAGGATATGTTGCTGATTTGGTTAAGTTCAATTTTTCCTGCATAGACATTTAAATTGCTTGTACAGTGAATTGGAGGAGAAAGTTTGTAACTATATCTTCCTTTCCTGATTAACTACAGTAAGAGGAAGGAAGGAAGGCAGATACTTTTTATAAAAGAGGGCACCAAAATGTTGTTCCTAAAATGTTAGGCATCATATATTTGTATTTCTATAGGTACTTGTCATAGAAGGGCTCAACTATTGTACATGTTGTATGTACAAGGTGTTTGTATGTTAATGCATAAAGGACTTGCAGGCTTTTTATGTTGAGGGAGGTGGGAATAATGAAACTAAATTGAGACATGACTCTTTAATTTGGCTTTTCTTTTGGGTTACCTTGTAATAAAATAACAGTGTAATATAGCAGCTGAAAGCATGAGTTCCTTTTCAGAGCAGAATTTGAGGGGTATTGGTATATTGCTGTCTTTCCCCTTGCAAAATTAAATTTTAGGAACAATTAAACCAAACTGCCAGGTGAAACAGGAGGGCTGTGCTCCTTCTCTAAACCTTCTCAGGCCTTTCTAGCAGCAAAGCACACATTGACCTTTGTCTTTAATATTAGAAAGCTTTTATACTCTATATAATAGCACCCATCTGAGAGGTTTAGAATTTTATTTGCATTTTCATGAAAGCACAGTGGGAGTTATGCAAAGCCTTCCAGTATGTCTTTTCCTTTGCTGTGTCTTCTGAGTTTGAGTAGTATGGATGTCTCCAGACATTATGTGAATGTCCCTGCAAAAAGCAATGGAGATGCAAATGCTTATATAAAAATGGGACTTAATTTCATAGGGTTTTTTCTCTATTTTAAACAGGGATTTTCTTTATAGAGAAGAGGGTAAAATTAAGGGGGGGGAGGGGAGACAGACATTAAAGGATGTTTCATTTAGCACAGTTTTTGTCTCTCAACAAATGCAGCAGTAATAACGATGGTGGCAATCAAGCTGTACAAACCTTATTTCAGTCTGGCCACAAAGAGGTGTGATATGAAGAGCTTAATATGAACTTATTATGAAGAAATGCTGTTGAATACTGTGATTTGGTTGGGTATTGTAAAGTGAAACACTGACAGGGTAAAATTCTATGCCCTGAGTAGGAACATGAATGAGAGCAGGGGAGCACTGTAATGGCTGAAATACTAGTTTTGAGTTCTCCCTTTAGAGCAGCACTTCAACATGTCTTTACATGACCTGAAAAAGGGGTGCATTTCTAACAGTCCTTAGCTATGGTGTAACTCAGGGCCTGAAAACTTGAAATATAAGTGAAGCTGGTTGGAAATCCATTTTGCCACCATCTAATATGGATCCAGCTTGACTGTTTAGGGTTTCTTCATTTTACGCATGCAGATTTTCCATTTAAGTAAAAATCCTTTATCTTAAATTTTTCTGATCAAACCTACCTTAAAATCATCAATTAATCTCTTTTTGTGATTGCTGCATATTATAATTTGGTTTCCTTTCTGGAAACTTCCTTGAATAGTAAGTGTGACTAACAAATAGGCATTAAAATCGCTTAATGTTGGATAAATCTTAATCAGATTCATTCATTTTGTCTTAAGAAAAAATCCCGTGAGTGTGCTTAATGTTATTCTTTTTTTTGAAGAAACAGAAAACTATATTTTTTACAGAGAGCATGCTCTTTTTCTTATTTTTGTATCATTTTTCAAAGTGTAATTTATACCTTCACTCTGATCACAACAGAACTTTCAGCAGGAAATCAGTTGTTTTGGAGTTATTACCCCTCCCACACTTCATTGGTTGACCCAAGTGTATATGTTGACCCTAGTGGATAAATATTATATATTGTCCTAAATTCTGGTTCCTGGGCGTTCTCTAGGTCCTGTGCTTATGGTGCCAGGGCAATTAACCATACCTAAGCTTCAGAGAGGGAGAAAAATCATTATCCTTTTCCCAGACTGAAATGCTCCACCTGTACAGTATGTGCTTAATTGTTTTTTTCTGGATGAAGAAATTAGCAACTTTTTATAAAATCTAATGTGTTGATGTTTGAAATTTGATCTGCACTTTAAGAGTGTGGACTTAAAAGTCAGCAATTCTTAAAACCTACTGCAAACTGCAATGCAACATTGTTTCGTTCTAATATATAGAAAACAGATTGGATTTTTTTTAAAAATAGAGTTGTAATATAACTGACAAACATCTATGTACATATTTTGCAAAGTTCACTTTACATTGAGTTCCAGGTTCCTGCTACATAACTGCTCCTGTGGCGTGTGTAACATCAGAGACTCTGTAAGATAACCTGAGCGTATTTGCTCGCAGGTCCTCCTGTGCTTTTCCTCCTGTGACACCCTCAGAGGTTTGGAGGGCAGGAGGGGATGGGCACTTGATTTGTATTAT
This sequence comes from Tapera naevia, assembly GCA_033556795.1. Classification (NCBI taxonomy): domain Eukaryota; kingdom Metazoa; phylum Chordata; class Aves; order Cuculiformes; family Neomorphidae; genus Tapera; species Tapera naevia. The sequence goes on along the minus strand of JAUMJJ010000108.1, from coordinate 2,451,348 downwards.
TACACTGAAGTTCACCCTAAATTCCAATCTTTGTACGTAGTTTTACAGTATAGCCTGCTGTCCTTCAGTAGCAGGCTCAATTGTACCACTAAATGTGAAGTGCTACTTTCTGATAGCAGAAGGTGATGTTCTTGTCTTTCTGTCTGGTTGCTGTTTATATTTGCAGTTCTGTTCATGTCTGTGGTTCATTGCTGGATCATTCATGTGTAATTGGATTTAACTTCTTTAGAAGTGCATTGGTTAGTTTGAGTCCCTTTTAAGGAGAACAAAAAAGGGAGATGAAAACTGACCCCTTTACCCTCAGTAATCATTTAAATTCAAAAGACAAAAAAAGCTGAAATATGAAATCATGCCTTTCCATGCACTGTCGCTTTTGAGGCAGGATTGAATGAAACAAGCTATTTGTTAGTAGCAACATCACACAGGATGCCAGCAGCAAAACCCTACCCTTGTTCCTGCACACAAAGAGAAAAGAGATTTTAGCCAATTGTGAAGAGATGAAAGGATGTACTTTTTTTTTTGGCTACTTAAACTTGTATTAAAAACACTGGTAGTTTTTATTGAATTCTGTACATTTTGGCAGATGTTTAATTTCTACTAATCATTGAAATATAATGGATGTGAAAATTTTTATGTCTGAAGTTTGAGTCTATATTTTGAAGTTGTAAATAATTCATTATCAGTGTAACTTTTGTTTGACAAAAGACTTATACTGTATGAAGAATTGAAATAATGAAATGATTTGCCCTGTACATTTTTTAAGAAATCATGTTTGTTTAAAAAGTCTTGTATAAATTATAATTTTTATTTAAATAAACCTAAAAATGCTTTGTGCTAACAGTTTTTACAAACTTTAACTTATCAAAAGTGCGCCTGATTTCTTGAAATGAGGCGAGTTCATGCTTTTTGATGGATTCATTGGGACGGGAGGCAGGTGGGGATTGTTTCTCGCTGCTTTGGAAGCCGAAAGAACATGCTTTTATTTTAAATAATCCTGTTACTATATTGGAGAGCGTAAGTACATTTTTGATTAGATCTTTGTCCGTAAGTACATCTGTTGCTTTGTCATCGTACAATTAAAGGGATGAAGAGAAACCAGTGATATCTAGGATGCTGCCAGTGCAGAAGGGCATGGGTGACATGAGGCTGTTTGTAGGAGTACACACTTGTATCTGAGAGCTCCTCCGTGAAGTAAATAGGTGCAAGCTGCGCTACAGGTGGGCACTGGAGGTAAGAATAAGCCCTGTTGCACCCCAGAGGCATGCAGGAGGTGTGCTCAGCAGAAGCAGTGCACATCCAGACACAGCTGTTCTTCTGCGGCATCTGCCGTCATTTCAGCTCATCAGTTGCATGGATAGGTACCTAAATTGCTGAGGCTTTGGTTGTGCTTCTGTGTAACCTGTAACCTTGCTGGGGATAAATGACAGGGCTTCTTTATCCATGGTGGATGCTCAGTGCTGGCTTTCACTTGGTACACAGGCCTTTGTCTGCAGTTAGGAATGTAATACCAGGTCATCTAACCCAGATCTATTTGTTTGCCTCTGCAGTGCTACTTTCTGTGTTTTGCTCAGCTCACATAGATCAGTCTGTGGCAGATCCTTTAGTCCTGAATGTGTGCCAGTTCTATTTATTTCAATATTTAGTTTTCTCGTATGGCAGCAACGCATCTGGCAATGCAATGGTACTTTTAAGCTGCTATTTTATGTGATCTGAGAATACTTAACTTCACTCTTATACTACTTTAATGCATTTTTCATTAAATATTTGTACAAGTTGAGTTTCATCTGCAGCACAGAGATTGGATTCACCCTTGCCTGCCTGAATCATTGTGGAAGGAGAGTGTGGAGCCTGGAAGTCTCATTTCAGCCGTAGACTGCATGGCACTTGGGAGGAGGGGAAAATCATCCTGAAAATGCCACTTGCTTTCTCAAGCTCTCTTTGGCAGCCCATGAAATTAATAGAATTGAATTGAATGAGTTCTTATGTACTGTCTGTGTAACTCTAATGCCTGTGCAAGGAAAGGAGGGATGCTGGCACTGGTCTGCAGTGTGTCACCACCACATATTGGCTTAATGCAGGTGAGCAGATAGAATCATGGCTTTGTGCAGTACCTGAATTAATGGCAGAGGGCAGTTACAGCATTCAGTTTGCAGAAGCAGAGAGATTCTTTTCTGTTACTTTTAATCTTTGTTTGAGTTCTTCTACCGAATCCCTGGATTCACTACATTCCTCTGTTTAGACAGTTTTAGGATAAGTTAAGTGTTCTACCCATGAATTATTAGCTGATCTCAGAGTTTCAGGTATTTTTCCTACATCATGAGAAAAAGCACTGGAGATGTGAGGAGTCCTTTTCTGCATTGGAGAAGTCAGGGCACTGTGAAGGGACCAGTCCCTTACAGCAACAGTGTCCTCACTGAGCTGTGGATGCTCCAAAAGTTAAGTTGGTTTAATGCAGTGCCTCAAGGATATTGTTGTGAATGTCTTTGGTATATTTAGCCTGAACTGATGCTGTATTTGGCCAGGTTGGATTTGGTGAGGAAAATGTGAGGAAGATAAATACCTGTTTCTGTGTTTAAATAGCTGGCTCTTCCATATACCTTGTGAGCTTCACAGCCTATTCAAGATGAGAAATGGACAAAATCTCTGCTTTTGAATCCTGTACGGAATCCTCGCCTTTGCCAGTTTCCATGGAAAATAGCTGTATGTGGAGAATGATTTCCTTCAGTCTTCCTTTTTCACCATGCTTTTCTATTAAATAACAAATTTATTTATTCTATAGCTTCTGCCTTATGCTTCTTCCTCCCCTAATTCTCTGTATTTGTTTGCCTTTATGTTTTTTTTTCTTGCTTCTCATGTGCATATACAAACCTTCCTCCAAAATAGCTTGGCCTATTTGGCTTACTGTGTCCCTTTATGCCCTGCTCTTTATTTTGTCTCTGGATGATCTTGTGTAAATGGATAAAATCCTACTGGCACATACATACCTAGACCAGAAATTTCTCTTCATCTTCACTTCATTTAGTAATTTGTGGCTGACTTTTACCTTACAATCTAGTTGAAAGTTCTAGGAGAATTACGTCCGAAAAGAAGTTGCTCTTTTTTTGTTCCTAAGTTGGCCAAATTTCTGATTTGCTGTCTCTGTGACTGCTCATGTTTTGAATTGAGAGCTTTCGTCTGTTACCTCTTACCTGAGTTTTCCTGCTTCATTGTTGTTCCAGTTTTCTTCCTCTGACAAAAATACCATTGTACATTCAGTCCTGATTATTTAGAAATACCAATTGACCCTGTCTTGATGAACATGTCACAAGTTCACTAAAGCTGTCTCACACCTCTTACATCTTCCACTTTGTGTAAATTGGAACTAAATTACAATCTCTGCTGATTTGGATTGCACAGAGGCTTCCATTTTCTCCTGCTGATGTGTTGTGTCTTTGCAACTGAAGGGAAAGGGTGCTACTTGAAACTGTTGAGTGAGCTCTTCAAAGCAGACAATCTCTTCTTGGCAAAGCCAGTTTTCTTACTGGTGCAAGCCTATGTAAAATAAAACATGTTCATAGAGGAATAAATGTAGAAGTAGCTGCCTACTGCAAAATGGGATTTGTGAAGGACTGAACCTAAGCCAGTATTTGCTCAGTCGTCTCCATGCTACTCCTGAGCACAGGGATGAGGTTTTAAACTCTTACAGATAAGTCAGTAAGAACGTTTAAAAATCCTCTCCCTAGTTTTTTAGGTCACATAACTATTTGGGAAGGAGTGCTCCTAGTATAAAGTCTGTAAATCAAACAACTATATTCAGTGTTATTTTTTGCTTTTTGAAAAATCATCTCCACTGGCCAGAAAAGTCATTAGCTGTTGACAAATGTTAAACAGCATTCCTGTTAACACAACAGGAATAAGGAATAATGAGCTGTTTCTAAACCATATAATCCCTAAAAATACCATGCAAGTCTATAAATTTGCAGAGATGCTGTCTGAGAAACATTTGGGAAAAAAAGAAGCTCTTTGCAGAAAAAAAAATTGGACGGGGGAATGACTAAATTAACATTTTTTTTTTTTGTGGAGATTATATATATAATGGTAGCATTTACTTTGCTTTACTCACAGGGGTAAAGTGTGGTGTGTTGATGCAGGGCTTTCCTGTATTCAGATGCCTGCAGGAAACATGAATGGTGTTGGTTAGTGGTCATACTCTAGGAAATTTTCCAAAGGTACAAAGGGCATCATCATTATTCACAGTGCTCACCTGGCAGGGAAGTGCCTTCCTGCTCATAGGTGGATATTCATCTTGTTTCTCATGGTGCGTTGACCCTTTGTAACGCTGTATTATAATCTTCCTTCTCTATGATTCCTTAGTGCTAACATTTTTGCTGGTGTCTATGAAATCCAAGTATAGGTGCCAGGTTTCACTTACTTCTAAGTCTTGGTTCTTGCTTTTGCAAATGAGACTTTCTCATCAGGGCTTTCTTAATAAGTAATGAAAGACACTTTCCCCTGCTTTCAGCAGTGTCATTTCAGCAATTGCATGTGATCACTGGGAAAGAGATCACCCGGTGTGAGATGCTGCATGCTGTGCAATGGGACACAGATGGGGCGGGCATGGTGGTGACAAACTCAGACTTCTGATTTCTGGCAAGGCTGGATCTCTTAAGTGGGATAAAATCCCAGGTATTGGTGCTTTAAAGCTCCTTTGCTGGGCACTCTTCCCTGCAATTATCCGAATGGCCTGAGCTAGCTTTTTGGCCTGGATCTCCAGGTTCTTATACACTGCACAGGGAGATGGGAGGAAGCCGTTCAGGTCCTCCCAGCACAAAGTGTGGTTGGAGTGAGGTGCTGTCCCTTTGCAGCTCCCACCTGGGTGCAAGTCACTGCTTCATTCTCCTCTTGGTCAGGAAAGTCATCACAGTCTAGTTTGTCCCAGCTGAGCCAAGTGACAGAAGCGCCTGGGCTTTGCACCTCTGGCAACTGGTGTGTTGGGCCAGTGCCATCACCAAGCCGCCGGTGGATGGGCAGAAGTAGAAGTGGTCCCACTCTTCTCTGCTGCGGCTGCAGCCGGAAAAGTTTCAATCAAAATCTGAAGTTTTCTCTTGGCAAAAGAGAGTTCTTGTTTAGGTTGTTACTCTTGTTTCCACCCTGTTGTTCCACATTTTACTGTGTCTGTGTTTTTAACCAGCCAGCTCTGCGTGGGAAGGACTGCGCTGCTTGCACTGTGCATTGTGCCAAGGTCATGAGAGCAGCCCTGATGAGGGGAGCAGGGCACCATTACAGAGGAGAGTCTCACCTGTCCTGCACTGTTTGTCCTCTATTATTGAGTGTGACTCTGTCTGATTTTATATTAGTGTAGTTCCTGAAGTGTAGGAACTACCTGATCTCTCCTTTTTGAAGGCCAAATCTGCAGACCAGAAGCACTGCCAGCAAAGCCGAGGGGACTGTGCTGTGCCAGGCAGGCACCCTTGGTCTCTGTTTCCTTTTACTTTTGATGTGGCTGAGTGGACTTGAAAACCCTTTTCCCCTCTTAACTTGCTGCTGAAATACGGACAAGGAAGGCCACGAAGATGACCAGGGGGCTGGAGCACCCGATAGGAGCACAGGACGAGAGAGGTGAGCTTGTTTAGCCTGGAGAAGAGAAGGCTCTGGGGAGACCTTAGAGCAGCCTTTAGTACCTCAAGGGGCTACAGGAAAGCTGTAGGGGAGGAGCCCTTTATCAGAGAGTCTAGTGATAGGACAAGGAGTAACAGTTTTCAGCTGAAAGAGGGGAGGTTTAGGTTAGGTACTAGGAATTTTTTACTGTGAGGGTGGTGAGGCACTGGAACAGGTTGCCCAGAGGCAATACCCAGGGATGTCAGGAACTCAGAAGAACTACTGCTTTAGATCTGCTCATTGGCAGTTTCTACACACTTATCAGCAGTGAGATGAAAATAGCATCTGGCTACAGATCAGCATGCAGGCCTTGGAAAAGGTCTACATATCTAGTGATTACAGTGGCATTGGGATGCAAGTTTTTGACATTCACCCAACACCCTTGTAAGAAGAAAACTATACTTGTGCATTCCAAGAAAAACAATGCAATTAATGCGGTTTATCTGTAATACTGAAATGCTTTTGTACCAAGATAAAGGCTAAAGACTGAAGTAATATGATTTATCAAACCTCTCAATGCAGTGGTCTGGCAGCTGTAGACAGGGTGGGGAGGGATAGGGAGGCCTCATTTCTTGAAGGATGATGTGTATTCCTCAAGGTCCAGCAAGGTGAGCTGACTGGAAGTATCTGGGAAAAGATATTTGCCTTCAAGGTCTGATGTTTGTTGTGTTAAGTTGATAACTTGATCAACCCAGGGCTGGCCAGCGTTGTTGAAGGCAGTTGTCTACCATTCCCCCAGTCCCTCCTCTGCCCACGGCTCACTCCTGGGCTCCAAACCCCAGAGAGTATGCCCACAGTATGCCTAGGCTGTCAGGGCACAGTCCCCGTGCTGCATGGCATTGCGACATACCAAGGGAGAGCCCCACCAGAGCAGAAAATACTCATCACAGCCTTTTTTGTAGGATCAGAAGGGACTGTACACTGCAAACCACTGTCATCTAAGGCTGCTAAATCATGCCTGGGTGCAGACAGTTGTCTTGCCTGTACCTGCTATCTATTTTGCCAATTTAGTGCCTAAATAGAACAACTGCAGTTAGATATTTTCATAGTGTCATAGTATCATAGAATGGTTTGGGTTGTAAGGAACCTTAAGGATCAGCCAGTTACAACCCCCCTGCCATGGGCAGGGACACCTCCCACCAGATTAGGCTGCTCGAGGCCCTGTCCAACCTGGCTTTGAACAGTTCCAGGGAGCGGAAGTGTTCCACCACTTCCCTGGGCAGCCTGTTCCGGTGCCTCACCACTTTCTTTGTTAAGAATCTCTTCCTAATATCCAATCTAAAGCTTCCCCCTTCCAATTTAAAGCCTTTTCCCCTGTCAATATATGCCCTTGTAAAAAGTCCCTCCCCAGCATTCCTGTAAACCCCCTTCTGGAAGGCTGCTCTAAGTCCTCCCCAGAGCTTTCTGTTCTCCGTGTTGAACAAGCCTGACTCTCTCAGCCTTTCCTTATAGCAGAGGTGCTCCAGCCCTTTGATCATCTTCACAGCCCTCCTCTGGAGCTACTCCAACAGTTTGATATCCTTCTTATATTGAGGATTCCAGAACTGGATACAGTACTCCATGTGAGGTCTCACGAGAGTGGAATAGAAGAGGGTAATCATTTCACTCGACCTACTGTCCACGGTCTTTTTGATGCAGCCCAGGATACAAGTGGCCTTCTGGGCTGCGAGGCACATCACTGGCTCATGTCAAGCTCTATCTTTCTTTTTGGGAAGCCCAGAACCCTTCTGTTAGTGGTGGCTTGGCAAGAAAATGTAAGTAGAAAGTAGGATCTGACCAACGAGAAACTGGCCTCTGCCTTCCCCGCTGCTTCCCAGCCCAGAACCTAGATCCTCTCTGGTCCTGTTGCTGTGGGCTGGTGAAAGGCTTGTGGCAGAGGAACATCCCAGCACTTTGACCTCAGCTGCAGCTGGCTCAGTTTTCACAGGGGGTGTTTTTTATCCAGAGAATTTGTCAGGCATATGCACAGATATGACTCAGTATTAAAAAAAAAAAAAAAATGGAGAGAGGGTTGTAAACAATTTTGTTGTATCTCAGTTTGCTTCTTCCTGAGACCTATCAAGTCTTCTAGAAACAGGGAAGAGTAGGAAAGAGACCACAGACAATGACAACTATATCAATGCCATTATTTTTTAGTAGACAGAGCTAAACTTTTTAAGGCAAGCTGCAGCACACAGTGTTTAAAAATTTTTATATCTCATCTCGAATATAATTAACTGTTGTTGCCACAGCCTAAGGAACAACTAGAATAATGATATTAGACTGTGATGTGTACCATTACAGGTAATTTTAAGGGTCAATAAGTGTTTGCCAATGGAAGGAGGTGGCAGAAGCAGGAAAACTATTATTAAAAAAATACCCCGAAGCCTGAGGTACACCAAGACACTGTGACCTTCTCACAGACCTTGGCTATTTGCTTTCCCAGGTGCAACATTGCCTTTTTGCTACTGAAATATGTTATTTACCCCAGTGCATACATAGATTCTTCCTGACATACTGATTCCTACTTGCTTCTCTATTTATGTCCCTTAAACCTTGCATCAATAAATAAGAAGTGTAGATTTGAGGATATTCAGTACCTTCATGAGAATGTTCATCTCTTCTTCCTGTTTCTTTCTGATCTGCTCTCAGATTCAAAATCAGAAGAAACCCACATTTCACTTAAAAGATGTAAAAAAACACATTCCCTTTTAAGATACCAAATTCTCTTGATAGCAGTCCTCCTGGCTGCTGCTTTGTTGCTATGGTGATTACTAGTCCATTTAAGTCACTTTAAAATAGTAATGATGAGAAAGAAAATCAGATTTATAACAATGTCATTAGCATAGCTATTTTTGTGTGTTTCATGGGATTAGGAAATGTTCCAATCTGGTGAATAGTAGCCTGGTTTGTTTTCAATTTTTATGGACCACTAATGATTTAATGGCAAACAGATTTGATGCAGGCTGCTATCAGACACATCAGCTCAGAGCTCTGTGATGATAAAGGCATGGGACCTTTATGATCTCCTATGGCACAACAGGCCAGCTTGAACTAATTGAAACACCTTCAGGGAAAACCTCCATTACTGGTGTGACATCAAACGTGTTCTCTGAGAAATCTGGCCCCACTGCGACAGTACCATGGAAAGGAAACCTCTGAAGACATTAACTTTATTCCCAGACTTTCTGGACCTTCAAGTGTCCACAGTCATAAAGCTGAGTGGTGGAATTCTATGTGCCACCACCCTGGGCACTTAAACTGGAGAACTGCAGAAGTGATGCTGTGCTCGCGGGCCAGGAGCTTTGAATCAAGAAGCTAGTATGGGGACCTGAAGTGGGGTTAAAGGAGTCCTCAATTGCAGGGCTCAAAACAGGAGTAGACGGGAGAAAACCTTCGCATTCACCACAGGACACTTTACTGACTGTCAGGATATACGTCTTTGCTAGAGGCCTTTAAAGGAATGAAAAGCATCACCAATGCTGGCATGCAAAGTGCCTTTTGAGTTTCATAGGGCTGATGGTTGTGGAGGAGGGTGTGGAGGATGACTCACTGGACAGGTGGCTGGGGCAGAAGCAGGAGAGAAGGCTTCAAGCAACACCAGTGGGGGAAACTGAAGCTGTCCAGACACATCTGCATTTCTTTTAGTCTTTTGGAACTGTTCAAAATATGATAATGAATATATGCTTTTAGTGAATAAAGTAAATGTGTGTATTATCTTCAAGAATCATTGCACAGGGTGGTTTTGGCTCTTGATGCCAGCAGGAGCTGTGATGTCATCCGGCATTTGGAAGACTCTCTTGCCCTGCTGACAGGCCTTGTGCAGGGGCAGGTGGTGCTAGATGCTGTACCAGTGAGATGTGGTTAGCTAAGGCTGGCAACAGCCACTGCCTTTTGGCCAGCAGCAAGGGGAATGTGAAAACAGGTCTGACCTAGGGATGAGATTACCCTGCAGTGTTATTTCCCCATTACAAATTCATCCTTACTATGCTCATACATCAAGGACGTGGCTCCAAAAATCTCTTGTATAAAGAAACATGTATTACGTAAGAGATTTTAGTGATCAAAAATCTTAAAAGTATTGGGCAACTGGAGGGAGAGAGGGATAAGGGGAAGAGTTAAGGTAACAAAATAAAAAAAGATGAAGTGGCAGACTCTGTGCTGCTAGTATCCCTGGTATTACTTTGGCTTAAGACTTGTATGAGGTGAGATGAGTCTGAAGCCCCAGGTATGACAGATGGGAGTTATTAAAGTTACTATGAGCATTTTTATGAGGCACCTGAAGTATAAAAGCCTCTCTCATTTGCCTGGTAAGAAAAAACTTTGAACTGAAATATAAAAATATCACCCTGGTATTCAAGACCAAATTACTTTTTACCTCTGCAAATGAGAATCTTCTTATATCCTGGGTCACCCAAGAAGTGAGAAAACTCTAATTTCAGAAGCAGGAGGCTGCTGCTTACAACTGCTGCAGCAGCCTTTGCATGGCAGGAGGTACGCCTGGAAATAGTCTTGTCCCAACACCTGGCTTTAGGGTCTGTCTGCCACTGGTTCCAACTCTAATAAATGGTGTGAAAAAGAAAAAAAAATATAGATATTGATTTTATAGTGTTTTTTCCTGACCTTTCTCCCTTTACCTGTGGATAAATGTGTTAGTTGTTTATGAACATGTAGTGCTGACAGCCTGGTTGACAGCATGTGATGTGTAGTGGAATGTCCTGCTCCAGAAAACAGGCTCTGCTAAGACTAGTTAGAAGAACAGAAGCAAATACACACTAAAAAAATTGATGGACCTAATAAATTCTTGTAATTTAATACCAAAATCTGCCTACTCCAGCAGACTGCTGACCACCCTGGCAGGAGCCAGTATGCTGACTTATGTGCTGGCTGCAGGTGCTGGGTGAACCCAGAGGCTCTCGTGTTTTGGATGCCCATTGCTGCAGCTCACGCAGCACAGAAGAGCTGGAGCTGCCATTGGGAGAGCACATTGAGCAGGGACATGGTGGCAGGCTTACAGGAAGGAGTTATGTTTGGATGAGAAGTTTGCTTTGTAGACAACAAGAGATACTAAAATTTTCCCAACTGCTACATTTCAAAATTGTTGCTGCTTTCACTGGCAGATAAAATTACCTAGTGATTCCTCTTGGAAAAATGGAAGAAATGCAGGATCCTTGATGCGTTTTCCTACGTGAAAAAAATGCATGTGAGAAATGCATTTTATTCAAAGCCAGTACACCATGACATTTTCTTTATCCATATGTGGCTTCTATGTGAATAGCAACGCAAGAAAAACAACATCAAAATTAAAAACAAAGCAATAATCTTTCTGGCTTACAGAAATTGCATCAAATTCTTCATCACAGAAGTGACTGAGCGAAGATAGACTCAGCTTGTCATTTGGGATGCAGGCAAAGGGAAAGGTAAATTAAAGACCATGAATGAAGGTTTTTGGGTCAGTATCTGTAATAACACATCTAATTCTGTTGTTATTCCATCTCCAGGTTGATCTGGGGAATTTGTTGAACTGTGATTTTCTGTACACATATAAAGTTCATGCTTCAGTGCACAGTGCTGATTGCTCATCAGAGCCTTGTGACCATAGGCAGCTACTGCAGAAATTCACTTCTCCTTCTGTAATGAGCTTGTATAAAGAAAGAAGAAAAAGGATTAAAGTCAGTTATAAGTTGTGTGTGTTTTATTTTCCATTATAACCTTTCTTTGCAAGCACCTTATATTTCCCCTGCATGACTTTGGTAGAAATGATGATATAATTTTTTTTCTTCATTGAAATGTAACACTAGATGTATTGTCTTTATTATAGACATGGAATAATCAAGAGAACAAAGACCCACTGAATGGTTATTTATTGCCTCTGAAGTTTCGATTAGGAAATCCTTCCTGTTTCCAAATTAACCAGACTTCTCCACCTACCACTCCCCCAAGTCCACCTCCCCCCTCAATTTATTTGAACAGCAGATGAACAAGTCAGCAAGACTGAAAGAATTTGCTATTGCATCTTCTCCCTAGTAATGAATCAATGTGGAACAACTTCATTAGGAGCCAGTGAATGCAGCAGCAATGAGCGTTAAGCTTGCAGGGGGTCTACTAGCTGTGACACTACTATTAGTGTGAAGTCTGGCTCTCTTACAAGGAGGAAGATCCAGCACAGCAAAAAGGGCCTTGTAAACAAATGGGCCATTTAGAAACCATTCACGAAAATGAGATGAGTCTTAGAGTGTGTTTTAGAGCAGTACAAGGATGAGAGCTTGATAGAACTTGGAGCAAGTGAGGATCTTTCTTAGAAGGTTCGCAGTAAACAATCCTTTAAAATAAAATTAAACTCTGCAGGTTTTAATATAAGAATTTCTTTAAAATCCGGCCCGTGTAGTCTCTGTTGAGTATTCCTGCATTACTGCGTTTTCCACAAGGTGGCCAGCTGCATCCCAGCTCACTGTCCGCACCACAAATGCTGAGCAACTGGCTTAGATCCCTTTGCTGTCTGACTGCTGGTGATAATAAATTTTGTTTCCACTGTCTCCTTCTATTTCTGTTTTTGAATTAGATCTTAATCGTGGCCTGGTAGTAAAAGCACACAGCTCTATAAAATACATCTTGTTAAAATAATATTTTCTACTCTATATATCACTTAAGTACTTACCTTAGTCTTGTTTACCTTCAAGGGTACCATCAGCAAAGGTCAGGGTCCCAAAGCCTGGCTACTCTTCAGGACTGCATTTCTTCTTACACTGCAAAGTCAAGCAGGGTGTGTTGTTTTGTTTGTTCTTTTTTGATTGCTCACAGAAGCCATTAAATAGTCTATGTTTACCAGTACTTACCACAGGTATAGTCTGCTTTTAATTAAGCCTCTAAGCTACTGTGAGTTGTTTATTTTCTGTAGCTGAGTAGAAATTAGGTTTTTCATCCCAAGGGAAAAATGAATTCTTCAACATTTGTTGTTTTGTCCTGGTGTAGGCTGGAATATTCTTGTGAGTGGGCATAAAAAATCTGAATAAATTGTTCAAAAGCCACCACCTAATTTGGAAACATCTAGACGGTTTTGCTTCAAGCTGTGATCTACAGCACGTACCTGGCTGTCCATGAAGCTGAAGTGGGGGAAAGTTTGTGTCCTCTTTGCTCCCATTTTCCCCTGTGGCATTACTCTTCAGGCCTTGCTACCCTGGAGCTCAAAACCCTGGGAAAGGAATGCCAATTAGACAGCAGCATACTTCGCTTTCTCTCATTTAGCTCTGTGAGTACTTCTCAGCCTCCTGGGAACATATGAAGGGCTAAGGGCCCAAGGATCCTCTCTTTGGTGAATCCTCTCTCCCATAGTTTACCCACAGTCATGCTAAATCAAAAAATCCTTTTGATAGAAAGCTCCTAATGAGCTTTATAAAATTGTTTGGTAATGGCATCAAATTCCCAATTTGAAAAAGGAGGCTTATGCAATCCACCACTTTTCTGTGCTACTTTTTCTCAGTTACCTTCAGGAGCTGTGTTGATTCCTAGATTGCTCTTGCATAAGACGGGGCCTAATTAGTATTTTGGTGTTTGGTGGGATTTATGTCTAAACAGGCACCATGAAATGACTAAAGAGATTTCTAGATGCAGTCACACAGGAAGCAAGTATTAGAGTAAATGTTCTTCGTGGCTAAAGTCAAAGCAAGGTTTCTTTTCCTTTCCTTTGTTTGTTCTAATGATCATGTCTGACAATGCTATGGAGCGTCCACCACATGTTTACCAGCCAATGCTCATTTCATATCCAGAAACAAAATCTAAAATGCAGACAGGTGGATTGATGTGATTCACAGAGTTTCTGAAAGTGTACAAAAAGCACAAACCAAGGAGAATTTAAAATCTGGATTAAATCAGGAGATCCCGAAGAAACTCTGTGTGGTGCAGTACAGTAAGGAACATCACTGGGGCAGCATCATAACTTGCAAATATTTTAATGTCAGCAGATTCATAAAGTCAAGAACTTTTCAGAGACTGTAGGAGAGGAAATTAAGCATGAGAACAGGCAGGTTAGATACTGTGAGAAACGGAGCAGTATGAATAACAGAGTATGGCGAAACAGGGAGCTGAGACACCAGCAGTGCAGGCATCTGGGAAAAGTTAGAGGAAACTTTGGAAGAAATGGCATATCAACCAGTCTTTTAGTATGTTCAGTGTTCAGAAAAGGCAAAGGGGGTCTCTCTCTTCCCAATTTCACAGACATCTATGGAAAAGCCAAACCCACACTTCTCCTGCTTTTTCAAAAGAAAACTTATTTTCTGTTATTTGACAGTGATTTCCACATTCAACATGTTACATATTCTTTTTAGTATATTTAAAGAGGCTTAGATGATTAGTTTTCCATTTAAAGCTATGGGCAGAGCAATATAAAAGCTAATTTGGATCTCTGTACTTCCATTCAGCACAATCTAGGACCAGATTAGAATTAAGAGCATTGCTTGGATATACATGGGCCCATGTGGGTGGAAGAGCTGCTGATGGATCCAGTTGCAGGATCAGACTCTATCTGACCAGGGTCTGGCTATAAAAAGCCAGAGCAATGAAAAAAACTTCCCCCCCACCCCAAGGAATCCCAATCCTGAAGCTGTTTCTTCTGTGTCTCTGTTATATTTTTTAAGCCATAAGGAGAGATGATTAAAAGAAATTCCAGTAATATGTTGCTTTTTTTCCTGCTGAGCATTAAAAAACCCTGCAGTTTTCTCCCCAGGGTTCATGTCTATTATGCAGGTTCTTGCAAAGTCCTACCTCAGGCTTTTGTGCTTTTGGTGTTTTTCCTTAGATGAGGATGGAAGCCTTGAGGGTAGGTTTTTTTATTATTAGAATGGATCTGCATTTCCCTGCCATCACTGTTCAAGGCATTTGAAAGATGTAAACCAGTTTGGAATTGGAATCAATTAAAAAACAAAGTGAATCAGATTAAACCTCTTTGAATGGCTGTTCTGAAAGAAATGCAAAATTAGAAAAAAAGATAAAGGAGAATTTTTTTTTTTAAAAGGTTCAGTTGAAATTCTCTAAGCTATGGAGACTAATTGAGGTAGAGCTATTTAATCAACACAATTTTAAAGTTTAAATGTAACACCGTAGCACAACATCTAATACTGAAACACTGCATTCAGCATTTTCTTGTAGCTTCCTGCTGACATGGGACAGAAAATGAACAAGGAGTAATCATCGGCAGTAGGGCACTGCTGCTCAGGTGTGTACAGCCATGTGGGTATTCACATCGTGCAGGTGAGGGTTGTGGAGGTTTTATTTCTTCTACTCAAGGAGAAAGGGAAGACTGGGGGAGGTGTACGTGTAGGGTGGATTCGTGGTAAGGGACGATGAAAGCTTTGGTGCTCATGGAGCACTGTACCTGATGGGATGAAGTGAACTCTGGGGTGCTGTGCTGGGCAAGGACCGGATGATCAGAAAGGCTTGATCAAGATAGCTGAGTGGCTTCATGTATGCCAAGCTTCTGGGTTAAATACAGCTTGGAAGCATGAATGCCCTATATTTCTAGTCTGAGGCCAAGCTTACCTGGGATATGTGGAGCAGCTCATCTGCGTGTGCTCTGAGTTTTGTATAGGAATTTTTGGTTGTACCAGGAAGTGTTTTCTAGGCCAGGTTTCCCCTTCTTTGGACTCTCAGTTTCCCAGTTCACTTCTACCTCACCTGGACACACAGCAATTTCTAGTATCCATAAAACCTTTGTTCTGTGCTTTATTAGCCAGCTCCGTAGTCTGGAATACAGCTACCAGAGCAGTAAATGTGTTTAAAGGGGCAAAGCTTATGTGTTCATCTAACACGTGCTTAGCCTAAATCTGAATTTCAATCACTGTAGGATTATTCTGATATTTATGCATGTGCTTGAACATTTTAGTATATTGGAAGCTACATTATGTGATATTTATGAATGCTATTAAGTGTTGCTCTGTCATTACAGGTTCATTACCTTAATAGAAAGTGAAAAAGGGTTCGCTCATGAACATAATTAAACTCATTGGCTATGATTTTGGTTAGGGTTGAAGTACAATATTTTCCTGCGTCTATATAATATTTTGTTTCAGTACAAATCTATTTATTGAACGATGCAACCACAAATTGCTGAGGCCGGAATCACCTCTGGAGACTGACTAGTCCATCCTTTGCGCAGACCAGGGTCATTCACAGCAGTTTGCTCAGGACCAGCCAGGTTTTGAATATCTCTAAGGATAGTTCTCTGGGCAGCCTGTTCCAGTGTTTGACCTCAGACACACTAAAAAAAAAGTGGTTAAGTGCTGTATACTACAAGTTCTGGCTTCCTTAAATCACCATACAATGGGAAAATAGCCATCTGTTTAAATACAAAAATATAGATTTCTCCTTAAATAGATTTTCACCACAATGTATTATATTATTACAAAAAGGAGAATGCTGCTAACTAGTAAACTCCAAAAGTACAAAGAAGATAGCTGGGTACACAAAGCTATATAGGTATTTCATATCCACCCAAACGAAGTAGTACATACAGAGCTTCAAAAATGTGGTGTGAATGACTTGGCCAGAATTAGGGTTGAGTCTGACTGCCCAACTCACAGCCCTAAGCTTCTCATTTTTCCTGGTGAATTGTTTGCCTATCTCCTCACATGATCTGAAGTAACAGTTTTGGTCTTTCCAAAGCCCCAGGCAGTTTATTTCTCACAAAATTAAGACATTCAGACTTACTAAAATGTGAGAGTACCAGGTTAGGTTTGCTTCATGTACTGTACATTACAATGGATCTTTTAAAATTGAAATCTTTACTAATTTAACTTTCTTAGATATTGTATAAACCTGTGCAGGTCTTATGAAGTGTGTTTTTTTGTCGCATGGAAGGAAAAAAGAAGAAATTGTCATGGTAAGATGGAGGCTTTTCAAATACACAGCTTTATTTTTCTGGGAAGCAGTACTCTCTCAATACTGCAAACTACAAAATGCAAAAGCAAATTCTGTGCAAAGAATTTAAAAAATCAATCAGAAGATTAACATCTTAAAAACAAAAGCAAACCATTATTTAAAGTGCTCATCATGAAATATCTTCTCTTCAGCACCTGCAAAACAGCAGCTCAAATCAGCACCCTCCAATGCTGGGCTGACAGAGCCTTACCTACAGGGTTTGAAAATCGGAGCCCCATCATCATGAAGCTGTCAGCACAGTCAGGCACCGCATCATTTCAAAACACTGCTACAGTGGAGCTATGTGCTGGCTTATTGCTGTAAAATACCTGTAGCATTTCTGCAAATGAGGTCAGCGAATTCGTTAAGAACCAAATATTCTTGCTTTGGGTTAGCTCTTAATAGCGAATGGTGGCGTCATATCTCACAGAAGCACTGGATGGCAGTAAATGCACAACAAAACCGAGGCAGACAAAGGCAATTAAATAAAGCAAGGCAGAGAGAAACTGAAAACTTCAACTGCTTCAATGATCAGTTCTTTACAAATGGCTATTATATAATATAATAAGTAACTGTAGTTTTACTTATTCATTAGAGAGTTTTGTGCATGACTACAATCCATCTGCTTTAAATGGCTTGAGAGTGAAATTAGCTGTCTCAGATGTTATGGGAGTTGCTGAATATCAGGAAGGAGTAAAAACCTTTCTGTTTTCAGGCATATTGCGAAACGGATGAACTAAAGATTTTTCTTTGACAATTTAAATAACTGAATATATTTTCTTATTTGCTGAGGTTTTGCAGATTGATTGCTTTTCTATATGCATAGGCAAATGAGTGTAGAATAGTATTTCTGTCAAACTGGATATTGCTGTTTCTTTGAGATGCCATTTGACTGATAAAAGTAACAGCATTGCCAAACTCAACACTGTAAGGTATTTAATTTGATAAAGCATGACATAACCATTTATGTACACAAGGCAATACAAACCCCGAATCAAAAGGCTCAGAAATTGGCTAATGGACACATAACAGAAAGAAATTCTGCCTGAGAAACCAATCTTGAGCAGGCTCACTGGGATTTCACGAAATGCTTTCTCATGATCCTGTTCTAACCAACATCCCCTGCAGTCAGGGTGCAAATACACCCTAGGGGACCTGGCTGCAAAAGAAGAGTGGGGCAGGTGATAAAGGGCAGCCCTTCAGAGCTATCTGACGGCACAGCAGTCTGTGCTTTGCTGAATGATGATCCTTTTAACACATGGCTGAATTGCTGGAGACAGAACTGCGTAAACCGGAATATTTTAATGTAGGTACCAGTGATAGGACTCAGGACTATCTTTCAGCAAGAAATGGCCAAGAAATTGTTTCACGGTGAATAGCTGACTGCTGATGGGCTCCCAACCTAGCCATGTGGCCAAAGGGCTGAAGCAATCCTTGCCTGCATGGGAGGAAATACTGATGAGAGGCGGGAAGAGAAATTATCACTCTGCAAGGCATTAGCAAGAGAATTACTTGAACAAACTGACCGCTTCTTGGATCCTCAGTTTGAAGAGTAGGCTGATAAATTGGAAAGGATTCAGAGAAGTACTGCAAGAATGATTTGAAGTCTGGAAAAGCTTAGAGAGTGCCAAGAGCTCAATATAAATTATCTAGAAGAAGCTTAAGTGCCTTGGTCATGGCCTTTAAGTCCCTACCCAAGGAAAGGTTTCTGAAGTTTCTAAGTCTCTTTAACACAGCAAAGAAAGGCTGGAGCTAGGGTCAGAGCAAGGCTGAAGGTCTAGGCTTGAGGACAATGGCTTTTTTAAAGACTTTGTATATTATCCATCAGGAGTCCTGGCTCAGCTATGCAGGGACAGCCATGATGGGAAAAAAAATGAGCATTCTGTGGATGAGTTTCTCCTCTGGGACAGCAGTGGATATCTAGATGAACAACTTAACTGTTGTGTTAGATTTATTCAAGCATAAATAAGAGCAGATTTTTGTCTGCCCTTCACCAGACAAACTGCAATGTCCTTTATTTTTCACAGCAATATTAAAATAGAGAGAACTACGTTGCCGTGAAATAAATTGTATAGTGCTCAGAAACAATGTACTGTAGACAACAAGGTCCTTAGGAGAAACAGATATATTTGTTGCAAATACAACAGAATTCTTTTAATATAAAGAAAAACAGCGATATAGCAGATAAAAGCCTCAGTACATAGCTAGATAACAGACCATATTCAATAAGTTTTCTAAACATCTTGTTCTGTCTGTCAGATCTAATGATGACTGGTGACTAGACACTTCAGCAAAATGCTGCTTTGCTATTTATTTCTCATTTATTCTCCTGAGAAATCTCAAAACATTTCCAATTTGATTTAAGGAAGTTTCCCAAAGTCAATTGAACATGCTACAGAAAACAGTTCACTTTCATGGTCAATATGCAGTCTATAAAGAACAATAAGGAGAAAGTAATTTCATTTTGATGATGATAACCTTGTGTGTTTATACTCTGCTTGGGTTTTAATCCCCCCTGTCACTTGCTCTGAAACTTGTTTTACACTGAATTCTTTTGTCACGTCCGAGATAGAACACAAGGATGCACCTAAACTTGGCTTACATGAAGGCTGACTTAATCAGCAGCCAGGGAGGTGTGAAATGGAAGAGCCTGCAGCCATAGATGGTGGTAGAGTGCTTTGTGACAAGAATGGTGCTGTGTGACAAGACTGATTCTGTCAGCCCACTCTATCACAAAGATGCCTGTCCTGTTTAAGAATTCCCTTGGCTGCATTTCAAAACGTCACCAGGGAATTTAACCGTTTTTTTTCCAAAGGAAATGGGATGGTAAATCACTATCTAGCTCAAGTATTGAAGTCCCTCAGGCCAGTAAAGCTACTTCTACACAGACACCGTTAACCCTCTAGACCACCTTCAAATCCATACCTGTCTTATGGACTGTAGATCATAGAATCCTAAAATCATCTGGCTGGAAAAGACCTCTGAGATCATCAAGTCCAACTGTACCTGCCCCCTTACTAAACCATGTTCCTAAGAAACTCACCTACTCACCTTTTAAATATCTCCAGGGACGGCGACTCAGCCACCTCCCTGGGCAGCAGTTCCAATGCCTGATCACCCTTTCAGTGAAGAAATTTTTCCTGATGTCTAATTTGAACCTCCCCTGGAGCAACTTGAGGCCATTTCCTCTTGTCCTATCATCTGTCACTTGCGAGAGAAGACCAGCACCCTCCTCACCACAACCTCCTTTCAGGTAGATGTAGACAGTGATGAGGTATCTCCTCAGCCTCCTCTTCTCTGGGCTAAACAACCCCAGTTCCCTCAGCTGTTCCTCATAGGACTTGTTCTGCAGCCCCTTCACCAGCCTCGCTGCCCTTCTCTGGACACGCTCCAGCACCTCAGTGTCTTTCTCATAGTGAGGGGCCCAGAACTAAACACAGTAATTGAGGTGTGGCCTCACCAGTGCTGAGTACAGGGGCACAATCACTTCACTGGTCTGATCACGAGTGTCCATAACAGATGCCTACAAACTCCAGTCATTACTGTAACTGTCTGTGGAAAGGAGAAGCTACCATTCAAGAAGATAGCAAAGGGTCTGTGTTCAGCTTAGTAAAACATGGACTAAAAGGGAATATGCTCACTGCAAATATGATATTCAGGAATTGTCCTCAGAGAGGTTTGATCTGAAGGACAACTAACTTGGCTATGGGATATAAACTGGTCTTGAATAAATATAGGCTGGAAATTACCAGAAGGATCCCAGTCTATTAGAGGAACAAGATCTAGCTGAGAAAATGTAATTATCTAAATAACTTTAAGGTGGACTAGATCAGTTTATGAAGGTCATAGTACCTGACTGCTGAGAGGGTACCAGCTGAACTCTGCAAGCAAGGAGGCTCCTGCAGCCTTGTGCTTCTTGCTGGAATTACCTGCTTGTCCAAATTGATCCCTACCCTCCACAAAGTATCAAGCTAAACAGTGGTCCTGGTGTTTTCTGTTCTTTGCTTCCCACACATCGTATTTATTCATAACCATGATGAGAAATCTTCAGTCCATGGTTTCCAGACATTATGGGTAGCATTAAAATAAACCCCACAACCAAGCAATAGTTTTACAATGAATATCAGGCCTGTAGTATTTGCCTAATGGTTTGTTGCCAGACGAACTTTTTTGTTTCTAACATCATTAAGTATTGTAATTCTATGATTTAACACTGAGAAATTTGTGTGTGTGTGGACAAGCCAGCTCTGTGTTTTAATGATAATTTTGTATACGGAATTTTAATGAAGATTGCCTTTGGTGTGCCATTTGTCTAATCTAGAATATGTAAAATGCTTCATTTTCTGTGGAATCTGAAGAACAGTGAGCATTTGTCCTGCCACCATGCAATTAACAGTGTCACATCTTTGATCTGCAACTAGACAGGTAAAACGTGGACAGACCTGTGCAGGGAGGAGACTGGAGAGCAGGAGGTGGTGGCTTGGGAAAGCTACTGTGATCTGAGGTTCAGAGAAGGCTGGTATAGCTTCAGATGTGCTGCTCTGAGAAGACCAGAGGATACTGAGCCCCAAAGATCTCCTGAGTTTCTTTACTTATCACATACAGCAATACAGCACACTGATATATGAGTCCTAAGGTCAGACACCCTGTCCTGGGTGGCAGTCAGGGCTTTGGGGCTAAAGGATGCTG
This sequence comes from Tapera naevia, assembly GCA_033556795.1. Taxonomy (NCBI): domain Eukaryota; kingdom Metazoa; phylum Chordata; class Aves; order Cuculiformes; family Neomorphidae; genus Tapera; species Tapera naevia. Next base: position 2,430,132 of record JAUMJJ010000108.1, on the reverse strand, counting down.
GCAACAGAAGCTCTTTTCCCTTGGTAGGCAGCAGGGGCTGCTTCCTGCCTCTAACCGTGCTGTATTTCTTACGACAGGTTTAGTAACTACGTGAGCTCCCTCCTGAATCAGAAACCCTCAGTGACTTCTTGCAGCTACTTTTCTTTCTTATTTCTGTAGAGGTGACCATCTTCTCTGCCTTCACATCTCCCTCCCTATTAGGACACCCAACAGCTCCTCGCACGTTTGTGTGATGGTTGTTGCAAGGCCGACTGCATCTCTGCACTGATACGCCAAGTTTTTTCATCAGAGGTACAATACACATTGTTTTTAATATTTCTGATGTTGTCCAATCCTAAGAGATCTTAAAGACCTTCATTTGAGGCAATAGCTTCTTCAGATAAAAGTAGCTGAAATGACCTGCCAAGTCACCTTCTTGTGTCTCTCTCTCCACTTTCTCTTGGTTTCAAGCTAAATGTTGAGTTGCAGGTGGGTGATGTAAAAGCAGAAAATTTTGGCACCAAGTACTTATTTTCTTTGAATAGTATGTTTTCCTTGTGTTTCCTGACAGTTAATGGGAAAAAAAATTGTCATTTTTTTGTTAACTCCTCATCTTAAATTCCAGAAATCCAAAATCCAAATCCATCCTTCAGGATGCTGAGCCTCCACTCTTGCTCCCTGAGGAGAACTGAAGCTTCCTAGTACATTGCAGGGGAAGCACTTATGGCCACACTGCTTGGAAATGAACATATACAGAAAAGTTAGAGCTGAGGGATAAGGCAAATGTGTGTCTTGCTACCTCTGAATAGTTTTTAAGCCGTGGTATGCTGTTCACTGTCAGGGTGCCTATTTGGTTTGGTACTGAAGGCATTAACAGTAGCAGTGGTTCCATGGTTGTGGCAGAGGGCTGGAAAACACACTTTTTAGCATAACAGTGCCTTTCTCCCTGAGCAACATTTCCAGATCAATCATATTTCTGTTTTAAATTCACATCCTTGCCTCAACAAGAAATGCCCATCTCCATGGAAATCCTGGTGTTGTACAGCACTCACATTGCAAGAGGAAGAAATGCAGAAGTTGCCTTTTTCCCCTGTAAAGAACAGGACCAGATCCTCCTGCAGCTGCCAGGGACTCCCCACTGCTCTTTGCTCACACAGTACTGTCTCTCAGCTTAAAACGTTTTTAAACATAAGCTCTCCAGCCTTTTGCTGTCTTGAAACACTTTTGAAGAATCTGAACTTGCAGCGGATTCCAGGCCCACGTGAAAGACCTGCAGGCAGGTAGAAAACTCACCACAACATGACTGTCCCTCTCCTGGAAGTGTTTTCACACTCCACAAGAATATGTTGTTGCTGAAATGACTAATGAAGAGCATCCCTCATGCTTTGAAAGCAACCTTTGCTCCTCACATAGAAAAGAATATTGAATTTACTCTTTTCCCCTGTGTACAGGTCTTTCTTATGTATGTGTACTGTGCATTTATTAAAAGAATATTAGGACTGTTTTATCAACACAGTGTTAATTGATTGTTTCCTTTTTTACCAGCAGGAGGTAGAGAAACAGGTCTTCCTGCTCGAGAAGCTGATTTAACACTGGGAAACGACCCTCGCCTGGAGAGAGACCTTTCCTTGCATCATCCAACGCCTGCCCTCCCGGCAGCATCTCCTACCCAGAGGCTGCTCCCACTTGGTTAGTGCTGGTCGTGGTCCTGGTAGGCGCCTGGGGAGGGAGGTGCTGAGAAGGAACCCAGCACAGCTCAGGCACACCGGGGCAAGCGATTGGGAGGCCAGTGTGAAAGCTGGCAGCTGTGAAAAGCTGGTGGGAGGCTGGTGGAATGTGCTGGTGAGCTTGGCCACATCCCTTCTCCTTTCAGGAGAACACGGATAATGACAGTAATGTTCTTTTGTGGGAATGCTTTGAAATCTACAGATGAAAAGCCACTACATAAAGGCTAAGTACTGTTATTGTTACTTCTATTCACACAGTATATCCTTGAAGCACTCTCCTGCATCTGCTCTCATTTTTTAACTCGAATAGGAAGAAAAAAAATACATTTAAGAGGATAGCCAGCCTATGTTGAGCTGCCTTATATGAAATTGTGGTTGTTTGAATGAGGTGATGTTTTCCCCAGGACCTGTGCAAGCTCCCACCTTCACCAACCACAGTTTGTTCTCATCTGACAGCTGCTCACTTGCATTCCCAGGGCAGTGACACGGGGATGTGGGAGGTGGGTGCCTGCCTCCTTCTCACCAGGCAGGCTAGGGAGGAGACAGGGCTCTTCCCTTTGGTTAAACTATTGGTTTGAGAAGGGATTTTTATTAAAGCCCAGTTTGTGAGGAGTAAGACAATAAACGTTAGACCAGACATAGATATTAGTTATATTACAGTAAAGCTAAATAAATAGATTGGAGTTCAGTGGTGCATGACCAGGGTACCAAACAAGCAAGAAACTCCCATAGCTGTGTTTTGTTGCAGCTGTTGTAGATGCTCATAGAAACACAGATTTGTATTTTGCATATTTGTGTGATGTAAATATGTATACTTTTTAATAAAGAGCCTGGACTGCATGTTTGAGGTCAACCCCAGGGCTTCCCCTCGCTGCTTCTGGAGTAGCATTACCTACCACAAGCAACACACACAGAGCATCCTTCCACCTCACAAAAGGAAGTGTTTTTAAACAGCTTCGCTCTGCTGTGCTGCAGTGAGGAGTGACAGCAGTTCCCAGAAAAGGTCGGGTTTGCAGAACAAACGGGAAAAAAACAGGCCAGCGCTGGGTAATCAGCGTTAAGGAGCCAGGAGGATGCTTGCCTTGCATTTACCTGATTGTCCAGCAAACTCTGCAAAGCAAAAGGCTTTAAAGGCTTCTAGATGGAGAGAAACCAGGCTTTCTAAAATTGATAGGCAAATACAAGCTAATGCTTAGGGAGAAAAGCTGCTTATATGAGGATGAATATGGTATCACGAATAACAAGGAATTACTGAGTTTATTTTAAGCTGATTTATTTTAAAATAATTTCCGAGCTTCTGAGGAGCTACATAGATATTTTTCATAGTATTTTACAGCAACAGCAAAAGATCTGTTTTTTTAATAGACCCTAAAAGTTGTCTCCAGACCCCACTGATTTGTGTATCTGCTGGGCAACTAACACAATTCAGCGGTCTGGCAACACTAGCCCATACAGGAACTGCTAGCAAAGTAACTCTTAAAATAAATGACTGAAATATTTTAATCGCGTTCAATCGGATTTACCTGGTAATGCTGACAGCCTTGATTCTCCTCACCAAGAGCACAGAGAGACAAGAAGACCTTCCTCCTACAATAGTCTGGATGTCCACAATGTCAAGTGGTTGCATCCAAGCTGGCTCCTGCAGCTGACCTTCTCACAGGGGAGACAAACTGACTCACCCCACCCAGCAGAAGCCATTGATGATGCTTCAGGTGTCTGACATGCCCTGAAGCAACTACCACAGGTAGTGTTCCCACAGTATCAGAAACTGGCAAATTATCTCTGTGAGTTTGCAAAGAGCATCACCACATACTGGAGAACATGGCAAAGGGACATTTGCTAAGAGGGACAATACTATTGGGAGGTTCAGGCTCTATGGTCATGCTGGGTGAGAGGGTCACATGATGAGCCTTGTAGGAGGAGGTGAGATCCAAAAAACCACTCTAAGGTGGTGTGGTTCTTTGATTCTGGCTGTACACCAGGTGCACACAAAAAACACTGTATCACACTCCTCAGCTGGTCAGGGAAGAGGAAATACAAAAAAAGGCTCATAGATCAAGATAAGAACAGAGAGAAATCATTCAGTTATCATCATGAGCAAATCAGACTCACCTTGGGGGAAGTCTAATTTATTGCTAATCAAATCAGAGTAGGATAGTGAAAAAGAAAGCCAAACCTTAAAAACACTTTCTCCTAGCCCTCCCTTCTTCCTGGGTTCACGTTTATTCCTGAATTCTTCACCTCCTTCCACCAAGTGGCAGAGCGAGGTGGGGAACGGGGGTTGCGGTCAGCCCATCACATGTTGTCTCTGCTTCTCCTTCCTCCACAGGGAGGAATTCTTCACACTCTTCTCCTTCTCCACCATGGCGTCCCTCCCACTGGAGACAGTCTTCTATCAGCCTCTCATGAACTCCTTCAACGTGGATCCTTTCCACGGGGTACAGTCCTTCAGGAACAGACTGCTCCAGTCCCCCAGAGAGTCACAAGTACTTCCAGAAACCTGCTCCAGTGTGGGCTCTTCTCTTAACGGATCCACAGGTCCTGTCAGGAGCCTTCTTCTGCATGAGCTTCCCACAGGGTCACAGTCTCCTTCAGGCACATTCACCTGTCCCAGCATGGGGTCCTGCATGGGCTGCAGGTGGATATCTGCTCCACTGTTGTCCTCCATGGGCTGCAGGAGGACAGCCTGCCTCACCATGATCTTCACAAGGGGCTGCAGGGGATTCTCTGCTCTGTTGCCAGAAACATCTCCTCCCTTCCTTCTTCACTGACCTGGGTGTCTGTTGAGTTGTTTCTTTCATATATTCTCACTCCTCTCTCCAGCTGCAGTTGCTGTTGTGCAACAACTTTTCCTCTTTCTTAAATACATTATCCCAGAGGCGCCACCACCACTGCTGATGGGCTTGGCCAATGGCAATGGCAGGTCCATCTTGGAGCCGATTGGCATTGGCGCCATCAGTCATAGGGGAAGCTTCTGGCACCTTCTGACAGAAGCTTCCCCTGTAGCCCCCATGCTACCAAAACATTGCCACACAAACCCAATACAGGTGGCCAGGAGACTCTTGGTCTCTCAAGCTACTTCCCTGGCTTTGAGGTAGAAAATGCCCCAATGGCACTGTGTTGCAAAGCCAATGGGCTTGCTACAAAGACTGAAAAATTTGGGGTAGTTGATTCCCAAAGAGCAGCTGTTCCTGTGATTTCTACCAACGGTGGTCCCGACAAATGCAGAAATTAACACCTTTGCCTTTATAGTCTGTGAAAAACCTGATGAATTATTTTTATAGATGGGTTGCATATTTTTATGGGCTTAACCTTTTACTCTGAAACATCTCGTAACTGTTTTGTCAATGCTCAAGAGACCTGAAGTACAGATGGCTCAGCTTAAATAGTGTAGGAAATTTCAATTGCAGTTAATGCCTGGCAGGAAAATTAACCTGAGCCACAGCTGCAGCTTGTAAGGAGTGGCTGGTGGGTTAGGTACCTGCCACTGACCATCCACCTGGACAACCTAGATTTTGTAAATTCAGGTGTTAAGTGAAGGATGACGCTGCAGAGGGTGAAGAACCTGAACGGCTGTGACCAAGAAGTTTTTGGGATCCCCCTGTTCCACATGCCTCTTTTCAATGGGCTACTCCTGGAGGCATATCAAGGTCATTGGAGCCTCAAACCCTTCCTAGGCTTTTCCATGTGTTGCATCCCTCGGTCCTCAACAAGGGCACTGTATAGTTCCACATTCTCCTGGATCTGAGAAGGGTGTTATGACTCACCTCTGTGCCAAGCTGAACTCTGACAGAGACAGAAACTGGTTTTCCTAGGATGGGGAAAGTCTTCTGCCATTAAAAGGTACAGCACGAAAAGAGTAAATTAAATCAGAGACATCCCAGTCTCACTTGATAATTAAGTTAGAGGAGTTATCTGACTTCTAAGTTTTTCACCTCATTCTTCAAATGCTATGTTGTCATTGATATTTGTTTTCGAAAGCCACGAAGGTTCACCTTACTCTCAGTCTCAAGAGAAGATGAGGACTTTGGGGGGAAAAATTAAAGCCTCAATCTTCTCAAAAAGTATAGGCACAACGATAAAGCCAGTAGTATATTCTTATGTCTTCGGCAAGGGAGAAGAGGCAGAGAGCAGCAGTGTGGGTCAGAAGAATGTGGCACGTGCAGGGGCAGGCGACAGGGAGCCATCACATGTAAGGCTGGGCAGAGGAGAACAATCAGTATCTCTCCTTTTCTGGAGAGTGGAAAAGCATATGGATGATGGACTGAGCCCACGTGGAAAGTTTGAACAGGCAGCCAGCCAGAAACATACAGTGAGGATTTCAGAACACTCTGGAAAAAGTATATCAGAAAGTTATGACGTGAAAGCAAAAGTTAGCTTCTCTTCTCTTCTTCCTGTGGATATGGAAATTTACCGAACATCTTTCGAAGACCACAGGATTCGTATGTCAGCCTGGGAAAATAGTACGGGTTAATTCTATTGCAGTCTTGGACTGGACAATGCTAACTAAGACTTGCATTGACATTATAGTCAGGTAGAGAGAGGACTGCATAAATTGATTTCTTGGCTGATATTAGAGTGAAAGGCTTGTGCTGGCTGAATTCACAACCAGGCTTACAGAGTTAAGGCTGGTAGGGTTGTCTAGGGGCATCTGACTCAACCCTGAAATCAAAGGACAGCCAACTTCGAAGTTAGCTTCAACTTCAAAGCTAGACCATGTCACTCAAGGTCATATCCTTAGGTACATATCATATACCATATAGCTCAGTTCACCAAGTTGTACGGTTCAGTGAGGTGTGGGAAACCAGGTGTTGAAAAATTAGACGTTCTTTCTGCCATCAGAGTCTCTGAGGGGGACTGGTGCCAACAAACTGTGTCTTACAGTTCATTGAACTAGAGATGCTCTTACTGGGTTCACAGCTAGGTTTGCATTACACCTGGTAAATCCAGAACTGGAAAGCTACAATGGTAATGAATCCTGCAAAATATGCAGGCTTTGGTTGTATTGTAACAAATGTGGGATTCCTGTGAGTGAAATACCAGTACTGTGGCTGTGTCCTGGAAGGCCTGTTTGCTGAGATGAGGAGCAGTATTCACTGGGATGACTGATTTGCTTTAGGGATGGTTGAATTTCTTCTTTTGTTAGGGGATGAGCTAGATAGACATGGGGTAGAGTTTAGAAATCAGGTGATGAAAATCGTCTTCTTTTTAGGATCACTGCACAAAATGCTGTGCTACTACCAAGCTTAGAAATGGCTCTGATCTATTGGCCTCATTTCATATCAGCCTACTTTCCTGCCTGCAGTCACTGCAGGCTTTCAGTCAAGATAAGGGAACCACTTCTCTCTTATCCTTAAACAGAGTCCATCTGTCCCACCACTGTTATCTTCCACATCAGTCTGACATTTTGGTTGTTTCCATATGCAGGGGGTACTTTCTCCTCTGTATAAAATCTAGCATAAATTTTAAGCACTTGCTGTAGTTAAGGCAATAACTAAATAATACACTCAATAACCCACTGGAGCCTGTCCCAGCCCAAATCCAACATGTGTTGTAGGAGGTAGGGGAGAAAACCTGAGTTCATCACCTAAATTTATCAAATCATGAGATCCCCACTCTTAGCTTGAATCAAAAGCCTACCCTTCACCCTAGTCTACCAACTAGTACTTAGTTGTACTCCACACTAATCCATAGTTGCACAACCCTGAACCCTAATTCTCCTGCCATGTTGCAATAAATGAGGTTTTTATCTCAAAAAAATCCCAGTGTATGTTAATTTCAGCACATAGCAACCTTCCCCTTAGCCCTGATGGTCTCCCCAGAAGCCACTAGGAATCCTACTTGTCCATGTCCTGCGACCTTCATATCTAGATTAAGCTGAAGCATTAGTTCTTGCTCAAAAGCTGTGCCTAAAATAAACCTCAGAGACCCCTGCCCAGGTAATTTCAAGGGCTGCAGCCCAGGTCCCAGACTGGCATTTGACCTTTTTTACCATTGAAGAAACCTACTACTAGGTGGGTGGAAAACTACCTGGCCTGCCTGGCTCAAAGTGCAGTCAATTTTTCAAAGCCTAACTGATAAATAAGTAAACTGTTGTTCTTCAGGGCTCATTACCGAGGTGAATACAGGCATGGGTAACTCCAGACTGGGAGGTTCATGACTGGAGGACAGGGCTATCATTCAGCAGAGCCTTGAAAAGATGGAAGAGTAGACCCACAAGAAATTAATGAAGTTTAGCACATACAAGGCTGAAGTCCTGCACCTGAAACAAAATGACTCCATAAAATCTTGCAGACAAGTAACAGAGCAGGCAGAAAAGGACTGGGAGATGCTGGTGGAAAAGTTGTGCCCAAGCAAGTAATGCATGTTTGCAGCTGAGCACAGTTCTTAATGCTAGCCCTTGAAGATGTGAGGTAAATCCAGCGCTTCAACCCCTTCCTCACAGTGACATTTATGAGACTCTAAGACCTTTAGGATTAAATCCATGGTATGGATTAGTAACATCGTTTGGGTTAGCATCATGGCAGGAAGCATGAAAATGAGGGATGAAACCTGGACAAATGTCTTCTGGTTAGTGACAAATGATGTTCATTCCTGAATATTGTAAGAGTCATCATGCTAGGAACAAGGTTATCACCAATATGAAGACATCCCTCACATTTAATTCTGGGGGCGCAGGTGTATTACTGGGTTTAAACCTAGAACTGGGGCTGAGGGTAGAGGTAGCAAAGGGTAGGCTTGTTGCGTTATTTACAGCATCCTGAAAGAGTCATAAAGTTAGAATGAAGCTTGATTCTCACACAAACTCATGGATTAGAATTAGGAAATGATTATTGTTGTGGAAAGTTTAGGGTTAGCACTAGGCTTGGGGATTGTGAAGGCAAAGATCCACCTGCTTTTGGATCCTGTGAGGTCCCAAGGAATAAAATGAGGCTGGCCTATGTATGGTGAATTAATGGTAGTACCTTTCCCAGCAAAAACAGATAAAGAAGCAAAACAGGGAGTTGCATAGGACAGCACACTTCGGAATTGAAAGCAACCAGCTGAGCGCAGCAAGAGCTGCAAAGCATAAAGTGGAGGGAAGCCTGTCCGGGTGCTCTCTGTATGCAGGACTGACTTCTTCCTTAGGTCCATCTGCTGCCAGAACATAAAATGCAACTAGGAAGGCAATGTCCTTTTCTAGTTGAAATGTCCAGTTCCAAAAGAAATGGCATGCTGTTACAAAGGGGCCAGATATAAAGGGAGTGACCTTTTTTCTCTGAACATTGGGCAGTATATTCTCGTTGCGGGGAAGTGTTCATGTACAACCTTGATAAAAGGATGAAATGGAAGCCTTCATGTGGCACCCACTGCAATTTTCCTGACCACAGAGGGCAATGGTTAATATTCGTGCCTTGGATGTATTGAAAGATAAAATATGAATCAAATAGCATGACTGGAAGCTGATTTGTTTCAGAAGAAAGTAGAAGTTAAAACTTTTATGCATCTGCATATCAAAGTGTTATTAGTAGCTAAGGTTTCTTTTCATAATTTAAGCCCATATCTGAATTGAATTTCAATGGACTGGTTGTGCAGTGTGCTTCAATCTCCACATCAGTCAAATTTGATGAACACCCCAAAGCTCAATGGCTGAGAAAGAGAGAAGAAAAAGCATGCCTAGGAACATCAAATGAGAGTGCAGGCCTGATATCTTTTGTCAGTAGAAAGATTGTTTTAATACCCTATCGGTCACAGTAATAACCTTAAACAAATAGATCACTTGTATTTACTTTGTAATATCAGTGCTTTTACAAGATTGACTACCTAGTGGGATTGCCTGTACAAATTTCACAGTTGTCCCCAGGCAGCTCTGTGAAGAGGACACTTTAACTCCATATGCCACAGAAAGATGCCTTCAGTGCCGCTCCATGAATTAATCATATCCCCAGGGTCTGTGGGAGGATAATGGTAGAAAAATCCTGCTGGAGTGACATGGAGAGCTCCAACGAGCTGTCACAGCACCTGGCCACTTTGTGCAGTGGGGAGCAGTTTTATCAAATAGGCTGCTACCTGCACGGGCAGATAGCGCTCAACCTCATCGAGCTGCTGGGGCGAGGGAGACAGAATCCAGCTGAGACCATGCGATTTACCTTACAGATGGGTGTGGGCTCCCTGCCGCCTGGGGCCACAGGAGTTAGGAGAGAGAAAAGGTGGTAAACATTTATCTAGAGGATTACTTTTTTTTTTCCTAATCCCCATCACTGCTGTTGAGTTACAGAGGAACTGTAAGGATGAGCTGTGCATACCCTTTTTGCTGATAAAACTGCTAAGCAGTGAGCTGAAGATTTTGATGAACAGGTGGTGTTTTTCTTTATTGGTTATTCATTGCTTTTTCCCAGATTCTAGGATACTGCCCTCTTATTCATGACCATGCCCAGCCACTCCCAGAAACACAGTGCATACGTAACATGCTTGCCTGGAAGGTGGGGATAACTGTTTGTTATGAAAATTAAAATTATCGCTGAGACCACTCTATGTTTTCTGTTCTTAATATTTTAAGAAAGCTGTGTTAGTTCTGGTTTAATATTTGTTCATCTTTTCTCAGCAACAGAAGCTCTCCTTTTACGTGAACATAAATAAAACCTTTTCAGAGTAATGATGTTTGCATGGAGGGTGTGTTAACCTACAGGAGAGTGAAGTAGGTTTACATTCAGAGAACAACATGTTCATCAGCATTATTCCCTCCCCACCCCACTCTCCTATGTGAGACTTTTTCCTCTTTTGTTTCGATTTGAGCAAGGTGCCAGTTCATTACTCTCAGACATTTAAAATACATCAAGTGCAAGTAATGCATCAGGTTTTTTTCTTAAATGTTTTTCTGTTGGTGTGTTTCTACTGTATTTTAAACCTGATTTTCCCTGTCAAGATAAATCTTGCCTACAGTAATATGAGCACAACTCTAGTTTTATGTTTCCTTGCAGCTCATTCTGAATTTAGCAAGATCCTGGCTACAGGGTATGACTAACCTCTCCAGCCATGCCAAGGGACTCCTATGAGACCATTGGAGAATCTGATTTACAGCCCTAGGAGAAAGTAGGAAATCAGACCACTACTTAAAACTTCGGACATGCCAGGCATGAATTGTCTGACCACACAGACACTTGAATATCCGTAAGTATGAGGCAGATCTGGAAAGATCCAAAAGCTGCTTTGCCTTAAACCTGCCTCTTTCTTATGGTCTGTATAAAGGGACCATTAATACGACTAGCTCAGAGGCAGCCCTCTACCCTGTAGGGATCTTCAGTCCAATGAATGAGCTTCCCATCTTCCATTTTCCCAGACTGCCACTCTTGTCATTTACCTTCATGGAGGAAATTGTTGTCTTTTAAAGACCTGAAAGCTGAAAACAGAGTCCATCATGTCCAAAGTGTAGCAGCTTAAAGAGAAGTTCATCAAATATTGCTGTCTGCTCATCTGATTGACAGCTTCAGCCAACATATTCTGGCTTGAATCGGCGGGGTAGACCTCCTTATTTCCCCATATCAGTTTCCCCCAGGTCAGTGTTTGGCCTGTCAGGGAAGTAAGGAAGGAGCTAGATTTGCTCAGAGATATAAGAGAAGATTTCAGGAGCCATTACTGCCAGGCTACCTCATCTCATACTTCCTGTTTTCGTATAGCTACCAAGCAGCATGCTCCGCTTCCAGGCACAGCTGATGGCAGGGCCAGATCCATCTTATTAGGTACTGAGGGGGTCTGTGCCCTAGCTGGTTATTCTGCATCTTCTACCTGCTCTGACAGAAGAACCAGGGAAACCTTTTCTCCAAGTTGCACTGTAGGAATCTGTCTTCTACAGGACTTCACAACAGCTTTGGCACCATGAAGTACTGGTGAGTCTCACCTTTAAACTTTAGTGTCCCCTGTGAGATTTCTGTTTCCTTTCCTTTTTGCACATTGTGGTGATTTTGTATTGCTGTTGAACTGGAGCAGGCTTTGGACTGGACAGGTACACACAACGCTTTTTGCTTTTACTGTGAGTAAAAGCCTTAAACAGTTTAGCCAACACATGTCTTCTCCAGAGAAATGCCTCATTGCCTGACTGTTTCATTTTGATGCCTCGTAGCCATGAAATCTGTTGGGAGAGCACAAACAGTTGTGATTACCTGGCAGCTCTAGGAAATGGCACAGAGACAAGATCTGTCTTTGAGATAAAAGTGCTGATTGCAGGTGGAGGCTGCAGGCAGATTTTTGAAACTTCTCCATTGCCTTTAGGCTCTCAGGAGCATCAAAGGAGGGGATGCCCTGCCTGGCTGCCTCTGTGAAAAACAGGGATTTGATACTGCTCTTTTGCTCAACTAAGAGTCATTGGTTTTGCTAAGCTAAATAGGGTTGGGAGTGTCTGCAAGTGTGATACCATTTTTCTTCCTTAATGTAACCACACTGCTATACAGATTCTCCCAATAATATTGAAAGTCCTTGGTACTGTATATATTGCACATGCTCCTTCCAAGAAGAACGTCCTGACCTGCAGTCTAAATACTCTACAGAGGAAGTGTGGAGAGGTGCACATAGGGAATTTTGCACCATGACAAACAGAAAATATATCCAAAAGAGTCAAGTTTTGGAGCATTAAACCACAAATTACTCCCATCTGTAGCTGGGATAGGCTGCATTTGTGCCTGGTTATTTTGCAGCACAGTTCACTGGGACTACAGGAGGCACTTTCAGATGTTGTTTCATCAGTGGAAACCCAGGGAAGTGTTACTTCCCAGGGTCACTATCTCATCATGCTCTTCTTAGACTGGGTTTGGAAGACCAAACTTGTAAAAACCACTGTTTCCTTGTTTCTCTCATCTCTGTCTTTTGCCTTTGAGTGTATTAGTCCATGTTGCAAGGCCTTTCATAGGCACCAAGATAGGACATGACATCAAGTGTGGGTTTCTCAGCAAATCACTACTCATCTTAAGATCTATTCACTCTTCTTTGCTCCTGCATACTGTTCCTTTCTTTCCCTTGAGCTTCCTTAAACCCCCTTCAATTCTTTTCCCCAATGACATTTTACCCATCAGGCTCAAGCTATTTATTTCTGGACTGCAAAAGGCCTTACACATTCTTTCTTTCACTTTTTCCTCTCTCTCTCTTCTTTTCTGCTTATTTTCCCCCCAAATAACTTTCACCATTAGAGCAGATGTGCACAATCAGATACAGCCCCTGCCTATATATCTTCACTGTGCCCAAATGCATTTTGTGATGCAGGCACATGGGGAAGAGCATCCAGTCCTGCAGGAAACTCCCACACTGCAAACTCTGTGGGAATATAAGTGATTCCTGGTGTCTTTCTCGTGCCATGTCGTGGTGGTGAGTCTTGTGGTGGGACAACTTATAATACCTGGTTGTTATGCCCTGTTTGATTTTGAAGAAAGCCATAGTCAAGCAGCTTGAACTCAGAGAGAAAACCAGGCTGCCTGTGCATACCTGCCCACTGCAGACCTGTGCTGGGCCTGTGTGCTGCTTTTTGACCAATTGTGTATAATCATGGCAAGGATATGGAGCTGTGAAAAATCAGGACTGAATAAAGGAAGTCAACTGCTCAACTGCCCTTACCTCACTGCATGGTCACTGAGGATTCAGCCCTTGCTGTGGCTGGTTTGCTTTCATTTGTGCCTAAGTTTCCAGATAAAACAGCACCAAGAAGCAATGCTAGAACAGGGAACACTGCTCTCTTTTAGTAGCCCAAGTCATTATTAAAAAGGAGAGGAAAAAATTGTACATTTATGTGGATTCTCTTGGATTTGAGACCTAACGTAGGTAGTACTCAACTTTAAATTCAACTGTCCTGGAAAATATCCTCATGAGATTTTTGGAACAGGAAAGTCAGAGATATTACAAAATGGATTATTTGCTTGAGATTTCTACCACTTCTGGGCAAAACTCCCATGACAATAGTCGTTCTTGTGAGTATTCATCCGTGTCTGAACAAGAAAGAAAATATGTTCTTGAAACTTTATGTCTCTCAGTCAGATCCACAGTGGAGTGACATATATGGAAATCTATTTCTGACACTGCATGAAGACTGAAAAGTTAAGCAGGTTGGACAGTGTGAGACATTTTTTACCCCTTGTCATATCTGCAATGTCTCATTGTGGCAGGTCTGCTACCTGGCACAGGGAAGAACCTCAGTGCAGAGACCGCATGGTGGAACACAATTATCAGTCAAGATAACTGGTCCTTTGCAGCCCCACAACCAGTATGACTCTGCAGTGGAGGGCATCGCTTCTGTATGTGCTGCAGTGCCCCATGAGTGAGCAAGAGACTGGACCAAACAGCCAGTTTCTGGCAGCAGAGATGGCTGAGATGGCCACAGTTCAACATATCATTACAAACTAATAGGAGAAAAACAGTATTCTTATCCATTTTCGTAAAAAGGAGAGGGAAAAATGCAGTCATGTAGCTGCATTGTGTGAAGTGTTCAGGTACTCTGAGTTCCAAGGATGATGGGCTTTTAAGCAGCATCACCAGCTCCTGCCTATGGGGTGTGAGAGGGTTGCTCTGTGACGAGTCGAGCCTTGGGGGACTGTGGTGTGGGCCAGGTCCTCACTGCTGGTCACTGCCCCACAGCCCCGAGCAGGCAAGCAGAGCTGAGGGGATGGTAGCAGCAGGTCCCATCTGTAAGCTAGGGAAAGGGCCGGAGGCAGAAACACCTATAGGGACCCAGGGACGAGCCAAAGTGGGCTTGAGGTGGTGCAAGTATCTTCCTGAGAGATGTAGCAACCTAAAAAAACAGGACAATATGCAAGACCTCCCCCATAACAACAGGGGAGGAAATTCTGACACCAGGAAATCCTGCTTGGACCATGCAAAAAGTTGAAGATCTTGGGCTGTGGGCAGAGCTACAGCATTACATTGTGGCATCCAAGTGGTGTTCTCTGCTCCCATCCCATGCCCCTGCTGCTCTCTGCCTATGTCTCCTGTCTGTGAATATAGCCTGTCAGATCTTTTTCTGCACATTTATGCCAGATGGGAAACCCATTGAAGCCACACCTTTCACCAAACCCATTGGTAAGATCTGGTCAAACCAAAGCAAGGACTCCTAGAAATACTTTACTGCCTGTGAAGCTTAAACACATGATTATGGTACAGCATAAAGTGCAGGCATCTTTGATGTGGTCAGGAATGGGGTTCCACACCTCTAAATGCCAGATGTGTGGGGATTTATGCTTAGTTCCACTTTTCAACCAAAGGCTAGGAGCAGCTGCTTTCCTCCAACCCAGCTCAGTCCTCTCACCAGCAGCATCATGCACAAAGCAACGGCCAGCACCCTGGGATGTGAGTGCTGGGGACAGAGGACTTTGCTTGGAGCAGAGCACATACAGCTATGGTGTCACCATGGTGGCAGGTGACACACACTTGCAAGGCCATGCTGCTCTGATGTCTGAACACAAGGCATTCACTGGGCACTTTCCCCAGGGAACATTCCAAAATTTCTCACTGGCTTTTCCCAGCAGGAATGAGAGGGGGGGAGGTGAGGGGTGATGCTTCTGGCAGAGGAGCCATCCAAGGCACTTCAACAGGGTCAGTGGGTGAGAGGTTTTTTTGCAACCAGCTCAGATAACAGAAATTGAAGACTGCTGATACATTAAGAAACAAACAGGCATAGTTTTCATAAGGATGCTAGATATGACCTAAGGTATGCAAATACCTTCTGATGCAGAGAAAAAGATTTCTGGAGACTGTGGAGGTGTAGGAGTTGGCAAATTATGCAGCATTATGGAATAATACTCTTTGTAAAAATTGAGGAACAACAACTGTTAAGCATGTCAGTATTTGGGGAGGCTAATTTTCAGAGCAAAGGAATAGAAAGCATCCCTGTCACATACACAGAGAGGAAAGGAAGTGAAGGCAGCAGTGAACAGGTGAAAGAGCCTCATGTTGTTATCCATAGGAGGACAAAAGCACTAAATCCTTACTTAATCCATGCAGAGTTACTTAATATATTAGAAATAGTGGGTGTCAGAGGTGATTTAGAACAGTTACAGAGGGTGAGTTGAATTATAAGGTGAACGTTTGAGGTTTTTAGACTTATTTGCAGGAATAAAACAAGTAGTTCTTTTTCACAGTTCTTTCTCTTTTTTTAATTGGCAAAAAAATGCACACCACGAACTCTTCCTACCATCATTGATGTGATGTCCTTTAAATCCAGAGGGCGAACCTTGACCTCACTCTTGCTCCCAGTGCTTACCCTGCAGAAGCCCCCGGCCCGCTTACCTAACCCCTGGCTCAGCCACTACTCAGGACTCATGCATCTCGCAGATTCTCCCTCAGGCTTAATCTCCTGCCCTCACTGCCTCTTTCCTCCTAAAGTATAAGCAATGATCTGATTTTCCATCTTCATAAAGCTGGCCCTTGTTTCCCCTGCTTCTTGACCTTACTTTATTATACTTTGTTCTCTAGACTCAATGTGGGACTCAAGTCTTCTTCTCTAACTACACCCTTGTTCTTCCCAGTCCTTTGTTTGCCTTCTGGGACTGCTCTGCCTCAGGTTGTTAATGACCTCTGAAAGACTCCACCTGTCTAGTTTCATTTATTCATGTTCATGCTGACAAATCTCAGACCAATCCAACACAACCTTACAGTAATCTCGTATTAAAGTGGACCTTGGGCAACCAGCTCTAAGAGGCCTGCTTGAGCAAGCAGGTTGGACACTAAAGCACTTCAGCTTTAGTGTGGCATTTCACTAGCTGAAATATTTGTCTTCAACCCCAGGATGGAATTAGTTTTCCTGCCTAAGCTGGTCTAGGAGGATAGGATTTTCTGCAGGCCTTGGAGGCTGGACACACTAGAGCATCTGACTCCAATACTCTAAGATTTGGGGGCTCTCTGAGGTGCATATCCACACCTAGGGCTTAGGAAGTCTCACCCCCATGTAAGGCAGTGGAAGGCAAGTTTTATGTGCCGGTATTTAAAAGAGGGCAATTCAAGATGCTCTGTGTGTATCTGAGACAACTGCACTAGGCTGGCAATAGGGAGTGACTACACCCTTCTGATGTGGCCACTGTATTTGAGGAAGCAGATTTTTGAGCATCTCAAATATCACTGGAAGCCTCTGTTTAGGCAATTGATACAGTCAGTTTATCCCTGAGAGTAAATTGTCCTCCCACTGACTGAGAATACCCAAAGGTAGCTCCTTTCATTACTCCAGATGACCCAAGGTTCTTGAGATACTTGTGCAGGCTGACAGACATGACAGCAAGCCTGGGAGATCACAGCTGGGACACCAGCAGGGTGCCTACCGCATCTCAAATGGTGCTTCTTGTCCATGTGTGAGCAACTGAATCACTCTGGAAGTAACTTTGCTAGAGTGAGCTGCATCACTCTGTGCTCCACTGGCTCTATTGAACAGGCCCTCCTTGAGTGTAATCTGATTTTAAACAAGCATCTTAAATGATGGCACCTTGATTTATTCTGGAGCTGAATTCTGTCCTTAGAGTTGGTGGTCTGAATGTAGCCCTGTGGTTTTCTGTAGAGCACTTAATGCATTTCGGGACTTAAAATCTTAATAATAATGGGAGTGTAATAGTACGAATGTAATAATGTCATTATTCTCATTTTAATTAGCTAATAATGTAGTCCTACTGGTTCTTCTCTTTCTGTGGCTTGGTAGTAAACAAAAGATGGGATTCATTTGCCCTCCAGAGCTTAGTTGTGATAATATTATGTATATTTAAATGACATTTATATTACGTACATATAAAAATGTCATGTTGCTCACAGTAAGAAACAAAAAATATCAGAGGTAGGAACTAGAAGATGCTGACTAAAAGCCCTCCGGAGCAGCAAGTTTGGGTTCCTGTTTGGAATAAAACCAATTCATTTTCTGTGTTCCACATGGTACCTTCAGACACACGGAGGAATCCTTCCTACTGCCGTGTTAGCCAACCTTGGCTGTCTCAGTGTCCCTGCTCTCGGCTGCTCAGTGCTTTGCTGGCTTTGTTTTTCCTAAGCCTTGGCCAACAGCACTGCTTGGCTGGGATTTACTAGCAGAGTAATTTTCTGAAAGCTAAGGAGAGTGGAGAACCTAGCTCTGTCTGTCCTCATGGTTGGTCCAACAAGAGTTGCTCCTGTAGGAGGACCAACTGAAATATTTTTTCTCCAATTTCATCTCTGCCAGCTCTTATTTTTCATGTTCTATCTATGCTATAACTTAGTTGATGCAGCAGGTGTTTTTTAAATAAAGGGAGAAAGATATTGCTTTCCTGTTTATTTTGTGTTTGATAACTTCTAGGTGGATAGATTCTGCCTATGCCATCCTTAATAGAAACTGGATTTGAGAGATTTGTTGTAATATCAGAGGATCAGGTGTTAAAGAAGGGCTAGTCCTCCAGGGAGCCTTAACCCTTTGCTCATCAGCAGGGCTGATCTTTGCATATACGCACACTCAAAGTTTCCTGAAGAAACCCACACAACTGATCAAATGACAAATAATTAGTTCGTCCTTCAAAATCAGGGGGTGGGGCAAGGGTAGTGGGTTCATTTATTTTTTAAAGGAACACTGATATCACCCACAAAATGTCAATAATTTGCATCAGCTTGATTTACAACCAGTGCAATTACCTGTTAATTTTCCTCACAATTTTACTTTTGGTTGTGGATTGGCAAATGTGGGGTTTTTTACATGATCACGTAATGATAGAGTTTGTTGCTGTACAACAAACCCTTGTGACCTGGGACATGAGAGCAGAAAGAGGACAAAATCATATTTGCCTGTTTCAAAAATCAAAATTTAAGCTCAAATAAAGAGCAGCTTCCAGCAGTGATTAGTGTTTTAAAGCTGTCTATGCCAAAGTTACTCTGAGTCTGTTCGTTCAGTTTGGACATAGACCTCAAGCAACTGATACTCCCCTATACCTCTCCAAGGGCAGAGTTTGAACTTTTTGGCAAATTCTGACTTTAAGTGAGATTTTAAGGATCCTCTTGCAACAGCCTACTCTGTACTGGGCTGTGGCGCGTGTTTGGCAATGTGGCCTTAGGTATGTGATAGGCAGCAGGAGCAGGTTTTACTCTTTTCTGCTGTAGTGGGAAATATCTCCTGCTCTGTCCTTGGCAGGTGGAGGGGCAGAAGGAGAGCTGGCTGGGTGGCAAAAGTGCTGCAGGAGGTGAGAAGGTGGTACAGGGGCAGTGGAAATGTCAGGGTTCATAAGGGTACTCACTGCCAGGTGAGAGGAGGTGTAGGAGGAGGTGAAGATATACAGAGCTGAGAAGGGGCAGAAATGTTTCAGGCGGTGGGGGCAAAGAAAATTGTTGAAGTGGTTGCAGAAAGAGCAGCTGCATTGGTAGGGGAATTGGATGGGGCACAGTTGGTTCTGACGTATGGCAGATATTGACAGCAGTGAACAAATGGACCAGGAAGAGAAAGAGTCACAGAGGAAAGACAACAAAAGATGGGGAGCCAAAAGTGACGAGGGAGGCTGAAGTGGCACGTATAGAGCAGGGAACAACTTGGATATGGGAAGAAGGAAAACAAGAAATTGATAGGGAAAGATGGAAAGAGGAAATATGAAACTGTAGCTACATTTCACAATGTTTCTCAGTGGCTCCAGGAGGATTATGGTGTGCCACTTTCTACATCCAGCACTGTCTGTATTTCCAAGCTAGCAGACACTCTGGGGACAAATGCCTGCTAGTGGTTTGCATCGCTGCTAGGTGCAACATCTTCCATGGTGCTTTTCTAAGAACCAGCAATTTGATCTCCACCAGCGTCCTATATCAGTCTCCCTTTTCAGGTTTAGGCATAAGCAGTATACAACACCCCCCAAATCATCAACATCGCCATTTCAAGTATGCAGTAGTAGAAACATGGATCTAACCAGGAGACGAGGAGCATTTGATTTACTGAAAAGGCCTAACAACTCAGTGTTTCAGAAAGAGGTAGAGAGATGGCTGCCTGGTTTATTTTATTTCACCCGTTAACTTTCTCCAACATTGATATGCTGCGAGTTATTTTCTATCTTTCCCTCATAGACTGAAAGTTTGCAGGTGTTATTTCCTTTTCCTCAGAACCACATTTTCATATTGAGCTTCAAGGGCTGTATTTTAAACTAAAGAGGAACACCAGTGCAGTTTTCATTAATAAAATATCAGTGTACATGGTATATAGGTCGCTACCGGCAAGGAGAGAAATGACTAAGCAGGAGATACACTTTTATTTTTTATATTCTTATTCTAAAATTGACCTGACAGTTTCTAGCTATTCCTTGGTGACAGATTTCAAACTATTCAAACAGATAATTTTCAGCTCTTGCATTCTCTTTGGAACTTTATGCAAAAATTCTTCCACAATATTTAGCATGTCAAAAGCTGTCTAACAGCTCCAAGCCTTGCTTGTAAAACATGTGCACACAAAAATGTAACAAGATTGTGTTTTGGCAATAAGCTTAAATCTCAAAGAAACATTCCAGTACCCTGATTAATTAAAGACAACCCAAGTGTTACCTCCAGCCTGCACTGGTACGTTGTTAAGCAGCTTAATTAATGCTAGGACATACTGAAACAAGAAAAGTATTTTGGATTTTCAGTTACTAAGGGAAACATAAGTGTTGTCTGTTAAATGCTTTGGCCTTCTTTTCTTGTAGAAAATATGCTTTGTAACTTCCCCATATGCTCCTGCTGTTCTCTTCCTGATGGATGTTGCTATGGAAGCAAACTGGGCAAAAAAAATCAAACAGCTAATAATGTTTCTGCGAATGATCGCACAGGTGGAGCTGAAAAGTACAAATGACACAAGTGAGTTAAACAGGGATTTGAGCTGCAGCAACAATTTGAGGGCAAGCATCAAAACATTCACACTTGTCTTTCTTTCCGCTTTACATCTATTTAGTGTGATTCCAGACCTCTGCAGGCTGTTGAGGTCTATCTTGCCATTTATTGAGTAAGCTTACTGAGAAAGTTTCAGAGATGCCCTAAAACACTGGATTAAATAGATGGAGGTTTAGAAGAAGAGGGAGAGCAGGGCCAGGTACACTGTTAATATGGGTGGGATTGTCTTGGAGAACAGAGGTCCCTTGAGGCTATGAGATAACGAACTTCTGTCTTTCACTCAACTTAAAAGTGATCCTCCAGTTCCACATCATATTTGAACATCATTATTGCAACAGGGGAGGGCACACATAGTGGCTGTTGGAGGGACAAACGTGTAACATGACTTTCTCATATCCCTTCAGAGGACTATAAGCTTTTTGATATAAAGTGTACTCCAGAAGTATATGCGGGTGAGGAGATGCACCATCATGTCCACATAGAGCATCTAGTTAAGTACTGAAATTGAGAATAAAGACAGCCAGGGAGTGAGAGTGATATAGCTTGCACCTGGCGTCTCTGCAGGCTCCTGGTCAAGGCCAGCCAGGCTGGCAATGTGTCTCCAGGGCACAAAATAGGTAGCTACTCTATTTACTGCTTGCTTGCTTTTCAATCATGTTGGCTGCTGTTCTCCCTGACTCTGTGACACTGAACTTTTCTTTAGCTTTTCTGAGTCTTAGGTAAACTCATGCATATGGATTCATTTCAGGCTGGCTCATACTGTTTAGCCCTGTGCCCAGACATCCATTCCTCTCTCTTAACAGCTTACAGCCTGTGGCTTCTCCCGAAGACCCCTTCAGGCATGTTTTAAAGTGCGACTGGAGCAGCTCGATTGTCTGGGATGTGTCAGATGGCTGTGGACTTCCTCTTGTCTGCAGCCTGCTCTGGTAGGACCAGCGTACTCACCAGGCCTCCTGAGCCCATCCTGCAACATGAGGAAAGGTAAAGTGTTTACTGTCAGGGCAAATTCAACTAGGGGCCATTAGTCTCTTTTTACCATCTTTTTAAGGTTTTCCAATCTGCTGCACACCAAAAATGTGGGATGTATTAGTGACATAGCATTGTGCTAGTTGGTGTGTTGGGAGCTGGAGTTCTCCCTCCCAGAAGAGGTCCATGCTGAATGCCCTGCTCTGCAAGTAGCTTTTCACTGCAGATGCTGCCAAGCAGAGGCTTGAGATTGGGTCTATCTCATGTACCAAACCAGAGGTCCACACTTGCCTGATTTTAAGAAATGCCCCCTTAAACGCCAAATCTCCTTGTGAAACTTTTAAGGAAAATTATTCACCCTGCTAAAACATTACAATGCAATCTTTTTAACTACTTGTAATCAGGAGCTGGATTTCAAGCCAGGGAATGGTCAGCTCCTCCACTCAGACACCAGCTATGTGTGGGCAAAGTACCTAAGTGGCTGGCTGACTCCTTCACACCCCTGTGTGCTACCATATGGAACAAGAATGAAGAAAAATAAGGATCAAAAGATGTGAGGATGCATTGAAGCCACCTGTAGCCCATATGTACCTAGAAGGTTCTGGAACACAAGTGCAGGTGAAGGTGCACATGTGTGGTCCATAACCCTAATCACATAAGCCTTGGCACAAAATTTGGCCCACCTTTTAGGAAGCGGATCATGGATCACCTAAGCCAAGCACCCTTACTTCTGTTAGCAGTTCAGCAAGTGAAGAAGTTAATGGGGAGAAACTAGATCCAAACTGAGAAGTTCGTGTAACTCATGTCCCATCACCACAGTCTTGCTCAGCAAAGGCGTATATGCAGATCCATGTAAAAGATTTAAATTTATATGTCTCATTTGCATTCACTGTATTTTTACACAGATGTAGATACACAGTTATCTACTTCTAACATTGGATTAAAAACAAATTTCCCAGTTCTTGGGGGGTCACAGACTGGGCTGTCCCGCTCCTTGATATGTGACAGCCCTGACCTGAATGCAGAAAAAATATGATCTAAGCTATTCCATCTTCTCACGTTGGTCTTGTGGAAGAATAATTGCTTACCTTTCCTTCTCTCCAAAAGAAAAAACTTTCTAGCTGCTTCCCTTGATTATTATATTTTTTCTGCTATGTGTGTGTTCTTGAGAGGATGGACAGTGCCTTGCATGTAACCATAGTCACTTGGTATTCAAGGGGAGTTCAGAGTTAGTGAGGCGCCTCTAGAGCAGCTGCAAAGGGCCTAATATAAATATGAAGAGCTGCCGAGATTCATGATTGCACCTGGCTGTCCTGCTGCTTTACAGCCACTGCAAATTAATTCTTCCTGCATGGAACAACTAAGTCAAGTCACTTAAACTAGTGGCCTCGTGCTGTCCTCTTAGGAAAAGAAATAGATTATCTGCACTATAGAGACCTAGCCCTGTGCCAGGGGAGTCACTCAATACTTTGCTGTGACCTTCCATGGGTATTGGAGCAAACCAGGGAAGAAATATCAATTTAAAGTTCAGCTCCTGTATAACCCTTGAGAAGGTTCAGTTACTGTCCTTTGGACCAGAATTCCCTGGACACACAAAGGAAGCACGCAGATCTGCTCCCCTGTCCTGGCAGAGCTCCAGGTGCAGGAGAGCAGAGGAAATACCTATATATGTTTCCATTGGTTTCACTGGAGCATGCTGGCTGCTGCTGGAACAGCAGGAGAAAAATGACATAACCTGTTTGGAGAGGGACATCACTCAAATCACAAACACTGCTTAAGAAGCTGCCGTTGAATGTCTGGCGCCACAGCTGCACCCTTGAAGCCCCATTGCAGTAGGTGCTGTGCAAGCTCTTGCTCCCACCAGGAGCTCCCAGCCGCACAGCCGCGCTGCCATCACACAACGGAAAGTGCCTGCCATGCCATGTAGTATTAATGGAGAGATCACCCTCTTTTGCTTTCTGAAGTGTCTGATTTATAGACACATACACCTAAAGCACTACAGAGGCCCTGTGCAGAATGACAGTGTTTGTGGCGCAGTATTTCTAATTCCTGTGATGTATGCAAAGCTCTCAAAATGCTAACTTTTTATTTCAGCCTGAGAAAGAGAAATATATTCTGTCTGGACTGGAGACATCATCATTAGAGTTAATAGTGTTGGAGAGAAAAGTCTCAGTTGTTCTTCTGTCCTGTGTCATTGTCCTGGATATTCTTACTCTGGGGAGACAACCCTTCTGAGATGTTGGAATAGACCAAGTGGGCCTTATTGCTTGTGTGAGCACCACTGAAATATTAGCAACTCTGCAGTGTGCCAAGTATGTTGCCTTCCAGGTCATTTTGCAGCAACTCACCATACATTACTACTCCTTCAAATGTATCTTTAGAGAAAATCAGTGGCAGGCAGTTAAGGGAGTTAAGAAAGAAAAGTCCTGTGTTAGACTGCTCCACTGAGGTCCACAGTGATATGAGGCAAGGTTCAAACTCAGCTGTAGTGTCTGGAACATTTCACTAACGTCACAAGAAACTGATAGCAAGCGGTATAAGGTTCTTTCTACAGGACTTGAGAGGGCCCATCTACTTGTACTGGCTGTGGAGGAATGAAACAATTTGAGCAAGACATATCCAGAGCTCTCTGCGGCTTAGCAAAGATAAAAAAAGAGGGCAACAGATAGCTGAAAAGATGGGAAAATAAGACAAGAGAGTCAGGCAGGGTCTGAAAAAGGAGAGGCGGTGAGATTTATTTGGTTCCTATCTAGAATGTTTTTCCAGGACCATTGGGAGGGGAAATTTCCAGCAATACTTCTGGGGATGGTGACTCAATCACTTCCCTAGGCAGCCTGTTCTAGTGCTTGACAAACCTTTCAGTGAAGCAATTTTTCCTATTGTTCCATCTAAATCTCCCTTCGTGCAACCTGAGGTCATTTCCTCTTGTCCTACCACTTATTACTTGGAAGAAGAGACCAACATCTACATCACTACAACCTCCTTTCAGGAAGTTGTAGAGAGCGATAAGGGTCTCCCCTCAGACTCCTCATCTCCAGACTGAACAATGCCAGTTCCCTCAGCTGCTCCTCATAAGACTTGTTGTCTAGGTCATTCACCAGGTTTGTCACTCTTCTTTGGACACACTCAAGTAGTTCAATGTCTTTCTTGTAGTGAAGTGGACCGGAGGGGTGGGTGAGAATCCCTCAGATTTCACACTAGTTCACTACATCGTGGTTAGAAAGGATAGTGTTGGGTTGTCTGCGTCTCCCTCTGGAGTTGCTTTGCCCTCTACAGAAGCCAAGGAGAGACAGAATGTCTAAATCAAACCATCTGTGTCTTAAATGGCATTAATTAGCCTGCAGCCTTCCCCACCCAGCACAAGGGTCCAGCTGCTCAGGGTGGCAGTGTAAAAGTTTCTCTCTAATGCCGGTGGCAATCATCTTTTGGCTTGGCACAGGTTTACTTTATTTGCAAAAGTAAAAATGCTATTATTGCTGGCCATAAAATTATTCAGCCCTTTTATACGTAGCTATAGTAGTTGAAGTGCTCCACTGATTTTCAAGGATACAATCAAGGATTTGTGTGCAAACAATGCATAATATATACTTTTGTTACTCACATCAATTTGTCTGACAAATTTGCGGCCACTATGAATTTGCTGTTTCTGCAGAAGTGACCTCAGAAAAAGCAGTTACGAAATACACATTCTGTCTTCTGTCTGAATGCGTAGTTTCTTCATCATCCCTGTCTTCTTAAATGGAATTGTATAGAAACCAGGCATGAGTGAATTTTGTTGCAAATAAAATTTCAAAATCTTTAAAGAAATCCCCTATAATTTTTTGAAGAAGAATTATCCTTGCTTTTCAACTACTTAATCAAACTAAGATGACAATGCCATCTGCCTGGCAAGAATTTTTACACGTGATTTAATATTGAAGAGAGGATGAATACTAGAATATGTGTATATTGCTACAAGGATCAATATATCAGGTGAATGCCCCAACTCCACATGTTTACAGTTTTCTTTGATTTTCCTGGCACCAGTTTAGCTGCGGGGAAAAATTTAAACTAGAACTCATGCTCCTGGCAAAGACAGAACATTGTTTATGGCATTGTACATGGCATAGAATAAAAATGTATCCTGTTAAGTGTCTGCACTTGCATTAGTGGAATCACGACAATAAGGGGCTGAGGAACTGAACCTTGTTGGAATTTTTCACTTATGACACCTCACTCTAGACAAGTATTTTTTCTTCTATGTTATTTATTAATAAGAAAACTCCTAATATAATATGTTGCAGCTATTTCTACATCATGGAGATAAGCAGTTGAAGTTTTTTCTTAATTCTGACTAGGATGACAATGTTACTGCTCCATTTAAATTTGATGTTCAATCTGTATAACTGTAGAGGGATAAGAAAATTCCCATTAAGAAATTATAAATGGACAAGTCACAGAGATGAAACACAAATTCTAAAACTAATTAATTCATTATCTTATCCTAACTCCCAAAATGACTGTATTAATTGCAGCCTAATTCCTAGTGGCTGGGACAGAGGTGACATGTATCCTTGGAAGAACTGAATGACAAAACTTTTTGTGTTTGTACAGCTGTCCCTGAATAGCCTTGCTCAGAAGGCAGCGCTCAGCAGTAAAAAAACAACAAAGTACTTCTGAGCTGCAGCAATAAGATTTTTTTCTTGAGTTATCTGGTGACCTTACCTGTTCACTCTGGCTTCACTCAGCCTTCAAAGCGCTAAAATGAGTTCAACACACATGCTATTTCTATAATACTTCTCACAGAACAAATGTGCTGTCGAGCATGTTGTTCAAGTTTCCATATCTCTTTATAAAGCCATTCCCTGCCTGTGAAAACCAGCCTGTGTTCATCCAGATATGTAAGCCATGTCTTGCAAGCGTCACTCTTTCCTGCCAGCGGCACTTGTTTGATGCTGTGAATACCCAGGCACCAAGGAGCTGCAACATGCTGGGTAACCACCAGCACCACAACTAGTTCCTTCTTCTTTCTCACCCAGTCCAGAGGTATACATTTTGGAATCTTAGGCTTATTTGATAACCTCTGAAGAGTGAGGAAGAACAGTCTGACATTTTGCTGGAAGAAATCCAGCACAGAAAGGTTCCAATCAGGTAACTGAATTTTACAGCTAAGCAGGCAGAAGTAGGTCAGGCCTGATGCTATTTGCAGACGGCTTTTCCAGGAAGGGGGGTGAAGGCTAATCAGCACCAGGGTTAAGGTT
The DNA here is from genome assembly GCA_033556795.1 of Tapera naevia. Classification (NCBI taxonomy): domain Eukaryota; kingdom Metazoa; phylum Chordata; class Aves; order Cuculiformes; family Neomorphidae; genus Tapera; species Tapera naevia. The sequence goes on along the minus strand of JAUMJJ010000108.1, from coordinate 2,403,431 downwards.
AACGTAGACACATATGGTGGGTGCCAGCTTGCCCATTCCCAAGCTGAGGTTTGTATTTGACCTTTCCTGGTGATGCCTGCATATTCTCAGAGTTTATTCTAGCATAAAGTGATACTAAGCCGTTCTTTCCCTATGTATTCCAGCTAGGTTATTGTTGCAAAGGCTTATTCTTTGTTTTACTCCTTCCTGCCCCTTGACATCCAGGGGAGCTCCATATAGTCTGTACCTCTCTATGAGGAAACTAAAGTTATATTTTATACTTTCCATGGGTTAATAGGCAGCAGTCATGGAAAAGTCATGTTTGGGATCAAGTCAGATTTGATTTAAGATCCAATTTATTATAATAAAAGAAAGTTTTCAGTCGTGCTTTTCTATTTGGCATATAATCGAAAGAGAGGTATTAAAACATGTCTCTTTCAGGAAGAGACATGTTCAAAGACACTAACCTTAGAAAACAGGCAACCTTAAAACATAGTGTGGATATTTACCTGCAGCAACCTTAAGCATCTGACCTTTGAAGGTCATGTATGTAGGCTTATATATAGCATTGAAGTGAATAATACCTGTATTAGCAAAGAACTATATTCAAACTGCCTTCCCCAGGAAGCTCAGTGTGAGGACTGTAATGCATTTTAATTCCAGAACAAGTGACTTCGATGGTTGTCCCACCAACAACTCCCTGCAGGTGTGGCCTGTTGAAGTGAGAACCCTGCCTGGCAGTTTCAGGGCAGCTCTTATTTTCTGAGTGTATTTTCTGGGATTCTGATGGTGATGTATCATTGTTGTGCATTGGGATTTGCTCTGACTATAGTGATAGCTTCCTGAGGCATAGTTTGCCCTGACCCAGAGATCACTCCTGTTTTTACCATGAGGCTCCTGCTGCACTCAGAAGACATGCCTTTAATGGGTCTGAACTACATTTTAGCTGAATGTATTCAAAATGAGTGAAGTGCAAATACATGAGTGTTGATTCAGGTGTTTGCAAGGTTTTACAAAGAAGCAGATACAAAATAAGAAAGCTGTAACTCCCAAGCAGGGTTGACAGATGGGCCATTGCCCTTCATGAATTGCTGCAGTTCCAATGTCAATACCAACTCTGTCCACTGCTTTGATTCGTTATGTCTTTCTCAGATGTCACTATGGTGGGTGCTTAAATAATATCCCCATTTCAGAAAGTTCATTTATATGGCATTTATATGGTGGAGACATCTGTCTCTTTCTTTCATGAGCCTGTGTTCTGGTTTTGATTTAGTGTATCAGGTCCCTTTAGTGCCAAGAAAACACCGTGCTCCTCTCTGGCTGATAAATTCTGATGATTGCTCTTGTTCTGTTTTCTTATGTGAGGAGACATTTTAATACTGCCTTCTCATCCATCAAACCTCTTCTTCATCTCAGGGACTCAGGCAACTATCTGTTTGGGAAATGATTTCTTGTAAGCATCATTTTCTAAAGGTGAACTCCTCCTGGCCATCGCTTTTAATCATATTTTAATGGCAAAGGGCTTGCAGAGACATTATGTAATCAAAAAGATGGCTTTGCATATCCTCCCAAGGGTTTGCCACAGTTGGACTCAGCCTACTTTGCCCCTCCCTTGCCTAGCAATCATGGAGAGGAGGGGAAGGATGCTCTTCACTTCAAGCTGTAAGTTTTTCAAGCTCAGAGTTGGCTGTACAGCAGGAAATGATTCCTGGAAACTGTGAGTCTCATCTTGAAAAGAGAAGTGTATTTACATTCATAACCACCAAAAGGATTTAATTTCTTAAAATGAGTCTGTGGTTCACAGTAAATAGCAATTTGTTTCTCATGTCCAGGGAACAATAAGATTGCAATTGCTTACTGTTGGCAGGAATCAAAGTTCTTGCCTTTGTCAGTAGGTCTTTGATATGCAGGAGCAGCCACAAAGACAGTGAAAACAGCCTTACACAACTTCTCTGCACCTGGGCCACCTCATAGGTGAGCAATTAGCAGCCTCTAGTTAAACGGCCTCTGGAGATTAGTGACACCAAACATTGCTGTTCTTAATAAACAAGTGAAGAATAAAGAAGCCAGCCTCTATTTTTCTTTTGTCAAGGCTCTGTTTCAGGCACTTTGAGTAAAGCATTTTTTTTTGAGTCTTGTATTTTCAAGTCAACAAAGTGTTTGGCCCAGGAGCCAGAGCTGGCACTAGCTTTTGGCCAGGAATTACAGAGAACGCAGTTGGTGTTAAACACTATTGAAAGAAAACCGAGTCTGGACTCTTTGTGCATTGGCCAGTGCTGGAGGAAGGACACCTGGCACTTTGGAGGTATTTTGCTCTTGTAGAAGGCATCACTGCATGAAGAGCAGTGAGTCACTCCTTCCCCACTACCTCACAAGTGATTGTTGAGGATTAGTGTGTCAGATGCACTTGAAATATTTTGCTGCTCCTTTCCAGAACCACTGCAAATGAAACTCTATACTTTATCCTTCTCTTAACCCCAGCCTGAATTTTAACCCTAAAGCTATCTGGGGACAGTTCTCCTCTGGCCGTTACCCAGACAAATTCCCACAGTCACCATTTCTGTAGCCTCTACTCTCTTTTTGCAAGCCACTTGCACCCTCACTGCTGCAGGATTACTGGCATTTCTTTCAACCCTGACCCTCATTGTGGGTTGAGAAATTCTCCCAGTCTTGCATTACACATACACACATACAAAATCGGAAGAAAAGGTCATTCTTTTCCTCTAGAGATAGGTCTAGAGAAGGGTTAGGATAAGGGCTGATGTAGAGCAGACGTTAGAAAAAGTTTAGGGTTTAAGTTACGTCTGATAGAAAGCAAGGAAAAGCTCCTGCTTTGCCCAAGGAACTACAGCTTTTGGAATGGTTCTTAGTGGCTGCCTTGCTCCCGAGATCACCCAAGGAAACTCTACTTTATAGCCCACTGCAAGGGGATGATTAATTCATAACAAATGAGGTGGTACATTCCCGTAAAAAAGAGCTTGTTTCCTGGTTCTCTTCCAAGTACAGATGAAGCAGAGACAGATTTATCATGCTCCCTTGTTAAGACTTCATCTGAACATTGGTCAGTTCTTCTTAAACCATTTTTCTTTCTACTATTTCTCTTTCCTGCCCCTGGGCATGAAGAGCTGCAGAGGGCACAAAGAAGGGGAGCTTGTTCACAACAGTACAAGGTCAGTGTAGCATCTGTCTGCCTCCTGACTGTGGGACAGGTTTGTGTGCTGTTTTACTGGAGCAAAATAGGTCTGGTATAGTAATGCTGGGCTGAATGCTCAAAAGAATGGTACTCCAAATACAGCAGTGACTGAGATGCTTATGTTGTAGCATCCCTGGGGATGTAAGTGTTTGGGGAGTAAAAGTTTCTCTTACGGTACAAACCTCTTCTCTGAGTGTGGTGGCTGAGGAAACAACAAATATAAATATGGAGAGTGTATTAATACGATCGCAACAGGTAGCTTCTCTTTCCCTCTAGATGCTGGAGAAAGGGAATCTGAGTGGAGAGGTCTCAGTTTTGTTAAATCATCTCCCAGAAGTCTGTACCTTCTGTTCATTTATCTTTGTGCCATCATTTTCTTCCATCTGCACGGGAGAGCAAGTGCATAGCCCTGAACTCAGCCTGATGACACAGTATAGATGGAATTGGAAAGGCAGCTATTGTTATGTTATATCTAGATTTCACTTGTTCTATCGGGCCAGCAGACTTGCTCTGGATCTCGTAAACAGGCTCCTTTGTTTTGTTTTTTGTTGTTTTCATAATACCCCATATGAGCTCTTTTGTTAATTACCACTGTGATTTTTTCCACTTACATCATAGTTTTTTTAATACTTCAGTTCTGAAGTACCATAAAACCTAGATTAATAGCATAATGGGAATTTGGAGAGCTGTAACATACAAGCAGTAGGTGTCCATGAAGCATGATTATAATACTGAGCTAATCAGCACTGCATTCAGTTGGCTAAATTCTCACCTTTTAAATGACAGTAAAAAAAAACACTCAAAAAAAATTAAGAATACTGCAAATACAGGGAAAAGTTGAGGTAAATTAATTTATTTCAGTTTGTGATATGTCAGTGCTGTCCCGTTGATTAAAGCCAGTGCTGTTATTGTACATCATGCTTCCCATTTTGTGCTAGTTTAAAGGCACAGACAGGTAACATATGGCTTCATAGCGGTGGCATTTAAAATGGGATGGGGAAAATGGTGCACAGGACCCATACGGGTGCTGGAGACTGGCACTCCCAGCCCTCTGCATCTCTGCAGGAAAAAACACTTCGTTTGAGAGCTGCTTCATCAGATTGATGTCCTCATGCAGGGTATGGATGATGGACGTCTTGAATTTGTGCAGAACTTCTCTTAAGTTTTAATTTTAAGTTAAGTCTTAGGTTTTCTGTCACAGGCTCCTTTAACCTTTCATGTTACATCACTACAGCAAACCTGAAAGCAGAACTACACACCAAAGTGTAAACTATATTTAAAAGGAAAACATTGGCCTCCTTGACCTGCTCCTTAAAGTTTTTCTCCCTTTTAATTTTAAATTTTGTGTCAAAACAGAGTAACTCCCAGAAAATGCCCCTCTTATCCTCTTGCTTTTTAAAGTATCAGCTATACTCAGGACATAATTGTGTGCAGTGGCCCTGATGAAGTTTTAGTTCTCGTTAAATAGAAACTTTGCCCTTTTAAACAGCAGTTTTATCTTGGTGGTGATGGCTAAGCCAGGCACCACAGACACTCTTTGGCTATTGCACTGATTCTTCACTAGCAATGTATTCCTGTCCCCACTCTGCTGCTCTTGATCTTTTGAGATTTTATTAGCAGGTCATCACTCAACATACCAACGATTTCTAAATTTGTTTTTAGATTTCCCTTTCTGGGCACAGAGAGACCCTTCAAATGCAAATATCCCTTGTGAGTTTTGATCACTCTGACCGTAAGTGAGGTGGCACAGATAAAACAGTCCTCAGGAATGTGTCCAGAACCTTCGTTTCAGCAGTTTCAGAACTCCAGTAATATAGGGCTCTGTTATAAAAATCAACTAAGGAAGCCTGGATTATTCATCACTGAGTGGAACACATCAAGAGAAAATAAAAATTGAGGCCTTGATTTCATCCACCAAAGCTGTCATGGTTTATTTACCGTCATTTGAATCTCCATTAAAAGGCTCACTGCTACTTCACCAATTTCTTTCTGTTCTGATTGTCTCATCTGCTGCTGATATTTGAGGCTTGGCTTGTTATATCTGAATTTGAAAGATATGTAGCTACTCAGAGCCTGGCAGTGTGCTAGCATTAACTTCTGCCCAACGGGCTTCTGCTGGTCCTTTATGGAAGATGAAAGCTGTTGAATCAACTTTAGAGGATTTCTGGATTGCACAAACCCCATCCTTCTGGCTACCCAAGTAATGGAAAAAGCCCTGCTCATGAAGGCATTGGAGGAGGGCTGCGTCTGCTGCTCTGTGACGACCACATCCAGAGCGGCTGTGAACTTTTTGAGCAGCAGTTTCTCATTTGGTAAATCTCAGATTTATGTAGCTATTTTCTTGTTTTAAAAGAAGTCAATACATATTCACAGTTTGACCCCCACTAAGAGCCAAAGTGATGCCACATTTCACTAGGAGAATATTAATGTTAGCAGTTTTTCAGCTCTCCTACTTTATTTTCAGGATGTCATGTCCCTTCATATTTAGCATGTACTGAGGGACCACTGGAATTCAATTACTGCCTGTCACTGCTGTTTATATTGATTTATAGATCATCCATTTTGACAAGTTCATCACCAAGCTTTAATATGCTTTAATAGCTTTATTGTTTATTAATAGTAATGCAGGGGTTCAATCTCCAGCCTGCATTAAATGTCAGCCCTTTCCTTCAGGCTGTGGAGGATCAGCAGGCAAGTGGCCATGACTGGGTGCTTGGCAGCACCCACCTCCCCGTGCCCAAACGCCACCGGCACCAATTCCTTTGATTAATGATCTCCACGGATTTCCTTCAGTGCTTCCAACAGGGAAATAAAAGGTTTATCTAACAGATGCTTGTCAGGAGGACTAATGTGCCTAGTTGAGCCAGCGGGGTTTTGGGGGTGCTGCAGGGTATGGAGTGCAGGCGCTGCTGGTGTTGCGGTGCCTCTGGGCACAGGGGAGCTTTGCAGCACACGACGTCTGTCTTGGCACACACAAACTGTGGTGTGCTCTAAAAAGGCACTGCTGCTGGCTGGCGTATCTGAACACGGTAATATAACCATGGCCATTATGGAGAACGTAGGGGTGAAAAGTATATGTGCATCATGGGGTGGGGACTATGGCAATATATGTAGAACTTTATAATGAGGGCAGGGTTCACTGGCAATTATTGCCTAGGAAACTTTCCATGGATCATTATTTTTCTTTCCTTTCTTGCCAGCTGTCTATTTGAAATATCAATTTACCATCAGAAAAATCCTCCTCAAAAGCAGGAGTCCCCAGGCACCATGGGTCAGGAATATTTCAATGGGACAATGCTGTAAGAAAAGAAGTGTCCTGAAGAGTAACGTAACACCTTATATTTTTTTTAGGCATAAGCTCTTGAATGCCATTAAGATAAATAATGAACAGCAGTACATTTCTGAGTATTGTCTACCTAAAAATACACAGGCCTGTTCTGTCAAATGAAGCTTTGGCTGTTCTTTTGTGTGCGGGTTTGTGTGTTTTCCCTGCACTGCTGCGAGCAACCCCTTTCAGCCCTGAGCACAGCGGTTTGTTTTTCAGGGCTGTTTGCAATCTCAGGGTGACTGCAAGAGAAAGCTGCTGCAGCACGGAGGTGCAGATTTGAGTTGTTTATCCAAGCCGGGAAAACATGAGGTACAAATCCTTTCCCAAAAAGCAGCCATCAGAGATTCAGGCTCTGTCATGCAGCGTCTGTGAGCTGCTGGCAATGGCAGCCGAGGACTCCTTGCTTTTAAGACCATTCCAGAAAGGTTTCTCCTTCTTGATATCTTGCTCAGCAGTGCTGAGCACCTTCAGAGGAATAAAAATATATGCTCATTTCTGCCTTGGTCGGCTGAATTTCCCCAGGAGCATTAGTTCATACATTCCTCTTGCCTTGACTAAAATGATGAGAAATGGATAGCACTTATACTCTATCTTTCTCTCTCATGCACACAAACACACATGCAGACATATTTAAAGAGACAGCTTCAAACATAAGTTACAGACCAGGAAAAACAAATAAAGGTGGTGTGGGTTTTTTTCCTTCTCTCAAATTCAGTTTTCGAAGTGAATTCAGCAGGATTTGCCACTTTGGCTGATGAGATGCGACCTGTTTTAATCACTGCTGTCCACTGTCAGGTTTGTCAAGCAATTTAGCTTCAGGTGCATAATGGCAAATTATTATAGAGACAGGATGATTTTAAACTTCTAGACAGAGGGAGCATTCCCAGAATCCATTACTGCCTGATTAAATTACCCATATTTCTGTGTGTGAAGGTTCTGTACAGCAGCATGTAATCCATGAGAGTAACTAATCATATCATATTGATTTAGATGCTGCTAGAATGGGAAATCTAATTGTAATACTGTGAAAGCTTCTTGGGGAATCTGTGCTAATGATTGCATTTGTAATCCCATTTGCAGGTGAAAGTTCTGAAACGCAGCTGTGAGATGAATAGCAATGACGCTGGTTTGGACACAGCTCTGCAAAACCAGGTTGCAAAATACGAGATGGGCAGAGTTTGTCCGGGTGACTTAGCAGCAAGTCTCCATCCTTATGATTTCCTCTATTGATACTTTCTGTAACTCATATGAAAAAGAAATGTGAGCACAGGTTGCAGCTAAAGGTGAGAAAGGTGACAGGATTCAGCTCCCTGTCCTGTTAAACTTCAGCTTTCATTACAGGAGCCAACACTGCTCTGAGCTTGGCTGTGGTTTTGCTGGGACACCACTTCTTTGCTATCCCTCTTCTTTTTTATCTGAGAACAAGCACATTTGAAAAGCACTTTTCACTCAGGGCAATGAAATGCTCACCTGCTTTACATTCTAATTCTTTATTGTTGCTTTATTATTTAAATAAGAATTTCTACAGTGCTTCTTCTGTGTACACTGATTGCCAGCATCTTGTTCTACCATGACCTTTCATATCTGTGCTCTGGTAACATTATTCTCCTCTTTTTTTTTTCTTTCTGGAGTATGTGGGCTGTTAACGTGAATTATATGAACAACTTTTCATCTTTATTCTTTGTGGTACTATGGCAGAGCTGTATAAATACAAAAACGTAACGTGATGAATTGTTTAGCTCACTTGCTGTCGTGAGATCTTTTGCAGCTGTTGTTTTTTCTCTTCTGTCTTGTTCATAAAGAAATACAAATAAACCTACTAAGGTAACCCTTGCATGTCTTGCACACGCCAGGCTGTGAGCCAGTTTGATGAGTGAGAAGGCGCAACTGCTTGGGGGAAAAACTGTTCATGAAGCTTTGATGAGGTCTCGAAATACTTATGGAAGTCAGACGCCAGTTCTGGACTGTGCCTGTGCAGCAAGCCTTTGTTTTGGGACACAGTCTCTGCAGCACACAGAAAGCCTCCTTTCCAACATGTGATGAGGTTTAGCTCATTTTCTCTCTATGGCTTCCAGTGGCATCTGATTTTTGAGGACCAAACAGCTGTGCCCCTTACAAATGAGGTCTTGTTTTGACTCTGAGTTAGTCCCTGCTTTTGGAAGATCATGAAGGAGATACCGTCATCCTTCCCTCGTGAGCTGAGTCTGAGTGGCTTTCACAGCCCTGTGCCCTCTTCTATTCACCCTGGAGACTGTGTCAGGGAACTGTCAATGGCTGCATGTACTGCTGGAGAGCACCAATCACCTGGATGACCACCATGTGGGATGAAGAGCAGGAACTGGGACAGGGCTTTTCCCAGGGACCCAGCCCAAAGCAGGAATAATGGCAATGGATATAAACCACAAATTTCATATACATCCTTCCTGCAGGTGCTCTGCAAACTCATCAAGTACTTCTGTGCACCAGAGCTCTTGTAAAGGAGGGTGGTGGCCCAGCTGCCCCTCCAAAGGATGTGACATCACCACTGCAGCAGCTCAGTGCTTCCCAGTTAGCTCTGTTAACCTGTGCTTTGTTTGAGCAGGGAAGAGACAGGATAAACCGAGTCTGTGGGCAGACATTGCCTGGCAGAGTTTAAATACTTTTTTTTTATTGTGAAATATTGGGGTTTTTTTTTGTTGCAGTGTATTTTTTTTTTGTGCAGTTCAGGTGTAGTTTAATCCCAGTCACAATAGAGATAATTTACATAATATGAGACAGGAGAAAACTCTGGGAGTTTAAAATAAACTGCTATATAGTTTAGTCATGAACAGACACTGCCTTTGTATTGGGGTTATCAACATAACTGCAAATTAGCTAACTGCAATCTCAATAATTTTTACAATATTCAACACTATATAGGAAAGCACTTTGCAAGAACGTTTAGTGGATGACTGTTATGCCGTTATTAAAACCCACAAGTATTTGCTCACTGTAGTGACCCCTCAAATTTTTAGATGGCATTTCAATTTGGGATAAACTACAGTTTGGTTCCTTGACACGTAAACAAAAGTCTATATGTCTTTAAAAATGTTGCTGTGGATTGTTAATGTTGGTCATATGGATTCCCAACAGTAATGGATCGCGCTTCTGCAAAGGGTCTGTGACCAGAGTCAGTTCAGCCTGAGGCAGGCATCGTCCCCTCCAAGCAGGGACCAGACAAGGCGGAAAGAAGCAAGCAAGCAGGCAAACCAGCCTCGTTCATGTGCTGTGATCCTGTGCTCAAAGACCACTGTAAATGTGTCAGTATAACATATTACACCAAAAATACACACAAATTTTAAGCATCACTGAGCTCTTCCAGGGGAACCATCCAGCAGCACCCCAGATATCTGCTGCTACTCGACAATGGGCAATAATAATAAGAGCATTTAATGAGATAATTTAAGTTAAATCACATTTAATACAAGATCATCAGATCCTACCTTGCTGTGAAATTGCAGCCTCATTTCCACCATTATATGAGATCTACTTTCCAAAATTCTGAGATTTCCCTGACAGAGATTTCCTTGAGGTTTGAAAAATGCAGAGCAGAGATAGAAAAGCTTTAATGAATGCAGTCTCTTCTATTCTATTCTATTCCTTTCTCCTCTTTTTTTTTTGAGAAAAATCAGTAGTGAGACTAGGAGTCTCAAAGTGATGCTGCCATCCATCTCACTACTTCAGTTTCTCTGGAGATTGCCTCGTGTCTATCAATGTCTAACTGGGTTGAGTTTTTAAGCTCATACGTTTCCACCAGTTTTACTGCCTCCTTGTCAGTTGTCAGGCTTGTGATCTGAGCTACCCTCTTTCTGATTTGATTCTCGCATTTCCCAGTCTTTGGTCTGCAATGCATTCCCAGTATGTGTTTGAGGACCATTTTCCATCATACATCGAAGTGGAGCTGTGCTCTGCGTGGATGTAACACGTCAGTGCTTGGGGTCAGATGGATGAGCCACACCATGCCCTGCCGAGCTACTCTGAATTGGACCCCCATGTCATTGTAGCAATTCCTAGCCTACAGATGAGGCTTTTTTTTGACTCACAGCAATGGAGTGACTGAAAATAAACAGGATTAAAGGAAAACAGGGTATTTTTTTTATATATGCTTAAATTGTTTGAAGATACAATAAGACTAAAGGAAATATTGACTAAAGGGTCCCAGCAGGCAGACTCCTTTTTTTTTTGCCCATAGCACCAGAATCGTGGTCCACCCACACTGGTGTTTTCAAAGCTGTCACTGTTTATTTCACTACCAGCCTGTTCCAGTGGTAGGTTCAAACTGAGAAGGTGCTACCACCACCCAAAGTAGCTCAGAGACTGTGAGCTGATGGCCAAAGATCTTGGATTTTTTTGGGTGAGATATATGTTTGGCTGGAGAGATGACAGCCACCAGGGCACCAACAGGGTATGGCTTTACGCCCTAAGCTGAAAGGCACTATTACCCCCAGGGATGGAAGTTGCCCAGCTAAGAAGAACAACACCTCTCCTCTTTCTAGCCGGCTGCCCTGTGATCTTTTCATCCAAGCTAGGACTAACCCCAATCAATCACTGGAGTTCTTGACTTCTCAGACAAACAGAATTACTCCTATTTCATGCTCAGTATGTATGTTTGGTTTTTCAGAAAGGTGATGTGATAGTATTTTTTGTGTTAGGTACTTCTTCGTAGTTAATCTGTGGCACAGATATATGCTTTCTTGTGCCAGGTTTCTGTTTCCCAGTATATTCAGTTTTTATATCTCAGTCAACATATTACCTCCTCCTGCAAAAGAATTATTTCTATAATCAGATTAGTGCTGAATTTATACTGAGTTTGAAGTACAGCTTTACTCACTTGATTATTCAGTTTGCAATAAAAGTTGGGAATAAATTTCAAGAGAGTGAATCAAGCAATTTCTTTTTTACTACTCTTACACATATTTCTACTTATTTGTCATGTACCTTTACTACACCAGAACTAATTATTCAGAGCAGACCAAAAATGATGCTTAGCAAGACTGTAGGACCTTTCTGAATGCTAAGAGCCTTAAAGAATTTTCTTCATCGAGAACTCCTTAAGTTTCTGTGAACTTTTGTCTGAGGTAAGAGCTGGAAGGGCTTGGGCTTTCTTTGCATCAAGATGGCTCGTTTGTCCTGAAGAGATGTTATGATTGTGAGCAGCTTTACTACTACTGCATTTGTGATGACACTAGCCAACAGTTATGGTGTTAATAGCAACATGGGCATAATCACCCACCTCATCCGTTAATTCAATATAACTTTTTTAGTATGAACTTCTACTTGATCAGAACATGTTGAAATTATCCAGGTTAGATAGAGAGTGTCTCTGCATTCTGCAAGCAATACATGCTGTGACTGGTATTGTTCATTCTACAGTTAAAGGTCAGGGTTTTTTAGGATGTTTCTAGGGCTGGATATGAACTACAAATACGAGTGCAATATAAGTATGAACTGAGAAATGCACAAGCAACATAATTCTTAAAAGTCTTCAGAGGCTTCTTTATTTCATAAACATTAAGAGGACTGTTTCTTGAGTTTTAGTGAAAGAGCTAATAAAGGTAAAATCTGATGTTGCCAAGTTATTAATTTTCCATTCAGGACCGGGTTACTCTGAATTCAATTACCCAGTTGCAGAAGTACTTCCCAATATTTGATGGCATCTTCTTAAAAGTGTAAACAACGGTGTGCACATGACTACTTGCTAATCAGAAATAAAAGGCTTTGTATGTTGCATCAAGGTTGGACCTTGCAGGAAGTGCCAAGGTCAGATGCTCTGTCCTCTGCAGGATGCCATGTCCCTAGGCAGCAGGAAGCAAAGCTCAGTGCACAAGCCCGGCATCAAGGTCAATCAATAGCACAATTCAGATCACAGCCACTTCCCAGAAACCTGCTGTCCTGCCTGCAGCTGAACACAAGCAGAAATAACCTTCCTGCTTACTGCACCTGGATCAGCACTTGAAGGACAGGGACGACAGCTGGCTGTAAAAAGCAGAGGCTGATTTTGCAACAGAAATCTTCGGAATCTGTTTGGAGTACTTTGGATATGAACATTGAGAGAAGACTATGGGATTGCACTGATGACAGGCTGTTTGACTTGTTTCATAACAGCCTTCTAGCATTTAAAGGGAGCCTACAAGAACAATGGGGAGGGACTCTTTATCAGGGAATGTAGTGATAGGACAAGGGGTAATGGTTTTAAGCTGAAAGAGAGCAGATTTGATTAGATATTAGGAAGAAATTTTTACTGTGAGGATGGTGAAGAATTAGGACATGTTATGCAGAGAAGTCATGGATGTCCCATCCCTGGACGTGTTCAAGACCAGGTTGGATGGGGCTATGAGCAATGTGATCTGGTGGAAGTTATCCCTGCCTATGGCAGGGTGTTTGGAACTGGATGATCTTTAAGGTCCCTTCCAACCTTCTATGATTCTATGATTCTATATGAGAACAATAATTTTGGTATCAGTTATTTTCTTACATTTCACAATTTTGAAGAGTTTTGTAAACTCACTTTCATACAACATTTCATCAAAAGCAATAATCAGGTTTTCAATATGTTGCCTTTTATTTGGGATTCACCAGACCTTAAACTAGTTAATCAATATTTCTTGGTTTCTAGGAAAATCTTACTTCATACTCTCTTTCCTCTAGCTTTCTAGTAGCCACAGAGATGTCACAATGGAAATGAAATAAACCCCTGTCAAACTAAGAAATGTTTTGTGAATCCTGGGTATCCTATGGGAAAACAATTCCTTGGGAAATAACCGAAGGGCAGTTTGCTGTCTGAAAAGTGTATCAATAGTGACTTGATATCTCATTCTGTCTAGTGATGCACTGAGTGGCAGTGGTTATTTCAGAATGCTGACTCCTCTCCCATCACAGCTGTTCTCCCCTCAGGGCCCTGAGTAGGCACAGAACAGGTGTACAGGGTGCTGCTGGCCATCCCTGCTGCTGCTCCAGGGTGCAGGGTATGTGCCCCTGTGAGGCTTAGCTATCATTCCTCAGAAATAAGGAAGTATTGCATGAAAAAATACTTTTCCAGCATGTCTCACTAGTTTTCAGTGTCTCAAGAGATGAAGTTGCCCTCTGGGAGAAGAACAACCAAGTCAGGTCTCTATGGCAGGAAGCTCTCCTTCAGGCCCAGCTTTCCTCCCATAACGTTGTTCTCATTAATTTCACTCTTAACAAAATCTCTGTGTATAAAGGATTCTACTCTCTCTTTTGTTTTAACAACCACCAGGGATTTACAGAGCCTGAAAGAAGTAAGATATGCACTGAGGCTATTGCAAAATGCACTACTAGAAATAAAACAACAATATATCGCCCTCGGGTGGGCCACATCTTGATGCCCTCACGATGCCAGAAAGACCACAGCAGCATGAATGGTAACTTCTTTTTGGAATGGTATGGTATCATTTTTATCATATATGGTAAGCAATGGTTTAGTCTCCTGTCAAGATGGAGATTGTCATTTAAACACTAGAGCAATCTGAAGTGATGCTAAACTCCATTTTGCGTATGTCTGTGTGTGGAGTTCCGAAATACTGTTAGTAAATAATGCTAGCTAAATAATGTATTTGATTTACTGATTCTATAATGTCCCAGGAAAGCATACAAGGTTGCACGTGCATTCAGCTGCTCAAGAGAACAACCAGGAGAAATTCAAATCTCCTGACTGGTTTAGAGCACTCCCAGTTGGCCATCCTTGGCTATTAAACACTCATGGGTAGGCAGAAAAATTGTTCTGTGAGGTAATGTCTAGAAAGCAAATATTCTTAGTCTTACTTTCCTGGTGCCTGTTTTATAAGGTCTTTACAGTGAAACTGAAGTCTAGTAAAAAAAATATCTTTCTTTCCCCTCCCATCTGAATATCTCAAGGCTCTTACACTCTCATAGAGATTTAGCATCGTCAAAAATACTGACACTTCTGTTTCAAAAACAGTGAAACCATGGCCCAGAGCAACCGCTGAAAGTCTGCCCCAGGTCACAGATTGAATAGCTTCAAAATGTAGGAGTCAGCACTAAGTTTCCTTTAACTCAAGAACATCCTCCCACTCTGGACAGAGGAAAGGGTGTGTTAAACTCCCTGTGTTTAGCAGCATTGTTGGCAACTCTCCTCACAGCAGCTGAGAAGCCCAGAGACCAGTAATTGGGACTTGGAAAACCTGGTCCTTTTCCATGGTATGGTGATAGCAGCTGTGACAGAAAGTGCTTAATCAGGACTTGTCTCTTTATATTGTTCAGGCACCAAGGACCTGAGGCAAGTCCTGCCAACCTCCACCTCTCACAGCCCTGCACCACCCATGGCGCTGAGGAGGGTGAAAGTAGCTGGTCACCTCACAGGTGGTGCTACCTGGGTCACATTTGTCCTTCAGACAGATGCTTCTGGCAACTGTGCTTATTTCAGGAGGTTATTTCTATTTTTCTCCCGCTAGAAGTGGAGAAGGTTGACAGCTGTGACACACAGTCTCTTCCTCAGGCTGCTCCGCTGGAGCTGTTTTTCTCAGCTGCAATCTCAAGTCATTTTAAATAACTCCCCAACAGCTCTAGCACACAGTAATGTGATAAGGGCACTAACTTTTCTGACCATATTGCTTCATATTGCATTTCAGACGGTAAACGCATTCCTCCCCTTGGAGCCACCTCTCCTATCTGCCCTAGGTCCCTGAGATGTTTATAGTAGGACATGAATTCATCACTGTGTCCCTGTGGCAACTACTGCACTCGTATTCACCCTCCCTCCTGCCCCTAACAACAGGGATCTTGGAAGATTTGCACAAGAGCAACTCTCCTGACATCCTGCATCCCTATTTTGGAAGTGCTGTGACACTTCAAACCATAGCAGAGGAGGCACAGTTGTTGTGGCAGAGACAAGCCAATGCACTGGCAACAGCAGGCAGCTGGCAATGGGACAAGTACAGAGTGGGACCACAGCAATTAAGCAACAAGTTCCGTTTCCGGCTACAGTCAATATTTTCACAGATGTAAATCTCTTTTCTTAGCAGTGGCTGTCTTCTTGATTTAGTGTCTACAGAACTGACAATTTAAAGTCATGTTTATTTTACAGGTAGATTTTAAACAAATCTCTGGGAGAACGGCTGGAACCTCTTTCCCTTTGAGGAGGGCAGACTGGGTTTCCTTCTGTAGAGCAATAATTGGTGCCTATAGAGCTGCGATGATTTTGCTCTGGGCCAGGATTAACAGAGGAAAATTCCATCTGCCCTGGAGAACCCACATTTCAAGGGGAGATCCCTTCTTTCACTATACATGATCAAGTAATCAAGGGAAACCCTTCTAAGAAAATAAACATCAGAGAAATGAAATTCATGAAGACGGTTGTCAACCACACCTTCACTTGAAGCAATTTGACCCTGTGCAACTGACTCCATTTTCCTTAAGAAAAACAGTAGTTAGTGTGGTGTTCACCGAAGAAAGCAGCTAGTGAGGACCTGGGCCGCTATGCTACTTGCTGAGGTCTGGGTTTCTTAAATCAGAAAAGCTCTTCCATTTAGCAATACTCTGTTAACGACAGTTTGCCCTAAAATATGCATCTCTGTACTTGTTAAAGTAATGGTTCTCATCTTGAAACAGCTGGTTCATTTTTCCAGTGGTCTTCTCCTCCATTGACAATTATGAGCATTTTAGCGTAAGGACGAGCTAGGGAACTGGGCTTTATATATGCTGCAATATGATAGATGATATCAGCTGAGTTTTCCCAAGATTGTAGGATGCTGATAATCAACTTCGGCTCTGCAGGACAACCTGTGTGGTTTATCAGTCTGAAAAAATGTTTACCATCATCTTCATATATAACTCTTGTGATGATGTGTCATGTGAGGATTTTATGGGAACAAGCTGTCTTCTGACTTTTACTGCTAAATATCATTTTTGCACAGGTTTATGTTTAGAGGCATTTACTAATGACTAAGATAGAGTGCTACTGTGAGATGAAGTTGTGTGAACGCTTGGCAGTACAGTCACTGTATTCACTGTTATGCTGGTGACATCCCATGAAGTACTTCCAATATTCAGATGCTATAGGCCCATCCTATAATTTGAATAAATGATTATTTGTAATGGGAAAGAGAAATCAGTTCATAAAAAACATATAGAATGAATTTGATTGGAAGGGATCTGTTGTGTCTCAGAGTGGGGAAAGCATTGAAAGAGGGCAGGTTGCTCATGGCCTTGCCCAGTTGAGGTTTGAACATCTTCACAAACGGAGACTCCAAGCCAGTCTGGACATCTGGTTCTGGTGTGTAACCATTCTCCATGTAAATTTGTTTTCTTTTGTAACTACCATTTCCCGTGCTGCAGTCTGTGAGAATTGTCTGTGTATCCCTGGAAAGAGCCTGGATTTGTCTCTTCTTTGGTACTGGAAGCCAGTACTTCCACTTCAGGCAGGGGAGGACAGCAGTACTGTCCCCTTGAACCTGCTCTTCTCAAGGCTAAACCAGCATTGCTTCCTCAGCCTCCTTTCACACATCACTTGAACCTGACGTTTAACCATCTCAGTGGCCTTTTCCTGGATTTCTTTCCAGTTTATCAATATATACACTGAGGCAAGGGGTGAAAATCAGACAGTATATTCCGGATGTGGTCCCATTACTACTCAGCACAGGGAAATACTTGCTTCTCTACCACATTGGCTATGCTCTTCCTAATGCAACCTAGCTAGTTTTCCTTATCACAAGGGCACACCATTGACTCGGGTACAACGCTTTGTCCACCAGTGCCCTTTTCTGCAGAGCTGCTGCTTGCAGTCAGTTGCCCACTTGCAGGATTTCAAGGGGTTATTTTGTCTGAGGTGCAGGGTTTTATGCTTGTCCCTGCTAAATTGTGTTTGTGCTATTCTTCTGGCTGGCTGAGGAGCAAGTTTCCTCATACCAGCCTGCCTCCTGATTCAGTATCAACTTGCTGAGTGCGTATCCCCTCCCATTAGTCAGGTCACTGAGGAAAGTATCACACAGTACCGGCCCGGTATCAGTCCCTGAAAATCACCACCCTGAACTGGGTCCTGGACAGTCTTTTGAGCTCAATAGTCTAGCCAGCTTTTATGCCCCTTCTTTTCCATCCATCTAGTCTATATTCCCCTTACCTGGCTATAAGGTTACTATCTATGATACAGAGTGTTTAAAGATCTGCTAAACTTAGAGTAAAAAAACACAGAGGCCATCAGGCTGCTCATCAGCTCTTTGAGGCTGCACAGGAATCCTTTGTCCTTCTTCCTTTGTCTTTTAGCACAGGGAAAGTCTCTACATGTTGTCATCTCCAGAGAGCGTGGGAGACACTGTGCTCCCTTCTTCAGGGCGAAGGATATGCGGAGATGCAAATCTCCACCACTTTCCTCTGAAGACTTTCAGGACATGACGTCTTTTCACGACCTTACTCCTAGAGAAAGATGACGGCTAAGAACGAGCAGTTGGTTGTAACATTCAGGTTTTGCCTCCCCAGATTTTTAAGTTTCTGAGAAAAGATATATCTGGTGCAAACAAGACCTTGATTTTGTTTCACAGAGCCAGCCCAGACCAGAGAATCACTCTTCACTGAAGGCAGCAAGAGCAGTGGCCAGACCCTTGTGTCTCTGTGTACCAGGAATAAGAAATATTCTTATTACTCCTGTCACCATTATGTACATATTTACATTATCATTGCATTTGCAGACCAGGGTTCCTGATGCAGGACACCGCAGAAAGACTAATATAAAAGGACGGCCCCTTCCCTACAGCACTTGCATCCTAAGCTGCTATTTTGTTTTCTGCCAAGTTACTGCCAGGTGCAGATCTGTGTATATGCAAAAAGCTTGAGCTTTTTTTTTTTTCAACAGAATATAGAAGATTTACTGCAGCAAAGAGCTTTATTTTATGGCTAACGAGTCAGAGGGAGAACTGCCTCAGCATGATTAATTGTGGAGTACTACAGCCTCAGCGGTGCTGACTCACCCTGGTAACCTAAAGGGGGGTCACAGCATCTCTTACCTCCTTGTGCTAATCAGGATCTCATTTCTTTTAGCAATGGGGAGATTGCCAGGTCTGGACCTTCCAGCTCTATTCTAAGTAAATGTCGGGGCAGGATTTATCATTTGCACACCTTATTCATATTCTCCTTCTTTCTCTTATCTCTGAGGATAAGGCAAAGTGCTTTTACTGGGACCGTTCATCAGGCTTTATTAATACACTTATGAATAGAGTGTTGTAGGCTGCAGAAGTGGTGCAGAAATATTCACCTATTTTATTTATACAATTATCTGTTACTGTAAGGACAGTAGCCAGCCAGTGTAAGGTACAAGCTCAAGCCTTATCTAAGAGCGAGATAAGCACCTATGAAAGATGAGATTAAATCTGGAGAAAGCAGTGGTAGCATGTCTTGAGAAAGAGAGAACACAGACTCTTCAGAAAGATGCTGTTATTGTTGCGTATTGATCACTGTTATCAAGTTTAAAGACCAGAGAACACTATATTGATGGGTAACGTGGGGGCACATAGATCAGAGTAAGCTAGCAAGGATAAAGCAGAGTTCTGTTAGAATCAGGTAAGCTAGACAGGGAGGAGACATAATATTCTCATCCCCTCTTCCTTTTCTCTGTTCTGTAAGATATTCTCTCTGTTGCCTCTAAAAATAGAAATAGAGTAGACAGAAACTGAATATCAGGGTGGAGGCATTAACAAAAATGCATTTGGCCAAACCGGTGTAGAGGAGGGACGTAGTTCAAAGAAAAGAAGTTCCTTTCTTTGAATGACTGCTTAGTTCAATACAGGGGAATGCCACAGAAGTAGAAGAGCAGCCCTTATTTCCATTTCCTCAGAATCTTCCTTGCTAAGATTTACCATTCAGGGGCTGTGGTTCACATCTGGTATAAGAATGTCTGCTCTTCCATTAGATTACAAAGCTTTGGCTTCCTTTAAAAAACATTGTGCTCATGCAAGTCTCCTGAAATCCCAACATGATTTGCCCTGTTCAGCTTTGTCTCGCAGACCACTCTGGTGGGGATGTGCCTTTGACAGCCTGCTGTCAGAAGGATTTCCCTGCAGTCAAATTCTCTTTTTAAAATTCCTGGCAGAAATGTCCTTTGAAAGGTTTCATTTTGTAAGCAGCTTTCATTTGGTCCCATACTGAAACCTCCTGCAAACAGGATTACCTTCACCTGGATGTCTTTGGAGGGTTCTTTTACCCCCAGAAAAGGATGTAGATTTTCTGGTCTGGTTAAAGGAGAAATTTAAATTCAGCTGACAACCACTAAACCCATCTGAAGATCTACAGTACGTGACATCTTGAAATAGCTGGAGTAGACTCTACAGCCTTAATTAAGAATTACGTACGCGTCAAAAAATATGTAAATAAAGTACAACAAGCTAAGAACACTAAAGATCACGAAGACTGAAGGTACTCAGCAATGCCTAATTAAAGAGACTGCCAATGTAACTAATTAATGAATCTTCTTTTTCAAGATGATCCTTCTAAATTACAAGGGTCTAAAATCTGACTTTTTCATATTCATTGGAGATCAGTCACCTGAAAAACCTCTCCAGTTAGAGAATGAAATAAATGACACTTGCACTACCCTGCGTGGCCAGCATGAATGGGGCTCAGGAGTCTGGTCAGCCTGGAGAGCAGGCAGCTGTCGACCACCCTTATAGATGTTGGTCTAAACAAGCATGTACATCTGCTGCCTAAAAGCTTACACAACTGGGATAAGTTCTTCCTAAGAAGCTTTGAAGAAGCTCAGACCTTTCTCTTTTCTGTTACACAGGGTTTATTTGGATTTAAATAAGTAAGTCTAAAACAAACAGCATGGGGTAGCAGAAGCAAAGTTAGAGATGCAGCAAAGTGCAGTAGAGGGTCCTTTACATTGAAGACTCTGCACTGCCTCTGAACTGGTGATTTGTTTCTGAAATAACTTGCAGCTGCTGAAGAAGGAGAAAGCTTAGAGGGTGACTGTAAAGACCCTCTGTTAAGAAGCAGAGACTATTGGCTATGATTAAAGGAATGCAAGTAACTTTCAAGGCATCTTCCCCACAGGTGTGACCATGACACCACTCACCAGCTCAGTCATGAGGAATAGATCAAGGGAACACAATGTCTCCAGTTTGGGTTGATTTTCTCAGGGTTTTAAAAAATACAGACACAGTTGCTCTTCCGTGGCCTGGCAGATGAACATACACACATATAAATATATATGCGTCTGAGTGACACACAACCCCTTTGGTGTATTGAGAGAAAAGGTGCAGATCCCTCTCCCTTGTTCCTAAGCTGGCCATTGATTTGTGTTCATTGCTGTAGAGGCAGGATTGAGAGAAGAGGTCTTATCAGCACACAGGTATGTAATGGATTGAGTCAAAATTTCTAGCTCTTTATTGCAAGGACTCTTGCTACTGGAAGCTATTTGAAGGCTCGTTTAGAGGGAAACTCAGTTTCTTCCTTTATTGTTTTTTTTTCCTTTGTCTTTTTTTTCAGCAGGGAAAGTGAGAGATTGTTTCCTACATTTGTTTATTATATTCAAACACTAGTGCTAAGATTTGTGCTCAGCGTTACTGTGCGAGAAGCTGGCAGTAAAATTGCTGAACGGCTTTGTGTATAGCTTTGCCAGTAAGTGGTGCTAGCTGCACACTTTTGTAGCCCTGCCATGCAAATTAATGGTAAAGCTACAGCGGGTCCCATTTTAAAGCGTTATGTTCTTTCGTGAAAATATGCAAATAAAAACTGTTTGAGCAGCACAACTTGGGAAATCATCCTTTGATCATTTTAAGGTTGGGATAGGCATATTTGACAGAGCAGTATACAGTTCCTTAGCTGGTTTTACCATTATTGGCCATGGCATGCACAGAAACCCTGCATGTGAAGGGGTTGTGCTTTTACCACCATTTACCTGCTGAGCAAGCACAGATTAATTTTATATATACTTATTCACATGTGTACCTTCATGCTGAATATGTGCCTAGACTGACTGTCGGACCTGCTGCAGTTTTGAATTCATGCATGGATGCCCTGTTACTATGGGGATTGGCTCTGTCAGGTTTTGTGACAGTTAAATTCCAGGCTTGCACCTCATTATCCTGGGAGAGTTAAAAGGTAGAGAAACCTTCTGAGGGGGGAAGGCATATTTACCACTCAAAACCCATGCTAAACAGGCATACATTCAACTGCATGGTTGAATAGCTCAAAAATATTTATCCCATCATCTGAGCAAAACTTACCATCAGCAGAGAATTAACTTAAGAAGGTTTTCTACCTTAACCTTTACAAGGCAGAGTGAGGCTGCACTGGAAACTTGTGGGCAGCTTGTGGACGTCTATCTGGTAAGAGAAATAAAAATGGAGGCTCAGCTAATGAGGAGACAGTTGAATGTGTGTGGAGGCAAGGGGCTGCCTGGATGTGACTTGAGACGGTGGTGAGGCTTGAAGCCAGGGATGGTGTTCTACTGATCCTGCTGATCCCCCTCTGTGGCAGGGGGACTCTCAGAGGACAAGAATCAGTGTCTCCATGGCATCTCTAAAGCAAACCTCTTCTCTAGCCTAAAGAGGAGAAGGCTCTGGGGAGACCCTATAGCAGCCTTCCAGTGCTTAAAGGAGACCTGCAGGAAAGTTGGGGAGGGACTCTCTATCAGAGTGCAGTGACAGGATGAGGGGTAATGGTTTTAAGCTGAAAGAGGGTACATTTAAATTTTAGAAAGAAATATTTTAATGTGAGGGTGGGGAGGCACTGGAAGAGGTTGTCCAGAGAAGTCGTGGGTGCCCTTTCCCTGGAGGTGCTCAAGATGAGGCTGTCTGAGGCTTTGAGTAACCTGTTCCATTGGAAGGTGTCCCTGCCCATGGTACGATTCAATGATAAACTCGGGTCTGATTTCTGTTGGAATATGTGAAAAAAGGATGGATGGGCATGGATAAATATACAGGGCATGCATGATATGACTCAAGGTAAACACCCATTTATTTCAGCAAGATTGGTAGGACCTTCTATATCTCTTTACTTACACATCTGAGCTGCAGGACTCCTCAGGAGGGAATGGCTATAGCATTTCTTCCCGACAGTGCCAGAGCAAGGAAGCCACTATGAAGATAAAAGCAGCTAGAATTTTGTACTAGCAAGTTTTACTCCTGGGCTGTCTACCATACTTGCTCTCATTCTTTGTTCTGGTTCCTTCCACAGCCCAGTCCCTTGCTCCGAATTCAGCCCCAAGAGAGGAGAGCTAGAGTGAGATCCTGGTCTCTGAAGAGCCACCTGAGCGCAGTGCTTTGCTGTGACACAGACTGCATGAAGCAGTCTCAGTGCTGGTAAGCTAGACTGCAAATCGGATAGGGAAGGGTTATGGAGTTTCAGGCTTCTTCCTACAAGCTGAGAGCATTTCCAGGGGGTAGTGACTGCTGGAAAGGGCATTAGGGCAGTCACTACCCAAGGATGAGCTGGGAGTTTCTGGACAGTGGTCCGTGCTGGAGGGCAAGCTGCTCCTGTCCAACACTGCCTGGGTTTCAAGTCTCCTGAATTTTGATTTCCACCGCAGGGGAGTTAAAAAACAAAAGAGAGAGGAGTTATTCTCTGCAGAGCAGTCCCTAGGGGTTGTCTGTATAATGCTGATTTCTAGAAAGGTGAGGGAGGAGTCCTCACAGCAGGAGGGATTTTTAATTAGAGCTACTCTTACCCACAGAGAGAAGCTTAAGGAGAGCAGGTGGAAGAGGCTTTTAAACACTGCAATTGAACTGCCTTAATCAGAACATCTGGGAAATCTCTTGAGGGGGGCGGATGGTGCTTTTGAAGGCAAGGCAAGGCAAGGCAAGGCAAGGCATGGCAAGGAATTCTCTTTTCTTGACTGCTACAGGGAGCCGCTGCTTTTCCAATCCCCTAACACTGAAAGGTAGCCGGTATCCTCCCCACCTCATGGTCTGGCCCCATGTCTGCTCCCTCGTGAGGGGAGAGAGGACAGCTTTAACTTACAGGCTGGGGTGAGAAACAGGGGCAGCCACTCACCAACAGAGAAAACTCGAAAGCTTGCCCAAGGAAGAAAAAGTCTGACTCTGAGGAAATTCAGTGAAATATATTTAAGGGTTTTGACCCTGGAAATCTCATCTGTTCTAGTACCTGCAGTAGTAATTGCTTTCTCAGGGTTGCATAGTTGTTTTTGTGGGAGCCGCTCCTCTACCACAATACTCCAGCCATGCCAGAGCCAGGTAGGTCTGAGGTTTGTGCTGCAGAAATGCACCTTTGGCATTTCAAAGCCAGTGTTTTCTCCTCTGTGCTTTCCCAGTCAAACGGGAATTTGCAAAGGTGACTGAAAAATGGGCTGTGCAAAGTCATTAGCAACATTGAAACTCATTATTGTAGCATATGCCACTGCAAAAACATCCAGTGTTTATAAGATGGATGGGATGCACCTTCTGGGCTGCAAGTGCCTAATTAGTTAAAATACACAGCATCATAAATGCCAGCATTGACAGTTGAGGCCTTGCAATGTCAGCGTGATGCGAAGCGTTAATTTGTGCTGACATCAGACCGCTTCTCAGTGTGGATGCCAAATCCTGGCTTTGTACTGCAGCCAGAATGCTGCATCCAAATGCAGTGTTTCATGAGAAGCTGTCACAAGTTACAGCAGCAGTTGCTGCAAGAGGCAACAGCAGCAGCAACAACAGGGGCAGTAAAAGGCAAATATAAGCTTTGTGGGAGGCTGGCAAAGTGCTGTGATGTCCTTTCGTGTCAGCCTCCATCACCCAAAGAGCTGCAGGAATGTGCAGGCAGGGACTCCCCATAGCTCAGTGCACATTTTCCTGAGGAGGGGAAAGTCAGCTTTGCCTTATGGTTTCAATTAAAAATCAGAATAGGGATTCACTGAGTGTGCATCCATCCCCACAAACAAAACTGGCTCACTAAATTGAACTCCTCTGCTCTCACACAGCCTGGCTTTAATGCCAGCAGCAGCAGCAGCTTGGGAACCTGTACTAGGACAGTGCCGAAGAACAATCTGTGGCATGGCTGAGAGAGTCCCATCCCACACAGCTGGCACAGAGGTCCTCTGCCCCTGTCCTGCTGGTGTGGGGGTCATTTGTACCCACTCTGCCAACACAGGGGTCCTCTACTCCGTCCTGCCCTGGAAAAGCTACAGCCTCCCGCAAGCCACCCCAACTCCTTTCCCTGCTTCCCCAGCATGGTTAATGTTACCTTTGCCAGGCAAAGCATCCCATGAATCAGAGGGCACCGTGCCAGCTGATCTGTGAACGATTTAACCGATTTTTCATTAACCAGCAGCTTATGGAGAAGTTGCTAAATTTTATGGGCCATTAGCAGCTTCTGACGCTGCAAATGACTATGAAATTCAGAGTCTTGCAGTTTTGAATCTGGTAGGCTTGATAAATAGCCCTCATTGGGAGCGTAGCGTTTTGAAGAAATGCACTCAGTTGGTATCGCCCGATTTGAACAAGCTGTTGACAGCTTGGGGAACTGGGGGGATGTGGGGGCAGGAGTGACTGCAGCAACCTGTGAATCTGTCTGCACATCCCCCAAAAGTGGGGAGGTTTTTTTTGAAAAATGATTTTGAGAAATGTTATCCTGGTAAGATTTTCCACGACAGCATCGGAGAGTGGGAGTGAGGCAGTGGAACAAGTGTTACTGTAGTCATTAAAACACATGTTAATTGAGTGCAGGGGAGGGCCAAGAATGCTGAGCATTGTTTATGCATATGTAGCTGGACATTTGCAAAAATGTTATTTATCCTCATTTTATGGCTGGGAAATCTCCATTGCAGAATTACCGAATAAAGATCCCTACGATCACACAGAGGCCACAAGCTGATCAGGTTTAGATACAGGTTTGTACTGGCCTCAACTGTGGGACTGTTTTTCATTTGCACACATACTGAAGCAAACTGCTGCCTGCCCAGCTGGCTGCCTGCACCAGGGCTAACTCTAATTATTTCCCTGTTCCTGAAAGTGTTCCAGAAACTTATCAACATAAAGAAAAAGACACCGTTTCTGCCCATCTGAAATTAATTTGTGTAGGAGAAGATTAGAATATGAAACTTAAACTTAGGATAAATGGTGAAATTCTGGAGTCGAATATATTCAGATTTTGGTTTTGACTAATGTTTGTCTTCCAATTAATGCTGCTGGCTGGAAAAGCCCAGTGCACTCCTGAGTGCCACGCAGAGTGATACTTGGCTGAGGACTGCGCTCAAAATCTCTACACTCCCTAATACGAAAAGCTTCTCCCTGGGGATAAGGGCAGAAGGCAAAGGCCTGACTGCCACTGACCTGGCAGAAAGGTGCAGACCCTGCTCCCCTCACAGGCAAACATGCAAGAGTAGAGCCTAGTGTGACATGAAACTGGGTGGCATATGTGGGAAAGAAGATGGTCCCAGAACCGGGTTAAACTGAAGATGCTTTGGACAAGGAGCACCATTAACTTTTCATTGACAGCCCATGCAGGCCAGGGCCAGCCAGTACAGCCACTTGAATGCAAGCACCTTTTCAGTGATGCTGATTTTGCCTTTTGTTGAGGGGAGATGCAAGCAAGAGAAAGCTTGGGTCCATTCAGAGCAAACACTCAACTAAAATTTTTAACCCCTTTTTAAAGGTAGCTGGTTTTCAAGGGATCCATTAGAGCCCTGGGCCTGCTGAGAAAGTGGCCTGCCTGAGTGCAGAACAGAGCTGAATTGATGATGCTTGCTGACACAGCCCGGCCAGTGATGGGAAGATGCACTAATACAAAGAGACAGGCATTGGCACCTCTCTATGGGGAAAAGGAAGAGGAGATGCCTTCTACAAGTGGTCTGGAGGAGAGTATGGAAAGCCAAAGCTGCCCCTGCTGATAAAGATTCCCTGAGTTTTCCACCGTGTGTTAAATATATTGAGTGCATACCAGCGGTCTCCAGCCCGCTGCTCATCACTGGTGCAAAAGCAGATGTGCTGCGTATTCCCAGGTTTGGGGTTTCTTCTGCTCCTCAATACTGCTCAAAGGTTCTCATCAGTGGCCCAAGTTTATTTATTAAATCATTACGGAGCCATGAAAGATAGGGCCAGAGACAGAGATCAATGAATGTCCACAACCACCTTACAGTCCTTGCCCCCATGCTTCTGCCCAGCCAGACAGGGCAACAGGTCTGCATCAACTGCCTACCACAACATTGAACCTTCGGTGCTGCCAGAGTTAGTATGAAATGGAAAAGAAAGAACTATAAACTTAGTCATTGATAGCCAGTTGCTTATAAGCAAGTCAGATGTTCAGAAGTGTTACCAAGATCTGATCTAGACTGAAATTTAAAAGTTAAAAGAAAGTTTGAAGATATGGAAAACAGGGATCAGCAGTATGGAATCAGATGATGAAGACTTCATTCACAGGTGAAGATTCACCTCTATCCCACATCAGCGCTGCTACCTGATGCCTCTTATCCAAAAAAAGGAAAAATATGTTAATGTATGTGTCATCCAAAAACCCCCTCAAAATATAAAGATCCTGACTAGAAAGTCCAGTTAAGAGTTCATTAAATGATTGAATGATAAACCCGTTAGTGTAGAGAGTGGAGTGTGATTTGCTGAGAGCATGCAGTCAACACCCTCAGCAGTCAACACAATCAGCTCTGCTGATCTGGGGAATTTTCCAGAACAGTGAATAAAACTTCAATATCAGTTGGGAAAAAGTATGCGTTTCATGGAGAAGGACTAGGGAAAAATCGGTTTTGACAATCTGCAAGTATGTGCTAATATATGTTAGATCTACTCAAGGCAGCAGGGTACGCTCAGATAACCCGTAATGTATATGTTGGCTGTTCAGAAGGAGATCAGTCAAGGTAATATTACAGACATTTATCACCTGTGCTACTTTGATCAGGTTTTCTTTTGATGTTTTCTGAGTCAAAAAGACACTCGAGCAAAGAATCTCTCTCTGCATTTTGATACTTGTGGTTATAATGAGTAATTAAAGAAGCAGGCCCATGAAGTGTTGTGCAGAACAAACCTCAGCATCTGTATATACTGTATAAGCCATCCAGTGTTTGTTATGCCCATACTTTTCTTGTTATTTTCTAGTGTGGATTGAAGGAGTGAAAAGGCTTGTTCATGTCCTCAGACTTTAGAATACTTCATTATTCTTTGTATGGAATGGCCAGTAATCATCTCTGTCCAGTACAATTTGATGGTCTGGCATCTAACACAGCTACAGTACATGGAAATCATTCATGAGCCTAGAGAATAAGCTCTACTAACATTTAAAAAAATGCAAACAAACATCTTTTTTACATGGAAATGGAGGACCCTTTGAGAGAAGTACAGAAGTACCTGTCTGGAGAATCATCAGAGCCTGGCATAATCATTAAAGATTTGCATTTCTGGCTGTTAAGTGCATGGATCTGTCATCAGAGTTATCAGAAAACTGCCTAGCGAAGTTGTATAGTTATGCAGAATCTTCAGATCCTCAGTCAGCATCAAAAAACTTACAGTGGAAGTAACACAACGTTTAGGTGGCACCACAGCTGCGACGGCTGCTGACTCCACTTTGGCCCATAGCTGTTTCTCGTCTACCTAAACCATTACTCACGAAATGTCACAGCATTACGGCATAATCCATGCTCTCTCACAAACATTATAGGTACCGGTGAGTTGCACAGAGTTGTAGCTGTACAACAGAGTGCTCATTTTAATGTTTACTTATTACCATGCAATATTAATAAGCCATCTTCAGCCTGGTTGCCAGCTACATGAAATATTGCTGTATCATGAGAGGAATGTGATTTACAAAATGCTTGTCCCCCTAGGAAAGCTTCAGAAGAAAGAGTGTTTTATTTCTTTCATATTCTTAAAAAAAACATGGTAAAGAACTGTTATTACTTTAATATCCAATATTCTCTCCTATTTGGGGTCTACTATATTTTGTTTCACTGTGTCTCTCTATTTGTATTTGTTATAAGAGAGTGTTAGGTGAGTTTAATTCTTCATAAGGAGATAGTATAGTTTTGAGTTAAAAGGTCTGTATTAGTTGAAAACACACTTAAATTATGTATAGACAGTGCCACAGAAACACATTACTTCATAAAGCTGTAAAGCAAATAATTGGAACTACTCTTCTTACACATTTTTGGGACTATCCGTACTATCTATGCTAACTTGCTTTTACCATTTACCTTTGGCCAACCAATGAATTAGAGGATCTGATGGATGATCAAAGTGTAAAAGCACTTTCATTCAGGGTAAGTCATGACATGTAGAAGCGGAAAATAGATTATTTGCATCAGAGTGGAAGGGGAATAATCTCATATTGAAATGCTTATTGAGGTGATTTTAAACTAAACTGGCAGAATTAGTAGTAGTCAATCACCAGGGTCACAAAGT
This sequence comes from Tapera naevia, assembly GCA_033556795.1. Lineage (NCBI taxonomy): Eukaryota > Metazoa > Chordata > Aves > Cuculiformes > Neomorphidae > Tapera > Tapera naevia. The sequence goes on along the minus strand of JAUMJJ010000108.1, from coordinate 2,374,609 downwards.
GCTTGTCCTAGAGTTGTGCAGTAACTGTCACAAATTGTCCATTGTACCAGAGAAAGAAAAGGCTGCAAATCTCTTAAGGGCTATGGGTCTTTTAATCAGCCAAGTCTGACTTCTGTACCAGAAAAAAAACTATCAAAAAGGTCAAATGAAGCATGGTAAGATCTGGGCTTCTCAAATTCATTCCAATAAACATTGTCAAGAGACAAATGCATTTTTTAAAACATTGCATAAATGACCTGAGTAGGAATGTCTTATCTAATTTTCATATTATGATAATTCCTTGAGCATTTAGAATCATAGAATAATAGAATCAGAGAATCATAGAATGGTTTGGGTTGGAAGGGACCTTAAAGATCATCCAGTTCCAAACCGCCTGCCAGGGGCAGGTAGACATTCCCCTAGACCAGGTTGTTCAAAGCCTCATCCAACCTGGCCTTGAACACCTCCAGCAATAACTTCTCTGGGCAGCCTGTGCCAGTGCCTCACCCCCTCACAGTAAAAAATTTCTTCCTAATACCTAATGTAAATCTGCCTTCTTTCAGCTTTAAACCATTACCCCTTGACCTATCTTTGCACATTGTGATAAAAAGCCCCTCCCCTTCTTTCTTGTAGGCCCCTTTTAAATACTGCAAGATTGCTATAAGGTCTTCCCACAGTCTTCTCTTCTCTAGGCTGAACAAGCCCAACTCAGCCTGTCCTTGCATGGGAGGTGCTCCAGCCCTCTGACCATCTTAGTGGCCCTCCTCTGGACTTACTCCAACAGATCTATGTCTTTCCTGTGTTGCTTTGAAGGAAATCAAGAAGAAATGAAACGCCCAAACCACTGACATGAATGGAAGAGGATGGGACCCATAATTCCTACTGACTTGCTGGATGCAGCAGTAATTCTTAGAGGTCCAGTCCTGTTCCACAGACCTGGGACTCAAAATGAGTCTCATCGTTTTTTCTGATCAAAGAACCCTTAAATTTTATCAGGAAACATTATATTTTACCTCTTCTTCCATCTCCCAAGCTGTGGATTTTCCTACCTCTTTATTGCTGTCTTTATTTTGGATCCCATTTCTAGATACTTGGCTCCTCACTCCACTCCCTGATGGAGCTTCTCCCTTTGACTGAGTGTTCTCGGCTTTGACCAAACTTCTCATTTGTGCAGGAGCTATCAAGCCACAATCAATTAAATAGACTCCTGTATCTGCTTCGATTTTGGTGAATAATACAGTGGTTTCCAAAGGCAAACTAAAGCATTTTGGGACTAAAGTTAAAGCAAAAGAGCTGAAGTGATGCCATAGATGTGTGTGACAGATAAGACTAACAGCACTTAGCTTTTGTTTACTTTCATCTTTAACAGTTTTTTTCAAATTAAGTATTTCCTGCAAAGTCTTAAAAGTATTTAAATTCTAATAGAACAGAACCTCTATGTAGTAATTATTATCACTTCTCAGGGTATCTTATAATTCACTGCTATTTCTTCCCTGAAGTATGATTTAACTACTGCCATATCATATGTGTTGTATTTTGTGTAATGTGACTGCTGGTGATGAGTAGGCATTGCTGAAACCTGGTAATGCCTTAGGCATCTGAAATCTCACCTAAACTGAGGTTAGAAATTGGTGTTTCTGGTGATGACTAATTGATGTTTGTTTCACTACAAATGAAGTTCTACTGCCTAATTTTCACTTTGCACAACGTGTTTTCACTATGTCTTTTAGATTTATAATAATCAGCATTTCTGTGGTTTTGTTTTTTTGTGCAAGAAAGCAATTTGCAAAAGTTCTTGAACAGGAAGCAGCATGCGTTATCTTTGTGGGCAATTTAAGCACAGAAGTTTTTGGAAAATAAATTTATCACATGACTCTAAGCCACCTTGAATACACTTTGAAGACTGTAAGAACCAAGATTTGAATATTTTTGGTGGGTAAATAATGTGAACTTCATTTGCAAAAAGAATATCTACTGCATGCCACAAGGATTAATACCAAAGACATCAAAATAACTCAAACAGAGGCTCTTGCTGCCAGTTGAACTTTAGGAAATCCAAGACTTCAGTTAGAGCTCCAGACATGGGTGACCTGATATCAAGTCAGCTGACATTTGTTATTAGAACACAAAAATCTTTGCTTGTCATGATTATCCCTCTCTGGTTCTGAGAAAGTTTTATTTAGAACTCGTCTTTCACTGGTACCACAGATGCCTCTATTCCTAGATCTCACTGAGTCAAAACATTTTTAGTTTCTCTTATTCTGGAAGAATAAAAACATATAGAAATCATAGCTTTTGGTGGGTACAAACAAGTACTTTATATATATATGAGATCCACTACCTGGGAAACAATTCCATCTCTATTAAATCTGAAGTGAATGTTTAGCACCACTCATCCATAATCCCAAAGGAGATAATACCTTTGTTAGAGGCTTTATCCCAACACACTTTGCAAAAGCAGGTAAACAGAAAGTCATCACACATCCCAGTTTTCTTTTTGATGTTGCCAGCAACTTCTCTTGCGGTCATTTTAAATTCATTAGTCATAAAATTATAATTGTGTTGTTTGTTTTTTCCCAAGAGGTTTTGCTAGAATGGGTAGCTTTTGCTCGATGCTTACTGAAAGCACATGGGTGAAATGAACACTTGCTCAGGAAATAAGCAGGCTTTGATGAGAAAGGAAATGTTGAAGGAGCATAAGCAGTATCCAAGCTGTGCTTCTGCCTGACATTAAACAACACATGTTCAGCGTTTCATCACAAACTAATACGCAGCAGAAAGTTATTGAACAAAATCCTTCTGTCTGAGAAACTTGCCAGGGTCACCGTTGTGCCAGAAGTTGCGTGGTAGAGATTTTAAGAAGCTGTATCATAACACCATGTCATTGGCAGATATTTTAAGTAGCAATGAAAAGTGATGATTTACAGTGTGTTTTGTCACCCTAAAAATTACCTCTCCTGCAGTGTCCTGGTCATTACTGATACCCAGCTACCTTAAGCCTCTTTCTTTCTTATGGAGCAGAGAAGAAGAATAATTTCTCCATTGCAAGGAATAGCCACGGCTGAGCCAGCACAGTCATACCATTCACCTTGGTACCCTGCCCACCACAAGAGAAACTTTCTTCCTCTGCTTGACCTGGATCTGCATTACCAGGTGTTGGCAGCAGAATTAGCGCCTTGCGTGTTTGTTTAGCTCGGCAATCCCACGAGAACATGCCTTCAGCTAGTTGGAAGTGATGGCTTTCCCTAGATGATTAGGCTGTTTCAGTACTCTCTTCCTTCAGTTTGACAGACATTCAAGTGCTTCTGTCAAATATGTTTAGATGCCTGTTAACTAGCAGGAAGTTTTGAGATCTATTTTCTACCCGCTTGCCATAGCACTGCTCGTCTGTCCCCACATTTCTGCTAAAGGCAACCTGGCATGAGTCCCTGGCACACCACATTGCTCAGGGAGGAATGCTTGGCACCTTTCCCAAGAGAAAAGTTCACATGCAGTAACCAGGTTTCACATCTGGTGTGAACACCACGTTCACATCCCCAGGGCTGACGCTCGCAGCTCCAGGTGCTCTGTGCCTGCCATGTGAGACAGGCACCCATCAACACATGAATAGAAAGGTAAATGTGAGGAAATAATGGGATGTGGTGAGTATAAAGAAAGTAGATAAGGAAATGACATTAAAAAGTAAAAAGATGTTTGCAGATAGAGGTTTGGTTTCGTTCCTTTATCTCCCTAATTAATTAATAGCTTCTATCCTAATAAAATAAATAGCAAAACTTAGATTCCTGCTTCTCAACACTTGCCTCTGAGGTAAGGATGAAATTCAGCTGAGCTCCTGATGGCCTCCACCAGCCCTGCACCACCAGTGGGGTTTGGCAGCCATGGGATCCTGGTTTCCTTTGAGAAAGGAGCTTGTTAAGTGCACAGCGGGTGTTGCTCTGAAGTCAGGTCTCCCAGATCTGAGTGACTGTCAGCGCAAAAAAGCCTGTAGCGTAAATCTTGGGAAAGTCAGTCTGCTGTTATACTGTCTTCTTTGCCACCAGTGCCAAAGCACCTGGTCTAAAAATAGTACGAGATAGATGCTGTCACCCATGAAAGCACATAGGATCAGTGTTTTCATGATTATCTCTGAGAAGTGCATTGCTGGGAAAATTCATGGAAGCTGGGACAGGTCAGAGGCGGGATCTAGACATGTAGGCTTTGTTCTCCTTCAGTTCATTGGTGGTACCAGTGAAAATGAAGAGTAGAAATATATTTGGTTTTCAGTGAAGAAATGAGTTGCAGAGATTTCACGTGAGATGTATTGGAGCACTTCTTGGGCAGAACAAACAGCGTGTCAATCAGGCCCAGTGTTGAACATCGCCATCCTCCCCATCACCTCCATCACCACCTAGCCACCTGCAGATCTCTGAAAAAAATGCTTCCAATCTCAACTGAATTGTCTTACATCAGTTATTGGTTTTAGTTAAACACTCCCTCTAAATACATAAAAAACCATAGCTTTGTTTGTGTTTGCTTGCTCTAAACCCATCTACCAAACTGATACAAATCAAGAAACACTATTTTCTGCTCTTGTTAACAGCCAGAAGAATTGCATCACATTTTAAATTTCATCTCAGCAAAATAATAGCCAAATAAAGCCAGCAAGGCAGTGGCTGTCTCCATGGCTTTGTCTGTACAAAGCCAGGCACAACAGGGCTCTGCTTTCGGCTAGCCCCTGAGCACATCTGGGATAAACAGGATAATAGGTGACTGCAACCTTTGCTTAGAAATATTTGTGAATAGCTCTGTAAGTGTCAGAAAGCTGCACAGAAAGCTTGTTGCTGCTGTAGATGTAGACTGAGCTTTGAGCAATTTTGACATTCAGATTTACTGCAGACTTTTGGCATCCTCTCTCATTTAGAAATGAATAAACCACCTTCACCCATTTGAATTATGCTGTTGTTTCATTATCTGCTACCTCTGCCTCCTTTTCATGTTGTTTACTTCAGGTGTGAAAAGTGATTACACAAAAAACCCAAGGCTGGGGAAATCTTAAATGCTATCATCGCCCAGGCACCCACTTTCTTTCTTTGAGTAAGCTCTGAGGCAAAGCACGGTCTTCAAAGAGATGAGAAAGAAAATGGTGGTGAACTTGAAATGTCTGTACAATGTCTGTGCAATGTATTTGTTAATAATTCCAGTGGAGAACAGCTGGAAGCACAGAAGCAGGTGTTTGTACTTCAACAATGATCTGGTCCAGCTGCCTAATTACTACTTGTAATTAGAATAGCTAAAATGTTATTTTTGTCTACAAAATCAAACAAACACACCATCTCTCTCAATACGTAAATAATTTTCAATCTTTTTTTTTTGTTTGCTCAGTGGGTGGCAGGGAAGGCTGAAGTTTTTGAGATCTCACCTTCCTCATTTTCATGTGTCAGACCTGAAGACCTGGGCAATATTTCTGTGGCTCTGCCTGTGCTGGAACTAGGTGCTCATTTCTGAAAATACATTTAACTCAGCTTATGCTGAACTTTGCCTCCAACACTGTCACACATCGCAGCATCTCAGCACAACTGTGAGTCTGTGAGCGGATGGGAGACGCTTGAGTGGCAGCTGCGGCATTTTCATCCAAACACTCTGTAACTCACCAGCTTTTCTATTGTCTCTCATGTGCGTCATGCCTGTCTATGAAGGAAAGAAAGCAGCACTACCTTTTGTGCTCACAAGCAGGTCTCACATGGCCTCTGGCCATCTCCTATCTCTGCAGTGCTCCTTCAGCCCCCTGAATGCACTACTAGAGACCTCTGGGACCCTTCAGAGCAAATTGCACCTGCAGGAAGACTGGATTTAGTTTACAGTTTTCTCTGGCACACTCTGATTATCATGGGTATCACTGTGTCTCCCTCTCTCTCTCTCTCATGTGTACCATTTCACATTATATTGCCTGCAAGATACCTTTTTTCCTGGAGACGACTGAGCTATCTTTTTCCAGAGGCTTCCCCCCTCACACATTTCAGGTAACTTGTCTTTCCTCAGTCCCAACATCTCTACTGCCTTTCACGAGGGGCTGACAAATATGCAGAAGCTAAAGCCTGGCAGAGATCTCCTCGAATGGTTTTGGAGTGAAAAGCACCATTTACACAGTACCACAGGTGGCTGAGAGAAGAAATTAGCTGTGACTTCATTAAAGAGTTTGAAGGGCAGAACTTTAAGGCAGAAACTTGAAACTGTGAAATGATGAGTATCTCACAAAAGCAGCTGAGAGGTGAAATGGAGGAAAGGAGGAAGGGAGAGCATGTGGGCTGACAGCCAAGCAGAGCACAGGCAGTTCTGCTGAGGAGCTGCCCGAGTGATGTGTTTGTGGTGTCTTATAATTAACAGCTAGTGGTTTTTAAGCTGATAGTAGGCACTTGTATCGATTAGGACAATTTGCTATGACTGTGTCAGCTTGGTCTCTAAAAAATTGGGAAGAACATTTACTGAAAGTGTAAAAGTAATGTGCCTGAATGCTCTGAATCTTTGTAGCCATTGTGATGTCTGAAGCAGTGCTCAGAGCTCTAAACACAGCCACCAAATGCCCTTTGCAGTATCCCATGGAGTCCATCTTAGGATATCCAGCTGCCTCCACAGAGGAGCACAGATCTGTAGGGGAAGGGTGATCTTGTGTCATCTCCACGGGCCCAGTATGAATGTTCCCCAGACCCTTGGGGTTTTTTTACACGGCATTGGATACCTGTGTTTGGGCAATAGGATCAAACTACTTAAGTCTTAGATTTGACCCATGGCACCCTTGACAGTATGGAAAAGGTTTTCTTTTGTCCTGTCCAGCAGCCCTTGCAGGACAGACAGACATTGACATGAGCAGCTGTAGGAGCACAGGTGCTTGAGGCAGCCTGCCAGTACCCTGAGCTTGCTTAGAATCACAGAATCATAGAATGCTTTGGGTTAGAAGGGATCTTTACAGGTCATCTAGTCCAACCCTCCTGCAGGAGCAAGTACATCTTTAACTGGATTAGGTTGCTCAGAGCCCCGTCCAACCTGACTTTGAATGTTTCCAGGGATGGAGCCTCCACTACCTCCCTGGAAAACCTGTTGCAGTGTTTCACCATCCTCACTGTAAAAAATTTCTTCCTTATATCCAGTCTAAATCTACCCTCCTTTAGTTAAAACCCGTTACTTCTTGTCCTGTCACAACAGACCTTGCTAAAAAGTCTGTCTCCATTTTTCCTATAGGCCCCTTTAAGTATTGGAAGGTCAACCAGTGTTTTAAATATAGAAACAGCAAAAATAAGTTGAGGAAATAAATAATTACAGGTTAAACAAAGGGTAGAAAATCAACTTCTGTATGGATAAAATTTTGCATAAACTCTGGATTTATGGGCAAGACATTGATGTCAGTGGGACTAAATTACACATTTTAGTTTACATATTTTCTTTAATGAAATGAAATTCTACCTATGTTTTATTTTACTTGAAAGTGGGATCCATTTTCTAAAAACTAAAGGAGTAAACTTTTCCCCTTTTATTTTCTTCATTGCCAATGAAGAACAGCCTTGTCTGAAAATCAGGTACTCAGGCTGAGCATTCAAATTGGGTTTTCAAAGTCCTGAATTACTTTGTAAAAGTTAATGCCTGTTAGTGTATCTCAGGGAAGCTCTTCAAGAAGAAGAGGCCTGATTAAAAAGGGAGCGAGCTTTCTGTAGCTTAAGTCAGGAGCAGCTATCATGGTCAGGCCCAATAATCTGGTCTTCTGCATTAGAAATGCAGTTACAGCTAATGATCAATTTGCAAAATGGTAATAATTATCTAGCTCAATTTATCTATTCTAACATCAATCAAAGACCAAAGTAATAATTGCTGTTGTTCCTAGTCAAATGATGGAGGTTGCTCTGCTCTAATTCCTACCAGCTTTGTAATAACCCGGAGATAATAATGACAGAGAATTATAGACTTTGTTCAAACGTTGTCAGACTGGACTGAGGCACCATACAATTGCACTGTATGCATAACACATATTGGAAATACAAAAAAAACCCCAAACCAAACAACAAAAAACCCCAGGCTTTCTAAATAGAATCGGTTATTAATTGGCTGTCTGCATTTGCCCTTAATGTGTGAACCAGTTTGAGGCAATTCTGCTTTAATAACACTGTGGTAGCTTCAGTTTAGATGTCACAGCAAAATGTGTGCTATGAATGTTTGTCTAACCATGTCCAGCACATTTCAGTTACATAGAAAGAACATAAGTCACCATTTTTCATTTCTTTGTTACTGACGGGTAATAATATTTAAAATCTTAAAAAGACACAAATGGTGTGGGTAAAACATTTAAGCCCCTTTACAATTACATCTATGAAGACCAAGAAATGTGTAACATTTCCTTAATGAGTCAGATTTTTAGCAGTGCATGTATAGCATAATAAAAGTTTCCTTTTTTCTTTTTTAGCTGTGTAATTGACTTGGCTCCTTATGGGCTTTGGCAAATATGACATTAATTAAATTTACAGATCATACTAAATTGTAAGGTGTTGCAAAACCCAGGATAGATGGCAAAATAATGAAAAGAGACATGCAGAATTTAGAGGTATAAGTAGGCAATAAAATGAGATTCAGACTGGAATAAAAGCAGGCAGAGAACAATGAAAGCAAAATACAGAAACTGTACAGCAATAAGCTACATGGAAAACAGCAGTGAAATTAAAGACTGTAACAAACCCAGGGTGTTGGTTATGAGTTTATAAACTGCAACTGTCATCTGGCTGTAAATGCCAGCCATATAAGCAGGTGGTTTGAGAGGACATCTGTATCCATCCTGTGGTGTACCATCATAGATCTAAACTGAGTGCAAATCCATAGATATTGGGCAGTTGTAATTCAACCTCAGATGCATTTCATTAATTGCATTACTCTCTGTTGTCACATACATTACTGCAGTGCTTTAAATACGCTGAATAAAAACACTATTCTTTCTGAAATAGCTGGCTACATAAAACAGGTACAAGAAATGGTGATTGGGAACTGGGAAGGCCACCACAAATGTAAGAGACAAACATCTCTAGAGACAGTGGGAGAAATCAGCATGAACTCACCAAGGCAAAGTCATGCTTGACCAATCTGATGACCTTCTGTGATGAAATGACTGGCCTGGCAGCTGAGGGCAGAGCAGTAGATATTGTCTACCTGGACTTCAGTGAGGCTTTGAACAATGTCTACTGTAAGAGCCTCATAAAGAAGTTCATAAGGTATGGACTGGATGAGCAGACAGTGAAGTGGGTTGAAAACTGGCTGAATGGTAAGTCCCAAAGCATGGTGATCACTGGCACAAAGTCCAGTAGGAGGTCCGTTGCTCGTATTGCACCCCAGGGGTCAATAGTGCATCCGATCCTGTTCAGCGTCTTCATTGATGGCTTGAATGATAGGACAAAGTGTACCCTTAGTAAGTTTGCTTATAACACAAAATTGGGAGGAGTGGCTGATATGCCAGAGGGTTGTGCTGCCACCCACAGGGACCTCAACATGCTGGAGAAATGGACTGGCATTAAGCTCATGAAATTTTATATGAGAGAAAAAAAAAACACACTTGAAGAGAAATAACCCCAGGCAACAGTGCTTTCTGGGGTCGCCCTGCTGAAAAAGAGGTTGGCAGAAAAGGACCTGGGATTCTCGATGGACATCAAGTCACCAAGTTGAATATGAGTCAGTAATATGCCCTCACTGCAAAGGCTAACAATATCCTGAGCTGCGTTAGGCAAGGTATTGCCAGTAGGTTGAGGGATGTGATTCTTCTGCTTAATTCAGCATTGGTGAGGCCACACCTGGACTCCCGTTTCCAGTTCTGGGCTCCCTGGTACAAGAGACATGGACATACAGGAGAGAGTGCAACAAAGGGCATGAAGATTGTGAATGGACAGGAACATCTTTCCTGTAAGGAAAAGCTGAGAGAGCTGGGGCTGTTGAGCCTGGAGAAGACAAGGCTCAGCAGGTTCTCATCAACATCTGTAAGTATCTGAAGGGAGGATGCAAAGAGCATGGAGCCAAACTCTTCTCAGTGGTGCCCAGTGACAGAAGCAGAGGAAATGGGCACAAACTAAAACACAACATGTTCCCTCTGAACATCAGGAAACACTTTTGCAGTGTTTCCTTTTTTATTCAGTGTTTCCCTTTTTTTTTTTTTAATAGTGTTTTTCTCTTTCATTTTTCAGTGAGGGTGCCTGAGCACTGGCACAAGCTGCCTAGGGAGACTGTGAAGTTTCCATCCTTGGAGATACTCAAAAACCATCCGGCCATGGGTCTAGGCATCCAGGTCTAGGTGGCTCTGCTTGAGCTGGGGGTTTGGACTAAAGATCTAGCCAGAGGTCTCTTTCAACCTCAACTATTTTATGATTCTATGACAGCAGGATGAGCACAGTGCAGTACTTAGTCTCTGGGAAGACAATATTTGGTGGTCATACATCCACTGCTATGGACACAACTTCAATATTCAGTCACGGGAGAGGATACATATGTTGGGTGATTTTGAGATATTTCAGTTAAAACTTCTATTTAAAAAGATAGGCTTGTATGTGTGTTTTGAATTTAAAATTTTAAATTACTCATATCAACCGGAACAACACGGTCTTTCTTATCCAGGATATAATAAACACAAATCAGTGAAGAAGCCCTGTATTTATTTGAAGCACAACACACACACAATTTTTAAGGATTTTTCAAGTAATCTTTGAAACATTCTCAATATGCATAAGAAAGCGGGATCCTTTCAGATTAGTGTATTTTGCTACTGTACTATTTTATTCATACACAGATGGATATCATCCCCATAAATGTCTGAAAATCCTTTTCTTTAAACCTGTGCATATCCCGTTTCACCAAGCAGTTCAGTCATCTGATAAACTTGATAAATTTGATAAAGCTGCATTCCATATCTGTAAAAGGAAGATTGCAATACATCCATTTGGAGAGAGAGTGAACAATGTTAGTTTTTATTTTCTGCACTGCACCATGAAGTGTCATCAGCAAAATTCTTCTGCTGGTTGCAGCTGCAGTACTGATGGGTTTTTCACTCTGTAGTCAAAGGACTTCGTATCTCCAGCCTGCAAGCGCTGTATTTGGGGAAATGGTAGGTGCATACCTATATACCTGCACATTCTCCATCTTCTCAGTCTCAGTTTATTCTGCAGTTTGTGCTGCAGCTTTCCAAAACTGGGCTTTGCTCCAGAGATCCCTGTTGGCTTTGCCTGCTCTTGGTCCAGGTCTTTCTCCTGCCTTTGAACTCAGGTGTTGTCCATGCCACATCCAAGCACTGCCTACTGCCAATGAGCTGATGTATTGGGTGCCGAGAGCCTCCCTGAGTTGTTCCCAGACTTCAGCTTTATTGCACACAGAGCAACCTCCCAGGAGCACCAAAGCCTCAGTAAAGTCATAATTTCTTAAATAGCAGCCATTTATTTCTCACTTTTCTTACCGTCTGATGTTTTAAAAAGCAGGAATGAAGAGAGGTATAGAGTTTTATAGCATTGAGTAAGTTGAAAGACAGGTTGATTTACCTTTCCTACAATAAGGTGTTTTAGTCTTTTCAAATGAGAATAAATTTCCCTCTTAAAAAACTGTTTTAAGATGTCAAGCAGGAGTAACGTAGGATAACCTTCTTTAGAAAACTGAGTTATTGTAATGATCGTCTCTTTGTATTATTTTGCATACATCATTAAATCGTTTATGAATAGTAGAAACATATAAATAGACCTCTTATCCAAAAGCCTTTGGATTGCCTTGCAAAATATATCTGCAGAATATACCAGAAACTAAAGGAAATTATAAACAGAAATATGTATACAGATGGAAAATGCTTCAGCAAAATCCCAAGCATCCTCAGAACTGGAAACTTTAAAGACAGATCACACCAAGATTCATACTCATTCAGGAATGTCATTTTAACTGAGTTTCCATTTCATTTAGAGTGAAGATGTGATTGTTATTTGATGGAAAAGAAAAAAGAAAACTAACCCCAAAACCATAAAGAAAATCAACTTGTTAAAAGATGAGTTTCTCATTTGTTACTGTAGTGTGACCTGTGCAGCACAGAGTGGCTCAGTGCTGTGCCTAGAAGAGGGTTTTGCCACTCTAGATCCCCCAGGAGATAACCAGGGCCCTGATGCAGAAGTGATCCCAGCAGCAGACACCTCAGCTTGGGCTGAGGTTGGCTCCAGGCACACCCTGTACTGGGAGGGTGTGAGGGTACATTACACCTTCCCACACCTTTGTGTTTACCACTCGTCTTCTTAGTTTAACAAACAAGATGAGGAATTTTTATTTACTTTGAGACATTTATAACAATCTCACAGAAAGCAGCATGGCAAGCTCCCTGAGACAAGAGGTGCAGAGTTGTTCTGGGGTGTGTGGTCAGGGCAGCAAGTCTCCGTCAGGAAACAGGTAAAGGGTATTTAACTGGGATGAAACATGTCCCAAACCCAAACAGTCTCACTGGAGGATGCACATCTTCTCACTGCAGTGCCGTCGCTCAGACACATGCATCAAACCTGACTGCAGAGAGCCCTCCTTGGAGATGTGTCTGACTTAAGCCTCCGAGTGAACCTGCTGGGTTTTGTTCGTTTCTGGTTTCTATAAATGAAACCACAGCTCTTGCAATCGAAGACATGCAGGTGTCAGACAGTGTGTCTCATCTCTGCAGGGTGAATAGACATACAAGAGCAATCTTTAAGCATTTGTGGAAGTTATGTACATACATCATCCATGTGCCAGTGGGAGAAAACACCTCACCTTCCTTCTTCCTGCAATCACTCATATTAATGCTTCCCGAGGCTGATGTTCGCTGTAATTATTACTAAGGTGTCACCAATATAAGAACAATTGAAAACTGAACACAATGCTTTAAATAAAGACAGGTTTGAGATAGAGCAGCACATTATACAACTAGTTTTCACAGAACTAAGAAAAAAAATCTAGGATATTTTTTGCTACAAGATTGGACAGTACCACAACATAAATCTCTGCTTTTGATGAGTAGCCTGGAGCAAAATAGCAGATTGGATGAAGTGTGCATCTGCCCCATGTTTTGGTTCATCAATGAGTGGTAATCACTTTGCCCAGGTTGTTAAAGCCAGACCTGTAGAGTGCCCGATCTCAGAAGAGATTAGATCACCGTTATTAGCAGATAACTTTATTTATCAGAATTAGGTTCTACATGGGTGAATGGAGAATAGCAGGAGGGAAGGCAGTCATTTTTACAGATGTCATTTTTGGAATATACCTGCTGACACTTCAAGAGAGGTTTGAGGCCGTGCAGGCTTAATTTAGAGAAACAGCAAGTTAAACTCCCCTTTGAGGCTGGAAGTGGATTTGTTCATTTCATTAAGTGGCAGAGGCTGTTTGACAAGTAAGTGAAATCTGTCTGCAGTAACAACTAATCAGGATTATCACATTCCTGGGGAGAAGATCCAGGTTGAGCTGAAAGCTATTTTCCTGGTGTTGTGTCTGCATGCACCTAAAGACAAATGTTAGGTAATAGGCTAGACCTGTGAAACAGCCCCATGGATGACAATAATAGGAAGTACTTTATTGCTTTGCCACACGCCAGACCCAGCATAGGAATCAGAGTTTTCTAAATCACCATAGTTACCCTGTAGGGTAAAGTATAACTGGAGTCACAGTATTCTGCTGTTAAGCACACTGGTGGCACACGGCAAGGCAGGGTTTAGCAGAGATGAAAGGCATGAGGACACTAGTTCTGCAGCAGGGAGAGATGCTGCTCTTGAAGGAAGCCCAAAGGGTACTGGATTAGGTGCTGTTAGTCACCCTACCTGTGATATTCTGTAAACCAGTTAGAGGGCAACTGGCCAAGTATGGAAAAATTTGCATTTCATGTGTTCAGGTCTGATTTTCTTTTCTCAGAGAGGATGGCCAAACCTGCAGAGGCTTCCTTGATCTTCTTCTGGCACTGAGCAGCTCAGTCATGTCCTAAAGTCAAACATGGGCTCAGCATGGGCTGCTGGATAGGAAGGAGGATGGCCGGCAAAGGCTTGTGAAGTTTTTCCTGTGCTGTTTGTCATAGACATAGACTTCCGCATGCTTCATGCGGTCAATGTGTACCCAGTCCATCTCTCACTGCCGTAGGGGCATCACTACCTCTTTTGCAGGATTTAACAGTGCTTCTAACCTACAGCACCTACCTTTCTGCAGCACAGAGAAGTTACTTTCTGAAGATGCTAAGCCACCGGTAAAGCACAGCCTGGACTATCCAGGTTTTATTCCAGCCCCGTGACTTCCGGGGTGCCGTTGGCTCCAACATTTTGCTCTTCCAGCTCAGAGAAGCCCTGTTCCTTAACAGTGACAACATTATCTGCCTAGTATTTTTGCATCTATTTCTCTGAGCAACCACAGTTCCAGAAGGAGCAACTGTTTAAATTTGTATTAGCTTCATATTAGCTGCTGGGAGGTGAAAGCCTACAGGCAATCTGGTGCAACCTCATCTTTCTTGATCACTTCTACAAATGCAGAAAGAAAGTAAATTTACATTAAAATATATGGTATTGCACCACCCACCGATGCTGATATCTCCCAGCAGTTTGGCCTGCTGTGTATGTTTGAAATATATGGTGTGTTTGATGAGGGCTGGGCCTTGCTCCTTGCCAGCAGCTCCAGACTCCCATGGACTGCTACAGGAAGCACATCAGCCCCAGGGTTATTGACACTGTGTACACCGATGGGGAGCTGCAAACAGGCCAAACAGCAGCATCAACATTTCTGTGCACTTATATCCAGCAGAATGGCCCCTTGACAGAATCCTTACTGGGAGAACTGGCACGAACTAGGCCCGCTTGTTCCCTGGTGTACTCTTTCCTTGGTTTCATGACAACACTAAACACTGGAACTCAATCATAGAATATGTTTGAGCACTGTTAGAAACCTGGTAGCCAGATTTAACTCAAAAATATGTTAAGACGAAGAGAAAACACAGTTAGGACATTTTTTTTTGTATCCATATCTGCTAAAAATGCGTATGAATGCTACCTTTCAACAGTGGAGGAGAAGCAGTCTAGTGTTCAAATTAAAATGCACAGTCACACTAACAGAGCTGATTACAGGAGAGCTACTGGCTATTCTGGGTTACACAGCAGGGCCATACATAAAGCATCCACTCTGCTTAACAAAACCTGAAGGTTTTGAAGGGAAATAAAAGTGACTTTAATGAAAACTGAAGAGAAAAAAAAAAAGGAGGGACTGAGAGTATAGAGTCCTCTTAACTAGCTAGAGTTAAGAATGAATTACAGGTTAATTCATTTCCTGAATTAATGGTCTTTATTATCTGAGTGCCCATCTTGTTGGACAGTGAAACACTTTTCCAATGCTAATATTCTGTGGTAAAATTAGGATGTAAGCAGTATTGGAAAGAATACAAATCACATATTAAAAAAAATCTTTGTATCAGAGCAGTTTCATCTTAGCTCTCACCTATAGATTCACCTTTTCCATAACTTGTTAGTTATGTTAATATTCAGGTTTCTTTAATTCCAACCTTGCACCAATGCAAGGGGTGAGACCCTCACACACTTTTCAGTGGTGTATATTTCCTTCTATTCTAAGTATTTGAACACTTCAGATGTTCCTTTTCAGTTGTAATATTTTGAAGCTTTTCACTGAGGACTATGATGCTGATTCTGATCCATCCAGCATGTTCGTCTGTTCACGAAAACATTGCTGTGAACTGGCAGCTGATATTTAAGATTAAGTGAAATTTGGATTAATCTGGGGATGTGGAACTGAAACCAGTGTTAAGATGCTGACAGAAAGTCTCTTCCTTCCAGTTCATGGAAAGGGGACAGCCCCTTGACCGTCACCAGAATCCATCACTCTGAACCACAATAATACTTCAGCAGCAGCACAGATGTGTTGTGTGTGCAGGAGTATTACCTGCTGCGTTGCCGATATCTGTCTCTAAGAACAACGGACAAAGCAAATATGACAGATAGCTAGTCATCAAATTGCTTCATGCAAGGTGAGAATGTTTTTTGGGTTCGCTACTGCTGAGTAAGATCTAAGACCTGATATAGAACAAAACAGGTATTGAAACGTAGTATCTGTGAACACCCACATCAGATTTAATAACTGGAGAGTTTACAGAAAGCACAATGAAGCAGGAATTTTGCCAAAGTAAATTCACTCAAATATGACACAAAGAATTTCCATGGGAAGAAAAAATACTTTAATGTCTTCCATCTGTACAAATGGCTAATTTTTATTCCATTCAAATTAGTCTACCCAAGTACCAAGGAACACCACATCCTGCCAGAATCTAGTCTTATACTACATTACTTAGGAAAAATAGTAATGTTTCATTGCTGTTACTTCCAGTATTACAGTGGGAGTTGTCTGCAGTTTTTCATATAATTGTTACACATTGAGGATGAATCCCATTAATGAATTTCTTCTGACATTCAGAAGTATTCAAAACAAATATAAGGAGAAACTCCTCCAGGCAAATCCCATTCAGAAGAGACCCACATCGGGGCTGTTATTTGTCTTCTCATGTACGGGTTCTGTCACTTTATAAGCAGGCATGACCCATGTGTGACAGCCATGTGAAAAGAAGAGTTGCAGTTGGATCTGCTTTGTATCACACCTTGAAGATATGGCCTCTGTAAACCTGTTCTTCAGCTTACAAGTTAAGGTCCCATGTGAATGTTTTGCCCCTCCCTTTTCCAAAAAAACAAAATTAAAAAAAAAGAGCTTTTTTTCCTCCATTTGAAATAATAATAATAATAATAATAATAATAATAATAATAATAATAATAATAATAATAATAATAATAATAATAATAATAATAATAATAATAATAATAATAAATATTTTCCTCTTTATACTTACCCTTATCTTCTACCTCAGAGGTGCTTGTGTCTCTTTAGTCCAGATGCTTTCCAGAGCAGTCTAATGCACCACAATGAGAAAGGAAGCATCAAAATAGAGATGAAAGTCTTATCTGCTTTAATAAGACCATCTCCCAAAATTGCATTGCATCTCCCCACTCACTTTCTCACAGAAGCAGCACAGATCATGATGCAGTTTGTAGCCAGCTCCCATTGTGTGGCACACGGCTAATCTAAGAGACTGCTAAGGAAAGCTTCACCCTTCCTCTGTGACCTGCATCTTTCCAATGAAGAAGAGCTTGGATAACAGGGGGAAGGTTACTACATTAACACAGATCAGTAGCTCTAAGTGAGCTGGAATTTGCAGGCACTCTGTGAGATTTTGGGGTGTCAATCAGCAAAAAGACTGAAACCAGACACCAGGAAATTAATATTGAGCAGAGTAAAATTTTGCTGAAAAGGTCAGAGGTAGAAATACCATCAAGTGAAAGTACAGTAGGAAGAGATAATAAAGGGATCCCTTTTAAAAGCTGGATTCTACTATGCTATTCATGAAAAGATATTATTTACAGTTTTCATATATTTTTTTCTTCACATGCTTGTTCATATTTTTTTATCTCACTGTACTGAATGAGGGGAGAAGATGGATATGATACCAGCAGTGCTCAGAGTACTTTAAAAATGCTGCTAACCTAAAGGGAAAAAAAAAGCTATTCTTTTCATGAGAGTCCAGATGATCCTGTGACAGGCGTATAACAACAGTTTTCTATTTGTTTAGTACTGTGAAGCCCAGATCCTGACTTGAGCTTCTGCACAATTTTTTTTTGATTATTACTGTTGTTGTATTCATCGTCATTGTTATTAATTATTATACAGAATCATCCCAGGTTATTTTCAGCCCAACTGCCATAAACCACCCTGAAGTCCACAACGCATTGGCGTGGCTCATTTTTAACACAATTAGGTTCATTTCCAAAATTGGGATCTTAAATTACATTTCTTTTCACGCAGTTTCTCACAATAAGGACAGGAAGAGTAAGACAATGGAGTTAGGTACTGTTATCAATCCATGTACACATATTTTTAAAATAAGATTTCTTGTGTCCCAGACAGAATTTTCTACCAAAACATCATAAGTAGCTTCTATAGAGTCCTCATGCGTTTTATTATGCAGAAAGAGCTCCTATCATGTAGTGACATGGAATGTTCTGAGTACCAACAGAGAGCATCTTGCCTGTGATGTCTGACTGTCATGCTGTCATGAAAAGTATCTGGATGGTACTATGTTTATGCGTGGTTTATTTTGGGACTTGAGATGACAAACCCATGTTCTTCTTTTACACTCTAAAATGAGCAGTTCTGTGCTTTAAGAAAACAAAGGGAGGAAATATTTAAGTATCCTGTGTAGCGTTGCTTCTAGTTCATAAGGAACATGTGTTTGTTTTTCTTTGCAGTTCTATGGACCCCAGGAAAATCTTTTAACCTTACAGTTCTTTGCAGCATTGCACATTAAAGCTGTCAGAAACCAAACATTAAACTGAAAAGCTGCTCACTTCTCTTTCTGTATAAGGTTAAAAAAAATAAAATACAATTATTTGTGAAATTAGGGCACTGAGCAGAATTTAAAACTATGTGCAGCCTAGAAACATAATGAATATGAAATCTTTGTTGTACAAATTATAGCTTGCATGCAGGCCTGGGCACCAACATACCTAGGAAGATGATGACAAATTATAAAGAACTTCAAGAAGAATAAAATGCCTAACATAAGGGCTATAGCAGATGATTCATGGAGAAAGGCTGTAAGACCTAAATATTTTAAGATGCCACACACAGAGTCCAGAGCTGCTATAAATGTTTACATGTGCTTGGAGGTACAAACAACAAGGCTTTAGGGAGATTGCTTAGAGCACTTCTCAGGGGTATAATTGCTTGTAAAGGTAGGGAAGTGAGCAAACGGATATTTGAGTTGACTATCCAGCCAAAATTTTAACAAGGAAGTCTAATAGACTGTGAAATAGCTTCCCAAGGAAAGTGTTAGAAGTCACATCTCTAAAATGATTTAAAAGCAGACCAGACACATCACGTGATAATATAATGGACAGAGAATATAGAAGTGGCACACAGTGTATCTCTAGCTTTCGATTTACGTGATCCCTTCAGCTGTGATAGATCTGGCCTCCTTCCTCCCCTCTGCTATGCTGCAGGTGCAGCATCCACAACTGGTCCTTTGCAACACCCTCTGACAGTGGTGGGGAAAGGAGGAAATAGTCAAACATTACTGGCCAAAGAGGATGACTCTGTTGCTTAAGAATTAGGTAACCGAGTGGAATATGTCTATAAGGGGAGCCTGTGCACCTTTCTCAAGGCTGAGTGGTGGCAGCATAGTCCTGATACTGCTAGTAGAGTTGTTCCCAAGAGGTGCTGAGGACCTATGGCTCACCAGTTGCTCTGCAGCTGATAGACACCTCCCAGCCGCAAACTGCTCTGCTCCAGCTTCTAGTTTCTTCTTATGAACACACTCACCTCTTAACAAATGGTTATACATGCACAAAAGAAACAAATCTCAGAAAATCAGTATAAAAATGTCAGCTTAAAGTTTTCCATGAATCCTCTGTGTAAATCCCTCCTATGCTCTGTTCCTGCAAAGAGTTTGCTGCACAGAAGGTTTTTCAGGGCAAATATGTGACGAAATGTCACATCAAAAGCATGTTACAGAAATTAAAGTTTGTCCTCGTGAATGCCCCAAAGGTTTGGTTACACATATGATTAGATAACATTGTTTTCCCAAAAATTCTATGCACTGAAATGTACAGAACAGAGGGGAAAAGATTTGGAGATGGAACACTCCTCTGTGAGTTCGGCAGGACATCTGCTGAAATTATGGTTTTTGCAGCAGTAGTAGTAATACAAATACATCATCGAAATAAATGGAAATGATGTATATATGGTTAAGGCACAGAGTAAGGAGACCAGGACACAGACTAATGGTTTCCTCACAGGTTATCCAGTAAAGTTTTGGGTTAATTCCTATTTCCTTCTAGTTTCGTGTCTTTCATCTTTCAGGGGTAGTAATACACATTTTCAGTATTGGATTGACATGAGTCTGCAGTGATTTCTCAATTCTTTAAAACCCTCTGGCAATAAGGACCTCAGCAGCGAAGGCTGAAGAGTGGAGCCAACACTGGTTGTTAGTGCCGGTGTAATACTGGATGTGGCAAATAATGCTGGGAAGTAAACTTTCATCCTTGAAAGCAGCAGGATACTCCTGGCAAGAAGTGTTTAGGCAATGATAGAAATTTGATCTGTATGAGTTAGATGGCAAGCAGTTAAAAAACAGAAATGTACAAAAGTTGTATTGAGTACCTAATCTTAAAACCATAGTATAAGCTTCATCGTACAAAGTACTTATCTCCTTTCACACTAACTCTTTTGATCTAAATGTGATGAAAACATGAAGTGCCAAATTTGAAACAGAACAGCCAAATAAATCAATAGCACAGTTGTGAAAAGCAGGTGGTATGACTATTTTTTGTTACGAACCTGTAACCACAAGGCCTGATGAGTTTTGTCTGAAAATAGGAATATAAACCCAAAACTTTCAATTCACTGATAAAAATGAACTTACCCCTCAGCCAGCCAGCTGGAAAATGAGAAGAAAAGCTGAGACCTTTCTGTACAGTTGATCAATACTTGATTCCACTACATAAATATGCCCAGACATTGGAAATAATTGCCTGAGTTCTATGGTGCCTTTATAGATTTGATAAACTATCTATAGGACATACTAACCAATGGGAGAACAAATTAGTCAGTACATTATCATTAAAAGCAATGTGTTTACATAGATAAAGACTGCTGTATTTGCACATGCAAAAAGTCCATAGAAATGACTATTCAATATAACATTCACATTCTACATGTTGACTCATTTAATACCAGAACAACGTAGCAATCTAATTAAAATTAAAAAGTTGGATGCATTCTGTATACACACATACAAAAAAAAATCTCCCATTTCACCCTGATTATCATTAGGAATCTGCATCAGCCAACAGGTAAGAAAGCCCGTATTTGTTATCTTCCTCAGCTGCTTAGTAGAAGCACGTACTAGCAGGGTAAACAAATAATCAATACAGCAATTGAGCTCTCTTGGGTGTGATTTGGGGCAGGAACTGTTTCATCCAGCTTCATGCAATCCTGACCCAGTGAAATCCTTTTGGCACTGCTGTGATGACTAATTAATAGTTACTCGAGCTCTGTTGGACTGCTGAAGCTTAGGAAAAGTTAGCAAAGTGGCTGGAGGAAGACAGTGGGTGTTTGGGGAAATCCAGCCTGGTTTTTTTTGCTGAGGTCCCAGGGACTGGTGTGCTAAGGGGACAGATAGAGCACTGGCATGGCCCTGGTTCTGCACCCTGAGAGTTTGGCATCACGTGGAGAGTGAGCCTTGGGCACATTGAATGTGGGGAAGGAGCTGCATTAGCCTAAAATTTTGTCTCTTGTCAAGTTTTGCATTTGCTGCCTGTTTCAGTCCTTCGAGACTCAATCAACAGAGCTCACACACAGATCTCTGACTGATGACACATAGCAGTGCATTTTGAGATAGGGTGTTAAATTACGGTGATACATTATATTTGAATTTATCATGCACCTTTGACCACTTTATCTGCTTCTGAAACCCCATCATCTAGGATTTATTTCAACAGTCCTCAAATACAAACAGCTCCCTATAGCTGATTTTGCTTCTTTTTCATCTCAGACATGGAGTTTCTCCTAAAATGACACCTGTGTGAGCTATCAGAGAGGTAAAAATGAGTGCTACAACAGTGACAAATTTTCTTTGCCTAGAAATGTCAGAGATTTAATGTTCCATATATACTATATTGGGTATGACTACAAATTCAAACCTTTATGCTGATGGAAAGGAAAAATTCCCAGTTTCCCAGTCCTGAAGGCTCTGAAATATCTGACCATTAAAGTATGAATTATTTTTAAGCATATAAAACCTATTTGTGAAATGTTATGGCTACTTCTGGGCTCAAAATATCTGTACTAGTAATCATGAAAGCTCTTAGCTCTTGGAATGGGAAGATATGAAAAGTATACTTTCTAGATTATCAAAATCTCTCCAAAACTTTCTAAGCAGGTTGTTGCTTTCTCATCAGTTGTTTGTTTCTCTGTAACAAGCTTGTGGACTGGCTTAGTTCTCACAACCACAGGAACAAAAATAAGGAAAAACCTCCTGTTTTTTGCCTGCAGCACATAAAATAAGAGAAGATGTATTGATGTTGCTTCCACAGACAGCACAAAACTGCTGAGTTGCTCTTCCGAACTTCCCAAATTCTCACTCCATATAAAGTGGAACAAATAACAGCCGATAATTCTCATTTTTTTCATTGTAAGGGGCAGGCTTATTAGGAAGAATTAATAGATATAAGGGAATATTGCCTCTCCATCAGCACCAGCACATTTGCCTCTTTCCCAGTTAGACCACAGTGGGTTTGTACTCCCACAAACTCATACAGAAGTGAGAAAACTTGGTCTGAAGTTCTGCACGTCTCAATGATTTACAGAATTTATTCGTAAGGATTAGTAGTAGATAGCATTTGTTACAAGTGGAAAATATTTCACAATGGTGTATATTACTCAGAACCACAGATTAATATATCAGCTGGTGACGTAATGCTTGGATTTTTCACAAACCTCTGACTTTTTAACCTGCCAGTGTCTCACTACCAACCTCCTTATCAGTGCATGGTCATTTCTTATTCTTATGATCTGTTCCACATCAGGAGTATTGTTCCAGGATCATCAAAATCTGGTGTATTTCCTTTCCCTAACAGAACATCTTTATTGCTCTTCCTTTCTTCTACATGGCAGTAACAATTAGATCAGTTTCTTCTATACATTGAAGGCAAACTAATGAAATATTAAACAAAAATTCATACACAAAGGAAAAAAAGGGAAAACCTATCTGTGCATGCTGACAGAATGTTAAGTTGAGATTTATCTGGAATTGATACATTGAGCCAGTCTACCTCGTGGTATCATCAACACAACAGTCCTCAGATCATCCTGTCTGCCTCTGTTACTTAATGAAGCATAAGTCTGAGAGACCACTTTGGGCAGTTAAGGTGCAGAAATGACTGTGTGAGGATGAGAAGAGCATATCAGCCCTAAAGTGGTTGTACAGGGATGCACCCAAATACATTTTTTCAGATGAAACCCCTCAACTGTCTCCATTGCAGAACCATCACATCACCTTAGTGACAAGCATCTGCCCCATGTAACTCCTTACTTCTGAAGGTAGTCTTCTGTGACAGAGAGAGGCTGTTTATGCTTTTACTTCTGCTGCACATTGCTACACTTTACATGCCTTGCCACATATTTGTGATGTCCCAAATGACAGGTGCATGTCTTGATAAGTTCTACTGGGGGCAGGAATACGTAGATGAGGGAGCCTGCAGCAGTGGAAGCATCTGGTAGGAAGAAAAAAGGCTGTCTTGTACTCTGTCAAGTGTAATTAGAGTTGCCAGTTGTCATTGCTGCTAGCATTTAGTTAAGTAAGTTTCTCTGATGAGAAACTATCTGGCAAATGTCGAAGCCATGTAAACTTTTGAACAACATAATTGCAAAATAGTCTTATTATTGAACAGCCATGTTGGAGTCCAGTGCTCTCTGACTGGTTTCTTTCGTATATGCCATGAGTGGAGAGTGTAATGCTTAATGTCAAAGTTACTTATTTGAAGATGTTACATGTGATTTCTGTTTTAGCAGAGTCATGCAAAATATACCAAAACCACAATAAAATTGTAAATCACATTTAACAAAATATAGCAATATCCATACACAGTTCACTCACAATACCAATGATTCCTATTACCGGTCTGTATAATTTGCTCACAGTCATGACAGAGGAGGTTCCCAATTGCCAAGAAGGAATGTGTGGGTTAAGGCCAGCTCAAGACCATTGTTACCTCTGAAATATTTTTGCTAGTTGTCTAGTTTTTATACTATGTGTGAACCTTCCTCCATTGCTGAGGTCTCAAGCCATCAGCTTTAAGAAAGAAGACATAAGGATTTCAGTAAGTTGCAAAAAAGATACGTTGAAAATATTCTCATAATAATTTGCTTTCAACAGCAAGGGTTTGGAGAGGTTGACAATAAATGTTCTACAGTCTAATTAAGAAGGATAAACATTTGTTGTTTTTAGTTTTATCTGGCAACATACTTAACTTTCTCCCTCCCAGAGTGCAGCACAGAGGGTCCCTCACAAACCCACACTCCAGCAACCTCTGAAGATCTCATGCTGGGAAGGGAGCAGTGCGCCACAACCAGTGCTGCAAACAGCATCTCAGCTGTTGTTTTAGCTGAATTATATATTTGAATCCTTCCTTTGTTACATTTAATTAATTATAAATATTTGTTGCTTTGTTATTCTAATAGTGTGTCATTCTATAATTATTGTTCTGTTCCATGACCTGTCACTTGAAAGCATTTAGTAATTTAAAAAAATAAACAAATAACATAAGGAGTGATAATGCATTTTATGTTTTCTTGACTAATTTAAATGATAGTTCTTACACAACACAGCCCACAGCTGGACACCTGTTACCCAATACAGTCTATGTCCAGTGAGGTGCTTGTCTTAATTTTGATAACTGGCCTGAACAGCTGGTGGGAGACAGAAAGCATAAAAAACCCATTTGAGCACAAGGTTTAGGGAAGAGGAAAAAAATTATAAAAGATGTTTTGAAAGCAATGACTGTGGAGTAAATGTGCATTAACCAAACAAGAACTGTACTCAAGTAATAAAATCCCATAATAATCATGAAAACCAGCAGCCTCCCATGCAGTTGCAGGGATTTGTACTGACATCTGGTTTGTGGGGTCAAAACACCCACACGGAATATTTTTTTTACGAACAGGAACAAAGTAGTGAAAATCGATGAGCTGAAATGACTTAATATGCCTTAAAACAAGGGGTAAACCCCTGACCCTTTTACCTTTAAATGGCCTAGTCCTGAAGAGACATTGTAGACTGTATTAGAAAGAGTGATCGCCTGATTTATAAGAACTCAGAGAATCAATAAAAGCCCGTGATTTTTACAATATTTTTGAGAGAGTATAACTCTGCTATGTTCCTCCTAAGGGCCAGCTTTAGCCTCAGGCTAGGTACGTGCTAGGTTGATGCTAGTACCTTCTCATGGTACAGCTGGGGTAGGCAGCACCTCTGAGCTGCATCATTCGGCCTCACGCTGCTCTTTGAGCTATGAGTGATCTTTCATAGCCCTTTCATCAAGCCATATTGGCAGTGGAAAAAACACCACAAGCAGTCTAGTCTGTATTTGATTTTTTTTTAAGTAATACAAGAAAACTAATACAATAGTAAAGACTGTCTGTTCTGGAATAAAAGACAGAGAAAAAAATGACCTAAACCAGGTGACTGAGTTTCGTTTGCCCTAGCTTAGACTCCCAAAGTAGAGTAAACTTCTCCCTCTGCATAAGAGCCTACCTTTAGTTAGGATGCAACTGCCCCAGACCACAAATCTAATTCTCCTAGACTGCTAATAACACCATAGATGCTTAAGCAATCATGTGAGTAGCCTAGCCCCATTTAGGCTCATTAGCTAACTAGCACACTCATGCCTGAGAGGTGATTGCAAGAAGTACAGTCCACCACTTGGCACTCTCATCCTCTGCTTTCTCAAGCTTGACAGATAGATCCACTCCTTCGTACCACAAGTGCCCAGCAGGCAGTAAAGGGGCACAGTACAGATGCAAAGAGGAGTTGGTCACAGACCTGAAAGCCGAGTCCCAGTTCTCCATCAGCTGGAAATTCTGATGAAGGATGAGGCTGCCTGGCAAACTGCCTTCCCCCTCCACAAGGGCTACTCTGATGTCTGTCTCCAGAGAAACGAGCGGTCCCCACTGCACGTATTATAGCTCCGGTCACTGGAACACCATGTCTCATTCATGTTGTAGTCTCCATATTTTCACTGGAAAGAGATGAGATTGCACCCAGGCTGTGGGCTTTTACTCTCCTGGAGTAAGTCAGTAGTAAGTAAGAAGGAGTTATGGAGTAAGTAAGAAGTTTCCCATACTCAGCTCCCCACTTCTCACAGAAGAGTGCAGGGAGGCAGAAGTCCTCTTCAGCAGCATCCCTAGATGCATCAGTGTCACACAGGAGCTTTTTACCCAAAACCAGTCACATCTCTATCAAGCCATCCCCCATCCACGCCATGTCATAAATATTTTGTCATCACAGATTGCACTGGATCATTTTTCCTTTTTAGCAGAAGCTCCGACATGTTCGTCTTCCCAGGCACACAAAAAAAAAAGCCACCTGCACAGCCTGCAGATCCCTTCATGCCAGAATCCATGGGAAAAGGTCAGGTTCGCTTGCCTTGTGTTCAGGCATCCACACTCAAACCAGTCTGCCCAAGTCCCCAGCAAGCAGTGAGTGCTGTGGCAAGGAGCTTGGAGGAGCTGAGGAACCAAGGAGAGAGAGGGTACATATGGAAGGACCTAATGGAGGAGAAGAAAAAGATATTGTGGCTGTCACTCAGACTGACTCAGTGGCTGCAATCTGTGACTGACTGCAACAGAAGAACAGGAAGCATCAGCAGGAGTTTGGCATAAATACATGTGTGCAGTACCGCTGCTCACAGCAGTTGGCCGTTGCTGTCATGGTGCCTAAAGGTAGAAACAGCATCGTGGGGCTGGCTCACTGGTCCATTCCAAACCTTAACCTCAGGTTAATAGGATGAAAAGGAATTAATGGTCTAATTTTGGCCTTGTATTAGAAGGTAAGCAAAAAAATTAATTGCTTGACGTACTTGCAGAGCATATTCACAAATTTCCCTGCAGACCACATGCTAGCTGATACTAGTCATCAGCCTGGGCACACATGATAAAAAGCCAGGGACCAGAATGCTTACGGTAGGTTTCACAGACATCTCGGGAGAGGTGGTGACAGTAGTTCTGCTGACAGCCTGTCTGAAGGCCATTCCAAAGACACTACATAATGCACATGCCCTGCTTGGCCTGAAGTTTTTGATTTATGCCTTGTCCATGAGGCCTGAAAGCCAGAGTGTAGGTAAAAGCCAGATGATTTAGTAACCAGACAGTCTCCTGCCAGGCCCAAGCCTGCTCCTTCAGAGCCTCTGAGTCATTACTAGAGGTAAATGGACCAGGCCAAGTGTGGCAGCTTGCATTCAGGGCCTGTGATTCTGTGATCTATTTTCTGTCTCCTGCTGTGTGTGTCCCCAGGTGCAACCCTGTCCTTCTGCTCCCCAGCCCTGGTCACCACCCTTCCCTGGCCACAGAAAGCATACACTGTCACCCTGTCCCACAGCCTTAGTGATTTCCCCAACACAGTTACTGCCTGTCAGCACACGCAACCAGTTTATTTGCACCAATCTAATTGATTTTATTTGCTCAAAGCATTTGTTGTGACTTTTTTTCCTCCACTACTTTCTAACCCAAGTGACGTAAGCAGACCAGGATGATGATGACTGAGATTTCAGCTGAGCACAGGACTCAAAGCAGCCATTATGGTAAGAGTTGAGGACTCCAGTGCTGTGGACTCCACCCAAGTGAGCCATCTGGACCTGAGCAACCAAGTTCTGTATCACTGGGAGGCTTACACTGACGTGTGATACTGGTAAAGGGTTGGAAGACACGACAACAAATTCATGTGCGGCAGAATGTAAGCCATGAATGTTGACTGTACTTGGTGACCATGTGTTTTGTCCTGTAAGAATCAAAGAATCTCCCAGATTACATGTAACATTATTTTTTGCTTTGTCACTATTTACCATTCTGGTTTTGTGTGTTGTTTGGAGGTTTTTTCAGATGTTGTTATGAGAAGATGGCAACAGCATGGCCTATGCATCTAATACCATTTTGTAGATTATATATTTCATGTACATTATTTACTTCTTCCACAAATAATGCATTAATTATTCATCATGGGGAGAATTGAGTGTCAAAATGCCTGTGGTAAGTATGAATTATAGATTGATCTGGATATACACACTTTTTGTTCTTTTGAGTCATGCTTTTAAGACTTTACTTGAGTGGATTTTTTGTCAATATAATCTTGATTCATGTCAGTAACAACTATCAGTGCAGCTGCACACTTTGCCATTGACAACACATCTTGTCTTCAGCTCTGTGGTCTGGTTTTCCTCAGTCCAGCACTAGGAGCCCTATTCAGGAATATAGGTGCTACCTACATGACATGAGCACCAAAGATCTCATTGTTCACCTCCTTGCTCCAGGCAGTGCAGCACTGACACTCACACCCTGTGATGACTACTGGGAGGGGAGCTGGTGTCATTAATCTTTGCTTAGAAGATGCTGGGGTTCTGCCAGACATGCCAGAGTCCTGCCAGCATGGCAGCATGGTGGTGCCAAAGTAACCTACCAAGCAGAGGGAACGCTGGCTGGTAGAAATTTGGCAGAGGTCTGGATGGGAGATGCTGCTTCTGAGAGAGAGAGAGACTTCTGTCAGTCAGTGTACCTTTCCCCGGTGCAAGGCAGATGTTCTTTAGTTCCTGCTGAACTTGTAATTTCTCCATCTACTGCCCTCCTGTGGGCTCCAAGACATCCTCCAGCACTTGTCAGGCTACATCTGGAATACTGTGTCCACTTCTGGTCCCTACAACTCAAGAAAGACGTAGTTAGAAGGATGAAGGTCCCAAGGAGGGCCATGAAGATGATCCAAGGGCTGGAGATTGTGTCCTTTGAGGAACAACTGAAGGAGTGAGCTATTTTTTTTCCTACCCAGAGAAGAGAAGGCTCAGGTTGTGCCTCATCACACTGTTACAGTATTTAAAGGGCAGCTACAAAGAGGATGGAGGTTCTTCCATCTCTTCACAAGGAGCCACGTGGAGAAAACAAGGTCATAACACTTACAAGTTGGACCAAGAGAGGTTTCATCTCAACATAAGAAAAAGTTTTTTTACAGTGAGGAGAATCTCCTCAGGGACATGGTAGAGCCCGTAGCATTGGAGTTTTTCAGGATGCTGTTGGACAGGGTGCTAAGTAATCTCATCTAAGCTCCCTTTCCCACAAAATGTTGGATCAGATGATTTTTCGAGGTTCCATTCCAACCTGGGCTGTTCTGTGACTCTGTGGTCATTGTCCTGTAGAAGAACAGCTTTTCCAGTTCTGCTGTCTTAATGAGGACATCATAACAGTATATATTCATCTCTTGCTTCCATTTTGAATATAACAGTCTCCCAGTTACCTATGTATTTTTTCACAAATGGTGAATGGTAAGGGAGTATCAGCTAGGTGATATGCAGCTATCAACATTGTGGGACTGGTGAGAACCACAAAGAAACTGTCTTAAAAGTCCTTGAAAGAAGGTGTTTTTCAAACCCATGAAACCACACAGACTTTTAAACATCAGGCACTAGATATAGCCAAAAGTAATTGCTCCAGTGCAGAAAAACAAGATTGTTCTCTAGAGGTGATAGTGTTCTCTACTTAAAATAACAGGAAAATAAATAACTTAATTTTCTAAAAGTAAGCTAAAAATGTCATTTAGAGCTGAGCAATCATTCTTAAAAGGCAGCACTTGTCTGACATGGCTACAGAAACAGCACTCTTCTCAGGAAGAAGCTTCTGTGGTTATTATCGTAATTCGTGCAGGTCCAGCTGTCTTGCCAGCAGAATACAGAGCAGCTTTAATCACAGCTTTAAACTAATATGGCAGATATTTATAAGAACAGTGGTGTCAGCCGTGTCAGATGCTGTAAAAAAGCCTCAAACAATCAGCTATCAGATGGTTTAAGAAAAAAACAAACAAAAAAAAACCCCAAACCACACATTTCCTCTGAAAGTGCTGAGGTAATTTAAGAAAAAATTATAAAGAGCAAAATTATGTTTAATCAAACTATTTCAATGATAAATTGCAGCCAGGGAAGTCTCCTGGCATTGCAAAAAACCTTGTTTATATTGTTAGATGTATCAAAAGGAAGATTAGATGTAAACATTGTAATGGCAGGGGAGAAGCAGGAAAGATCATTTCCCTCAATTACAGTATCTGAAATGTGCCACCTCCCACTCCACCTGGCCAAGTGAAGTCCTCTGCCTCCTTTCTGCCTCCCTCAGAATTGCACTGACGAGAACATTTGACTTTGCAGGAAGAGGGAAAATAGTCAGAAACAGTAAGAAGCCACCTAATGATTTGTCCTTCTGAGCCTGCTCCTAACGCAGCAGCTCTGGGTGTTGTTGTAGGACATGTTCCAGCACGGGCTCTCCTGCTGCTGGGCCATATGACACGGGTAACACGTGGCTGTGCTTTGCCATTCTGTGGTATCGCTCCTCCTCTCACTGGTTCAGTGCTGGTGGGCTGGGACCACACCTCATTTTGCTGATGCTGGCAGGGACAGCTGGTGTTCAAGACACCGGGTTCAAGAAATCACATACCTCACAGACAAATACATCCTTTTTCCTCTGCTTTGCTATGCAAAAAGTTACAGTTAATGTGCATTGGATGGAGGTGTGGCCAACCAGTTTGGCTTATATGATAGATGCAGTCCTAATCCACACTAAATATTTAGCACATTAAAAGGGACAGGTAGGGGAGATGAGCAGGTAGCCCTGTACAATAATCTTAAATTTAAAGAAAACAAACCCAAGCCTCATCTCCTTTGTTGATTCTGTATTTCTAAAGGCAAAATTAATAGGGGAAAGTAGAAAAATGAAACAGGCTGATCGCTTAGTGCCATGCATTAAGTGTTATCATTCAAGAGTGTTGCACACAAAAGACAGCAAGTATTGTAGATATGTCAGGAATGATTTAATGTAACTGAAATAACTCGAGAACATAAGCTCTCCTTCACTACTGACAGAATAGCTAGACATGTTTGATTTAGTTCACGCTGCTGTGCTGTGTCGCTCTGCTTTGTAAGTCCTCACTTTTTCTGCTAACTCCTCAATTCAACCTTACAATTGGGAATTCAGATAAGACAACCTTTCACTTCTGATCTTAGTTGAATACCAATGCCATAATTTTATGCTTCCTTGCTTTCTCTACTCCCTGACCTTTCATGCTTCTTGAGGGACATCTCATTTCCTCCAGCTTTCAAACACCTTAACGCTTATTTCTTCATATTGGTGATACAATTAAGTACACATCCTTAATTGAGTTACAAGCAAATACATAGAATAATAACAAGGTGTTTATCTTTGTCAACCCCAGACAGGTAATTAAATAGTCTCCTTCACACTCTCCTAGACAAACAGAACCCTTTAAACTGATACGCCGCCTTTACATAATGTCAATAGACTGTCTTGTCCTCTCCTCTGTTTAGATCGGCTTGTGTATTCAATAGAAAATGCAAATTTGCCTTACTCAAGACTCATCTGGAAATGAACCTAACACTCCTATTAGACTAGTTCCTTGGGTTCAAAGTATATTGAAGTAGAATAAAAAGTTACCTTGCTAGAGCTAACAGAACACAATTCCAGAGGTCACATAATGGAGGCAAAGACTGTTCTTAATTTTGGTGAGCTACCTCCTGCATGTCCTTGGATTAAGCACGTGTATCGGCTAAACAGAGCAGCATATTTTCACCTACGGGAAGCCGATGTGTCTCTATTCAAATCAGAGCTGATTTCCATCAGCTGAGGTTGTAGCTGACCTGCTACTCGTGTCTTGCCCCTTCTGTGTTCAGCATGATGTTTACCTCCAAAGCCTCTGTTAAGAAGCGGCTGGATTTCAAAGCATTTGTGTAAAGCTACTGAAGAGGAATACTGACATGTCAAAGGTTTCAAAGTACTGTCAGTTTGGACTTTGTAGTCAACATGCAACTGGCCAAGCCTTCAGTACGACCAGAGATACACAAACATGCTGAGGTTTGGCTTCAGCTGGTGCTTTTCTTTACTATGCATCATTCCCCTACTGCTTCCCCCAGGGCAGAAGGATCGTTACTTCTGGTACCTTTTTGATAGTGTTGTGTTCTCTCTCATCATTTTCCACTATAGGCCCCAGGGATCTTAGTACTCCTGAATCTAAATGATGTCCAGCACAGACTACATAGCCCTTTTGGCCGCAGGAACATCCATTTTCGTGTGTATAGCTTATGGTTTCTGATGAAATCCAGTTACAAACATTAGGATGCACTTCAATCAAGTGTTGTGTGGATTACAGATCCCCTTGTAAACAAGCCAGCTCATAGCAATAAATGCTAGGAACATTTACACTGAAATCACTGGATTCTATTTTCTGCAAAATTGCTTTTGGACATATATTATTTCTTTGCTATACAGGAAAAAGTATATAGACCATTAATATTGACATTTATATTGTCCATACTTGTACATGCTAAAGAAATCATGACTTTTTTAAAGACTTTCAATAAAGATGGCTGTTGGAAGGTTAAGAGAGGGAACAAACAACTTAGCAGTGCCACCAGCCCTTCTGTTTCCTTGGAGATTCCCTTTAATGTAGAAATAAGTAAGAAAAGCTCACTGTTCAGAGCAACATGCTTTTTTTAACCGAGTGTTTTAGGCAGAAAATAAGTATGAACACGGCAGTGCCTTGCCCCAACAGTGATGTTACATAGCCTCACGTCAGTGATACTTGGCATTTAAATGATCCCTTGGAGAATATGCACTTACTTGTAATTGAATTCCATGTAATGGATAGTATTTTCCTGTTGCTATCGTGATTCATTTATTATGCATAAATATTTTGCCTTTGTAAAAGGAGGTTTGGGGAATTCTCAAATACTCAGGCAGAAAAATGCTCACAAAGCCACAAACCCAAAGCTGATCAATATGGCTTGGCTATATCATAATATAAAACAAACACTTGAATGCCCAAGGACATGCCCAGATGCCAAACATAACTTCTCAGAGATATAGAAGTAAACCCCTGGTTTCAGATGTAAGTCTCCATCCCAAAATTGAGTAGAGAAGTTCCAGAAAAGAAATAACATAGAGAAGATCTTGATATTGAAGTAGAATAAAAAGTTACTTTGCTAGAGCTGACAGAACACAATTCCAGAGGTCACACTATGGATGTAAATATGCTGGAGCAACAGTCAGCCAGACAAAGGCAGTATCAAAGGTGGAGCAAAGGAACAGAGAGAAAAGTCATCAGGTCGATAGCACAGGTACCATACTCGAGATCCAACAGAAGGCAGTAGGAGAAAGCTATGGGAATAATGATAGGTCAGGAGAGCAATGAGGAGGGAAGGAAGAGGAAGCTGGCAGTGAGGAGGGCATGTGTCAGGGTATGCTGGCTAAGCAAAGGGAAATGCTGGAGGAGAAGAGGAGCCCTCAGAAGTGCTGCTACAAGCCTAAAAAAAGAGCAAAAGCAGTTGAGCCCGAGAGCCAGTAGGCAGCAGGGAGAGGAAAAGCACACCAGATGTAGTCAGATTTGCTCTAGCCTCCCATACACCAAGTAGCACTGACTAAAAATACGTGATATGATCTGTCCTCACAGGCTATCAGTTAACAGATATGGAAATTTATTTTCTTTCTTTGTGGCATTCTTCCACTCTTGCTTAGGGCAGAGCACAGTCTTGTTCACTGAGAACAAGAACTGTCTGAGACCTGGTGGAAGCAAATATTTAAGCCACCTTTATTACTGTGCTCAACACACTTACAGCACAGGCAAATTCTCCTGAATTGAGAGAGTTACTAAATGAACAAGAATCTAAGGGTCTCAGATGCTAAAATTTACAATTATATTTTTCCTGTGTTTCCACCCTTTTTTAATGAAGACTTTGTTCAAATCGTTCAGTCTGGGACAAAAAAACAACTGTGCAGCATCTGTCACTGTTTGACCACATTGAATCCTGTAAAGAAAATTAAAGTAGGAATTACTGGTGTGAAGTAACATGTAATTTGAAGTGAAGCTTGTTGCTCTAGATCTCATCTGTAAGAAACAATTGGAAACATATTTGCCAGACTACCTTTATAATGAATGCTGTATTCTGAAATGTAGAGCTATTTCCAAGAGAAATAATTTTCAGTAGAGGGAGCTGCAGGATCAAGTCAGATTTAAAACCTTGACTAGCAGTTACTGCAGTAAGGTAGATAAAAAATTATTTACATTAATGTGCAGAATTATTAAACAGTGTACCAGGGAGTTTATTATCATAAAATGATTTAAACTTTAAAACTCTCCACTGCAGCTTGGTGTGTGGAGAAAAGAAGTGGCATGTATATAATTACATATAAAGGCATTGTTTGACATTTTTTTGAAAAAACAATCTTCTGTTTTCCTGGACTATTATCTCTGATTTGTGATCCTAAGACTCCCAAAACAAAACAAAGCTATATTTCTTTCCTTATTGAAAGTTAGTGGCAATATTTCCAATATGGTAACTGTAGACTGCAGTTTGAGAGGTTCAATCAACATGTCCATCAGAGAGCAATAGGCAGAGTTATCTCTTCTGTCTCCATCTTGGAGTATTTGTATGCAAAATAATCTGCTTCTACCCAAAGGCAAATCTTGTGTGTGTGCAATTTTCTTTAGATGTGTCACTTTTAAGTCCTTTCCTTTAGATTTAACAGGCACTGAGCCTTTTCTTTTTTTTTTGAGAATGCTCTATCAGCATAGACCAGTTACTGAAATTTGAAACATTGTGCGGTTTACAGATGTTTAGCATCACTCAGTTTTAGTGAGCCTTCTCTATCCTGGCATGACTGTGCTGTCAGTGTCAGCCAAGACTGAAAGGCAAGAAGTTGACAGGTGCCTAAACAGAGGAAGATGAGGTTACAACAAAATATCAAATGTTATTTATAGTTCTCAGACTACATCCAAGAATGCATCTGAGATTTTTATTTAGAGTTGAGCATCCCCTCCATCACACCTGCATGAACAAGCCTTAAAAATGCTCCTTTGTCACAATTATTTCATGAAATCATATACTCACAAGTAATCACAGTCACAGATCATTCTGTAACAGTGAGGCAGCAGCAGCAGGGCTGCCCTTCAGTCACTCCAGATGGCAACCTCATGACAGTGGACCCCTCCATGCCACATCCATGTCATTGGGCAGGTGACACAGACCCAAGGGACAAGAGGCTGCACCACATAGACCCTGCTACCATATATAAAAGGTCCCAATGCCATAACCTCTCAGTGTCAACATTCTTCATGTTCATTGGTAGATTGTAACAGGCTGGTGCTCAGGCAAGGAAAGAAGGGCAAAAGAGAAAGCAGGATGCCGCAGAGATCTTCAGGCAGGAGACCCACCACAGTATGTGCCCCATGCATGCCTGGAGTCATGCTGCCTTAACCATCGTTTTAAACAAGGGAGGATGGCTAAGTTGCTGGAGGCCACCACTGATAAAAACAGGCTTGCTGTATCTTGCTATATCTGGGACTAGCATAAAGACCTTTCAATCTTCCTGGCATAGAACAGCCACCATCAAGTGGTAATTTTTTAGATCTTTGGCCAAGAGCTGCCATAAGATATGGAATGTCAGTGCACTTGTTTCCAGGCCCTCACCTTCAATTAAATGAGTGGACATTGCCTTCGGTGAACTGACTCTGCTCAGCCCCTGTGACTCTGTTGCACAGCAGTTCACAGTCAGCAAGTCCATTAAAAAAATCATTAACATGATCTCTGTCACCTGTTTTGTCTGCTCCCTGTTGTTTATTGCTCCCAGTGTCATTTCTGCATTCTGGAGGCACAACATGAATTGTGTCAGAGCCATCAACGAGATGCATATCCTAATCTAAGGCTCTTTGCGAGACATATTCCCCATCAGTACTCCTGATGACGACAGGCCAGTACTGCACATCAGTGTTGACTGCACAGCCGTGGAGGGTAGCTGCCTCTTTCTCCTGGTACATATCAGGGTTTCCTAGCATGCGTGTCAACTCTTATGAGAGACAGCAACTGCATGGCAATCAATAACATATCCTCTTCTGCTGAAATGTATGTGGC
This sequence comes from Tapera naevia, assembly GCA_033556795.1. Classification (NCBI taxonomy): domain Eukaryota; kingdom Metazoa; phylum Chordata; class Aves; order Cuculiformes; family Neomorphidae; genus Tapera; species Tapera naevia. The sequence goes on along the minus strand of JAUMJJ010000108.1, from coordinate 2,338,844 downwards.
CTCAGCTCAAAGATAAATGCAACCTTGTTTCCCGACAGGTGTTTTCTTACTGCACATGGCCCAAAAGTTGTTGATACTGCCATCAGTTCAATGTCAGTAGAAAGATGCTGCAGGAGTCATTGTGACCTGATGTGTGCTTTCCAGTCTTTCGTAAGGCAACAGAGATGCCTTCCTAGTCAAGTGGGTTTAGGAGAAACATTAAACCCACAGTAACTGTAGTTTCTTTCAGCCACTGCCTTGCCATAAGAGCATAGGGAGGCATTTGCCACTCCTCAGAAAGCTCTGAACGTTACCACTGATGAATGTGTGCTGTGCCCTGGAACTGAAGGGAATTAAAATACAGCTATTTGTGCTTTTGAAAGCCCCCACCCATATTGAGCAGAAAAAGGGGCTTTGGTATCAGCAGGCTTTGTTAGAAGGGAGAAATCAGACACCGTGACAGAAATGAGTACAAATAACAGTAGTCTCCCACTACCCTTGTGCATGTAATGTAGGATGCATTGTGTCAGGTTCTCTCAGTAAGGAACAGGGTGATTCAACAACTCTTTCTTCATCTCCTTTTTCCTCTTTTAGCTCCAGTGAAAAAACTGAGCGCAGTCTTCTTTGGTAATAAACTTCTGCTGTGCTTTTCCACAGCAGTGATACAAGACAGATTGATCCCAGACCAGTGAAATTTCCTCCAACAAATGAAGGCAGAGCAGACAGCACTGGCCTTTGGTTCCAAAACTCCAGCAATTTACACAGATGCAGTGCAACATGTTGTTGGCTGGGAGGGCGAGTTTGGACTGCTGACTACATTGATATTCCTGCCTCACCTCATCCTTGTTCTGCACTGGTCCATCCAGAGGAATTGTTGAGCACAGATGGCAGCAAGCCCATGCTTCCCCCCCACCTCACCTCCCTCCGTTGAGCCTGTAAACTCTTTTATGCAGGAAAAAATACAAATTCTTCTGTTAGCTCAAACCTTTGCTTATGCACAGGACAGAGTAAACAACACACCAGTGACAGAGTATGCCTATGTTTACTGATCCTGCTACCAACATGTTAAGGATTTTCTTAAAGTCTTTACCAGGAAATTGCAACAGCAATACCTGGATGTTCACATATTGCCTGTTTTCCCTAGAAAATTCCAGCACTATGAGATGAAACAGAACAGGAGGCTCCAAGCACTTGAGACCCACTTATTTTATTGGATTGATTCTCCAGGGGCTAGGGGCAGGGCAGCATCTAGCAGCAGTGTAATGCTCAGAGTAGTTATTTGATAGGTATTGCTGAGGTATTATTTGATAGCTATTCCTTTATATCCTCTACATACACTCACCAGAGTTTTAGACAGGATTCAGTAAAAACATGGTGTCTAGGAAGTAACTGTATAGGATTTGATTGAAAACTTTATGCAGATGCTCATTTGTTTTTTTGGAGTGACCCTGCCAATACGCGCTCTGTTTCTATAGAGCCTCTTCTTTGGTGGTAAACAGGAATTAGCTTCAAGCAGTTTTTCTTGGAATTGATATGTGCTCAAATATTGTGGCTTTTTCCTTCTCTGTCTGAATATCAATACCGTTTAGGCGAAGAACAGGAGACTGAGAGGGAACACAACAGCACAGGTAGGGAACGAGGCATTCGCTGTGTCCACTGAGCACAGAGCAATCATGCTTAAACACAGCAAGGGAGACGCAGTTAAACAAGAAACCAGGACTCTCTAGCCATAAACATCAATTTGTTCTGATGGCTAAACTGCTTTGCAGAATGTGTATCACTGAAAGATCAGAAGAACAGGTTATACAAACAGCTACCAGGAACTGCATAGGGATTTCTGTATGGAATCATTTTCTGTGGGAACTCTCCCTGACTTGACAAGGTCTATGAGGCTGGTGTGAACTGCTATCCAACCACCTTAACCTCAGCACCACCGAAGTACTAACCCAGCACTTCTTTTTGCTGATCAGTCTCCCCTTTCCTAAAATATAGTTGCTAAATAGCAACATCAAAAATAAATATTTGGCTGACTAAATCCAACAGCCATTTCAGAATACTGGACGTGGCTACAGGAAGGGTTTTTTGACAGTTCCCCTTTCATACCTCTTCTAGCCATGCCACTATTTTGTTGAAGCTTGTGAGTGGGGATATAAAGCATGACCCAACATTATTATAGAAATATGTCTTTGCAACAATAAATAAAACTTTTTACTCTGTCTACCCCTTGCAAAAAGTCAAACTTCTATCAATCTACTCAAGCATTTAGCACCAGCTTTACTGCACACTTAAAGTACACAGGACTGGGAAACGTTTTCCAGGAAAATAAATAAATAAAATCCTGTATTTTTCCCCCCATTTCTTCTTTTATTTTTTTCTCCTTTTTAAAATTTATTTTGCACTTGTTCCCTTTCCTCCTTTCAAGGATTTGGTCCCCATGGATTCTTTAATTTGCATAATTTATTTTGTCTTCTTTATTCTGTTATTTTTACATTATGAATAATTATTTTCCTCTTCTATATTTTTCCTGTTCTACACTATTGAAGCCTTCTCTACACACACACATAAAAAACCCCACACCAAACCAAAAAATCTTATTAATTTTATTTATTGCTGGATGATTCCTATGAAATATGGCACAAAACTGCACTCTAGGTGAATCAGATACCAACATGAGCAAGTCACCCTTTCAGTCCTAAAGGAGTAAACATCTTTTGAAGACCATCTTTTGCTGGCAATTTTAGGAGGTACATGTTCAGAATTATTTCTGAACAGTAGAAGAGGGAATAAAAGATTTGCTAATCCTCTCCTTGCAGAGGATTTGAAAGGCATGACTGATCACAGAACGAATGCCCCACCTACTTCTAATTAACAGGACTAGTCACACATTAATTAAGAACGTCCATAAGCCTTTGCAATATGTACATCATGTGCGTGTCAGTGGGTAAGACAGAAGTCTGTGGAGATTGTTTCTTCATTAGGGACAGAACTCATTTACTGCAACTTAAACACCAGCTAGAATTTATTAAATGTTCTTAACTATCCTGTTGAAAATTTGAAATAAGAGCAATGTGACTAATGAGAATAAAAATGAATTCCTATTGCCCATTCACTTCATATGGATTAAGTGCCAAGGTCTACGGAAATAATACCTGAATTGCAAGACAAATTTCTGATTTTACATACCATCTTTCCATTCGTGCCATAACGCATCCCTGCACGCATTGCCTGGTTGACAGTCAGGTGCCAGCCCAATTCCTCTGTTCCTCTCCTTCCTCAGCAGGACGGGGTGAGAAAACATGATGAGGAGCTCTTGGGTCAAGACAAGGAGATCACTTAGCGATTGCAGTCAGGGGCAAAACACAGATTTGACTCGTGGAAGATTAGTTTAATTTATTGCCAATTAACAATAGAGTAAGATAGTCAGAAATAAAAACAAAACTAAAACTACCTTCTCCCTTCCTCCTTTCCTACCTCCCCCTCTGGCCCGACTTAACTTCTCATGATTCTATCTCCTTCTCCACTTCAAGCAGCACAGGGGGATAGGAAATGCAGGTTGTGGTCAGTTTGTAACACTTCATCTGTTCTGCTCCTCCCTCCTTCTTAAACTTCTCCTGCTGGTGTCCCCCACAGAACACAGCTCCTGCCAGAAAACCTGCTCATGATGTGCTCCATCTCCACGTCTGCAGCTCCTACCAGGAAACTTGCTCCAGCATGGGCTCTCCACAGGCTGCAGCTTCCTTCAAGGCACATCCACATGGTCCAGTGTGGAGTCTTCCACAGGCTGCAAGTGGATATCTGCTCCACAGTTAACCCCCATAGGCTGCAGGGAGACAACCTGCATCACCATGGTCTTCTCCACAGGCTGCAGAGGAATCTGCTCTAGCGTGTGGAGCACCACCTCCCCTTCCTCGTTCACTAACCTCTGCAAGGGTGTTTATTTTCCTCTCACAGCTGCTTTGCAGTGTTTTTTGCCCTTTCTTAAATATGCTGTCACAGAAGTGCTCCGAACATCACTGATGAGCTCAGCTTTGGCCAGTGACAGGTCCAGCTTGGAGCTGGCTGGAACGGACTCTGACATAGGGGCAGCTTCTGGCTTCTTCTCACAGAAGCAAGCCATGCAGTGCCTCCACCCCACCCCCCCAGTTACCAAAATCTTCCCACGTAAACTGAATATAGCTCAAAAGTAAAAGTCTCCACAGTGCTGAAAGACATGTTCTCCTCCTGTTGTTCATCTACAATAAACATTTTACTTATTAGATTACATATTGCATCTGTAACCCATTGCAATGAAATTCTAAGAAAACCCATCTATTTACTATATACTATTTTATAGTACAATATACATTTCATGCTTCTTTCAATTTTTGTAGTTTATTTTTTTCCATAAAAAAAAATAAATACTTGCACTGTAACTAAGTTTCTTGCCCCCTTCCAATGTTCAGTGTACCTTGGAAGAATCGCTTAGTTTGAGCGTAAGTCCAGCTTCAGTAATTGCTCTTCTACACTCTCAATGTTTGCCCACACTCACATTTGTTACAAAGCCGTGGTCAATCTAAACAGAATCTTATGAATTACTTCTACACTTGGTTTAATCTGCCCACAGTGGTTGCCTCGAGTACACTACTGCCAGATTTCTGCTGAACAAAGGTAATTATTTTTTCAAATCAGGTTGTGAAAAGAAGAAAGCCACTGAATTGCTGTATGATGTAATTTTATTTTTTCAATGAAATGCCCTAGTGTCATGAGACAGAACACATTTTCTAATCTTGAAGCCAGCAAGATTGGATAACAAAGAAAAATCAAACTTTGTTTTCCTATACATAATTTCCATATTAAGAATACATTCAGAGGAAAAAATAGAATTAAAGTGTAAGCAGACATAACTTACGCACCTGTCTTCTGAGAAATAAACTGGACACGTCGCACAACCCACATATGGTGGTTTCCTAGTATAATATGCTACAAATAGAATTATTCAAATGCAACTATGCAGCTTTTTTACTACTTAAGGCTTTTTCATTTTATTATGTTGCAACATCTTTATTATTTGCTTCACACTTCATTACCATACTACAGAACAATCTTCTTTCCTTTTTTCTGGTGGCTTGTTTCTCATAAAAGGGGCTTTCACTGTGCCTTTCTTTGGAAACACCAAGCATTCAGTTTCAGACATTAAAAATACTGAAAGCATTTCAGTATACATTCACAATTACACTAAGCCTCCATTTTTCAAGTAGGGGTCTCATGACTTGCTAGTCAGGTAATGGAAAGAGCTAGTTAGTATTTACTCCTCATTCACGAGAACATGATCTGGATACTGTAATGCCTCATAAATGCCCTCATCTGTTGGTGAGCTGAGAGTGCATGATCATATCCTGCACAAAAATTACAGTAACTTGAAGTCTGGGTTTTCTGACAATATTCATGAATACAGCAAAATATCTGTAGAACTTTTTAAACAAACAACACTTTCAAACAATATTTGCATTTGGAGAACTGCATAATCTCATTTTCAATGAAGTTCTTAAGTTAAAAGTACTATTTCAGTTATTAAACATGGCTTTAAAAACACAGTATACTTAACATGTTACAAATGTTTGAAAAAAATGAAACAATCAATATTTCAATTCATTGCATTAATAATGAAAGCAAACAGCAGCACTTTTGGAAAAGTATTCAAGTATTTCCCTGAAATACTATGTAATGTAAAACAGATTCTAAACTTCATATGACTGTACTTCAAGCAAATATAATTTGCAAGATCTTTTTCTCATATAGAGCAGTATGAATAATACTTTGTAGCAAAGACAGCACACCATTTTGATGTTATGCAAAACAGGAATGTAAATAATTTCAACAGGAAAAAATATCACCCATTTACAACAATTGTCAAGTGCTTCAGTAATAAACTGACAATCACTCCATGGCTTACACAGAGACTTGTGAAACTAATACAAGCTGAATGACAGAGGTGCCAATAAATACACATGAACAGAGAACCACTGGCTGTTCAGACACAAAAAAACCTCAGATGCAATGAGTTTTAAGTAGAACTACAAACATTTAAGAAAAGATAGAAGAGAGCAGGGGCTAACTTCTGACCCTCATACAGGAACAAATATGCACGAGAAAAGCAAAACTCAGCCCCAAGCCTACACACACAACATGTGTATCACAATAAACAAATCCAAAAACAACAAACCACTCCATAGCTATATATGATAGACGAATGTTTTTTTGCTATAAAACCAAACCAGCAGAGTGAACTCTTGATTTTTCAGATGCTAGATTCTTCCCTTGATTTCAAAAAATAGTTTTGGTTTCACATTTAGTTAAATAAACATTAAAAAAAAACACTTTCAATCATTAAATCATATTTTTAAGCTTAACATTCCAGTATTTTATTTTGCAAAAGCATTTTAACGTATGTAGTAGAATCTCCAAAGAACTGTGTGCTGAAGAGGGAAGTTTTTCATATGTCAATCTAAAACTTGCTGGTGTTTCAGAAGAGATTTTTATATTTTCCTTTACCTGTGCCTCCCTGATATTCTAAGAACCCCTGTGAGTTGCTGCCAAGGCGTTTCAGTTGCTGTGTGTGGTTTTTGGTATCATCTAAAAAGTCATAAAACCTTTTATAATCCCCAAAACACCACGCAAGGAAGCCTTTATAAATAGAATACATAGGAAAGGGTATGATCTGTATATAGATGCGCTTTTATTTTTCAAAGTATTTATAAGCTCTTATTGTTATTACCTAAAGCCAGGAATGTGTGTTTGAATTGCATTGATAAGTTGCAAGGTATAGTCAGAACTACAAAATGAACGATTTTACTTAAAAAAAAATAAGATGAGAAAGACAACACTGTTGTCCAGCAATTAAGCCACATGCAACTACTTAACACTCCCAGCAGAACTTCTCAGACACTGAAAATATCTTGTCTTGGTTTGATGACAATGGAAAGTCCAATGTTTTATAATATTTAATTATTATTGCAACACAACTGTTAAATTAGGTCTCTAGAAAAGCACAGATAATTTACCAGACATCATGAATACATACATACACACCATTTCTCTCTTTTCTAACATAACTTGGATTACACTGCTCCAAGATATATTTTAACACTACAATATTTTTAAAAAATGACAGCACACAATAAGATGTCTAAAATTGTACTGAAGCCAACAAAAAAAAATTCTAAAATTTTAAAATACTTGTCAATTTGACTAAAATGCATATTTACTCAATTTCCTTGAGCTTTTATTTTTTCTTGTCCCCACCGGAGGAACAACGCCTATAGTAATTGTTCATCGCTACTCTGGCTGTAGGCAGCTTCATCTTTACTGTTTTCCTCGATTCCCCTTGCAAACAGTTTCATTAACTGGCAGTGAACCCTGAAAAATATGGAAATCAATAAATCAATAAATGAGTACTTCATATTTAATTCTAATGATCCATGAATTTCAAGCAGTTGTACCAAGTTCCTTGCTCCAGACTAAAGAAACCATGTTCTCATTCTTGATACAATCCTCCCTGCAAAGAAGGCTGGGTGCTTTCATGTACCCAGAACTCCTGCTGGCCTCAAATTTGCTATGTGGAGGCACTTTTCTGGGATGTCTTTATGAGCATCTTTAAAAATCACTGAAAAGGCTTAATATGTTTCTGGTACATGGAGAGAAAAATCGATGCTTACCTCACTTCAATTGCTGAACTGTCCAGAGTTTCTCCATCACAATTCCAGGTGCTATTTGAAATATTACAGCAACAGGCTGGATGATCTCTGCAGAAGTGGCCAAAACGTTTCTTTCCTATGTCTGTGACATTGCTTTCATTGTCTTCTGAAAGTTTTGATGTAAATTGAAAGCTCTTCACCCGATAAACATCTACAAACGAGAAGTCAAACTAGAAAGAAAAAAATTAAATCAAAACGGGAATTAAATTTAAATACATTTAATGTGTAAAGCAACTCAGCATGCAGTGTTTGTGTTCAAGAAAGCCTGTCCACTCCAATTTTGTAGAGAAGGTAACCTTAGGCACAGAGTGTGTTTTGTTTTAAATAAACTACAAAGGTCAGAAACAATACAGCAAAAACAGAAACTTATTTTTCAATGGTCCTCTTTAAGTACCAGCAGTACTGCCACTTTATAGATAATGAGATAACAGGTTCTGATATTATGAGAAAATGGGGTATAAACACTATTTTAAAACCTGTAAAAGTATTATAACATGTATGCAAAGTAAAAAAGGTTTAGATTGGATCACTGTACCATCCTCAGGACCTGTTCAACTACAGTCCTTAAGCCACACTGGCTTTTCTGAAAGCCTTCTGCTTCTGCATTTGGAACAATGCCCTGAAGGTGAGAATTCCATAGCAGTGTAATTAAATCACAGAGCTGAGTGTATACAAAAATAAGAAGAGAGGATATTATTACATTCCAGCAAAATAATGATAATTTTAACTAGATAATTCAGCTAGAAAAAGTAGGACAACTAAGAGATTGCTCTTAGAGGCTGCAGATTTACATTACAATATTGCACAAATGCTTTAAAACAGGCTTTGTAAACTTGAAGGAACAATCAAATTGGAGGGTACCCTCACCTGCCCTGAAAGCAAAGTAACTGATACAGACTCAAGCATTTAGCAAGCTGTAATAAATACAGGCATGTCATTTCCCAAACGCAATGGAGAATGTCTGTGTGTGACTATGGGAGGGGGGATGGCAAGGAAGCAAAAGGGCACACAGAAACAGTTTAGCCATAAACTAGTCTGAATTAAAACACAATGACCTTTTTCTTCCTGTTCTTTTCACATTTTCTTATGTTTTCAAACTTTTCCCACTATTATGGTAGACACTAATCTGGGATGAAGATGTATGTGGATTTAACATAGACTGCCATGCTAACATATCCCAGGAAGAAACAGTGGAGAAGCCCTGAAGGGGAATGACCACCATGGCAAACAAAAAAAACATCAGAGCTAGAGGGACCTCCTAGGTCTTAAGCTCCCTCAGCTTTTAACCATAAACAAACTGCAGCTGTCAAACTTCACCCTTGGAAGCAGTGGCTCAATGGATACAATGAGGCTCTCTAAGCAGTGTGCTAGTCCAAGCAGCTTAGTTGCAAAAAACCTGGTATCCACGGCTGCATGGAGCCACCCATGAATGCTCACGGCTCAAGCCTAAACAGAACGTAGTCTCTTGACAAATGTTGATGCCAATTAGAAAGGTAGCCAGGGAAGGCTTCAAATAATCAAAAATATCAAGGCAACAGTGACAGTGAGTGGGAAAGAGTGAAAGGAAGAAGATGAGACTGAGAATAGCAGGAAGGAGGAACAGAGTCACACACAGAGTCCCAGGCAATAGCAATGAGGAAATATGGGAAAGAGAATCTATACTAATTCTTCTAGAAATGAGGAAGAATGGCATCATAAACAAGCAAGATTTATTACTGCTTTTATAATTAGATATGACGTTAGCCCATTGTTCAGATGATTTCCAGAACATGCTAATAATATCAGGATGTGACAAATATTAAATGTGTGTATTCAAAGCCATAGCTCTGGTTTCGCTCTGGTTTCGACAGATATTACAATCCAAAGCAATGATAAATCTTCCCTTGTAGTTTATCCTGACAGCTACACATATGCAAGGAATAATTCTGAGGCTGAATGCATAAAGCTCATACCCTGATCACATATATAGATAGTAAAATTCTGCTAAAAGCCTGCAGTTTATAACCTAACTGCAGTTCTTGTAACTTTCTTCTAAACCACATTTTTATACAGTTTACAAAAAAGTGATTTATTATTCATCACTATACCTTCTACCTCAGCTACATTACACTGCTGTGAGCAGTTTTTCATGAAAAATACATGGGGGCACAATTGTGATAAAAACACTTTAAATTGTGCCCAAACAGAAAATACATGGAAAAATATTATGACACAGAATTTAATTAGCAGAAGTGGAATTTTGATAGGATGCTATGGCCAATGACTTGGCTAAAATATTTTTTTTTTTTTTACAGTAGACATGCTGCGATTTTGACACCCAGGGATGTATAAACTTTCTTTTTTTTATTTTTAAAAAAAACCCTCCTTTGTAGATGTACTTTTTGTAATATAAGAATATCAACAGTTACAGTTTAGACTGACTCTGGATAATTCATTGCCACAGAGAATACACACCTGATCATCTTGGTTTGTATGTCTGACAAGATACCGCAGAAAATCGAATCTGGAGCATTTACGAACTAGAATGAGGTCAGCTGAACCATCTGCCAAATGAGCTGCTGGTGAAAGACCTCTTGGACTTCGTGGACAGGCACAGCTCATATTTACTGCATTGATGGCTAGAAATTTCCCTTTAATAACCTTCCATTCTTCTTCATCTTCTGAAACACATCAATAAAGGCATAGTGAAAGGTTATTATTTTATCCACTCTCAAGGACACTAAAAACAATCATTCTTGGCAACTTAAAAGTTTTTACTGGGCATATTCATGCACTGTCAATACGTATCTAAAACAAACTGCACTAAAAAATCCATTTTTCATATACTAACAGAAAGTTGCTTTTCCCTTCACTGCTTGTGATTACCTACTAAAACTGCTGACCATTTCTGACATATGCATGTCAAATTCAGGATCAATGGTATTTGGGTTAAACCCACAAAACCGTAGGCAGGGACAAGACAGAGACAAGTTACAACTCTTGCACTACAGTGCAAGTTCAGGGGGATTTGGGGGGATTTTTAGGGATTTTTAACTTTAAAAATTTTATTCTTAATTTCAACATGTTAATCTTAAATAAACAAGGCAAAGACACTGGTTTAGTATTTGGTTTCTAAATCCATATTCCGCTCCTCAATGCTGCAATTTATACTAAAAAAAAAACACAAAAAAACCCAACAAAAAGATTATTCAGGGTTCAGCAACGACCAGTAGGCAGCAGATCAGGAGTCTGCTTCCACCCCAATCCATGCCCAAATATCTGAATAAATATCTGCCAAAAACATGCTATTTTCCTGGGCATAAATCTTTAGCGGTTTCTGGAACAAAAATAAAAATCTCTTCTCAACAACATAAAACCATTCTGTTAGGGATTAGACCTGAGCTTAAGTGTGTAATGGCATCAATTATTACCAAGAGGCAGAGGAATTATCAAGAACAAAAAAATACGGGCAGGCACTGCACAGACTTGTCATCTAAACTGTATTTTCTTCAATATGGATAAAACCAGACAAAAAATGCCTTTGTGTTTTCAGATGACACATAACCACCTTCCTCACTATAATAAAAAGAGCCATAAAGCATCCATAACACTTCTTTCCTCTTCCCAATATAAGTGGATTCAGAAATTTCCAAGGAACAACTCCACAGAAGTAATGATTGCAGAAGAGTCTATGGAGATATACACGGCTCCAAGATGGGAGTTCAGGAGCCAAGTGCCACTGTTGATGATGGGGGTAAAATTAAGCATGAACAAAAAAAAAAAAGAGATGAAGTTGGCTTATGTAAGTTTGTTAAAATTTGATCAAATCACAGCATAGCAGAGGTTTTGAGGCATCTTAACTAGTACTTAGAAATCTAACATTCAGTTCCCCACGTTTGGGTTAACACAGTTATTTTCAAGGTGTTTCTTTGATGGTTCTGTAGATGATATTTATGCTATATATAGCATAATTAGAATGTCCTGAAATTCTAATGTTCTTTACTTTCTTAGCTTTAGGAACTTTACATTGATTTTAGAGTATCATTATTACAGTTGTCTAGTCAATTTTGGACCTCAATTCTATGATGCACTGATTTTGAATTGATCTGTTCCATGCTTTATAGATTAGAAAAAGAATGAAAAAAGGAAAAAAGTTGTTCTTTGCCTTTTGAACTTTTCTTGCTTCCTTGAATTTTTATTTATTGGAACTTCTTACTATCCACTCTTTAGTAACACAATGAAGAAAAACATAATTCCAGGAAAACCAGTAGGATTATGATGCGACAAAAGACCTAAAGAAAATAAAAATTTTATTCTTTTCCATCTAGACCATCCTTTATACCTCCTGATAAACAAATCAATAAAAACAATAAAAAAGCAGCTCTTAAATTCAGTCTTTTCACATCATTTGCCAAAGTGGTTTTAGTATTGCTTGTGTTACTGCTGATCTTTTTATGTTGTTTTCAAACAGGACATCACAAAAAGAAATAATTTAAATCAGATTCAAAACGTGTATCTTAAGAGAGATGAAAAAGACTTAAAAGTCAAACTGCAGAATGACTTTCTTCAGACTGCAGGCAAATGACAAGGCCTTGCTCTAAGATGAAGGTAACTGAACACAACATAAGAAACTACTGGAATTGGACACATCTGCATCCAGAGCTATACAAATGTTTATGTACAAGAAAATCAAGAATTTTCTGGTACACAAACAACAAAATGAAAACAACATCCTTTACTTATAAATCCTTTTGTTGTTTATCTGAGAAGCACTCATAATTTAGTCTATAGTGTGTCTAGATATGTATTAACTTTTGAAGTATGCTCTCTAGAATAAATAAGTCTCAAATTACTTTAAGGTAGAATGCTTATATGCATTACTGTAGTAGACTATTTTCACTGGGTAGAAAAGTACCATTCAGTATAAATTCCAGCACATTACTCAAAAAAAGTTTCACTGTTCAAGTAAGAACAAAATCAGGGGTTTTATCACATTTTAAATGACCAATTGTTTTCATAACCATTCTGCAGGGTGCATCACTAAATAGCACAAATTATTCGCCCAAAATATCTTTCACACAATTATAAGCAGGGAGAACATAAACGGCACTCATTCCAACTGTCTATGATTTATATATGCTGCAAGTTGCTGAAATCAGCAGAAAGGACTAACACTCAAAGTTTACTCCGTAAATGCACACAGAATTACGTACAATATAAAGAAATATTCAGCGACAGCCAATGCAAGCATCCTTCTATCTTATCTGAATTGTGCACAAACCAAGTATGCATGATGAAAAAGTCAGACATTATAACCTGCTGAGCAAAAAGCTTATCTGAGGTGGCAATTTAAAATTCTTTTTAATGTAAATCAAGAGTAGCTGTTCATCATGTTTGCTCACCAGTACTGCATAGAGAAGAGACTGGACTGCAAAGAAAGTCAGCCTTAATAAACTTTAATAAACAATATCCTACGTAATTAGCTGCTTAATGTCTTGTGCAATGCTGGCTAAAGCAGCCTTGACATCTCACCAACCTGTAGCTTTCTTCTGCCTTTGACCCTTTGCTAGATCAAAGCTGACAAAATAGCAGATTTAAAGAAAAAAAACCAAACAAAACCCACCACACTCAAATACCAAAAACAAAAAAAACCCAAACAAAACAAAAAAAGGTTGGCAACTTCTAACTACAGCTGTTTCTCAAAGATAGAGATCTTTCTTAAAAAAACCACCCTATTATCAGATTTAGCTTCTAAAACATTATGTAAAGCAATCTTAAGCTGACTCTGGGCACAAATTAAAACAACTCAAGAAATACTCCAGTCTGGCTGTATCAAACACCAGAAAGCAGTAGCTGGGATGAAAACACGTGCAACAGGAATTCATGTTGGCATATAAATCTGTATATAGTCTTTCTACTCTAAATGGATCTCCATAGTATGATCATACTCTTTTTTGCTAACAAATGTCTAGAACCTGGCACAGAGACTGTGTAAAATAACCCTAATTATAAAGCAATCTAGGTCCCAAGGACCAATGTTTTTGTCAAGAAAAATACAGTTTTATGCACTGGGCTCTACAAGAAAATGAGAGTAAAAGCAGAAGCAAGCACCCATAGAAAGGCTGGCTGCTATTTAAAAGGGGATTTTTCAAGTCAATGAACTGAGACCAGAGGCAAAACTCTGCTGACTGAATCTGCATATCTTACTGCAGCAAGGCCCCAAAGGTATCAATACCAGTGCTTCTCATTTGGATGTAGCAGTCAGAGAAAGATATACAACTACAGGAATGACTGCACAGAATCCAGTGTATTAACACTTGTTTTAACAAAAGGAAAAGTTATGCCCATAAAAAGAAATGTATGGAAGTGTGAAAAGGGGCTTGAATGGGGGTGGAAAGAAGAGAATAAGGATAGATTAACTTGAGAAAGAGTAGAAAAATCTCACTTACCACTTATACTGTGTACTAGTGGGGTATTGCACAGACATAATTAAGCACATTATATGGTTTATGAGTTGCTCAAGTTCACTGCCTCATTTATTTAATGAACAGTTTTACATAGGGTGACTTTTGGACTAACAAAGACAGATTTTTAATCTTGATCTATTCTAAAAGTTATCTTAATGAAGAGCTTCCTTCTATACTACCTCAAAGTTCACCAGTTAAGTCCTCCTCATAAAACAGAACATTGGAGTTCTAGCTCACAGAATTTATCTTTCATTAAATAAAAAGAAACAACACATTGAATTATACGTGTAATTAGTAGATTTATCAGAATTTTATGAGGTTTAGGTGGAAGAGACAATAGATTATTTTGTAACTCACAATGTTTAAAAAAAAACCCCACACACACTTGAACCGATACATTCCAAAAAATAATCATTTGTATAATATTATGCCATCTTTTTGCAACAAATTACCTTCATGTTTCAATCCACGTTTCCTCTGCTGTTCTGCCAGCTGTTGCTCACTTTTCTTGCAAATGTAACATCTGAAAACAAAATACCCACTTCACTTCCTCAAAACAAAACTTTTATTCAGTTCAACTTTTTTGTTTTAACGCAATTGTTACAAGACCTTCCCTCCCCACAAGACGCAACATGGCACTGACAAGCCTGATTGGGTGTGAATCATGAAAGCCTGCTGGCAGTGCAGTTACTTAAGCAGACTGCTGAAGATTACTGGATGTCAGAAACAGCACAGAACCATAAAGTCACACAGTATAGAAGGAATCTCTGACATGGTCCAAACCTCTGCTCAAAGCAGGTCTTACACAATAAGGATGTTCCGCGTCTTGTTCAGCCAAGTTTTGAGCATCTCTGTATTTGACTGCTATTAACAGTGAAAGACACAGACATAGTGGAGACAATGCTCCATCTCACAAGTGCTGAGTACAGTGGAAGAATCACTTCTCCTGACCTGTTGGCTTCTCTGTTGCTTAGAAAGTCCAATACAAGGTTAGTCTTCCTTTTCTTCAAGGTCACACTGCTGACTCATGTACAGCTACTGTCTACTAGGATTCCAAAGTCCTTTTTGGCAGACCTGCCTTCCACCCAGTCAGGACCATTGCATGGAACTATGACACCCCAGATACAAGATGTTTGCCTCTCCCAAACTTCAGAATGTTCCTGTCATCAACCATTTCTTCTGCCCACTGAGGTCACTCTGAATAAAAGCCCTGACTTTCAACATGTAAACCACTCCTCCCAATCTGGCATCATCCATAAAACCACCGAGAGTGCACTCTCTGCCACTGTCCTAGAAATTATTAAAGATGTTGCACAGTATCAGCTTCAACATTGATCCTCGAGACGCCCTTAGTAATTGGCTGCCAGTTGGACTCGGTACTCAGAACCTTTCCAGGAAGTCCGGTCAGTTTTCCACCCATCCATTTATGTAGTCCACTCCTATTTGATTTTGAGAATAATATAGGTAACAACACCAAGGGCCTTCCTAAAGTCAAGGTATCTAACACCCACTGTCCCTCCCTCACATCCATGGGCCTGGCGACTTGTAAGGCCTGGGAACAGCCTACATCAGTGAAAACAGGGGCAAAGGAATAATTTTCCAGCCTTTTCTGTATGTTCTATCACAATGTTCCCCATACTAAACAACAGGCCCACAGTTCCTTTAGCCATTTGTCATGGTTGGTATACTCATATAATCCCTTTGTAAGAAGTAATAACACCTTTCATATCCCTCACTGATTTCAACTCCATCCCTACATGTTTAGGCAACATCCCTCATGTTCCTTCAAAGCAACCCATTCCACTTCCACCTTCTGTTTTCTTCTCAGATCGATGCTTATCCACACTAGCTTTCTATCATGCTTACTCAAGTTACTGCATATCAGAATGGACTGTTACTGAGCTTCGAGGAGGCACCAACCAACTTTCCTGGGCCGTCTTGTGCTCTGGGGCAGTCTCCCACAGAATCTTGTCAAGATTCCTGATTAACCTAAAAAGTTCAGGGCATCAATTCTACATTTTGCCTTGCTTACTTCTCTCAGGATTTTCAAATCTATAACTGCACAGTAATCGGTCACAGATCTCAACCGTCACAGCCCCACTTTCCCTTTCTGTAATAAGACTCAGAGCATTTCTCCTACTCAGCTTGTCAGCCACCTGCATGATCACTGTCATCACCACCCTCCAGGATACTCCTAAACTGCTCGTGCCCAGCCCTACTGCCCTCCCAGCAATTACCAGGATATATAAAATCCCCTGTGAGGCACCAGGCACTCTTTACTCCCAGACGGAGACCTGGATGACAGCTTTCTCCCTCTGGAATTTCCCCGGCATATACCTGAAGGAACTTGATAGCTGCTCCAGCAACCATGATCTATAGTATGTCACAGCACTAACACAGCACAGTCTCAAGTTCCATGTAGTTTCCGGTCAAAGTTTCTGGCTCCTCCTGTATCCTGCTGTGACAACTACTATATCACTGATATCTACATTCATACATAAAGATGACTAATAGACACTACTGCAAAACTTCAGGTAGGTGAAAGCAAAGAGAAAGGAAGGAAAACTTGGAGATTAAGGCAGATCCCCTTGATTGGAGGAACAAGTGAAGAACATCACATTGGATTTATAAAGGATAGCAGTAGTCTATATAAAAAAAAGGCTAAATAGGCTGATTTCTGAGAGGATCTATTCTCAGGACAAGCCATGCCAGCTGTTGTCATGGCAGTAAAACAATCGCTACAATTGCTAAATCCAATTACAATGCAAACATCTGATATGTTTTTTCATAATTATTTCCATTTGTAGAAGCTATGAGGCATCCAGACTTTCATCTATTAGCAGTAACACAGCATAGTGCACTCTGCATCTTGTAACTGGCCGCCGCGCTGTTACACTTTGCTTCATTTAAAATTTTGTTGGTTGGTCCTTCCCTCCCCAAATTTTATTACATTTTTGTTTACTGACCTGATAAAACGAGGTGTTCTCTTTAATGAGCCAATAAAATTTTTTTACAAGCTTGTCTCTTTCAGAGTAAGTGTTCTAATATTAAAAACAACATTTCTGTGACCTCTATTTATGTACAGGCCTTTCCAAATAGCTCATGTCAAATATCCAGAGATAAACATTAGCCTACCCTGTTCTGCAGCTATCTTTATCTCGTGGAGATCCCAGTGTGTGTTTTGCTGGTTGAAAAGAAATTGTTCCTTCATAGTAATGATGAGAAAGAAAAGTCTTGAAGCCTACATAAAAAAGGCAGCATTAAGTCATTATAAATCCATCTTTCAAACACTTCTGCATATATCCCTTGATTGTTCCTCCCTTTCTTTCTCTGCAAAAGGACTGCAAAACAATAGTTGCTCTCCTCAGGCTCACAGCTCTTCGTGTTATGGTGTTTTAGACCGTAAAGGATAAGAAAATAACATCCCTGCCCTCTCAACTTTTTAACATTTGCCGGTAGTGACATTACTTTGCCTGACATCTTTAAAAGCCAATTAAAAATTTTAGCACTGCTGAATCTTAAAATTGGCCTACATTACTTAAATTCTCCTTTTGCATCTTCTTTCTTCTGAGACAAGTCACAGAAGGCAAAAAAAAATACTTTTCAGTAGCATAGGATTTATCCAAATATTAGCTAACTAAGCTAAATTACTCATGAACTGTTGGAAGAAGGACAAATTAACAATTCGTTCCATCAGCTGAACGTCCAAGACAGAGGACTGACTATCTTTCTTTGACTGAAAAGAAAGGCAAAATTACTAGCACAGAAAACAAATTACTCTTTAGGCAGCTATTGCTAGGTGACATATATTCAACACAGGTTTAATGAGTACACTGTTAATGTTATCCCCCAAGTTATGGAGCTTTACATAACGTGATCTTGGTACTGCAGGAAGTTTAAAAACAGGGTCAGTCTGTTTCTGATGTTTAAAAGCTTCAGAGAAGCTCGGTTTGGAGAGGGCACATCAACTGTTCCAAAATGTCTACATGCTGATGAAAAAGTGTAATAATTACACAAATTACCTGAGTAGTCATATCTTATTGGACCCATCCAACGCTTCTTTTCACTATCTTTTAATATATCTCCATAAAAACCGTAACCGAGCAATGATACAGAGTACTTCAAAAATGTGTTGTTATGGTGTACAGCAGAGACATCCAGAGGCTGACAGTCACCTATGAAGATTAGAAGTGCAAGGTTCTATTAAGGTCTATTTTCTTTGCAGCTGCAAACATAACAGAAACTTAACATACAGCACACCTTTTACGTTTAAAAAAATCTGTAAAATTACATCATAGTATTATTACATACGCTACTTACACAGGCAGAAAGGGAAAAATAATTTTCAATAGCAACTTTGTTTAATATTTAAAAAGCATTAAGCACTAAGTGTGAAGAAAGGTCAGTACGCTAAAAATATATAATGAAGAATCTACCAGGTAGCAGTAGGAAGGGATGTTACAGAAGAGAGCAATGCAGCATCCGTACACCTACCAGATAGTATTTAATCCTATATGTCATACTATCAGAGGAAAATTCAAGCAGAAAAGGGCCTCAGAAAGTTTCTCATCAAACCTCCCACCTAAATCAAGATCAGCTACAGGGCCATATCAGATTATTCAGGGCTTATCTAGTGAAACCATGAAAATCCTTAAGAACAAAGAGTACACCATCTCTCTGATGTCCGCATAGCGTAAACTTTAGAATGGTGGTGGGGTTTGGGGTGTTTGAGGGGGGTGCTGTTTCTTTGCTTGTTTGGGTTTTTTTATGTTTGGCTTGATTTTCTTTTTTTGTGGTTCACTTTATGTCCATTGTTTCCCATCCTTCCTTTACTGATTACCATGAAGAACCTCTTACATAAGTGAGAAACACTCTTAAAAATCTAAATACATGTGTAGATATGCACATTTATTAACCCAACTAAAACATTATGATATATTAAGCCCATATATCCTTCTAATTCTAGTCCACCTCCTTTAGCCCCCATGCAGTTCAGAGACCCCATTACCATAGGACTTTCAGAAGTATCAATGTCAGCATCCCAACTGATGACAACCTAACAAAAAGTATTTATTGAAAAGTAGTTGTTTTCCTTCCCAATTCCTCCTCAAATATGATTTCATGATGATAGAAATAACAAATCATAAGCTAATTCCAGTCAAGTAGAAGCCATACTTTTAACTTGGCATGGAAGCATTGAATTGCACAAGACAATCGGACAACTACTACAAAATACTACTATTCTAAGCACTTAAAATAGCTTTCTCTAAGAGTAACAGAGAGGGAGAGACAGCTGAACAACTTACACTGCTTATTATATTTTATTGCTAGTATGCCAGAATGCATGAAAACTTAAGCACCAGATAAAAATTAACTGCTTTCTCCACTGTAACTCATTGTTTTCAAGGGATCATAACATATCAACATTAAAATTTTTTAACACCCTGTATTTCAAATTAGACTTAAATTCCACATAAAAACTTTGTATTTCAACTCAGCAGTTGTCCAAATTGCATTTCAGAAACATATAGAAAGAACTAAATAGAATTACTATTTTTTGCTAATTTAATAATTTTCATAACAAAACAGCAAACTGTGACCTCTCACCTATAATAATATGAAGAGCTGATGTCACTGGATCAGAAATGCCAACAGTTGAATAGCATATGCAATCTGTTGATCCTGAAAAATAAAATAACAGAGATTAACTAATATCTTTTCAAAAGAAGTAATATTATTTAGGGGACGATGCCAAATGCATTATGTTCCTTTGGCCTGCCCCCTTCTATTTTATGGAAGGAAGTAAATAGAAGGATACAAATATTATGATTGAAATTGCAACTTCTCCTCCAATTTATTTCTCTCCTTGTAAAGTTCAAAGATTTTTCAATATACAAGCAAATACATAGCAGCTAGTGAAGGGAAATAAATTAATTCACATAAAAAAACTTCAGTATTTCATTACAAATTTTATATTATTTAAGGATGGAAGGGAAGGAAAGCACATGCCTACTGTCCTTCGCTTAAGATTTCTTGCTTATTTAGATCTCATGAAAATAAGTTGAGCAGTTTCCTGTTTTTTGGGAGAGCGATCTAAATTCTAGATTGTAAACATCCCCTCCTCTTCCAGCTGCATCTTAAACCAGGAACTCCTGATTAGTACCATTATTTGAAAATTAGCTAAGACTTGCTTTCAGAAATTAGTTTATAGATAGGGGAGTAAAGTGAATACAGTTATGCCTTTACAGTATTGAGCAAAATACCTACAACGAGAAAGAGGGAAGCTTTAGGTTTCACCTATATTCTTTGTTACCAACTACCTTCAAGCCACTCCTCACTCAGTATTTCCACTCAGTATTTTAGGCGCTGTTTAGAGAAGCAATTCATCCTGATCCCTACAGAAAAACCAAACCCAGTCTCAGGGTTGTGAATCCCACTCTGCAGCAGGGACTTGAAAGTCAGGGCCAGATGTACCGAAGTGTTTTTGTTGCAGCCTCTAATTCAAATTTTATCTTACAGTTTCTCCCATCCCTTCTCTGAAATTGAATTCCTTTAAAGTCAAGGCTGGATATCTGAAAACAAAAAATTTCTTTGTCCACGTATATGCTCTCAGATTAGCTACTGACAAACTAGATGTGGAGCAGCTCAGATGCAGAGTACTTCATTTCTGGGGCCTAATCAAACCGAAATAGAAAACTAAAAATGGAGGAATGAGCAATCAGTAAAATCCACTCTTGGTTCTTTCTCACTTTGAAAAGAGTCAGGGCATATACTCTTATCAACAGCAGCAAAGAAAATCCTTTCCCTTCCAACACACTTGTCAGGAAATGGACACCCACTTTCCCTGCCAGTGAAGGACATGAGAGAAGCTTCTATCAAGCGAATCCTATGCAGAAGCCTGTCACAGTGAAAGAGCAGCAGCTCCAGGAGCCATTTAAAGAGAAAATAAATATAACAGCTGCTGAACAAAAGAAACATTGTGACTAAAGACATCTCTCACTATAAGGTTGAGGTTGAAGATGATGCTAGTGCACCACTACAAGTACATGCCATTCCACAGGAAATGAGACTCCAGTTTCACTCAGTATTGTAACAGGTAAGTTACACAGATGTTACCATGACACACTTTGAGTTTTATAGCAGAAAATATTAAGTAGAGTTCAGATACTCATGTTATCCTTTACTGCTAATTTTTCAGTTTCATTTTCCTCTTACACTCATGAATTTCCAGAAGGCAGAAAACAAAATTTTCACTACTTTCGAAAACATAAAAAAGAGCCACTAAGAGATCTTACCTGAACTTTTATTAGTGTACACGCCTAAAATTTTGTCCAACCTTTCCCATTTCTTCAAGATCTGTTTGCATTCTGCTGCAGAATCACCTTAGTCACATTTGTCTCAATGTAAACAGAGCTTCCAAGTAGTCTCCCACTCTAGGTGGGAGAAGAAGAGAGGAATTCCTACAAGCTATATTTTAACACTGGAGGCTTATCTCCCCATAGTCTTCTGCAGTCAATTAAAAGTTGATTTATCTTTCGGGCAATTTTATAGTACTTTTTTTCATTTCTATTCATTAACTTGCAAGGGAGAGCTAAAATTAGATCTGAAGTCTGAAATGAATTCTGAGATTCTAAAATGAGAGGCTGGGGAAGTCACTAACTGTTTAATGATTGTCAAGCTATCCCTCTTTCTCAGACATGTCATTAGAGTACCAACTACAAACAGTAAAATATTGTTTCTTTTCTCTCTCAGAGCCAGTAGTATGGGGCAACAAAGCCAGTATCATTCCTTATGTAGATTCCAAGAAAATATAACTGGTCATAACACCACACCAAGCATGAACCTAATGGTATTAGTTTAAAGGTCACAAAAATGTTCATGATAACTAAGGATTTGAATCTTCCTGAATACTTTAAAACCAAACAGGAATTCTAGACCATTAGGTGGGTCTTGAATAGATTTGGAATCTACTGCTGAATAGATGCACACACAAATCCCACCAAAATCTGGCTTATTTCATCAGTAGAAATCCGATACAGAAAGCAGGATTAGAATGTAAATATAGCTTGACTACTATCCCTTGATTAATAGCCTAGGATTGCCAGAGCACTCAGTCTGGGCAAAAAGCTTTCAGAGTATGACGCTTGACTAATGTTAGATGGTGGATGTTGTTTGTTCTGCTGAAACCAACAGAAAAAACTTATACATACTCTGCCAGATTTTCTTTGGGGATTTAAGGCAACAGTCTAAATGAATGAAGGAAAATAAAACAGGTTTGCATGAGTTGCACAGAAGCAAATGCAAATGGAAAGAAAGTAGTTGGGCTGCTGGCTAACTGAGCCCTGATTAATACAAAAACCCCTACAACATCAGTTGTTACTTCCCCCCCAGCTGTAACACAAGTTTAGATGCCCAAGATGGGCGAGATACCTGCAGACACCTAAATGTAAGCAGGAAAACTTGAGTATCAATTTCAAACTGAAACTCACCCTAAGGAGAGAAACTCCATTACCCAAAACAACACCAACCACCAGTGTTCCAAGTTCTGCAGATTACTCTGCTTGGTTTCCAACTGCTACTCTAGTACAACTGCTGTCTTGCATAGGGCGAGTTCACTTCAGCGATGGTGCATCATACCATCAGATTGGATAGCTAAATCCCTAAGTGTCTGAAATCTCCTAGCTAAAGAAAGGCCTCATCCCAGATATTTTGATATGAAGAGCCTGCCAGAAATATGAAGCGCGTAGAGGGTAAACAAAACATTGATTAGGTTTTCTTAAACTACGTATAATTACTTTGAATCTTTACCATCCATTACGTACACTACAGCCATGTTTCACTACCCATTTTCCTGCAAGTTTGTCTGTTATTAGGAGGTCTCAGCCAGCCACATAGTTGATATATGGGTAAGTTCTTTGACATTCTTTCACTCCCCAAATTTACACACTAATTTTTTAAATAAACAAATTTAATTATTTAAAAATTATCACAGAAATCCTTCCTTTTAACTAATCACAAGGAGAAATGATTAAGATACGTATACAAAATACTAAAGAACATGTACTCCCCATAAAACATTTTTCTTAAAGCAAGATGAAAGAAACTAAAGTGATGGACTGCATTACATAGAATACAATACAGCTAAATCTTCAGACTTCCCCTTTGCACACAAATATTACTGGATGTTTGTGAGCAGACAAGTCACACAGACAGGTGTTCAGACACCACCTCACAAGCTTTAAATTCAACTTAGAAACACAAAAGTGAAAAGCAAAACCAGCTTATTTACTGGTTGCATAGAAGAATTCATGACCCTGATTTTGTGGACCAAGAAAACAAGTTTATCATCTGCAGAATGATAAACTGGCTTAAAAAGCAACCATTCAGAGGACTTTGCGCTGGGTTTTTTTTGGTAGAAAATAATTTCAGCAAGAGTTCAGTATCACAGTACAACAAAAATGGATTAATATAATTATGGCAAGTTTAAAGAGACGGAATTAACATCACAGGGAAAAGTAATCTTGACTTAGTTGTCTGCGCCTTCACAGCAGCCCCACCGTATTAAATGCAGTACTTAGCTCTAAGACTGCCATTTCCAAAAGCATAACTGACTTAAAATGCTGGAGGAGGAATACAGAACATTGCACTTCAGATTTGGATTATTTAAGGAACTGGTCAGGAAAGTACCCTGGGAAATAGCTCTTAGTGGCAAGGGGGTCCAGGAAGCTTGGATATACTTCAAGAATGAAGTTTTGCAGGCGCAGGAGCGGGCTGTCCCTGTGTGTTGTAAGAAGAGTCGTAGGGGCAGACGACCGCCCTGGATGAGTAGGGAACTTCTGAAGGAACTAAGTAAGAAAAAGAGGATGTATCATCGTTGGAAAGAAGGGGATGTATGTCAGGTCATGTTCAAGGATGTTGTTAAGTCGTGTAGGAGGAAAATCAGGGAAGCAAAAGCCCATCTGGAGCTCAAATTGGCCACTTCTGTTAAAGACAATAAGAAGAGTTTTTATAAATACATCAATGGCAGAAAGAAGGGCGGCAGCGACCTCCACTCCTTGTTGGATGTGGAGGGAAATATAGTAACCAGAGATGCAGAGAAGGCTGAGGTACTTAATGCCTTCTTTGCCTCAGTTTTTAACAAGGATGTCAGCTCGCTTGACAGTTGGCCCTCTGAAGTGGTTGATGGGGGCAGGGTGAAATATGGCCCTCCTGCAATCCATGAGGAGGAGGTTAGAGACCTGCTGAGCCGCTTGGACCCTCATAAGTCTATGGGGCCGGATGGGATCCATCCTAGGGTGCTGAGAGAGCTGGCGGATGAGCTTGCAAAGCCGCTCTCCATCATCTTTCAGCAGTCCTGGCTCACTGGAGAGGTCCCGGAAGACTGGAAGTTGGCCAATGTGACGCCCATCCATAAGAAGGGCCGTAAGGATGATCCAGGTAATTACAGACCTGTCAGCCTGACCTCGGTCCCAGGTAAAATCATGGAGAAGATAATCCTGGGTGAAATCATGCACCACCTGCAGAACGCTCAAGAAATCAGGCCCAGCCAGCATGGATTTAGGAGGGGTAGGTCCTGCCTGACCAACCTGATCTCCTTTTACGACCATGTGACTCGCCTGGTGGATGAGAGGAAGGCTGTGGATGTGGTATACCTGGACTTCAGTAAGGCCTTTGACACGGTCCCCCACAGTAGACTCCTAGGGAAGCTGGCAGCCCGTGGCCTAGATGGGAGCACTTTGTGCTGGGTTAGGAATTGGCTGGATGGCCGAGCCCAAAGAGTGATGGTGAATGGTGTTTCATCCAGTTGGCGGCCGGTCACCAGTGGTGTCCCCCAGGGATCGGTATTGGGTCCCGTCCTGTTTAATATCTTTATTGACGATTTGGATGAGGGGATTGAGTCCATCATCAGCAAATTTGCAGATGATACCAAGCTGGGAGGAAGGGTTGATCTGTTAGAGGGTAGGATGGCCCTACAGAGGGACCTGGACAGATTGGAGAGCTGGGCCGATTCTAATGGGATGATGTTTAATAAGTCCAAATGTCGGGTACTTCATTTTGGACACAACAATCCCATGCAAAGCTACAGACTGGGGACAGAGTGGCTGGAGAGTAGTCAGGCAGAAAAGGACCTGGGAGTGCTGGTGGACAGGAAGCTCAACATGAGCCAGCAGTGTGCCCAGGTGGCCAAGAAGGCCAATGGCATCCTGGCCTGCATCAGGAATAGTGTAGTGAGCAGGACCAGAGAAGTTATCGTCCCCCTGTACTCGGCACTGGTCAGGCCTCACCTTGAATATTGTGTCCAGTTCTGGGCACCCCAATTTGGGAAAGATGTTAGGATACTGGAATGTGTTCAGAGGAGGGCAACGAAGATGGTGAGGGGGCTGGAGCACAAGCCCTATGAGGAGCGACTGAGGGAATTGAGGCTGTTTAGCCTGGAGAAGAGGAGGCTCCAGGGAGACCTCATTGCTCTCTATAACTACCTAAAAGGAGGTTGTAGTCGGGCAGGGGTTGGTCTCTTCTCTCAGGTGACCAGTGGCAGAACCAGAGGGCATGGACTTAAGCTTCATCAGGGAAAGTTTAGACTTGATATGAGGAAAAAATTCTTCACTGAAAGGGTGATTGGCCATTGGAATGGGCTGCCCAGGGAGGTGGTGGAGTCACCGACCCTGGAGGTGTTTAAAGGGAGACTGGATGAGGCACTGAGTGCCATGGTTTAGATGATGGTTGGTGTTAGTGTTGGTGTTAGTGTTAGATTGTAGGTTGGACTTGATGATCTCAGAGGTCCTTTCCAACCTTGTGATACTGTGATACTGTGATACTGTGATTTCAAACCGGACATACTGAACCTTGAAATGAGATGCTAACTCAACTAAAAACATAATTAAATATTACAAATACTTTGTAACAGAGAGGGCTGTGGACATATTACTTGGAGAAATTTAAAAAAGAAGAATTAGATAGCTTTTTATGCTATGCTCTAACATTTTCGTTGAGAAATTTTACAGCCTGGTTGACAGTAGTAAAAGAGCCAAGTCACTCTCCAAGATTTTACTTGCACCTCATTTTTAAATCTGTGAACGAATCCTCCATCATTCTTCTACACTACCTTCAGGTAAGAAGCCTGTGCTGCCCTTAGCACTACTACAGCTACATATCAACATGCTGTTATAAACATACTGCAGGCTTCCTACACATTACAGAGCTCACACCTGGACCACCACAAAAGCAAGGGGGATCTGGATACACAAGAAGCCTCAACCACTATGGCAATTAACTCTTTGTATCTACACTTTACTCCATCTTACCTAGCACTTGGAAGATTTTTTTCCCCATCCCTAGGGTAGGCTGACAGACATTTTTTGTAAGAACGAATGCATTAATATTGTGCCACAGCACAGAGTGAAGCAGGAGGTTTTTTTCTACCTGCTGAGACCATAACAGCATTTCATTTAATCCATTCTCTTTCACTTAAGAGTCTTCTAACAGCAGCTGACAGCTTGGTCCCCTTGTTCTACGCCAGGTTTAGTAAGAAGAACAAATTACTTTGGCTTATTCCAGACAATTTTAATAGCAAAGCATGTGCATGAAACCTCAGTGCCAAATGTCATAAGAGGAATGATTGTCTGTTTTTAAATTCCGTGGAGGCATACCACTGCTCCAAAGGCACAGAGGAACCATAGCTGAGTGTGCTTTTAAGGCTAGATGGCACTAGGAAGAAGCAATAACTAAACAGAAGGTTTTTAGGTGTGCTCACTTGTATTTACCACATTGCAGTGCAAAACTTGCTACAGTCTCTAAGCACTCAACAGTAAACCTGTTTACAACAGCAATCAGCCAATTTATATCGGCAGAGCTGCAGTTATGAGAAATTCAGAAGTTAAAACTGCCATTTTGAGCAGAAGCCTTTATTCATGCCAGTAAAAACAAGTTATTTGAAAAAAAGTACCATAAAGTATAAGAATAAATTATATTTTTTTAACCAGAGCACACACTAAAAAAAGAGACTGTCTGGAAACAGACATCTGTTCAAAAAAAGGGGCCAAGCAGAAGCTTGCTCCAGAAAGATAGAATTGTGATTTACAAGTAGCATCCAACACTAAAATAAAAAGAGCATGTAGAATGAGATTCTGCTTATGAAATAAAGTTAATTACTCAAAAATGATCATATATATGACAGTGTTTTAGCATCAAACCTCCTTCGTTGGTAGTTTAAAACCTTTGTAAAATTCAATTGACACTTTCCGAGCAAAGATTAAGTCTGCTGAATTGAGTGTTAGTTTGAATACAGACACCATTTAATCACAACCAGAAAGCACAACCTGCCATGCCTCTGTTAACACAACTTGACATTAGCAACTAAATGATACAAAAAGCAAACACACTGATTCAGTGTCAGCCTTCCCCAGGCTCCTGTTCTCACTGAGTAAACTGTCTCCAGGTACCAGAAGACATGGAGAGTTTTAAAACTCAATCGCTAAACTCTCGTTTTCTTAGGTTTCTTAGTTCTTATGATTTTTAGAAGAAGATTGGTTACAAAAAGAGCACCATGGATGATGTTTTTCTAGATGCACAATTTATCTTTCATTATTCCCTTTGATTGTATTTTAGGACTGTCAATTTAACCTAAAAAAAGAGTCTTTTTAAGGATCACACTTACTTTTGAACAGAGTTCTTGCACTAGTCTAGGAACTAGGGGATCCGTTGGGATTGATAAATGGTCAGAGCTCAAATAAATCAGGCTAAGATGAATAGAGAATAGCTTCACCAAGGGCTGGAAAAAGCCCTCCTGCTGCCTCTTCCTGACCATGCTGCAAAGCATAGGTTTGGCTATTTCTTACACAACTTATGGTCCCTGTGATGGCTAAAGGTGTTAAGAAAAGGCTAAGATTTATTCAGTGATTTGATTCCCACTTTCAGTAAATAAGTACTTTCTTACATTTTCAGCAACAGATCATCTAAAATATTGCACAATATACAAACAGTTCAAGAGATGTATTATCCTCTGTATTTCAAAATCTTAATTAGAAATTCAAGGCCAGCTTCCTCATACAACACAATAAATAATTTTTAAGTGATCTGAATAATCATTCGGAGAAAAATAGTGCTGGCTATTTACTACAAGGCTGTACTTCACATTAGCTAAAGGAACCAAGCACACACTACAGATTCAAATAGCAAACAGCTACAATAGACAAAACACAACAAACAAAACACTGAAGCATATAAGAGAAGAAAGTTACTTGATACATGTTAGCGATATTAAAATGTCAGTGAAGATCAGACTTTTTGGTTGCAATTGGAAAAATGCATTAAGAAATTGTTGAAAAAGCAAGATTAAGTTTTCAATTTTAACATGATTATAGTTACTTTCCTAAAGACAAAGAAATAGTTTTTAATATTGAGGCTCCTTTTGTTAAATTGTATATTCTTATGGTCATTAACAGCACCAGTAGGCAAAACCTTCTGAAACCAACCATGAAAGCAAAAATCTTTAGTCCAAGAAATTTGCCCAAATAAGAGAAATGAGGGGTAGCATGCTACAAATTCTATTCTTGTCAAATTTATTATATAAATTCATTTTAATAAAAAGCTTTAACAAATAAAATCAGAATATACTTAAATACAGTCATTTTGTTATACAGAACTCTAACTTGCTAGTTAACAAGCAGAATGAAAAACTATAAGGGGATATTGCAACCTTTAGATATCTAGCCCTTGTTGAACTGCAAGGTAACACGGTTAAGCTGTAAGAAACAATTCAGACCATTTGTGTTTAGATACATTCTTCACAAAGATACAATGAGTATAAAATTAGTCACCTAAAGCTGGAAGGTAAAAACTTACTATTTCATTTGGTGTTTTTTTTAATAACGTGCTAAATTTTCTCATAAAGCCTGTGCTTAAGTTCCACTCAGAAGCTCATAATATTTATCTCACATGCCCGTTCTTTAATGCAAATTACAGGCAGAAGAATGACACAGAAAGACATCAAAGAAGAAAAAGAATGACATAGAAAGACATCAAACTGTCCATTTGTTTTTCCACAGAGCCCTCAAAATTGCAAATGCTATTAAGTAAGAGTTGCAACACCGAATCCTGGAAGAGACCTTCACCTTCTAAGTCCACTTTTGAGGGAAACTTGGGGACCAAGTGGCAGCACGGGGTGAGGTAACACCTGAACACTATATTTAACAAAGCAAAACTGATCCAAAAAGTGTCTATGGTCAATAAAGAGTAAGTTTATCACCAAAGACGTGAATTCCAGGAATGAGTTCTCTCAACTGGCTCTCACTTACAGTTGTCAAGAATGCCTGAAAAAGCAGCTGATATTGACTGTAAAGGATTTAGCAGCTGTAAAAAGGGGCAGAAACTGCAGCTTGGTCTGGAACCTAATGACTGTTCCTTAGCTGTAGTTGCCTTATGCTTTCTTTGAGGACAACTGGAGAAGGGTAAAAAACAAGAAGAAACTTCAGCATTTGTTTAGAGTTTGCTAGACCAGTGGGAGACTCTTGTTACAATTTTAACTAAATTTGTGGAACATTTGGAACTAGAAAAATATTTATTAAGGAAGCCTCTGCTCAGTAAATTTCACTCATTAGTGTGCCCAGAGGGGCAAACTTATTACCATCAACATTATCTCGCATTAACACACAATAAGCCACAAAAAAGTAAATTGAAGTATAAACTTGCACATTAAGATTTGATTTTGTTTAAAAAGTACCCTTCCCAAATAAAATTGCATGTGATCAATAATTATATCAGGATACAAACAGCTTCAGCTAGACGTTTTTGTGGAATAACATTGCTCATACATCTTACACTTAGAACAAAATTCAAGAAGTTATGAATAAGAAGAAATTTCATGAATATAGTAAACTGAAAGTTAACCCTTCCTTACCAGCAGGGATTATGCCAATCCTTATATTGCACTGGACTAACGGTGCTTTGGGATTATTTTGGTCTATGCCAGAGTCCTTCTGCATTCTTCCAATGAGACCATGCATCACTTCACTGAACATGCCGTCCCCACCAACACAAACAACACTGCCAGGAAACACAAATTAGAATGCACACTAACAGTCAATAAACAACACGGCACGTGTTCTACTTAGGGCATGCACTGGGTACATCAAAAATAGTTGTTTTATCTCCTCCTCCTCCTCTATTTTTACGGACTATAGTAGCCCGCAGTCAACTCAGCAGTTACAAAAAGCAGAAAAAAATTCAAGCCACACAACTGCAAATCCACCTAGACATCTCTGTAATGCTAGAAAAACATTTTGGAATTAAACCTAAAAAACATCTTTATCCTCTACTGCTGTATGTGGACAGACAAAACAAGGAAAACACTGAACAGGACTCTACATACAGATTTCTAAGCAAACAAAATGGAAATAGAGTACCTTTACTAGAAGGTGAAAGGTAAGTTAATATTTGTGGCTTCAGGCAGAAGCATTTTTTACATTTATAATTCAACAGGGATATACATTATATGAAAGTCAAAAAAAACCAGAAAAGTGCATGCTTGCACGCTCCTCTGAACATGCTGAGAGCCCATCAAACAGACAGAAGTCATGTATAGCTACATAGTCATTCATAATGAAACACAAATTTCTAAGCGTTACCAGATGCAAAACTTTGTTTTGCAAACTCAATTCAGGTCAGAGCTGGTGCAGCAGCTACACAGATCCTCAGCATGTTAAAGCTCAGAGTCCACAGCCAAGCAAATACTAAAAAGTAAAAGACTATTTTACAGCAGCATACATTTCATGCACAATAATCAAATGAACAACCTGAACTCAAAATGCACAAATAATCTTTAATTGAAAATCTAATTCAAATACACTTCAAAGGAACACGTGACAAATCCAAAATTACACATGTAGTCCCCAGCATACTGGTGGCAAACATAGGAATGTTTACTCTGATGTATAGCAATCATTGTCAATTCATAAACTAATACTTACTCTTCCACATAGTCGGTAACAGATATTGCAGAATGAGCACGTATTTCATAATACAAGTTAGTTTATTTCATTTTTAAGTATTGACGATTTCAATTTTCTTATTATTGTATTAGAGCAGGAGGAAAGCTTGAAAAAAATCCAGTCATTTTTACACAAATGGAGAGGACAGTCTTTAAAAATATATACTGTCCAACTCTAAGTCAAGATCTAAGAGACTGGGAGAGAAGGGAGGAGAGGATGCTTGTTTTACATTTTTATAATTAATTTATCTATTTATAGCTGAACTACACTATTCCTCAACTTTAGCCTGTCTCTTCTTACTCTGCAAACTCTAAGAAAAAGTTAATTGGACAAAATTGTCCATGTCAGCCCAAGGTCAACATTGTCTCAGTAGTGCTCTATACAAATACTATATCCAGGCTCAGAGATGATGATGATATGAATGTCTATACCTATCAAGGGTAAGCATTGACAGACAAAGTTCATACACAATATCAGTACAAACCAAGCCATTGCAAACATCAGAGGACCTATGTGCAAGTCAGATGTGAAGGTCCCTGGTGAAGAACTAATGTAAGAAAGACTTTCTTAGAGTGATTCATATATTTTTGGTTTATTTTCCAAGGGACTACTATTTCACTTCAGATAGCTGGTAACAGTAAACTACATATGCTAAAGTACTTCAGGAGAAGCATGTCCCCGAGATAAATGAGTTTTGAAAGAACTATCCCTTCTGATCTCAATCATTCTGCAGACTAATTCAAGAACTAGGAAAAAAAACAAGCTCAAGCAGTTTTACAAAGGCTTGTGCAACAGGCATATGGATAAGGAAGCATGACTCACACATCTCAGACACTCTAAATACGGTTGTTACATGTACAATATTACAGCATGCTTTAATTGTTCTGCACAATGATGTACTAAAACCTTCTGTATTATAGGAAGTGCTTTCACAGAGAAAATGCTCTATACCTGAGCTATTAGATTAGTACACATGCCAAAAGAAATTCTTATCAGTGAAAGCGGGAAGAACAAACAAGAAACACATGGAAGAGTTTCAAATAAGCTGTCTCAAGTAAATATACTTGGAAATCAATGAAGCAGTTATTAATACTGCATCTAATTTCAAAGCTACAGGCATAGCTTTGCCAAAAGGGAAGCCAGAGATTAAATGAAGAATTTAATCACTGAATGAAGAGAAAGTCACTTATCAGAAACAACCTAAGAGGACAGGTGCACCACAGTTAGATGCAGGAATGCAAAGCAGTTTTTCTTGTATGTGAGAAGTCAACCAAACTTGAATAAACACACACATTTGTGGTTCAAACATTTTTTAAATCTTTCATATAACCACATGACCTGTCATTTAAAAAGTAGCATTAATACTAAAACTCCTTCCCAACATTGCTGTTTACCACAGAAACGGACTTGTACATGATGGACAAAATCAGGCTTAGAAAGACAGGATGCAGTTCCCAAGCTAACTGCCACTAAAGCCCAGCCTGTGAACTGATGAATCATGAGATTTTAAAAAGACACGTTTCTCTGGCCAACAAGCTCATTCATGCTAGAGAGATAAAAAAAAACACTCCATGAAAAAAAAAAAAATTCTACAATAAAAGATTGTTTGAATCTGCCAAAAACAACTCAAGTATCACTGCAATTAAATTGGTCACTGCCACTTGTTGTAAAAAGCAGTTTGCTAGGAATGGACATGGGCCCACTTGCTTTCCTTTCTGTTCTGTTTTGGAATTTCACCAACCTGCAGCATTATCTACTTCAAATCATTTAAATGAAATGGAAAAAATCTTCAGTAACTATTTTCTTTCCTAGGAACCCAGTTTCCCTTCCTTGAATTTCTGCAGATTTAAGAAAAATCCCGGTATGGTCAAAACTGCTTATTTCAAGTCAAATCACTTTAAAGCAGCTGACATCTAGACACTCCGCCTGTGAATGTCACCTCTTACTACAATTTGTCAACACCATGCCCTCACTCAATTTATACAACACATGTAGATCTGCTTCCCTAGCTCTGAAAAGATAGAAAGTGTTTTATTTTTGCAACTGACCAGTTTAAATATACCTGTCAAGAAGCACAAGATCACACTATTTTAAAATACTATAGATATAAGAGTTTATCTTCATAGGTTCTGCAAATATTGTCATGATTTTCCAGTCACACAACTTGTTTCGTGTCATTAAACTGGAAAACAGAATGACTTGCTTATTTATGAAAACATTCTGCTTCTACAGCAGATTTAATAATAGAATACAAATTTCACCACTCAGTTAGGTATTCTTTCAAAACAGTAATTCCACAACAAAACAAACGCAAATAAAGCCAAATGATATAGCTGTTATTTGAATGGTCCTACATTGCAAGAAGAACTATCGGAAACACTTCTAAACAATTCATGTTTTTTATACATAGGCTGAATGTTACTAATGTAGTGTTCTGGACTCATGTATATGTCAAGATAACGTGTACCACAAAACATTTCAGAGTAGCTTTCAAGCTATCACAGAATGCTCCACTTTTGGATGAGCAGGAGTTGTACTCAAAAGATGAATGTAATATTATTCTCAGGCAAAGATTTTTATCCTACACTTGAATATACTGAGTGTTGGACAGGTTTACTGAAACAATTTTTCTTTGATACTCCTAAATTCTGATCTCCTATGAAAAGGAGCACAGCCCAGAATTTTCAGCTGTTGCCATAAACACATCAGCAATGAAGGCTACTATTTTAAATTGTAGACAAGAA
The DNA here is from genome assembly GCA_033556795.1 of Tapera naevia. Taxonomy (NCBI): domain Eukaryota; kingdom Metazoa; phylum Chordata; class Aves; order Cuculiformes; family Neomorphidae; genus Tapera; species Tapera naevia. The sequence goes on along the minus strand of JAUMJJ010000108.1, from coordinate 2,304,954 downwards.
CGGATTACAGAACATAGGAGCCAGGAAAGAAAAAAGCAAATAAAGTTACTTACCCATCATATTTATTAATATTAACTTCAAATAAATTGTCCTTAGCATGGTTAGCATGTTCAGTTACTATGAAGGAATAAACATATTAAAAAGTTACTATTATAAAATGGTATACAATACACAACTACAGAAGTGTTATTACTAATTCATTAATAACCATGATCCTGTTACCAATGTGAGCACAAAACAGTTTGCCCATAAAAGTGTGCTTCAAAAGATTTTATGCCAAGGAAAGAATTGAAAGAGACATGCAATGCAATATATATATACAGAAAAATATTTCACTAAAAAGTTGTGCAAATGAACAACTGGTTTTAACAGTAAAACTGAAAAAGAGGAGAAAGACAATATCTTATAAATGAAGACCTCAAATAGCTCAGAAGTACCAGAAGTTTTAATTAAGTATAAAATTGATATAAGGTCATAATTTATCTGGTAATGTCTGCTTCAGTTAAAAAACATTCCCTCTCTATTACTTCATTTCTTTAGTAAGAAAAGGTAAGTAACACAAGGAATTTGAGATACTCAGAGGTTTTAAAGAGTTTGCATTGTGTTAAGAAATTAAAATATTCATTACTCACTAACAACATCAGTGGAGATAGAAGCCAGACTGAACAGCGGAGCAACTTTCTGTTCATAAATTCTCTTCCCTTGTCGTTTTCCTCCATAGGGATTAATATACACAAGCAATTGCTTTGGTCTAGACTCTGAAGTAAGGGAAAATATAGCACACTGCTTTTGTACACGAAACAAAAATTCAACAAGCTATACAGAAACAAACCTGTAAACATCAAAATGAACCCAGCATAAAAGCCTTTTACAACTCTACATTAACTCCATAACTCTATCAAAGAGCTAGAAAAACTTGCTTCACCTATCCTCTTTATTATACTGAGGATATTGACAGTATTGAACGAATTGGTAAGAAAACAGCAGGTGAAATCCAGAATCACTTCACCTGACTCCACACCTCACATTCTTAGGCATTCTACGAACTAAGTGACATTAGTATTGTAGGCACACAAGACACAACAAACTGAGGGCAGCACTAGGAACGACACTTTTAAATGCAGCATACAAAGAAATACTTTTATATTGTTTAAATAAATTAATGTTTTTGCTTTGGTAACAGAGGTAAAATACATTTCCTTTCAGTGATAAAAGACACAGAATACCTCACACATCTATACACTGCACAGCAAGTGTTTGGCCTACAGTGTAAGTTCTTCCCCTCAGAAAATACCTTTGATATTACTATTTTACATTTCTTTGAATTGTTATAGATTTAAACGGGTGGTGGCAATGAAAACACCTGTTGCATCTCTGTCCTAACGGATACACAAAACTGTAATGCTTGCTGCACATAGAGAGTCTTCCTTTTTCTGTGTAGCACACAAAGACCTGTTACAACATTCACATTTCATCAGAAAGCTTTCTAAATTATTATTTGAAAAGAATAAACAGACTTCTTAGATCAGCACACTTGCATAATAAATCCACCCAAGCTCTGAATGGTTTAAATGTTTGAATGGTTTAAAGCTGCCACAAGCCCAAAGCACCATTCTCTCTGGCAACCTGGTACTTTTCCTGAAACAGTTTGTTTCCAATAGAATGAATATCTGCACTCAAACAGAGATGACTGCCTAGGTCACATCTCATAGGTATAATGAACGGGTGCACAAACCGCATTTTTATTGGAAGGCAGATAACTCATGTAACATATACAAAAGAAAACATTAGTAAGATGCATGTTTCCAATATCTGCTCAGAAGAACATTATTTGTTAAATATCCATTTTTATTCCGTGAGTCTTAAGTCAGACTTGTTCGAGTCACATCATAAACGCATTTATATCCAGTCTCTTCTCTGGCTGGCTGTCTCAGACGGACCTCAGATCCACACTGCAGGTAGCATATCTCCAGTCCTGCCTCCAGCCCCATCTCCTGCTGCTCCTCTCTGGCCTTCCTGGATGGACCTGATTACTTTATCTCACCTGGGCTGTAAACGGTTCCTGTTCCTATCTCCATCCCTGCTCTGCTCACCCAGATCAGACACCGCAGGACGCACCTGGTCAGTGAGGGCACTGTCTGTGCTATGGTCATCTTTGACTTCCCTTCCATCATGGAGTTGCCCTGCTCCTGCTGCTCCCTGACATCTATCAAGGTATTTCTTTCAGGAATAACTCTGCAAAGCTACTTTCAGCCTTCCAAGAAGTAGATTCCCAAGAGTCCCAGAAATGATTAACAGGAACTCTTACTATAAAAGGTACAGTGATGATGAGAGAGTGAAAAGGTTGGACAGACACAAAAAAGCCACCCATCAATTCTTGACCTCAGTTCTCTAGAGTACCTCAAATATCTGAGCTTACATCAGACCTTTACTTTCTCCAAAGCTACAGTCATTTAAAGCCCCTGCTAAGCTTCCAGTGTGTCCTTACTCTGAGAAAATAATTTACGTCTGGGCAAATTATGAGAAACCTAGTTCTGACTGATTGGAGTAAAACAGTACAATTTAGTCATCTGCCAGATGCAAAACTAGTGATAAGATGAATGAGGCACTTCAACCCTCATCTCCCTCAACTTTTGAGCATAAGCTGTTCTAAAGAGTTCAAGAAAGTACACATCAAAATAATCTTAATTGACATACATGCATGCAGAACGATGCTGCAAATATTAGTAGTTTAGTCAAACTTACTCTGCATTTCAAGTATTTCCTTCAGTGCCTGTATCCACTGATTACACAAGTGCTCATCAACACACCAAAACGTCACATCACTGCACCGCCACCGGTGATTTCGGGCTTTTTTCACATAATAGACTATTTAAATAAAAAAAATAAAAAGAAGAGACAAGAAGAATCACAATGAGACTGTTCTGTAAAAAGACAATTACATTTCAAAAAATTTTTTGCCTCTTTGAAAAAAGCAGCAATTCACCCCCACTACACATTCCTACAAATGACAAGCATTCAGAGCGTGACAGGACATTTGTAAAAAATCAAAATGAATCAAAATACTTTCTCTAAATCATTACCTTATAGTAGATACCTAAATTGATTTATAAAAAAAATGTAATCCACTTTTCCATAAACGGATTACAGACATACTTACACAAAAGTTCACTGAACACATATATTATTTTATCCCTACTACAGTCTGCAATGTCTACAGAATATAAAATGCCATAAGCTTAAGAGGATAAGTTGAACTCTCACACTATCCTATGTAACTAACAGGATGAATTTAATTTGATAAAGCTGAAATTTCAGAAAAAAGATTCAGCATTATCTTGTGAATTAAGAGCTAGGCTGGTAAGACTAGAAGCACCCTTACCTTTTCCATCTACAATATTACCAATTATTGCTCCTGAAGGACTAGATGTGAAGAAAGTACAACATAAAATTTTGGCGTGGGAACAATCACATTTGCCCCAGCTTTGCAGCACAGAGCTCACCACACTTTATCCAAAACCAATATTTTCTTTTCTGGCACTTTAAGAATGCAGTCAATTACACAAGGAACCTTTACATGCACACGTTCTGATGTCTAGGGATAATTCTTAAGAAAACTAAACATTTAGGACTTTTCAGCCTCTCTCTTGATATCCAGTCAGGTGACAGACATCAACAGTCCTGCTGCAGTCATTCAGCAGCAGAAAAGTAAGATAATACTTAGGACTTCATTAAGTAACCAAGCACGGCACCATGTTCTTAAAGGATGCAGTTTATTTTTCAAAATAAGCATCTTTGGTGAAGCTTTGTTTGTTTGTTTTGGTGGGGGCTTTGGTTTTTTATATTATTATTTTTAAATGCATCTTTTCCGTTAAAAGAACACCTGAAAATTCCTTTTGAGTCTGTCCTGAAGTATCTCCAACAAAGCAATTCGCACAAGCATCCTGAGACTGTATTTGCCTCACCTGTGAAAGCATGTGGTTTTTCCATTTTTTGCCATTTGCCAATATTACGCTGCTTCTTGTTAAGTTCAGTGTCTTCTACAGCAATGATCTCAGAGGTTGGTACAAAGCAGTTTTCTATATGAACACAAAATTTTACACATTAACATCTTCAAACAACACCAGAACACTTAATTCTACACGTAATATGATATAGACATACAGTTAGAGTAGCTGCTCAGTAAGTACAACTGAGAGCATAAGTAGAAACACGCTGAATGTTTTCAATTTCCTTTTGCCTTTTTTCAAAGCACATAATCCATAACCACCTATGAACTACCCCAAATAATAATTCAAATGTCTACGATTTCTTGAAGTTAGATATTCCAAGTATAAAAATATTTTTGCATGAAGCCAAAACTCAGCATCACTGATTTTAGAGTAATGAAATTGCCCTTTCCATGACCCCTATTCCAGATACTTGACAATGAATAGCACAAGCTCTTTCAAAAAATGGGCAACTAAATCTAGTTCAGAGAGACTACAGAGGCTATTTGTTATTCTCAATTAAGTAGTTAGCTTATGAAAGAAGGGCATTCATATGAATTCTTAAGACTTTAAATTCCACTAAGCTTTTAAACCTCAGTATCTCCTAAGAAGTAAATTCTAGACATTATCGCTTACATACAGTTAAACATATTTCCCTTGTATCAACTTTGAAACTATTATTTCTTCAGAATTAAAAGCCTCTTGCTCTTACACTATGAAAAAATATCTTCCACCCTCATCAAGTAGCTCCACTGCCCTGACAGTCCAGGGCAGTTAAAACCATACACTATGTAGTTGCACAGTAGTTGCAGAGGGCCACAAAGACACAAATGCAAAGCTGTCTCAAATAAAAACATGTTATTCAGAACATTCCATACAGATTATAAAATCAAATGTGAATGCAGTGGCATTTCTGCTTCAATGGAGCTCAAGAACTCCTATCAGTCCAAATACGGCTATGGCTATTCAACTTAAGTGTTACATGGTATATTATTTAATCAGAAAGCAAATCACCTGAGTTCCACCCTTCCCCCTCTTCCCAGAAGGGAGAAGTTTCCATTGCGAAGAAATCAAAGAGAGACCTTCAATACGAGCAGCACAATCCTCCTCCTCCAAACACAATATACTCATCTGCACCAAAACTTGACCCACAAAAAAGCAGGTTTATCCTCCTCTCTTTTGTGAGGTCAACAAGGTTCACATACGTTCTACATACCTACTTCTGTAGCATTTACCCTACTATCAAGTAGCATGAGCCACTTCTTTCACTGATTTGGCATAAAGGTGTTCACTCACAAAAGCCTTCACCTCTATGAGTTCCTCTCAAAATACAGAAAATCTCATAGCCACATTAACAAAACAAATCTGGTACTTACATCAGCACTTCTAGACCAACATTAATGAAAAAAAGTTGAACTATGGCTCCCATCATACCAAATAAACAAATTTCACTTGGCTTAGTACAATATACTCAACCAAATAGCACAGAATTTCCAGACAAAATTCCTGGTAAAATACTGTGATTTGTTCAATATATACATCTAGATTTAAGAGACTGAATTATGAGTTCAAACATACTGAAATATCTATCAATTTTCTTAGGCTTAATCCTAAAGATTTTCACAGTTATGTTTTCATTCTCACCTTGTTCAACGTCTAGCACACACAACACACTAAAGACAATTAGTCCATCCAGAGCAGCTGAATGAAGGGGCAAGACAAAACCAAGCCAAACCAAAACACCCCAAATAGAACACTCGACAGGTGACAGTCTTCCCAGCACACAGTCTGTGTCAGTCATCACTAATTCCACATCACAGTGCCCTCACAGCCTTAACAGACATCCTTCTTGAAGTGCAAACTGATAAGAGGGATCTGGACAGGCTGCATTGATAGGCTGAAACCAACAGGATGAGCTTCAACAAGACAAAATGCTGGGTCCTGTACTTGGGGCACAACAACCCCATGCAGCGTTACAGGCTTGGGGGAGAATGGCTGGAGAGCTGCCTGGCAGACAAGGATCTGGGAGTGGTGATTGACAACCAGTTGAATATGAGCCAGCAGTGGGCCCAGGTGGCCAAAAGGGCCAATGGCATCTTGGCCTGTATCAGAAACAGCGTGGGCAGCAGGACGAGGGAGGTTATTGTACCCCTGTACTCGGCACTGGTGAGGCCACACCTCAAATACTGTGTTCAGTACTGGGCCCCTCACTACAAGAAGGACACTGAGGTGCTGGAGCGCGCCCAGAGAAAGGCAACGAGGACGGTGAAGGGACTGGAGAACAAGTCCTATGAGGAACAGCTGAGGGAACTGGGGTTGTTTAGCCCAGAGAAGAGGAGGCTGAGGGAAGACCTTATCACTGTCTACATCTACCTGAAAGGAGGTTGTGGAGAGGTGGGTGCTGGTCTCTTCTCACTAGTGGCAGGTGATAAGAGGAGAGAAAATGGCTGCAAGTTGTGCCAGGGAAGGTTCAGATTAGACATCAGGAAAAATTTCTTCACTGAAACAGTTGTCAGGCATGGGAACAGCTGCCCAGGGAGGTGGCTGAGTTGCCATCCCTGGAGGTGTTTAAAAGGTGGGTAGGTGAGATTCTTAGGGACATGGTTTAGTAAGGGGACAGGTACAGTTGGACTTGATGATGTCAGAGGTCTTTTCCAACCAGATGATTCTATGAAATCAGTAAAATACAGTGCTAGATGCATACTACTTTTCCCCACATTAAGCAAGCAGGAGGAAAAAAAACAAAGTAAGCACACTAACAGTGGGATTTTTTTGTGAAAAAAAAGCGTAACTGGCAGTTGTGAAATGTGTCCTTCTCTGTTAAGAACAGCTTTTTGGCACGTCATTGCTGTCTGCCACTCCCACAGAACACTTCCTGAGTTTACAAACTCACTCAGAACCCAAGTCAAGATATATTCATTCACGAGTGCCAGCCACGTAGCCTACTGGCCAAATTCCTCCCTCAGAAATGCATCAGCTCAAAGCAACACAGCCATGTTCAAAAGCAGGAAAACGTTGCTGAACAAAACATTTGGTTTACTCTTAAAATTCAGCTCAAGCCCACAGATGTAATGGCATTCAGAATTAATCTAAAGTATTAGCACATACTTGTAACTTAAAAATATTAACAACTAAAAAGCTGGGGTGCAGATTTCAAGAAAAAGAATTTTTTCAGTCACTTGGAAAACTAATTTATTATTACAGACTGCATGAATGGGGAGTTATCTTGTCCTAACTTTAAGCTTTCCCTTCACCTAAAAGAAAAAAAGAATGTTTCTTATCAGAAGGTACACAGCATTACATTGGTCAAGCACTACAGAAAGCTGTGTCTAATAAAGACCTGAGTAAGAGGTCATGGTGGATAGGGATACAGAGCAGAATTACACAGAATTCACATCCTTGGCATAGCACTGGGCGGGGGGGAGTGGAAAGCATCATGACCAAATGATTTAATTCGACGCTGTGGAAATCACAGATACATCTGAAGGTTACAATCTCATAATATACAGTTACACATAGGGGAACTGGCTTTTTTTTTGAAAAAAATAACCCTTCAAGTATTTAATAAATTAACAGACAATAGATCACTTCTGAATATGATCAGACATACAGCTGATACTTCACACAGCATTTCTGAATTTGAATCAAATCACAGCATTTTCAACTTGGATTAATTTGCATATTTAAATCACACTATTGAATGTTTTCCTGTTGATTTTTGGTTTTAATTTCCAAATTAAATATTTTCAAAAAAGTATGAATATTTCAGTGGTAAAGCAAGAAATAAGATGTACATTTTCACCGTAAGAGGAAAAAAAAAGTCCATTGAAGAGATGTGTGCTGAAAAACATTTATTGCTTAATGTAAGATGCATCTATATTTGAATAACGTATCGTCTTCTGGAAGAAGAACAAGCATTCCAAAGAAACAATGCCTTTTAGAGCTATTATTACCCACATCCTACTGGTTCAATGAAGTCAGTGGAACTGCCTAGAAAAAAAGGCATGGTTCAAATTTCTCCATGTACCCATTGCCAATTGGGAATGACCAAAGAAAAATGACCTTGACACACCAGAGATGCAGGACAGACCTTGTGTCCAAGCAGGCCACTTCTGCTATGTCGGTATTGTGTTTCGCAAACTGAGCATTCTTTAGAATCTACAACATCAGAAAAACATTAGTCTTGTGATCACTAGTACTGAGGCTTCCTCAAGTGGTTGTTTTGGTGGGAAAGCTGGAAAAGATGGCAAAGGAGGAGGAAACAGAAGGGTTAAAAAAAGCGTATACAGGTAAGTGAAGGCACACAGTCTGGTGCCTAGTTTGATCACCACCTTCATACCTGTACTTCACAACTACCAGTAACCAGAAAAATGTCAAGAGAATCTCATTCAGTCTTTGTAATCTCTTAGTACTAGGCATGACATAATCTTAGGCAACATTTCTAAACTTCCTTTAAGTACAAACTTACAATACATATCTTCCACGAAGTTTGGTACACAGATTTTTATCACGTTACCTTGAGAAAAAATATTTCTGCCATCAACATGAGGAAATAAAAAAACAGTTGATCTGTCTGGCTTTTCAGATCAACTAAATCTCAGGGTGAAATGTAATAAGGTTAAAAATAATGTTCTTCAGAACATCTGAAGATTAAGGCATGCCTAGGAAAAAAGATGCATAGAGAAAAGCAAAAGAAAAGAAACACATGAAAGATTTCAGATACAACTTTTCCCTCTAAGTTCAAACAAGCCTAACCTACCAAAGAATGGAAAATGGGAGCCTCATTACACTGAAAGCATATCTTTAAAATACGATGCTGTTAAACAAGGTCTAACACTAGGAATGAAAGTAAACAATATCTAGGATTTAAGGTTTTAAAAACACACCATGATTAGAACAAACAGTTTATGGCTTTGTTACTGTTGGCATCTTCTCAATGATAGCACTAAAAATAATTCTCCTGAGTTATTAATACTTGTTTATTCACAAAATGCATTTTGACACAACGGGTTTTTAAAACATATATATTAATATCATTGTACAAGGATGAGAAAACACAAAAATCTCCCCATATTCTGTAAAAATGTATTTTCGTGGACAATAGGATAAAGTAAAGTCTCTTGTTTTCTATCTGTTCCCGAATTTGGATGCAATAACTACCTATTAAACAAAATACACAGCACTTTTATACTGTATCCTTAGGCCTGTACTTATGCATATTGCACAGTAGTCATGCAGTCAAAGGATATATGGTAAATATACCATTCCTGGTGAAGCAACTCTGCAATTATATGCTTCTAACTAACCACCTTCCATATTACAAAGTTTATTTATATACTGTCATGTATGCTGCTCATGTTTTCGAAATAATTATACAGAACAGCATGAGCCATCCCAGGTCTTAAAAGAGCTTAAAGACAACAGGGCAGCAATAATATAAAACTCTGATGGTATTAAAGCACACAGGTATTAAACAGGGTGTTAAGAGGAGGAGGTACACCTATGGTATTGCTCTCTACATAAATTATACCTGTGCCTCCAGAACACTTAAGCATTTCTTTTTTTTCTCCTACCCTCCCTTTTCTCTTCTGCGTCCATGTCACGTTTTCCAAAACCTTTAAAATAGCTATGCTACAGGTCAGCAGCCACACTCAGTAACCAGATGTGCCTTCTAAGAAATCTCCACCTGGGCACTGCTTCAGAAACTGCCTCACAAAAAAAAAAAAAGTCCAGCTTACTATGATCCACCCTTCTTCCTCCCTTCTCAGCATTCACTTTGGAACAGACTTCAGTATAGGTTCATGCTCAGTTTTGCCTACCAGGAGTAAGATGACAAAGCTTACAACCTAACAAGCTGTAAAAACATACAACTGCATGGAATTGTAAAATTTTGGGTGCCAACAGGAGAGCTGGGTGTGACTTTGTGGCACTGTTGCATGGTCTAAAGGAAGCTACAGCACAGGAGAATGGAGCTCCAACTGAGGTTGCTCCAGCCTAAAGATCAGTCAAACAGTATCTTTTCAAAGGCAATTTTAGAAGTATTTTACACCACCCAACAGAATCCTCTCCAAAATAAGAGTTACTTTACCTCATGGGAGCAACTGTCCGAAAAGGCTCTGAAACCCTGCATTTTAAATTTCAGATCCAGATACCTTTCAAAATGAAATAAAATGAGTCTACAGAAAGGTACACAGCTTATTTTTCACACCAATATATTAAATGCAGCAGAATTAAAGTACTAATCTGTCTTCCCAGTCTTAAATTCATTTAGCTGCAAATTCGAAGTAAGTTCAGGAATTTTCAATTTTTTCAGCAGTAGTGCTGATAAAAAGTGAATTAAGTCAAATTGTATTCACACAATAGCAGGGGAAGGATAACAAACTGTTCTTACACTATCATGAATAAAAAGAGATGTATTTAAAACATGACTAATTCTCAGTTACGCTAACTTTAACATAAAAATCTTCCAATCCGTTTGAAGTCCTCCTCCTCCTTTTCCCTCACCTTTTTTTCAAAATGCCTTAGGCCAATATGATACTATGATAACATCAGGAAAATACTGAAAAAAAAAGTACATGGTAAGAAAGGAAGAACCATTCAACTATCTAAGTTTGGCAGCTTGCCTGTGACTGGAGGCATCTATATTCAAACCTTTCCCAAATAAACTTCTTGTTAAGCTTCCTATTATTAGCTTCTCTGTCTCAGTCCCTTCAACCTCCAAAAGGAGGGTGACAGCAGTTTCCCAGTCCACATCAGCTACAGTGAAAAGGACACATTTCTCCAATAGTCACATACCATGCTAATAGGGCGATCTTAGTAACAGGAATAATTACTACATAAGACTCCCAAGGCCAAAGAATCTGAAAAAGTACCACCTAAAGAGTAGTAGAAAGCTTGATACGCTGTGTGGACAGACATTTTCAGAAGTTCTCCTGAAACCGTGTCAGGTATTTTCAGCAATGACCCCTCGTACTTAAGAGTTTTGTAAGTCAGCAATATTCTAACTGCACAAAAAGGGGAACCATAAACAGATTTATTACCACATTATAAATTATTAGCCTACATTAAATATTTCCAAAACAGTGGCTTGCAAAAGTTAAACTTTCTTCCGAAATTTCCATGGAGCGCTTTAGAAAGCAAAGAGCTTGAAAACAACTCCCCCATTTGAAAAAAAAAAACAAAAACAACACAATCAAATTGCCTGAAAACACTGCCTCGGTGCGAAAGTGTTGTTTAAGCCATGTAAGTAAAAGAAAAAAAAAGTCGCTTTTAAAGTTCCCTGTCTATTAAGTCCTGCTGCAATTAGTTTGGACACAAACTACACGCCGCTACGAACTCACAGCGCCACAAGCAGCGGGGTTCAGCTGCACAAACCGGTGCTGCCCGCGCCCCGCCGCAGGGACAGCTGCCCTGCCTTTGTTCACACAGCAGATGCTTAAACTGCCTCCTCGGCAGCGCTCGGCTCTCGCTGCCTCCGCCCGCGGTGCCCGGGGCTCCCCAGGCGCCGCTCCAAAGGCACGAGCCGAGGGCTGACACGCCCGGCCCCGCGGCCGCTGCCGGTGACGGCCCCGCGGCCGCTGCCGGTGACGGCCCCGCCGCCGCTGCCTCCGTCCTGACCCCCGACTCTGAGCCCCAGACACTGCAGCCTGCAGCGAGAAGGCGCCCCGCCGCAGGAAACGCTCGGCGCCGGCTCCGCGCAACCAGCCCCGACTCCGTGGGGGCGCAGGGAGGGCGCCTCCCCCACGGCACCCGCGCCGCGGCGAGCGCCCTTCCCCCGCTGCCGCTGTGGCGAGGTGGCCCCCAGGCGGCCCCGTCCCGCCGCGGAGGCCGCGGCAGGTGCGCCAGCGCCGCTCCCCCGCCGCTGCACTCACCGCCCCCGCGGCGCGGCGGGCGCGGGTCGCGCCAGGACAGCCGGCCCCGCTCCGCGTCTAAGGTGACCTCGCAGGAGCGCTGCCCCAGCCCCAGCGAGGAGACCAGCCGGAGCCGTCGGCCGCCCGGCAGCTGCTCCATGGCCGCCGAGAGCCCGGGCGCGCCACAGCCGCTACCGCATGGCCCAGCCGAGCGGGCGGCCGCCGCGGGGCACAGCCCAGCAGCTCCCGGCGCCCCGGCCCCGCCGCCACCCGGCCTGGCCCCCGCGCGGAGCGGGGTGTGGCGTCAGCGCGGCGTCAGCGCGGCCGGGCGGGGCTTGCGGGGCGCGGAGGGGCCGGGGCAGCGGAGCAGGGGGTGCCCCCCGACCTCAGCGAATCATAGGCTCACAGTGATGCCGAAAATGCCGGTAAATTAACTCTCTAAGACTCGTTTCCGAGTTTTGGAAAGCAACGCCCTTTAGTATCAGCGCTGTGGACCATAAGGGAATGATTCCCTTCAATGATCCGTAACGAGACAAGAGCTGGGGACAGAACATATGTCCCACTCAAATGCATATGCATATAATCTTTCCCAGAGATCTTATGCATATTCTATTACTTTCCAAGGAGTAATTTTATTATGAAATTCACAACAAGCAAATGTCTGCTAATTTAAGCTTTGGAGCCACTCTGTCTGACCTTGCATTTTTTAGGTAAGGAAGATCAGTACTGCCTGGGAACAGTAGTTTTTTTAAAAAAATCAAGAAAAAACTATCAAGAAAATATGCTATCCGAGGAATAGCCTGTGTCTGTGTAACTTTAAAAAAAAGACACTTACTTAGATGGCACTTAAGTTAGTTAGAAGACTAATTCTATAGAAAACTAATTCTACTTTAGCTTAAATCAAAATATTCTGCTTTTTGTAATAGTAACTACTTCTTGTGTCAATAGAAATGTTTGGGTTGTAATGGACCCTAAAAATCATCCAGTTCCAACCTCCCTGCCATAGGAAGGAACACCTCCCATGTCAACCTGCTTTGTGTCTTCGCCTTGGGAATGAGAGCCATGTGCTCACCCGGCCTGAACCTCCGAGAATGGCTGACACAGGGAAACAGCAGTGCCGGGGGCGTGGCTTGGTGCACTGAAACTGGGGTTTAGACGGTAATGTGTTCAGGTTGGTTCGTGCTTTTTTGCTGGAGGGTCACACACCCTTACAGTGATGGTGAACTCTTCCCTGATCAATACAGACAAACTGTAGTGAATATATCCACCATAAACATCCAGTACCACAAACCTCTCTGTCAAGCCCTGCCTTATTTTTCATAAAAAAACATTTTGGGTTTGCCTAAAGGATGCTGACAGTAACTCACTATGATTAAAATCTTAATTCTTTGCTGTCTCTCTGGTCCTCTATGGTGTCCCTGAACCTTATTGCTATAGCCATCACCATTCTACCCAAAATACAGACCAGAGCAAGAGGCAGCTGCTCCACCTCTGACCTTACTCCAAACCTACCAGTTCTGTCTATTTTCTACAGAGTTTAGAGAAAAATGTCACTGGTCTGTTCTTCCATGGGCCCAGCCTGGAGTCGGACACAGAAACACTCCAGTTGGTTTTGCTCAGAGACAGTGCAGGTCTGAAAAGCTTCTGTACTTGAGCTCTGCTCTGCAGCTTGTAATGTACTCTTCACTTGCTGAAAACAAATGAGTTAGGCACTGTCATCCAAGATATTCTTCCTGTGCCATGAATATTTGTCATCATCTATCTGGATTATTACAACATCCTTTCTTCTGGCCTTGAAAGACATGACATTGCCACCTTTATTGTTGAAAATACCTAGGTGTGTCACACTTCCACAATTTCAATGAACACTTTGTTTCTGTCAGTTGTATTGCCCTTTACTTTTATGAATCTTTCCCTCCAAAAACACCAGTAAAGCTCTTTGTATTAAGGCTTAAAGTAAAGTTTGTTGCAAAGTCTGTTATGAATATTTGTCTTCCAAATCCACTGCTGAGCAGTCATTAGCATCTTCCTAGTTCTTTGCATCTTGCTAGTTACCTCATCTGTTATCATCCCTCTTACTCTTGGATGGAAAGTTCCCTGAGCCATGAATGTCCCTTTGGTTTTGGGTTGTTATATTTCTAGGACATTTCATTTCCCTCATTTGTAACAACTTCTGCAAGACAGACGGCTGTGTGGAGACCACAGCCTAGTGCCGATACTCACGACATAACAGAGGCTTTTGCTGTTGACCCCCTCAGGTGTGTTCCAGGAGCTAATGGATCACTAATATAAAGCTTTATTCTTAAAAATATTATGCAGGTGTACTTATAATTTCTCCACTGGGCAAATTAGATCTAATTTTTTATAGCTTACAGTGACTGAATCAACACTCATGGTGTGATCCATGCGAGCTGAAGAAGTAAAAAGTTCATTACATAAGCCTTTAATCATCACTGAGGGGACAGAACTGCAGATGCAGCGATGTCAGTAAACTGCAGGATTTACAGTCTAAAATCTTGGTGCTAAAGATGGCTGATCACAGGGCTCCACCCTAAGAAATGGAATGGTTATAAAAGGACCTCACTTTGTTCACAAGTCCACAGAGGCCACAGGAAGGGCTGCTAACTTAGGAATAATAATACGTTGCATAACAAGTACAATTCTCAATGTCAAACGGGAAGAATTCAGAAATGCAACACAAATGGTTTATCTATATGACCCATTTACTACTTACCTAGCAAACAACATAACTTGTAAAGCTACTTTCTCCCCTCAGAGTTTGATTTTATAATAGGTCATTCATCTTGAATGACAGAAAGGTCAGTAAAGTGCAGTTGACGCTCTTGAGGGAAGGGATGCCATCCAGAGGCACCCTGACAGGCTTGAAGAGTGGGCCCATGTGAACGTCATGAAATTCAACCAGGCCACATGCAAGGTCCAGCATCTGGGTGAGCAAAATCCCCTATATCAATACAGGCTGGGGGAAGCAGACATTGAGAGCAGCCTTGTGGAGAAGGTCTTGGGGATACTGGTGGATGAAAAAATTAGATATAAGATAGTAATGTGCATTTGGAGTCAATCTTACCCTGGGCTGCATCAAAAGAAGCGTGGCCAGCAGGTCAAGGGAGGTGATTCTGCCCCTCTGCTCTGGTGAGACCTCACCTGTAGTAGTGCATCCAGCTCTGGAGCCCCCAGCACAGGAAAGACATGGACCTTTTGGAGCAGGTTCAGAGGAGGGCCACAAAGAAGATCAGAGAACTGGAGCACCTGTCCTACAAAGGAAGGCTGAGAGCAAGGGTTGCTCAGCCTGGGGAAGAGAAGGTTCCAGAGAGAACTTATTGCAGCCTTTCAGTACTTAAAGGAGGCTTGTAAGAAAGACAGGGGCAAACATTTAGTAGGGCCTGTTGCAATAGAACAATAGATAATGGTTTTAAACTAAAAGAGAATAGGTTTAGATTGGATATAAGGAAAAAATTTTTTAAAATTAGGGTGGTGAAACACCAGAACAGGTTGCCCAGAGAGGTTTTGGTTGCCCCATCCCTGGGAGTGTTCAAGGTCAGGTTGGATGGGACTCTGAGCAACCTGTTCTAGTAGATGTCCCTGCCCATGGGGACATTAGATAATCTTTAAAGGTAATTTCCAACCCAAACCATTCTATGAATCTATGATCTCTATAAAAAGTACTTGCTCCTAGCAACTTCATGTTATACTGAATAGGATCATTACACGATAATGTAGGCAATCAATGAAGGAACACATCTAAGCAGGTACATCCTTCTAATGAACAGAAGCAGACAGATATTCTTCAGCATGACCTGCACTCCCAAAATATTGACTTAAATCACTATAAACTTGACCTATCTCACTTCCAAATCTTTTGGAGGTGTACTTCATTAGGACCCTATTTATTTTCACAATGAAAATCAATCATGTTCTTGTAGTAACTTGGCAGAAGTAGAAAATACTCTGCAATCTTATCTGAGAGAGTGAGCCTCAAGTGAAATAAACATAAAATAACTTATCCAAAGTGAAAGCTGGATAATACCCACAAGAATGCACTGGATACCAAAGAAGAATCATATTCCATCATATATTTACCACTCTACTTGGTTCTGTGTTAGAAGTTTCTAGACAATTCTTAGTCATATTGTTTAGTTTTAGGTAGTCCTGTGAGGAGCAGGGAGTTGGACTTGATGATCCTTATGGGTCCCTTCCAACTTGAGACATTCTATGATTTTATGTTTAGAGGGAATCACAGATTTTTACAAAGAACTCTGAGAATCACAGCTAGACACAGACATGTGATGTTCTTCAGATGCTATGCTCTGTGCTCCCAGGGAGGTGGCTCCAGGCTCCAAAGACTCCTCCATGTCCCAAGGAACATCTGCAATGGTGCTCAGTCCCACTGAGGGAAAAGAAGGAAGTTCAAGATCAGTGAAGATGTTCCTAATATTGTCCCTTGAACACATATTCGAGAGCCAGCCATGGTCTTGTCCAAATAACAGCTAGTGCAGAACTGAAACTTTGATGGCTCAGGAATTTAAAACTGGAACCAAAATCAAGAATAGGTTTGTACTTTTCCTTTTGCTTATTTTTACTGCTTATGGTTAACTACAAAGTGTTTTTCTGCCACAGAGAAAAGGCCCCAAGAAAGTTTTTAGACAGCTGCTTGGGAATTATCAAATTTTTTATCTCAGTGCATGGAAGGCAAATTGAAGTACTTACACATAAATAAAATTTTATTCTCAAGTACACACACACAAGTCCCATTAGAAGAGTGTATATACACCCGAAGGCCAAATTTGGCAACTGAAATATTTTTTGGAAATGGAAAATAACCGACAAAGTTAATGGAAGAGAGGAAAATAATTCATTTTAAATATCAAAATACTGACTAATGTTCTAATTCCTTTTCTGCTTAACAGCAAACAAAGACTAAAGCTTGAGTGAAATACTCTTACTGCTGATGGAAAGAATGACATCGCTTTCTCTAGAAAAATACCTGAGCTATTTTAAAGCACTTCTATGCTTTTATCATAAAAGTTTAAATTACAGTTATTATTGGAAATGATCTGGAAAAAGCAGTTTTAAAGTCCTGTCAAAAATGATAACTGCAGGCCTTTATTCACTTGAGTCAGAAGGTAATTGAGAGAAAGTTGTTGATATACTGGAGCGTGTGGGAATAAATCCAGAAGATACTTTGTTTTATTGTGAAGGGAAATGTTTCATGCTGTTCCCAAACCATGGAAGTTTACAGAATCCTTCCTTTCTTCCAAAGCGTCAACCTACCTTCATATTCTCTGCATAAACTACCTCTCATTGTGAAAAAGACTAAGTATGCTTTGTTTCAAGCTATTATAGCTATTTGTTGCTATTAACAAACATCAAGCGTGGGCTCCAACCCATGCAATAAAAAGCTTCACAATTTAAGAATTGTTAATATAAAAATTCCTACCATCATCAAAGCACCATTTTTCAACTAAATAAGTTTTAGGCCTCTAAGTTGAGCCATTTTAACTGGACCTTTTATCCCCAGAGTGCTTCTCTGATGCTTTGCTTTAGTAGGCAGGGATCTAATCCGTATCAGGGCTCTTCTCACTTAAACTAGACAGGCTGGCCTTCATAAAGTAAGGAATAAAGCAAGATTATTCTTCAATTTATGTTTCATTTATCTATATAATTTTTATGCTGCACAATACAATGCAAACCTACTGATCAGCACTCCAGGTAAAGAATAGGAAAGCATAGGAGAAAAAAAAAATCACACAGACTACGGAGGCAATAGAAAAAGTCCCTTTCCAAAGAGAATGTAAACGAAATCAGAAGTAAGATTCTCTGAAACAGAAGAGGAAAATCTGGACAGTATATTTATCAGACTTAAAATAATCAACTAATGAAAGAATTTGAAAAGAGAACAATCTCAATATAGAAACCATTACACTTAAAAAATACAATTTACTCCCTTCAGTTCTTGATAGCCTTATTAACAACAGAGGAACTAAATAAAAGTACAGATAGTCAGATTGTCAACACAAGCAAATAAGCACATGAGAAGCACAACCCCATTATTTATCATGACACTCTAGACCAAGTATTACCAGTTATACTAATTAACCTAGCACATAAAACCAGACAAAGTACCTACTAGATAGATAACTATGAAAGCATCTCTGTAAGCACCAACTAAGATCTTTATCACCTTACATAAAATAAAATAAATAAAAAATAAAATAGAAACTATCTGAACTGCAATTTCATCCAAGAAACTCAAATCACTTCTTCATTTCCAAGAATCAGTGAACATATTTGTAGCCTCCCAATGTTAATGAGTTGGAAAATCATAAACAATATAGAAATCAGAATGTATCATCTGAAGAATTTACATACTTTAAAGAAGTTCTTGACATAGTACAGCTGCCACGGTTAAAGCTCCAGCTGATATTCACTGAATCAGATGAAATATAAACCTAATTTATATTACTATTTCAAATAATTTTCTTATTTTTTTCTTATCACTGAGGAACAGACACTGATATGTCATTTCTGACAAAACAGAAAATTATGCCTGTGATGACAGGTAGACTGAGCTCACTCAGAAGCTAGTGAAATGTCTAAACACCAGTCACCAAAAAGTCCTCCTGCTCTTTTCTTGGCATTAGGAAGGTTCTTCGATGCTTTAATCAATTTTTGTTCTTGGGGACTTATCACCTATCAAATGTACCCTGAAACATAAACTTTCACACCAACCTTCTTGGAATACATCTACTTTTGACCTGATATTCACAAGCTCTTTTTTTCGGTACCTCTACAAGACCACGAATAATTGCAGTTGAAATGAATCTTGAGATCTATCTTCTTACAGGAGCAAGAGTTGTTCGGTGAAAGACAATAAGAAATGTCTCTTTAAGTATGTTAACAGCAATAGGAGGATCAAGGAGAATCTCCCTCCTCTACCAGATGCAAGGGGAATAGTAGTAACAAAGGATGAGGACAAGGCAGAGGATGAGGACAAGGCAGAGGTACTTAACGCCTTCTTTGCTTCGGTCTTTAATAGGAAGGTAAGATGTTCTCTGGGCTCCAAGACTCCTGAGCCAGAATACTGTGAAGACCAATCCTCAATGTTCCAAGAAGACTTAGTTAGAGACCTGCTCGGCCAGTTAAACATCCACATGTCTATGGGGCTGGATGGGATACACCCAAGGATATTAAGGGAGCTGGTGGAGGTCCTTGCCAAACCCCTTTCCCTCATCTATCAACAGTCCTGGCTGACTGGGGAAGTGCTGCTCCACTGGAAACTGGCAAACATAACTCCCATTTACAAAAAGGGTTGGAAGGAGGATCCAGGAAATTATAGGCCTGTCAGTCTGACCTTGGTACTGGGGAAGGTCATGGAGCAGATCATATTGAGTATTATCACACAGCAAATTCAGGAGAGCCAGGTGATCAGACCCAGTCAACATGGGTTTATGAAAGGCAGGTCCTGCCAGACCAATTTGATCGCTGTCTATGACAAGGTTACCCAGTTAATGGACGCGGGGAAGGCTGTAGATGTGGTGCACCTGGACTTTTGTAAAGCTATTGACACCATTTCTCACAGTATTCTGATTGAGAGACTGGCTGACATTGGCCTGGACTGGCACACCCTCTGCTGGGTAAAAAAACTGGCTGGATGGCCAAGCACAGAGAGTCGTGGTAAATGGAGTTAAATCCAGTTGGAAGCCAGTCACGAGTGGTGTTCCCCGGGTTCAGTGCTGGGTCTATCCTGTTCAATATCTTTATTAATGATCTGGATGAAGGGATCGAGTGCACCCTTAACAAGTTTGCAGATGACACCAAGCTGGGTGGCAGTGTTGATCTGCTTGAAGGAAGGGAGGCTCTGCAGAGGTATCTGGACAGGCTGGATTGATGGGCTGAGACCAATGAGATGAGGGTCAACATTGCCAAGTGCCGAGTCCTCCACTTGGGGCCCAACAACCCCATGCAGTGTTACAGGCTTGGGGAAGAATGGCTGGAGAGCTGCCTGGAGGAGAAGGACCTGGGGGTGTTGCTTGACAACCGGCTGAATATGAGACAGCAGTGTGCCCAGGTGGCCAAGAGGGTCAGCAGGACCAGGGAGGTGACTTTTTTGCTGTACTCAGCGCTGGTGAGGCCACACCTTGAGTACTGTGTTCAGTTCTGGGCCCCTCAGTATAAGAAGGACAATGAGGTGTTGGAGCATGTCCTGAGAAGGGCGATGCAGCTGGTGAAGGGGCTGGAGAACAAGTCCTACGAAGAGTGGCTGAGGGAACTGGGGTTGTTTAGTTTGGAGGAGACTGAGGGGAGACCTCATCACTGTCTATGGCTGCCTGAAAGGAGGCTGTGGCAGAGCGAGTGTTGATTTCTCTCAAGTGACAGGTGACAGGACAAGGGGAAATGGCCATAAGTTGTGCCAGGAGAGGTTCAGACTTGATATTAGGAAGAATTTCTTTACTGAAAGGGTGGTCAGGCACTGGAACAGCTGCCCAGTGAGGTGGTTGAGTCACCATCCCTGGAGGTGTTTAAAGAAAGGATAAATGAGTTTTTGAGGGACATGGTTTAGCGGATGAGGGGTGCGGTTGGACTCGATGATCTCAGAGGTCTTTTCCAACCAGAAGATTCTATGATTCTACAACATAGCCACTATTTACAAGATAGCAGAGTTACTATATGAGAAAGAAGGATGCTTAGAAAGGCAAAGACACTTGGCTAAACTAAAACAATCAATGCATCAAACTCTCTGTTTCTTGTAAGTACTGTCATTCTGAAGTCAAGTAGCATTAGATCACAGACTTGGCTTTCCTGAAAGTCCATGTTGAAAAATTCATGATTTATACTCAAGATTTATACTTTCATATTTTCATTCAAACTATCCCACCATTTTTGTTTCAGGAGGAAAAAGCAATCCTCCACCACACCTTTACCAGAAAAAAATTAATTCAGAAAAGATAAGAATATATGATATAAAGTATTTATATATAGGTTTTCTCAGTCTCATCAGTCTTTGGACATGGTCTCATCAATCCTCTTATTGATTCATTATATAATTGAAAATTTCACGTGTGCACAAATTTATATTTTAATAACATCTACAATTGCAAACACAAATCCTGGTTGTAGACTCCAATCTTGAAGTTTCATTTGTGGATTTAAGGTAGAAGAAGGAAGGGTTTTTTGTTTTTAAATTCCAATGAATTGTCTCTTTGAACCTGGTTTAATTAATTGTGATTTAACTAACAATGCTACTTTCTGATGTAAGTACAATATTTTGAAACTACAGTATAAACCTAAAGTAAATGCTTAGAAATGCAGGTGAAATTCTCTTTCAAAGACCGCGTTTCTGAATGATCAGATCAAAGATGGATTGAAGCAGTTTGTCTGAATAGAGTAATTTTCACTTTGATTGTTTCTCAGCCAACTTCTGAAGTACAGATGATGACAGCAAGTGTGAAGTTGTCTGAATCTGTGATACCTGAATGCAAATACATGCCGATACTTTGCATGAAACTCACAAAGCAAAGCTATTTCTGTACTATGTCTTGATAGCTCAGCATGCATGTTGACTAGAACTGGTTTCATCTCATTTTGATTATCTGGTATCAAAATTAAATGGAAAGCTAAGAACAGAATATAAAATAAGACCCAGCTACCCCCCCCAAAAAAGCGTGATGATAAACAAAGAGGATCTTTTCATAACTGAAGTTAAATATTTAATTCTAGCAAACAAATACATTTAAGGAACATTTGCTGTATCTGACTTCATAGTTGTTCAAAGGAATGCCATTCATTCTGAGGATAGTTCTGAATATAGTTCTGAAAAGAAAATTCAAAGACTGAGAAGTAACCTGGTAAACATCTGTAATCTGTTTTTCTTGCCAGGTTGCAATAGCTGACTAATTTGGAACACACCATTTTATCAGATGCACATTTAGAGCTGACTAGGCTACATGTCATTCTAAAATACAATTTGTAGCAACTGTAGATTTTGACGGAAGTGATACATTTTCAAAAGATTGCACAAAGTTTTAGTTAACCAGCTGATTTAGTCAGAACTATGAATAAAACTGCACTGCTTTAAAAAATCAGTCACCTTCAAACTATCTCCAGACAGTTTAACGTGAATAGTTTTGTGAAAATCTTCACTCTGAAGAACATAATTCTAAATTGCTGTGACTAAGAAATGACATTAGGAGTAATCAAAGTTTTGAAAAGGAACCTGAGTGTAAAGGAAGCATTCAAACCAACTGCATTTATGGCTGTATCTCTAAGACCAAGTCAACAGGAAAACAGATTACACTGTTAACAGCAGATTCTTTGCCCTGATTAGAAAAGGAAATGTAATAATGAGACTTGAACCAATAACACATTCATACAAGATTTAGCTGTGAGAAACTTTCTTATCTGTTACAGTAGAATGGGTATGTAAGAAACCTATAAAGGGCTAGAAGAGCAACTATAATAGAAACCAGAGAAGTAGTATTGAGTTGAAATAAATAGTCTAAAATGGACTTGTACAGATTTAATTTGTCTTTCCTTTTTTTAAGTAAATTTTTGAGACTGTGACTAGAATTCTTAGGATAGAAGCTAATGCTACATGTGTCTTTCACAGCCAACAACCACCTCTACTGAAAAAATACTTGAGACTTACTCATTATACTGTGTGGTTGGTAATCTCAACATCATAAATCATTCTGGGTTTGGAAGAAAGTATTTTGAAACTTGGTGGGATAGAACATGAAGTGGAGAGAGGGAAAAAGAGAAGGGTTCTATGGATGTCTCAGTGAAAAACAGAAATGAAACTATAGGCTTAACAGTAGTTGACAATGCCTGACTACAAACAGGGCAACAGTAGGAGGAGATAAATACCTACAGTTCTTTTTCATAACAGCACAAACCCCCATATTCACAAGGCACTCTTTCAGAAGACAAGCAATATTGCACACAGTTGATTAGAGAAACATGCATAGCAAGCTCCACAGACACATTGCTTGAAGTTGGGTTAAAACAAAGAAACTGTTTTTACTTAACTGAATCAATGCCAGCATGGCTTTCTGAAAACTATCAGCTAAAATGTAACAGGAGTCACAGCAAAATAAAACTGAAGAAAGACTATTTCCTTTCACCCTCTGAAGATACTATAACTACAAAGTGCATGGGTATGCATGCTGGTGTGGATGTCCAGTCAGGTGAAAAAAAAGCATTTACCTGAATGTCCAAATTCACTGGGTAATAAGGATGTTAGTATCTCACCTCAGAGTAACTGAAGTATAATTCAGCTAGACTTTTTATCCTTGAAACTTAATTTGCTAATTGTAAAAATCTTAGAATTTTCTCCTTCCTCTGTTCTTCTCTCTGGTAACCTATTTAGCTGTACAGAGAGTATGATATTTAAGAATAAATAATGCTTGCTTTGCAGAAAGTGAGACAGCCTAATGAGAGTTGTAGAGTATTGCCTCTTAAAGTTAGTTTCAAATGTATGAATAAGTAGTCTGTGCTTTGGAAAGGTATAAACACCTGTGGGTAAAGCAGACTTACAATTAAAGCTGTCATCATCACTCCCTATCACTGTCCCACTTTCTAGACAGACACCAAAACAGCATGTTTGCCCATAAGCTGTGTGAGCCATTGGATTTCTGTCCTGGCTTGATTAGTAAAGGTAATTGTTCAAAGCTCTAGATTATTTTTCTGATTTTTGGTTTAGCACACATTTGGGTGCTGAAGCTCAGTGTTACCCATTTGCTGAAAACAAAGGGCCCAGAGACAACGGAGAGGCCTTTGGGTAGGCAAGGTGTCTGTGTGTGAGAAGCAGATATGACACAGGGCCTCAGAACAGACCCACATCCTCTGAAGAAGCAGCTGGTAGCTAAGTGTGGATTACCCTATAGCTACTCTACATGTAAAATAGCACTAAATGCCTGGGTTCAGGCAACTGAATGTCATTCCCTGTATCTGATAAACCTTTGTGGTAGGGACACCTCAGAGACAGGGACACCTCAGAGATATGTCACCTAAATGCCAGGATTAATGTCTTAGCCAAGGGAACTTCTAATTATTTAGGCACATTTTCTCCCCTACTAGAAGTGCAATCAGTAGATCAAAGTGTGTGGTGCTAAGGCTCCTTACATCTCCACTATATGAGGCTCAGGATACTCTCTAAAGCATCAGTATTTGGCTGTGTAACTTATCTCATGATTTATTCTCCCCCAATCCACCAATAATACAACATATACTGCTCATTTGTCCATTTCTATAAATGATGTTCTACAGAACCTTGTAAAAATAGTAGAGAATTTCTGATTTCTTTCATATCTATTTTTTATCAAAAGGTGTAATGCACAGCTGGTGTAATAGCAGTTCTGTGAAGTCAGAATCACAATCATTATCAAAGTCTCAGAGACAAAGATGATGTTGCCATAAGGAGGTAGCTGTTAACATGCTAATATGTCTAGATACTTTTAACCCTGTGTGGAAGACTTATCATTTTGGTTTAGGAATCCAGAAGCATCATCTGACAATGTGCTTCTAGGATATCTCTGAAGTATTGTCATACCATCCATTCTCCTTTTCACGTGTAGGAATTGCTTTGTCACTTATAGTCATCCAAACCACACCTACTGCACAGTGCTGCTAGGACATTGTTATTAATGACTCAATAACCATTCAATCAAACCAACTAATACCAAAAAGATATCATATTATTTCATTAAGAGCAATTACATAGGATCCTCTCATGACAGGTCTTTACGAGCCGAAATCCATGGGCGGATGCGGCTTCTGCGTAAAATTTCTGACTCATACAGGAGCGTGGTAAGAACAGGTCAGTTTGGTTGAAGAAGCTACTTTTTTTTTCTGATGCAATAGCTGAACTGCAAAAGCACATCAATTTTCAAGCTCACTGTTACCAATTAATTTGGAATGCACACTGTATTTTCCTCTTTAGCACATAATCTTTTGTATTTCCTTGGAGCCATCAATATTTGAAAGCTGATAGTAGAAGCAGAAGATCAGCCTACAAACTAAACAACTTGTTTAGAGCAGACTATTTGTGAATGATCAAATCCTACATGAGTTTTTGTAGCCTGGAATGGTTCAGAATTGAATACTGTTGATTCTTTTAGGGCAATGCCAAGCACAAATGCACAAAATAGCAAAAACAATGTAGTCCCTAAGATGCAATCTCATTTGCCATTCTTTGTTGTGGAGACATTGTTGGCTTGGATTTCCACTGACCTTTACAGTGCCTGAGGAAATCTCTCTCTGATAGCCTGGTCCTTCCATCATCCTTCAAAATCCAGCTCATTTCTGAGTGGTGAAAAGCTTTCTTCAAATCAATGGATATTCAACAGATTATAAGATTTTTCTCTTGGATGTAAAATGATGCAAGTTTAAGAATAGTTTCATGACTTGTTGGAACATGTTTCAATTACAGAAGCTTTCTTTATTACAATATTCTAGGACACTATACTTCATAGGTCAAACTGCAAACTGTAGGATTAGGCACTAGTTTGAACTGCAGTAATGCAGTTGCTATGAGAAGTTGGGAGGATGCTACCTTTGGCGCCATATTTTGAACAATGTAGAAAGTGCTGGGCCTACCAATTTCACAGTCTACAATCAACATTTCTGCCCTTTACTGGTGTTATCATGTGCTAAGCCCTGAGCCCTGCTTAGAATAGACACAGATTAGAAACACCAAACTGGTGAAAAACAAATAATCATGAAGGAAAACAAGTTTCTACTCAAAATTTATGAACATTTTTTTATTAATATGTCTAGTGTGTACTGTTTAAAGAGACTAAAAGCTGCCTCTTACAAAAAAAAGAATTTTCAGTTACATATTTGTTTTAACCTTGCTTCTGTAGGGCCACTAGAATAAGAAAAGTAAGAGATGATATTTCTGAAAATTCTAATGTGAAAAAAACCATTCTCTGCCTTGATATTAAAAAATGTAGCAAAGAGCAACAGAAGCACTATACATCATTCAGTGTAGATGACTTCTATATTGAACTCTTGGGAAGAACTTAATCATTGCTGTAAATGGGCAGAACACAGCTGGGAGTGGTTGACGTGTTTGCAACCAAGGCAAGCTGAACAGCACTCTGCGAAGCAGCTCAGCTGGATTCCTGAGCAGTGAGAGGCTGCTAACCATCAGCCTTTTGAAACACTGCGGTAGTAAAAGCCCACCAAATGGTTGCAAGAAAGTGTTTGGTCTCAGTCCCAGTGGGAATTTCCTCAGATTTCAAATAGTGGGGGCCATATGCCAAGATCTCTTCAGCACTGCTTATGCTGCAAGTAAACAGCTGAATACATTTGGCACAGTTTTTACTACTGCCTCTCAAGCAGCTTTTGTATGGGTTTGTGTGGGCACAGATATCACAGCACTGGAAGAATCCTTCTTAAAGTCAATGTTCTTTTGCTAAATCTCCAGAAAGCATGTATAAGAAAGGTACGAATTCACAAAAAACTCTTTAAAGTGTATCTAAACAAAGATCCAGAATTTTTCACTCATCTCAAATGGAATTCCCACCTCCAAACATCCATCTATATATAAGGGCAACACTTCTGAGTGTGGGATACAGTAGGATGTGCTCTATTTTTCTATTTTTCTCCTTTCCTATATTAATATTTTTCAATGATAATCTTAACATTATCAGTGTTGCATTTACTGTAATAAACAGACTTTACCTCCTAATACACTGATGTTACTATCAAAGTAAGTAGGTTCCAAAAACGCAGATTCACATTAACAGCCCAGTGGCCATGCTGACATGAAAAAATGTAAGGCTGAAACATCGTGCTGGAATACTTCGCTCTTCAGCTGATTGACACCTGGGCATGCTGCAAATGATAATTAACTTGATCAAGAATGAAATTACCAAAACATTACAGCACTGAACGGTACCAACTCATCTGCTCCAACAGCTGTTTTGCTGGCAGACTCCAGAGAGATTTCTTATCATAATCTCATAACGAGGTATTAATAGCAACCTCAGAGGAAACTTCTTGCACGTTCTTGAAGAAGAATTATCAGTAACTGCACAACTCTATTTATTGCAATGTACTGGATGAAAACATTGGTGACAAGGAAAACATTTCCTGGATCCTCCTCTGCAAGTGGGAAGACATTCCAGAGTTATGCGCTTCCTTCCAACAGGAAAAATCATATGTTGAAAGTCCAATACTAAACTAAAACCAAGACAGTGGGCTTTGATAATATTTTAATATTAGGAATAGTATGAGGAAATTTTATTTTTGCCTGCTTAGATGAGAAAAAAGCATTGATCCTGTATGAAATGATAGACTCACATAGTGATGCTACAAAGAATTCATTTTATTGCTATTATTAATAGAGGACAAACAAAGTAGACTAATTGTAACAGAAAAGGATGTAGTCATGAAGCCCAGCTCTCTCTGAACAGCACATAAGGCTGTTCTTTCTTGTGGTTGCTATAAAAGTTCTCAGACTATTTCAAAGAAAAAATGTCTTTGTCAAGGTTACAGAATTTAGAATCCATAATATCCCTTTCTGGACTCTTTATGAATGTCAGTATTTCTCAGAGCAGCATGAAACCTTACCACCTAGGTTCAGTTTATTCCCAGGCATTGCATATATGTATGCTGAGACCTACTTGCCAGGGAAAAATCTATAGCAATACGGTTCGGATGAGCAGGTGGCAAGAAGAAAAAAGGGTGCATGCAAGAATAAACATTCAGAGAACCACAGATGCTTGTTGCAGGCTGATTTCTCCAGGACTCCTAGGACTGCAAAAGGTCTCTTGGATATTGATCCTTTTTCCTTGGTATGAAAGAGAAGAACCATACCACTGAAGTCTGTGAGAGCTGATTAAAGGATTTTCACAACAGCACTGACAAAGTTGCTTGCCCGTTTCTTCCACCAGAGTAAAAGATCATGTGGCTTCACTGTTGAAAGAAACAAAATAGCAAACAAATATTGAACAATTCTTTTAAGGTGAAATAAGTATTCAGGTTGCTCTTGCTTTCCAGATGTAGAGAATGCCATCTCTTCCACATGAAAAGCAGGTTCTGCATTGTTTAGGTTTGAAGAAAATAAGATGAAGCCATGTTTTTTTGTCAATAATTCTGGAGCTCTTAAAATCCAAATGTTATAACTGACATTTCAATAGTCATATGTAACAGTAAAATTGAGCTAGAATGGACATGAATTATTCAAGATTTTCAGCACTCCAGAACACAAGGAAGAACCAGTGAATACTTTCTACAAAATAGACCTGAACAAGTACGATGGATGTAATTTGACACTGTTAAACTTGCCTTTTATCAATTTAAATACCTTTTTACTGTGATAACACCAATGAGCAACTTCTCTCTATTAAAAAAATAAAAATCCATCCAAAACTGCACTAGATACTGAGTTTTTATCAACCAGAGTACAAACACACAATTAATATCAAGTGATATACATTTATATATATTGTGAAAAGATGCTGAGCCCTTCCTTTCCCCCCTTCAATATTAAGGTTATTGGAGTCATTATTTTTCTCTTCGATGAAAAAAGAAAAAAATTCATAAAAAGAATTTCTGGTCTTTGGGCATCCAAATTCTCTAATCGGTTTACTTAGAATTTGGGTCAACAGGAGGGTTAAATGAAGCTGCAATACCTAGTAAAGTAGTGCTTTCCCCTCAGATGATAGGCTGCTCATACAGAGCTACAGGATGTCCACACAGCCTTTCTGCTAAAGCCATCTTTGACTGCTAGAAGCAGATAGAAAGAGTCTAAATGGTTTGGTCAGCCCATTTTTTCAATCAATTTTACTCATCCATTACATAATGCCTGATTGCTGTATACTAGTTATGATATCATCTGAAGCAATGTTGTTTTAGTACCCTGAACAACCCTAATCTCTTTTGAGACTTGTTTCTTGGTGGAGAGATGAGCTTGTTTCAATGGAGAGCCCTTTAGCTCTAGCTGTCCTGCCTTTTACAACACATGGACACAGAGGTATGAGGCTGTCCTGGTTTGTCTCAGCTGAAAATCCTGGGGCGGCCACAGTTGATAGCACTGACACTGCAGCCTGGCAGGGAAGCTGGCTGAGGGTGGATGGAAGGACTGCATGCAGCATAATATCCTTTCACAGACAAGCTCCTGTGAGCTGCCGGCCCTTGCTCCCCACGCACTGTAGTGCGCCCAGGGCTGTACGGTCGTACAGACTAAATGCTAGACTTGTCTCGTGTTGACAGCAGGAAAAAGGCTAAAACCTTTTCCTTCCTTCCCCACTGAATTAATTGTTGCTAGGTAAACCACTTCTTTCACAAAGAAAGTATACTATTGAAATGGCTAAAAGGCTGAAGCGTAGTGTGGGCAGAAGGTGCAATTTTTCTTGTTATCTGAGGTTGGCAGACACGTATTTACAGATGAATCAACTCAGTTTCCTAGGCAGAGAGACAAATCAAGTCACTAGAGATTCATACCATGGGAAATGCTTTGGAAAGTGTTCCAAGTGGTCCTTTATCAAATAACAATGTGGTTTTGAGTCAGCACCTCCTCATCAAAGTATTGATCCTTTCCTGGCTTTACAACAACTTGTTGAGATGATGACATAATGTTTCCAGTGGAGCTAAAGGCACCTCAGCCCCTCTCCAGACATGCTTGAGCACACTGAAAAGAGTAATGAGATGCAGAGGGAATGAATAGTCCTTTGCCTTCAAGAAAGGAGAACCCGAATGCAAACAAGGATTTATTAACATAAATGCTTCTTTCACATTTTGAGACAAGTGAAAACAAAAGCACATGAGCTCCAAGCGTCAGTCCATCTTCTAAAACACAACAGAAGATTTCCTAAGCTATGTTAGATCGTGAGAGTTTACGTAAAAACAAGGGTGCTATGAAAAACATCATGGCCAAACCCAAAGCCTATTCAAGGCAGTTTTATCCTAGATCCATCATTTCTAAGCACTAGATGAAAACTGACTGCTATTTCTCTACCATAGTAATTTTCTCATTAGTTTTACTTGTTTTGAGCATACTGCCAACTATTAGCACTGAGATAAAGTGGACATTTTCTTCTATTGTGCTGTGTCTAACAGACAGAAAATTGGAATACTATAAAGAACTCACACAGCTGCTGCTGAGGTGATTTATTCGTTCATTGCTCCCATATGTTCACATTTCAACAGGCTAATTATTTAACAGCTATGAAGAAATTGCCCGAGTTATTTTTTCCTAAGGCAATGCCCCAATCCAGACCCCTACTCATGAGGCATGTTGCAGAAGGAGCAACCGCTCCTGACTTCTCAGTGAAGACACCGAGCGCATTTCCAGACAGCAGTTTAGATCTGTCAGACTTAAAACTATGCAGAGATGGCCCTCTTTCTTCCCCTACACAAACATAGGATAGCTCACTTTTAGACACAGGAATTTAAATAGATTTCTTCCATTAAATTTCCTCTTTCCAGAAAGAAAAAAAAAAAATCATTATTCTTGGTGATACTCCAATGAAACCACATATTAATTTGATTTCTATATAAGACAAATCATCTGTATCTAATGTGCATTCTATGTCTAAAACAATGGAATGTAACTGCAGCTCTATTGCTTAAGTAATACAAGCCAAAAGAGAGATGAATAATAAGAAGAAATTCAGAAGGGAATAGCTTTGAGAGCAATTCATAGGTTGCACAGCCCAAGGGACTGTTATGATGATCTCCAATTTTCTGCTCAAAGAACATAGATTTTTCACACAGTAAATACCTCAATCAGGCCCAACAAACTGTAGCTGAAATACAGCATATTTTTCAGCAAGACATTCTATCTTGATTTTATGAACTAAATTTATAGAGAAGTTCCTGCATCCTCTACTCAATGATGCAATTGCTTATCTTCACTCTTTAGATAGTATTTCCCCTTAATTTCTAATATTAATTTCCATCCACTAAATCATGTAATGACTCTGCTATATTCTTCAGTAGTGATTGCCATTATCAGTATTTGCAACTTTTAATTTTTGCCATCTGTAAGTGCACAGCAAAAGGGATTTTGAATTTTTAGACCATCAGTAGGAATGTTGGCTGGCATTGTCTGAGAGCTGATACAAACAGAAGGGTACCACATCCAAATTAATTTAAATTATAGACAATAAAGATGGTATGGGATCATCTTGATATTAATAATTCTAGTATTATTAATATGGGAACAAGAATACAGTACAACAGAAACCTATCTATTCTTCTCTTGGCTACATGAGCTAGTTTAATATAACATACTATCTTCTTGTACAAATCTTTCCTCTCACAAAATAAAACCAAAAAACGAGAACACAGAACTTTTCAAACTTCATTAGTATTTCAATACTGTTCCTGTTCTTCAGCCCATGGCTGATTTTTCAGAGTTATAGAGATTTTTGAAAAATGATGCATAACGTATTTATTTCCTCTGGCTACTTGTGAAATCTTATTTTAATGACCATGCATGCTAGAATTATTACCACTATACTTCAGGTTTTCAGTAGAAGAGATTAATCCTTTGAGCTCTTTCTATTTATAATGGCTTTAACTTCCAACGAGCTGCCTGTGATTGCCTTATCATTTTCTCTTCAAAAGTCTGGGACTCTCTGTTGGTTTTATGTCAGTATTCTTAGTTCATTTCTTACACTAAGATTGCCAGTTCTGAAACAACTGTCAAGACCATTGAAGCAAAATTGCAAATTTTCATTTCAAGGTTTAGAAGCTGAGCTGTTCTTCCTTTTATTACTTTACAACACAATGTGACATGCTGAGTTATACAGGAAAGTGACATGAATAGGGAAATACTTCATTCTCACTTCTTAATCTGAATTTTTACTTTTTCCCTCTACCGGAAAAACTTGTACTATTCCTACTCCCTTCCCAAACCTAACAAGGTCTAAAAAGAACAAAACTACTAAGGTTTTCATTTCTTTCTGGTTCTTAAATTGGAAAAACATTTATCAGCTAATGAGTACTTTGTAAATCCAAATAAGTAACAGAGTATGCCTCTTGGATAAGGAGCAGCAATGCTTTAAAGCAAAGGTATAATGAAGTACTTTGTTGTATTTAACATGTCTTTTCACCCAAATATCTGGAGTTACTCTCATTTTCTTTGCAAAATGATCTTGCTTATGTTGCTTCTCATGGCAGGGGGGCTGGAACTAGAGGATCTTTAAGGTCCCTTACAACCTAAACCATTGTATGATTCCCAAAACTCTCACTAGTAAAATGGGTGGCTCAGCCAATAGCATTAACACGGGAGTACACAGTAATTCTCTTATGCTGAAAGCGATGCTGGAAGGATCCTGTTACTAGAACTCCAACTGAAATATCTTCATGTCACTCATCTCTCCTGTTTACATTTGCTCTCATTCAAACATGAGCATATACAAACCTCAAAAACAGCTGAAGAGCAGTTAATGAGATCTGATATAGACATACCTCTGAAGTACTACTCTTTAAGAAAAATAAAAGATGACTTTGATACAACTCACTTGATTTGAATAATAACTATAATGTATTATACTGAAGATATTTTTTGGAAGTGTATCTATGCAGCACATTGCAAGGCCAATGGTGAAATTATATTCTATCCTTTATTTGTCATTCACCTTACACTACCTGAACTTGCTCTACCATTAATCCTTTTCTACAAAAATTGTATTAATAGGATTTCAATACTGAAAATGTGTGGGACACTAAAAAAAGAGGAAGTAGGCTGTTTTCAGTTTAAATGTACATTTCAGCTGCTATGCAGAGAAACTCAGAATGGATTAAAAAGTAAACAGTGAAACTTAATTACCTTCTAATATACATTTGGATCAAAGAGAAATTAACTGAGAGAGAAATGGGGTTGATTAACATGGTAAAGGCTTTGCTGTCCTCAAGAAATACTAACAAAACCTAATCCTATACACAGACACAAATGACATGAAAAAGGCACTAACAATGGCTTTGAGGCATCAAAAGAGAAATGAGCAGCAGACTTAAATTAGACATAGACATCCAAGGAGATATCAAATAAAATTTTAAAAAAGTGCTGGTGATGGAGCTGAATAGTTAAAGACAAGACTAGAAAAAAAAAAGAAAAAACCCAACCAAACCCTGCAGCTTACAGTCATGAAGACTGTCAGAGAACAAAGATCTCAAGATAAACTGTAGATGCTAATTCACACAGAGCTTGACGCCATCTAAGACCTGAAAATATCTGCTGAAGATAATCCATCTTAACTTCTGAGTAGCATCATGTCTCCATTCTTCTAACACACATGGGAAGAGGTAAAGATTCACTTCTAAACAGCATTTTTTGGCAAAAAAATGGAAGGAGCCAAGGACATGATCGATGCCAATGGCATGCCAAATGCAGTATCTCCATGCTGTATACATCTTCTGAGAAACTCTGTATAGAACAATCGATCAAATAGCAGGAGAAACACAGAGGGGCCAGGGAATGAACTAAAGGAAATATACCTTTTATAGAGATTTATAAGTCTGGAGGTTTCCAACACTGAAAAAGGCTCAAAGATCTACATATAAACTCATAAGTTGTTACAAACCACAGGTCAGAGCAGAATAGTATCAACAGTCACAGCAGCAGCAGGATAACCAAAAAATAAATAATGCTGAGAAATATTTCTCCCTGCGTCTGTATGCTTCCTGAAATTCGAGAGGAAGTTCTCAGAATCAACACGAACAAAACTGAGAGGTTGAACCAGAGTACCCAAATCTGCTGTTCAATTCCTTCTTAGAGTTGCAAGAAGCTTCGTTTGAGGTAATTTCTATGCAAAATTCAGTGATATGAACTTTAAAAAGAAAAAATTGAGGCCATTAGCAAGATGAGCATGGCTATTCAGAGACGAAACTTAAGGGATCTGAACCCCCAATTCACTCTCATATTACATATGCAAATCTGGTTTTGCACTCTGGGTAATTACAGATGACACTTGTAATTGAGAAGAAAAGCTCCAGACATCCTTCTTTTACATTCTGTTGTATTTCATGTAAAGCAATAGCAGACAGTTTTTCTATTTGTTATGACTTTGGAAAATGAAAAGGTTCTGTGTCTATTCCAAGAAACTGCCTACTCTTACTGACTTTAGAGAAATGCTTGCTGCCTCATCAAGCTGCAGAACTAAGCAGGTTATCTGGCACCTCTAAAGCTCTCAAAATAACTCAAGATCTTTTAGCTTCAGAAAATCAGCTAATGCTACAAAGATTTTTCTCTGCACCTTGTTCTGATAGCAAGCTAAATGTGAAGTTTAGAAACTGATCTGAACTGTATAATTTAAAGAGAAAAAATTTCTATCAACAATCAATAGAAGAGAACTATCATGGCTCAACTGCATATTGCATCAGACTTCAGCAAAGAGCAGTTTCATCCACTGCCAGTAAGCAAGCACTCCTTGAACACAGACTACTGTTCCAGGCTATACCCAACAGACATTGTCAGATTATTTCTAATTTAGCTACTGGCTATCCCTCTTTAAAACATCTCTTTGTTCTTTTTTCCATGGTTCTACATGAGTACTTCCCTCTTTCCTCTTACCTTGCCTCATATCTTTTTGTAACCAAGCACTGTACCCTCAGGGATTGCCTTCCTAGTAGAAGAGGCACTCTCTGTTGATACTACCCTTTTCTTTTTCTAGAGAATACTGGGTTTGGGTTAGTTTGTTTGGAAACTTCACTCCCTTTTCTCAATTTTATTTTAAAGAATTGCTTCATCTATGATATCTACAATGGATACAATGGGTACAATGGCTCAGCATAAAGGCATGTGCATGTACCAAGCGGAAAGAGCAATCAGTCACCACAGAAAACCCAGTGTGCTGCATTCAGAAGCACCTTCACCAGTGGCTCATTTGAATTCAGTTTAATTTTTTTTTTTTTTACTGATTAAAGCAAACAAAAAATGCATACAGAGAAAGGTAGTCTTGTTAACTTGTAGAGTAAGTCAGTTTAAATCACACCTCGCAGCTGTATCTACATTACAGCATGCTGCTGACACAGCGATGCAAGGATAAGAATGAAAAAGCACACTCCCTAGCTTACACAACTTTATCAGCAAATCCTGGTGTAAGCGTAGCTAAGTTAGCAAAGGAGTGCTGCTGTCAGCTTAGCTAATTTTAGCATCAATTTATACTTCCTCATGCATTATTAGAAAAGCTTCTTTCCCAAAATACACTGCACCTCCACAGAAACATCTACCTGTATAACCGTACCAGCACAACTATATTAGCAGAAGCTCTGTAGAACAGGTGATCTGGAAATTAAATTGGTATAACTGAATGGCCACTCAAACAACTGCATATATAGCTCACCAGGTATCACACAAAACAAACATTTCAGTGTCTACTTTGGTCAAATTATTGCTAGTGCAATTTACAACACTCCTAATTTTGATCAGCCAAGAACATAGCTATATTTCTACAATTTCAGAACATACAGAAACTTCCTGGGCATCCTCAATAACACTTACCAGCTGCGCACAGTGACTCAATTCTGAAAAATGCCCAAGAAAAACAACAGCAAAGAAAAAATAAAAAGAAAGAAAACCCCATAAGCCTCTTATTAGCTCAATACATTATTTGCCCATGCTGACAACAGACCTCTTCCTAACTATAAATTCTTGCACACAAATTCGCATGAAATGAAACAAATACTACAGTAGGCTTTCTAATATTTCTTCTTGCTCTAAAATAATGAAAATTCCCACACAACTGGCAACTGAAATATTACTGCAAGTTTATACTGTAATCCCAGTAGGGCAAAGTTTAGTTAATATAGCTATGCAGACTTTGAAATACCTAGTCTGGATGTTGGAAGCAGAGTAACTACAGTTAAGCAAAACTTAACACTAATCAATTTCCCAAGTGCTATTTAGATTCTTGTGTTTGAAGACGATGATAATCAGCTGCAACAAGCCAGGTGATTAAAGTGTTGTTATACTTCTGGAATGACAGCACCTGAACACTGGCAGATCTGCTTCTCAAATACAGTAAAGAGGTTGACAGCTGAATCTGTGTATGCCCTCAGCTGCCCATGTTATATTTCTGTAACCAAAAAAGTTAAACAGGAACATTTCTAAAGTACATGCTCAGACCACCTTCTCCTTCCAAGTATTGTACAGCTATGAACATACCTTCTTATGATACTCATATTAATAGCAGTTTACAAGTCCTTTACAAGGACATACTCTTTGTGGTGGGATCAGATTAAATGACAGGCATAAATGATTGCACCTAAATTATGTGATGGGGTTTTTCTCCCAAATCCCTTCCATGTCTGGAATCTTGGCAACACAGGTTTGTGTCTGGGATAAAATAAAGCACAGAAGAAAAAATATAAAAATTAATGCTAACACCCTGCCTTCCTGAAAGTTAACATTGGAGAGAGCCCAGTCCAGCTTCAGACTATTTCAGTCCAAGGGTCTAACCTGACAGCTTCTCCCCACTTTAGTGCTGACAGAGATTTTGTGACTGTGTACTTCAAGTTCTTCTTGATACAAATTTGCAGGTCAGACTTATTCAGGTGAACAAATCAATACAATACACATTTCCAGTATAAAATTCAGCACCACACTAAAAAAAACTTAAGCACTATGTAGCATATACTGAATAAAATGAAAACTAAACACTGCAGTTAACTTTGTACTGATTTTATTATGTACCCCATTAAAACCTCCACTTCTAAAATGAACCATAAGTTCCACATGGCTGCACTAGGCCGACACAAAGTCAAATGGTGTTACTTCAGGATTCAGGTCAACTTCTACAAGGATGACAGATGGCTTAGGCTATCTAGGCTGAAGCTAATTAAGTTTCCCTTGAACAAAGGTCAACAATGAACAAATATAAATAAAAAAGGAACATAAACATAGTTTCAACATTTATATTAATGTTAATTATAGAATATATCTTTTATGGATTTATCACTTTAAACTTTCATAACCGAAACTACTTCAGTTTTGTATTCTAACAGCAACAGGTCTAATTTATACCTATGTAGCTAAGACCAAGCAAAATTCCAATTATACCCTGCAGGTTTCAGTTTCACTTTAGGTAACAGATGTAGTTCATATATTATATTAAAGTTGCAGTACTCAAGGTCATGATGCATTACAAAATTTTACAGGTCCATAACCTGTTAGAAGGTTCCTATTTAAATGACAGAAGTAGACAAGATGATACTACCCACAGAATATTTATCTATAAGTAGAATTGAAACTACAAGGCCACGTAGCTTAAACCTTTGGACTGTGATCCTGCAAAACTTTTTTTTTTTTTTTCAGTTCTCAGACCATAATTGCTAAAGTAAATCCCAAAGCAGGAAGAAAATTTTATTATTTTTTATCCTTAATAACTACCCTACATATGAAATATATACTAAGGATTAAATGTTGTGTTGTAGGTCAGGTCTTGTGCTACATGCCAGTTTTTGAGTTAATTATGGCAGAATGTTCCCTGAACAATCTTTCACAAATTAAATTACGATGCAGCAAAAAACCCTATAAGAACATTGTTTTCTCAGGAGCCATGCTCCAAAGACTAACATAAAGCTATGCCAATTTTGTTTGCAGAAGTGACGTATCCCTGGATCAGAACAGCTAAGAACTCTACAGATAATACATAAAAAGTCCCTCAATGTTGTATGATTTCAAAGCAAATAAACCAAATGGAAACAAAGACTGGATGAGTCCAATCATGAGAACTTTAAAGCTGAGAAAGAATAAAGACTGCCCCTCCATCCCCAAGGTAAATGGGTAAACAATTGTAAAAAAATAAAACAGAAAAAATCTGATGTATTTTGTTAGAAAACTGTCTTAGATTTAATTTGCTTGAAATTCGTCCTCTTATTTTCAGCTAGTATCTCCTTACATGGTAAGTTTTGCATTTCTTCCTTAAGTGTACTCCAAATTATTATTTATGAATAAATAATTAAAGCCTGAAAGCATCATATTCGGAGTAGCAAGAAGCAGAATCATAGAATCATAAAATGGCTTGGGTTGGAAGGGACCTTAAAGATCATCCAGTCCCAAACCCCCTGCCATGGGCAGGGACACCTCCCACCAGACCAGGCTGCTCAAGGTCCCATCCAACCTGGCCTTGAGCACTTCCAGGCAAAGGGCATTCACAAGTTCCCTGGGCGACCTCTGCCAGTGCCTCACCACCCTCACCGTGAAGAACTGCTTCCCATTGTCTAATCTAAATCTTCCCTCTTCCAGTTTAAAGCCAAGGCCAAGTAGGATGGGGTCAAGGCCAGGCTGGATGGGGCCTTGAGCAGCCTGGTCTGGTGGGAGGTGTCCCTGCCCGTGGCAGGGGGCTGGAACTGGATGGGCTTGAAGGTCCCTTCCAACTCAAACTGTTCGATGATTCCATGTTTAAAGCCAAGTCAAACCTGACTTTACAGGTATACTTCAGTAAATCACAGCCAGGAAACAAGAGCGGTACCATTCCAGGCTGGGCACCTCACACACCACCACAAGCGAAGGGAAGCGAGCGGCTCGCCGCTGCCGGCGAGCTCAGCCGGGTTTCTGCAGGGGCCTGGGACTCGTCGGCGAGGTCCCGCCCCACCCACTGCCCCACCGTGCCTCGCTGCGATTGGCCCAGCCTGACCCGCCCGGCAGCACTCTCACTTCTGGTTGGCTGAAACCTCTGGGGCGCTTCGGGTGGCGAATGAGGAGCGAGGTTGTTTCCTGGCGCCAAGATGGCGGCGCTCAGCGCCGTTGCTGTGGAAGGGGATGGTGGGGAGTGAAGACTGAGGAAACGGGACGGGGCCGCCAGCCGCGCCGCGGGGAGGGGGATGAGGTGACGCCATGGCGAGCGACGGCGCCAGGAAGCAGTTCTGGAAGCGGAGCGGCGCGAAGGTGCCGGGCAGGTGAGCGGGTGGGCCGGGGCGCCGGGCGGAGGCGCCTCTCTGCTGCCCCGTCCCGCCGGCGGCGCCCCCAGCGCCGAGCTGCTGCCCCACGGGGAGTGCATTCGCCCAGCCCCGCTTCGCTGCCTCTCAGCCTCGCGTTCCGGCCGCTGAGTCCAGTGGTCCCGGCCGGTCCTGTGCCCGCTGCAGGGAGCGGAACCCTCAGTCTCCCGCCCTCCTTCCCCCCGTCTCCTTCCCCCGTCTCCCTCCCTTCTTCCCTCCTCTCTCTCTCTTCCTCCCTCCTTCCTCTTTTCCGTCCCCCGCCCCCCCTTTTTTGCCTGTCTCCCTCTTTTGCCTCCTTTCTTCCTGTTCCCTCCTGTTAGCCCAGGACTGGAGCAGTCGCCTGACCAAGGGTGTTGGTGCTCTCGGCCAGCCGTAGTTACAACTGGTATCAGGAAAGTTGTTAAATAACTCCCTGAGCTTACATTCCCAGCCCCGTGTCACGGTCAAGACAGTTAGCATAACTTTGGGAATGTATTGCCTGGAAAATTTTGAATGGGAGAACATATTTGTAACTCTTAGCGATGTTACAAGTTGTGAAGTTCTAAAATACTATGTAGGAAACTGCCTTATGGGCACGTAGCCCTATTTTAGTTTCTGCTTGATATTTCAAAATATCATGAATTTCTCAACTTTCTTCCTGAAGTGTGAACAGCAAAGCCAGTCATATCACTGCTAACCTACAAACACATTACCACATTCCAAGTTTTCGAGGGAATACATCCCTAAAGTCACATTAACTCTTCTGACTGTTATATCAGGCTGCGATGTATGTTCAGATGACTGTTTATCAATAACGTTCTCTGCTCTCATCAATAAACTGTTCTGACAGTGGAGTAATTCAGTCTCTTAGGTTCTTTTTGTAAGAATAATGCATATTCTTTGTTCTCATAGAATAGTAACTTAATACTATTTCTCTGAATCGGGCAAAATAATCCTACTCAGTGTTGAACTTCTTCCATGCTCAGTTATCCATAAGCGTGATCTGGTGGTGGTTTTGTTTCTCTAGTTGTAAACTAACTCTTTCAGTTTAGCTATTGTCATCTGTCTGAGTTTCTTATTTTGTAACTTTGCTGAGGCCTTTGGAGTTAAAGCACTTTTGACCCTCCTTGATTGCACAGTGTCTATGAATAGTTGCTGTTAATAAATCTGCAGGCAACCGCGGATATGTGGAAAGACAAGAAGGTTGGGGAGACTATATTTTTTTAATAGCATTGAGAGGTTTGTTGCGTTAGATTTGGGTGGATTCCTATCGTGGTGGTTCATGGCATGTCTGAAGGAAACTGCAGATTCTGTCTGCATGCCAAAATGGAAAGTGACACCTGACCCTCGTGAGGAGAGCATAGAGGCTTGATGGTGGAGCAATATGATGTACAATCATGTAGAAAGACTGGTGGTGGTGGTCTGACTTTTTGATTTTCATGGAGTCACATAAAAATTGGTAGAACTTATAAACCACCATTCAATCATCTGTAGGGCTAATTTCACTACTGTTGATACTGCCCCTGTAGCATAATTCTTAGCCTCACGAAATATGTTACAACTGCAGTTATTTTGGTGTGTTCTGTCTCAGGTTTACTAAGGTCGAACTTGAGGTTTGGAAGGCACCTTTTTGTTGCCTCTTATTTGTTTTTTATTACAGGTTTAGGTGATTGTTAATGTTGCATATGATTCACTTCTCTTAAAATCAGGGAGTTTTGTAGTAATAATTTCCGTTATGAAGGCACGTGTAAATTGATGTGTTTTCTCTGGAGTTTTTTTCTTATAAAACAATTTTATAGCTGGAAACTGGGTGGAAATGAACTTCTGGTTTGTAGAGAGCTATTCACACAGTAATAAGCTGATTTTTAATGGTGGAGATTGCAACTAATCTGTCTTTGGAAGCTTATTTTTTTCAAAACGTTTGTTTTAAAGAATCCCATTGGTCTTACTCTCTAATGTGCCATCTTTTTATTTTTTCTTTAAATTTATCAGCCTTCTACTTCAGTAATGGTTAAGAATTGACTGGATTTTAGGTGATGAGTACATTGAAGATGAAATCTTTACTCTTTGAGAGTTTTTATTACTTTTCAAGAGAAGTGAAGAAAAGATAGATCAGTGAAGAGAGAGAATTTAAAAGCAGTGTAGGTTTTGATTTCAGAGGTATTTTTTTTCTTGTTTTAATTTTCAGAAAAATAAGTAAGGTTAGGTTAGGCCTCAAAAAGAGCCTCGGTTTGGCAAATCTATGATTTTTATTAAGTTGCTTTTTAGTATACCTATCAATTTCATCTTCATTATTTTTAGTGCTATGCGGGTTCTTAGAAAGGGAAAACTGTTGGAACATTACAGTTTTGTTTATTGCTGACTATTTATTTAATACATAAAAAAACCCCAAATGTTTTAGTAATTTTGTTATAACTTTCTTTCTTTTCCTGTAGTATTCAACATGTGTATGGAGCTCAGCATCCGCCTTTTGATCCGTTATTGCACGGAACGTAAGTTGACCTAATATTTCAGTATTCCAAAGCATTTGGAATTCCTCTGTATTCTCTCCTGTTTTTCTTCCCTGTTGGTTATAAAGCGTATTGTTAATCTTCCTTTTTCAGTTTCTGTCATAATCTTGACTTCTCTGTTCTAACTTCTCTTTTGTGACTTCCTGATGCTTACCATATTGGCAGCAACAATTAAGCTGTTCAGCATTTAACTGACATAAATTGCCAACTTTTGTTATGTTTTCAGTGCCTTATACATTGAAAATTGTATGGTAAATACTAATCTTAATTTAGAAGATGCAGCTTACAAATCACATGTAAATGGCTTTTCTGCATGCATCTTTCTATTAGTGGAGTCCCTTTATTTGTCTTTCTGTCAGGAAAAGAGTGAGGTTGTGATGTAGATCATTTTGAGGCAAAGTGAGGCATTTTGCCTGTGAGTGAGAAGACAGTAGGTACGATTTTACAGTTATTTAAGAGTTTATTGCCTTAGATCAGGATTATTGCATATCAGAACACAATGTACATGAACGCGGCAATGTTACGCTGAACATCATTAGTAAACATTTCATGCTGATAACTCACAACAAACGCAAGTGAAAAATTTTCATCTGCTTGTGGCTACACATGATTAGCAAAATGCTGCATTCTCCCAACTTCTGCTTTTTATATATTTTTTTTGAAAGGTGGATTGGTTTAGGTTTTTTCAAGGTCAAGATTGTTTCTGTTTTATTGGTAGATTTCACAGCTGCTTTGAAACCAGCGTTGGTTTCAAAACACTGGTTTATGGGAGAATTTTTTGAAAATTATATGACCAATGAAATAAACAGCCCAAAGCAGTATAAAAAAAAGTATTGGCTTGGAAGGAGGTCATATTTATTATGGATTTTTTCTGGGGCTGATTTGAAATGGCAGAAGGAAATGTGCTAGTTGATTTCCAAGTGATACGAAGTTGAAGGCAGTTGAAATGTGTGACCTTGAGGACTGAAGAAAAAGATATAGGATGAACTTGCTCAAAATGTGGAGTTAGAAAGACTCAGTAACACAAACTTATTGCCTGTTGCTTGAAATGATGACATAAGAGGAGAAAGACAATGACAGGTAGGGTGAATGTGTCAGTGTTGTAATACCTGTTGTGAAAGATACTCCCTGCAATGCATAATAGAAACATTACTGACATTGTATGAAGACTGTGTGGGAACTTTTTTCTCGTTTCCAATTCTAGTTGTCTTGTCTGAACAGCAGAAAAGGTAAACTAGCACAAGTGAAACTCTCAAATTTATGCCTTATTAAGCTGAAATTTGAAGGAGGATGTCGTTACTCTGAATTAGTGTAAGTGGGAACAAATGCCAAGCTGGGGAGGGATAATTGGTTCATGTCTTACACTGCATGTTGACAGAGGGACAAAAGGTTAGGAGATCATCAGGGTACACTGAGGATAATAACTACAGGAAATATCCTGCCTATGAGAAGAGCAAAGTTCTAAAGCAAATCTGTGCTGGAGTGCTTGAGTGGGGAGAAATGATAGATTTAATGAGTTTTAAGTTGAGACTTGATTAGTTTATGACAGTGATTGTAGTATGTGATTGCTTATCATGGCTTAGGAGTAGACCTGATGACTGGATTACTCCTTGTGTGTTGTTATGCAGCAATGATATTGCAATGCCCAAAATCTCTACCAAAGTTCATGAAGCAGGAGGTGTGAAATGTGTCCTGTCTGTCTTATAAACTATTCCAGTACTATTTCTTTGATTTGACTTTGGAGGTGGTCTTTTTTTTTTGTTTGGATTTTTTTTAGTGGTTTGTTGGGTTTTTTTTTGTTTTCTTTTTTAAAGACGAGGGAAGCATGAGTTTGTTCTGCTTCTGTTCAAAGCCAAGAAGACAGCTTTTACCTGCCTTGTTCTCAGACCCATTCAGCTGTAGGCTATTATGGATGCAGTAACGTGAGTAGAGGGAGACAAATATTTGCTACCTATATAATGTCAAGCATGGACTTTTGTTTTTGGCCATACCCATAGTGTTTTGCTTACTCCACTACTAGTTCTCCAAATGTTATTTATGTGTTTTTGAACAGCTTGATAAAACCAGGTTCAAAGCCACCTACAACTCCAGTGAAACTAAAGAAAGTCAGCACCTTCCAAGAATTTGAAAGTAACACAAGTGATGCTTGGGATCTTGG
Organism: Tapera naevia; assembly: GCA_033556795.1. Lineage (NCBI taxonomy): Eukaryota > Metazoa > Chordata > Aves > Cuculiformes > Neomorphidae > Tapera > Tapera naevia. The sequence continues at coordinate 2,261,558 of JAUMJJ010000108.1, read as the reverse complement.
TGATGATGATGATGAACTCTTAGCAATAGCTGCTGAAAACCTCAATACAGAAGTGGTCATGGAAACGGCTCACAAAGTAATTCAGAATCACAGCAAGCTACAAGAACAGCATAAATTTCAGGAAGAACATCTACAGGAGGAAAAACAAGTAGAATCTGCAGAGCTGACTTCAGTTGCGTGTGGTGATAATAGGCTTGTTAAATCAGTCAGTGAAGGGCATACATCAACTTCAGGTATGATAAAAATGAAAACGGTGTTGAAAATCAAATGATAAGAACTATAATAGTTGTCCTTTAAAATGTTAACCCCTTCTCAACCTTTTCTTAATACCGCAGGAAAATATTATTAATCAGTATTGATTTTTCTGAGGGATATACTGTGTACCATGCTAAATTGTAAAGCATGTGTATGAGGAATACATGGGTAAGGGAGGAATGATTAGATGTTTTTGTCTTCAGCCTTAATACATAGTTTTGGAAAGAAGTTGCACTATTGAATGTATTTTCATAGTTAACTGCACCAAGATGTATGCCATTAATAATATTTCTACTATTGTGAAAAATCATTACTAAAATGCTACTGTATAAAGTATATTGTAAAATGAGAAAATTGTGCACATGGACTGGGAAGTTCACCCTTCATGTGATTTTTCTGGTCTGTGTTTTATGTGTAATCTTTGAAGTAACCAATTGCAATGATTTCCCAGTTTGGTTTTTTTTGAACGATAAGGGCAATAGAAATGGCTTTAAGTCACACAGTTATTCTTACTGCTAATATGATCTTTATTTGATGTGTTTAATTATGGAACTCTGCTTGAAAGAAGAGTGTTCCTCCTGCTAAATGCAAGTCATTTGAAGTCCAAACTTGTGCTATACTTGGGCTTACATTTCTCCAAAACATAGTTCTGTTTTAAATTTACAAATAAATTATTAGTAGCCTCCTCACTAGTTGAGGCTCTTATGCTTCTTTTTTTCCCTACAGATAATGCTAGTGAGAATTCTTCCATGCAGAGATCACAGTCCCTTCCACAAACTTCCACACCTCCCTTGGTGAGTGGAATAGCAGACTACAGTACCTCAGTAACTCCTGCATTAACTGAAAGAGAAGCATCCCGATTAGACAAATTTAAGCAGCTCCTTGCTGGCCCCAATACAGATCTTGGTGAGTATTTCTTATAGGAGCTATGAATTACATCTAAATTATTCTTTAACTATAAAACTTTTCTGTTTGCTAAACTGTTCTGCCTGATCATTTGGATAGGATTTAATCCTTTCAACATTTTTAATTGATCTTGCAAAAGGAAGACAGAATTAAATTCAATGCTTGTAGCGTTCATGCTTGTAATATGCAATATGCATACATCCTACTAATGCATAGGGTATTAGATGGCTTCTTGTTCTTTCTTAGGTTATTTATTCTTACTGGACTTACCTCTGGAGAAAAAGAAGTATAATTAATTATGTTTAGTGTTAATACCTGATATTGGAACTGAATGCAGTATAAGAATGATTGACATTTAGAAATATGAAAAATGATGAGACACTGTTTGTCTCAGTGAGCATTGTTCACGTTCATAGACCAATACAGTAGTTCTTGTATCTCATCTGTGAATGCTGACAACGTGTTAATGAGAAAACAAATGTATTGTCAGATAACTTGACTGTTCCCTTTGTGCACTGGATTTAAACTGCTGGATAGTAAATACAAGGGCTGAGTGAGTATTGCAGAATCAAATGGCTTTGTATCCCGAGTGAAAATCTGGAGCAAGTAGAAATAGTACACTGTATTTGGAGAACTTGGCCTGTCATTTAAAAGTATGAGTTTATGTAAAAATAATTAATAAAGGAAATGACTTTGAGTTAGACCATTCTGGAATGTATCTACAGGAAACTCTCGTGGAAGGAAGTAGAAGCTCCATTTTTTCAGTTCTTGAATTGATGTTTTCCTGCCCTCTATTCATGAGATTTCATCAATGTAATATATTCCAAGATGTGACTTTTTAAAACTTTCTGTGCTGTGTCTTATTGTGAAATTGATGCTAGGAAAGCAGAACTATAGAAACAATAAAATCATAGAATCATCTGGTTGGAAAAGACTTCTCTGAGATCATCAGGTCCAACTGTACCTGTCCCCTTCCTAAACCATGTCCCTAAGAAACTAGATGAGACTTTAACGCTTCAGTGAGTAACAGAACATTCTTATATAACTGTGAATAAACTCTGAGGTGTTAAATTACATATTTTATATAAACTTGAAAATAATAGTCAAGTATCACTCTTTCTTCCTTTGATCTAACGAATGTTGTGAGCTACGTGATGGTGACTGACATGAAAACTTGTGTGACTTTTAAGAGTGTTGTAATGGTAGAAATCTTTGTTTCATAAAGGTACAAACTCAGAGCGGAGACAGTTTAAATTAAGCCTATTCATTTCACTTTTACTGTAAAATTAGATGGGAATACTTTCTCAATAAATCAAATACAGGGATTAAAGTAAAATATGTTGGAAGACAGTGAAAGAAAAATTCCAGTCTTCTTAGGAATGCATCCTGTCTGTGGTGAGACTTTAGTTGATGTTATTTAAACAAGCTGTGTTTGTTTTTTTCCCTATTGAACTTGCTAAATCTCACACAGAAATCTACACAGGAGTACAAAATTTCAGTATGTTGCTCTTGATATTTTTCATGTTTAAAAATATATAATACGCCTTCAATGTTCTTTCTTATCGATATCACTAAATAATGGCTTTTCTGTGTCTGTTTATAGGAAGATTGTTCTTTCTCTTGCTGTACAAACTGTAATGGCTACAGAATTTGGAATGTGTGAATTAGAATTTTAAGTCCAGTTTTGATTTTTTGATACATTTGACTTCTGTATCTTGGATGTTCTATAAATAATTTTAAATTAACTCCTTACTGCTAGCATAAAGCTATGATCATGAAGCTGTTAGTGGGAGATCACATGTGATGGTAGTGCTCAGACTACATTATATGTGTGCGTTAGGGAAGTCTGTGTTTGCATATATACATATACAAGCATGTATGTGCATATAAATATATGTACAATTCATTAGAATCTGGTGGGTGCTATGTTTATGCATTTTTGGAATATGGTTTAGCTTCATGTTGCAGTGAAGATTGTGTTTAAAAAGGATTCTTGATTTATGACACAGTAGCAGCCTCAGAAACTGTTGTAGGTTGTGTGTCATGGTTTTATTTGGTTTGGGTTTTTTTTTTTTTTTTTTTTTGTTGGGGTGTGTGGTTTGTTTTGTGGTGGGGTTTTTCGAGTTATGCTGAATAAGGACAAGATAATAGGCTCCAAGCTAAGATTTGTAGTGAGTAATGAAAGGACAGGTAGTTATTCTGTTGCAGCTGGCTCCTTCTCTTTCTGCTTATGTGTGTGATATTGTGGTATGTATGGGTCTTTCTTTTGTGTTAGAATCACGGATAGCTGGGTTTTGTTTGTAATGATGAATTAGTGAGTAGTTCTCTTGGAGACGTTTGAGCAAATATTTCTGTTCACTTCTGTGTGTAGTAGTGTTAGTTTTGCTTGGAAGCAGTAGCAGATGATTAAGAATTTCTGTTGACTGTTTTCTTGCTATAGATTTGCATGTTGTTGAAGGAGATTATTGACAAATCCTTTCAAAGCAATATAAAAAAGTTAGTCTGTGGAACTGAAAAAATGTCATGCACATTTTCAACTCAAGTCTTTTGTCATAAGGTGAGAAATCAACATGGACTAAGAACACAAAGTAATACAAATTTCTTTGAAATCCTTTCAGTCACTCTTGAATAATCATTACTCCATAAAGATGGTGTGAAATGCAAGGTTAGTCATTTTTCGAACCTCTAGTTGACATACACGGGTATTCTTTCATAACAAAACTCCCAAAAGGATGGAGTATGCATCTAAATTTGGAAATGAAGATTATTTTTAGCCTTTAAAGTCCACTAATAGATTTTGGAACTGGTCCATTGGTTTGATATTGTGAAGTTGTGAAAGTAGTTAGGTTCTCTCAACCTCATCGAGTTATATATTGAGCAAGATAATATACCAGGCGTAGACTGCAATTGGGATATGAATTCCCTAGTAAATATTACATAAGTATATGATGACAAAACCATTCTCAAAGTTTCTATGTACAGTTTTATCCAGCAGATGCTCACATACACAAATTGTTCTTGGAAGAAGGTACAATCTGAGAACAGAAACTAGGAAAGGAAGAAAAGAAACACCTCAGAATTCTCAGAGTATAAAATAATTAATTATTTTAGGTTACTTAACTCTTACTTACGAATATAGAGCCTATTTCTATGGCTCAAAAGTGCCCTTAACTCATTTTCAATATTTTGTAGAGCTGAACTAATAAAACTCACTCTTCTAATTTGTAATTTTCCTTGTAGCTGTACCGAGTCTTCCCTTAAGCCCTCCTAACACACTTTACTTCTCTGTCCTGCAGGCATTTTTGTTGTTTGCATGATAAAAGAGATGCAAATAATATGCCTTATTTCCATTTGGCACTTCTTATTTGACTGTTGCTATGCTGTTTATTACTTCTAATATAAATGAGGAAAGTCTAATGTGCATTGGATGTCAACAGTAGTTAGCTATATGAAAAAACCCTCAGTTCCTTCCTGTAGAAATGTTACTTTCCAGGTATATAATTTGTGCTGGAGGCAGGAGATGTTCAAGAGCCCTGACAATATGCCTTCAAGGAGTAATATAATGCAAAGAATGGGGAGATGATCTCATAAAGGTAAAATTGCAAAATGAAATCTTCTAAGCAAGCTGACCCATGTTACAACAAGGAATGTGGGCTGGGAAAGGAGCCTCTTGTAAGAAGCAGTTTTGTTTGGAGAGGGACTTGAAGACTGACCCCTGTCAATTAGACCATTTTGAGGTGTTCTGGGAGCAAATGCAGGAAGCAGGATAGGACTGGAAACAGCAGTATCACTGTGTTTAGTAGGCAGCTGTAGAGCAGACAGTAGGGCCTGTGTGTCTGCAGAACTTCCTACTCCTGTGCTCCATGCCAGGTTATTCAGAGACAACAATTTATGCCAGTTGTTTTGTGCAATCAGCCTGTGCTTACACTTGCCTTGCAGTCAATTTGATGTAGATCTACTTGATTTCAGGCCATGGACCTTATAACTGAATGAAGATGGGCTTTGTGCTTGCAGAGTATTTTGTGAAAAATTGGTTACTTTAAGAGTAGAGGGTAATGGAACCATGACAAGTAATTTCTCTTTCCTTTGACAGACCACTGTTGACATGTTTAAGAGGGTCAGTACTACTGTGTCTATCCAGTTTCCAATTCAAGTTTAATTTTGTTAAATTTTTTAGAGTTGTGTTTTTAAGTGCGTGCTAAGGAGCTGTTTACCATGCAAACAAAATGTAAGCGTATTATGTTTATAAAATCAGACTGACTTGCAACAACAAACATCTTGTAAGTTCAGTTTAGCAGATGTATGATGGGTTTTGTAATATCAATCAAATAATAGCCTTTTAAAGCACTTCCCTAACTCCCTCTTTATCTTCAATCAACTAATTTTCTGCTTCTTTTTACACAAATATAGCTAATGAGCAGAAACATTTTTAAGTCAAACAAGAAGCAAGAGTAACCTTGGTGTACTGTGTTTTCTTGATTTAATAAAGCTTACAGTAGTGTTGTAATGCTACTGCTATGCAATATAGCACATGTATATGAAATTTCTTGACGTCAAAAAAGCTTGTTTCTTAACATTTAAAGTAGTAGTGTGAGTTTTAAGGTGACTTTTCTTTTTACTTAGTCATAATGTATTCCAAGTTGAAGAAAATAATATTGAAGTTTTAGCACACTACTTTGGTATAACAGAAGGCCCTGTAAAAACACCCATAGAAATGGTAAAACATTCCTGTCTTAGGATAGATAGGATATCTTATCCACCTTCAAAAGCTCTTTTTCACTGCACTTTGTTTAAAACTTATATGTTTCTCTTACTCATTCTAACAAAATCTCTGAAAAGAAAACCTCTGCAGAGAGCACCACAGGCTGCTGAGTGGGATGCTGTCTATTGGCCAGTCCTTTCCTATACAAGTACTAGAAAATGCTGTGGTGTCTTATGGAACATAATAAAGACTAGTTGAACCTTTGATCTGATGGCAAAATTTAGGTCTGTAATTTTACAGGAATTGCAAATAGTTTAATCTCAGATTACTTCAAAAGTAGCTGGTTGCCTTTGTACCGTAATAAAAGAATTCTAAAGTGGTTCTCTGGAAACTAAATTTAGAAAGAAAATTTATTATATGTGTCTCTCTTTTTGCCCCCCATCACAGTTGTCTTTTGTATTGTTGGAGCAACTTGAAAAGTAGGATTTTCCTGTTTGTGCTTTGTTGTTTATGTATTTTAGATGTATATTAAACCCGAGTAAACATAGTAATTATCTTTTTATTTATGGTTCACAAATGTAGTAATCTGTAACAACAATTTATGTCCTTTAAAAATGTTTGCCAAGTTGATGTTATTGAAAGTTTCAATAATGTTACAAAATGCATTAATTGAAATGAACTTGATTAGTTTTGTTCCTTGCTTCATTAATTTATCTCTATTGAACTACATAGAAATTTATCTCTATGCTCCTAGTCCATCTATGTCACTTTGAATTTTATTGCCCCCCTGCTTTTGAATTAGCTGTTGTTGATCACATTAGTGGTTGTTCTTCTACCAACTTGTTGATATATAGTATAAAAGACCAGTTAAAAGAATTAATTTTGCAATTTAAGACTGCTTTCAATCCACTCATCCCCCAAGCTGAGCTGATACCAGTGATTGCTCTGACACAGGCACAGGACGTTACACTTGGCCTTGAGCTTCATGAGGTTTGCATGGGCCCACTCCTCAGGCCTGTCCAGGTAGCTCTAAATGGCATTCTTTCCCTCTAGAAAATCAACTGCACCACTTGGCTTGGTGTCATCTGCAAACTTACTGGGGGTGCACTCGATCCCACGGTGCATGTCATTGCTGAAGGTATTAAATAGCAGTGGTCTCCGCGTGAACCTTTGAGGGATACCGCTTGCTGTTGGTTTCCACTCAGCACTGTGCCAGTGACTGCAACTGTTTGGACATCGGCCATTCAGCCAATTCCTTATCCAGCTAACAGTCCATCCATCAGACCCGTATCTCTCCAATTAAGTGTCAAGAATGTTGTGGGGGACCGTATCAAAGGCCTTACAGGGGAACTGTGGTTGGAATCAATATCTTCAGGTAGAAAAAATGTTGATTTGCATTGTTTTCTTTAGCAAGGATTTGTTAATTTTGACTTGAGCAAAGACTGTTTCAACCACCATCTATCACTGAATTATGTTATTAAAGAAAAGAAAAAAAAAGACCAAGTTTCAACAGCTGCAGATTGTATTAACAAATGGAATTATCGTCCCCTTTTCTCAGCCTTAAAAAAAGGAGCCTGTACCCTAAATCTTTACCTTTTTAGGTCATGAGCTTTGGTATTCAAGTATGACTCAATTAACAAATGGATATGGGACATTGTGGACTGCACAGAAGACCCCTGGCTTCATTGTACTGGGCTTCTTTCAGGAAACACTTGCCTAAACATTGAGGATCTCTTATCTGAGTTTTGTCAGTATCAATTGCAGCAGCGTGCATAGAGGGTAAAACTGTTCCTTTTTGTGCAGAAGTCCGCAGAGCATTCTAGGTTAAAACTGTTGATCTGAACACCACTCAAATAGAAATTTGCTTTTGGTGCAGTCTTTAAAACTCCCAAATTAAACTTGTGGGTTCCTTTCAGAAAGAGTGGAGTTCTGTAGTAATTCTGTTTGCAAATGGGTTTGGATGTAGAGCTTTATAGTAGGAAGTGTGAGGTCAAGAGCTTTACAGTAGGGAGTGTGAGGTCAGCTGATGGGAAGGGATTGCTGCTCTTTTGAGAAAAAAAAAAAGAAAAAATAAATCCCAGAATTATTATCTGAATTCCTGTGTATGCTTGGTAGTTACACTAGCTGATCAATAAAAAATAAAAAAGGGAATTAGACAGCATTCTCCTGCAAATGAATGAATTTTGCAATTAAACTGGCATCAAAAATTCTAAATTTTTGGAGAGGTTTTAGGAGATCATATATCCCTAATTGTATTGATTTGTAATCAGGCCTTCAAAAATCATCTTTAAGCCTGAGCTATATGGTAGACACGTGATTCAGAGGGATATTTTACTCTGTATGAGCTAGGGAAAAGAAAGGTTCTGTGTGATGAAATATTCTTTTAATTTGAGGTTTTTTTTAATTGGGGTTTTAATTTTTTTTTTCCTTCAATGTGCTGTCTCCTTTTCTTTCCTGATAGCATTGTGAAAGCTGCACTTAAACAGATGCTGTGTGAAATTTACATATCACAGTAAAAGAGACTTGGCTGAGAAGTTCAGTGTTACCTGTGGCAGTCACAGACTCTCCAAGGGAGTAACCTCACCTGCTTCCTGCAGGGGAAGAAATTACTAAGAATGTCACCAAGAAAGCTGTTGAGAATTTTGAACTTTCAATGGGCCATGAAGCTTTTGAACATCAAGATTAGCAGTTCCCTTATTGTAGTGAGTGGTGCATCCTGCTTGTAAGTCTGTTTACCAAGGCTCATGGAAGTGAAATTAATTCATCCTGTATGTTTTTTTGCTGCTATGTCTTCCACTGTTAAAAAAGTAGAAAATTAGGTCATACTTAGTTACTTCATTAGCAGGAAGTCCAGAACAGCAGTTACTGCCTGGGAAGGCAATCACAGTGGAGCATATTTCACTGGCTATGTTCATGCTATGCTGCCCTCCTGATAGTGATTATTAGTTTGCTATGCCCTCAGTTATGTTTTAGCCATAATGGACAACTACTATGCAGGTATAATACATGTTTGCAGTTAACTGAGGAAACCTTACGTGGATTAGATGTTAGGGGCTAGCCTTTTAGAGGAATTTGATGTAATAGAAATGGGAAATTAAGGGAAAGCTTTTAAATTGTCTTAAATGTTTAAAAAGATAGCTCTTTTCATTATGAGACTTTACTCCAATAATTATACTGGAAATATTTTCAGTTTAAGTATACATGAGGTTCTTTGACAGCTAGGTATTTGTTCTTGGTTAATGCTGACAAACAGAGTGAAAGCATTTCTGATTGTACATACTACCGATTTTTCATTTTTTGTGAATTCTGAGCTAACTTCAGCTTCTCCACCTCCCGTAGTACTTGAACAGAAACTACAATTTAGCCTTGTTTCCTGTCTTTCCAAATCCATGAAACATTTAGGAGGAATGCAGTACAGTCCCAGTAGTCTTCTCACTTCGAGTTGATCAGCAAATACTAGCGCTCCTCAGAGGCAGGAAATACTAAAACGTCAGATGTCTGAAAGTGGCATGGAATTCGCTGTATTTATATAAACAGAAAAAAGCCAAATGCAGTAGCTGAAAGGCATTGAGTTGAGAAATAGACTGTTTGGTATCACCAAGTCAATTCGTTCATTTTGCAAGATCGCCTGCTTTTTTATTTGACTGTGTTAGGCTGAACTTTGAATGCCTGTGGAGGAAGTAATCCAAGAGCAGAACTATAGCTCGTTAGGTGTATTTCTTGTGAAATTCTTGGCCTGATCAGGATCCTCTTCATTCTCTACATCATGGGTTTTATCAGCAGCTTTCTTCCTAAGCCAAAGGTATTGAGGGAAAATATGAAAAGAAAGGAAGCCTTTGCTTTTCTCGTGTGATAAATAAATGTACGTTGTAGGTAGACTTACTGATTTTGGCTTTTTTTTTGTTAATGAGGGAAGTGCTCTAGTAATAGCTTTTGTGAATAATCTCAGTAATCTAGACATGTATCTACTAATCCTCATTATTTTAGTTGTGCCTTTCTTTTACTGTAGATTACTATGAAGGACCAGTGTCAAATTGCATTTTTGAATGTATATATTGCAATAGTATTTTTTTAAAGTCTGTTTTGTAGGAATCTTTTTTTAAATAACATGAAACTATAATATTGTAATAAGTAAATATATGTTTCAGTAATTTGTTTCAAATGCATACGAATATTTTTAAAAAGAAAAAAATGGGGGAGGGGATGTGTGTGAAACACAAATGACGTCCACAACAAAATAATTTTTACTTGGCTGTTCACTTAAAATCAGACTTTTCTTTGATTGTTTAACAGACTGCAAAATTCTGTTTTCTCCCCAAACAGGAGAAATAACAGACAGTATTTATTTCTAAATAAGTGGGAAAATTGTCTCTTCTAATTAACTGGTACTGTAAGTGGTATTTCATATTTACTCTATTTCTGTATAGAGAGAACCTTAGTTCTAGTTGAAGCGTGTTAGAGACTGAAAGTCTTTAATGTAAAAATAAAAGCAGTTAATGCACAGAAATAGAATGTTGCAGGAGAACTATGAAAAACCATAATGCCATTTAAAATCTGCTGGAGTAGTTGTTCTGCATTACTTTTTTTTTTTCATAATTTACATTGGCTTTCCTTGTTTCTGTTCATTCTTAGTGGCTTTATTGACCAGTTTTTATTTCCTGATCTTTTCCTCGCTTGTTGTTCTGCACCTTCTGACACCAGCCTCATCTACTTTTGCTTCTCTGACTTTCTGTATGAAATAGTGGACAAGATGTATTTTCCTGCTCTTTTCTAGCAAAGGTCCTGAAAAGGGTCTTACTCTGTCTTTTCAACATTGGATTGCACTTTATTTCCTGTTTTCTTCATGTGATCAGAATAACTCTTTGTTCCATTGAGAAGATTAAGGGCAGTGTTTGCTTAAAAAAAATGTAATCAAGTGCCTAACAGAGCTATTATTCATTTTGGAAACCGGTTGCTGTGGTTGCCATAGTAATAATAAGCCCTCTATTAAAGCTGTTTTCTATATGTACTGTCTGTGTTATAACATGCTGTTGGGGGAGCTGCAGTTCTGTGCATCTGTGCTCTTGAAAGAATATTCCAGCTTTGTGTAGTTGAATTATCCAAGGAATTTATGTTATAGGAACATAAAACATGTACATCTAGTTTATCATATCTATCGTGGAGTTGATCATGCAGGCCATCACTTCATGTAGCTGTTTACAGTAGTCTCCATGAAATAATGTCTGTGTCGAAAATGAATAATGTATGCAGAGAAATTTTTAAGTCCTTTAATATTTCTTGATTTATTTTTTAGTTCTTTGTAACCGATAGAATGATGAGCTTGTATTTCCAAGAAAATCACTTGTAGACTTGGTTGTTTCCCCTTCTGTGTTTCAAGTGTAATGGGTAATCTCTCTAGTAATAGCTCATTACCAGAAAACTGGTAAATTAAGAGCATGTTTTCTTTGTAGAATGCCCTATGAAGTATTTATAGAACATGAAGAATCTTTAAATCTACTGCAGTAAAAGATTACTGTCCTAAGATTTCTTTTAGAATAATTGCTTTAAACTTTTTCTTCTTCTGAGAGGATTGTATATCTGAATGTATTGTAGTAAACCAGGTAAAACTGAAGTTTTTCAAAATTAAATGAATTCTATCAATTTGAAGCATTTACGTACCATATTATCCTTTCATAATAAGATATCCCAATCCAACACTGTTTCTGCAAAAATGCTGTCTCCTAAGTGGAAGTGACAGTTGGCTAGTGTTAGCAAATGGAGATATTAGTGGTCTGAAGTCTTTGGGGATTTAAAAATGTTTTGATACTTATTGTTCACCAAATTATGTAAAAGAATGAGACAACTGAAAGACAGAGTAGCAAGTGAGGTTCAAAGTGTTGCTTCAGAAAGTATCTGTTCAATCTGGGACAGAGTTTATAGATGAGGTCTTACGAATACAACTTTTAGATCTGGCTGATTTCATCTCTGAATCAGGTTAAACTTAATTCTATGCTTGCATTTTTAAGAAGTGATTGTCTCTGCTAAGAATGTTTTATAACCACTCATTTTAAAAATAATTGTTCTGGAATTTTAAGAAAATATTAATTATATTGAAGCAAGGAGATTTTGGCATTGCTACCTTGTTTGAAAATGTGTGTCTGATTTGTAGGTGGCTTTAAAACTCCTTTGTAGAAATCCTGTGCTGAGGAGCATATTCTCCAGCTCATAACTAGGACATGTAAATTCCTTGGGAAATCTACAAGGGGAAAGAGTTGGCATAACGACAATTGAAATTGAAACTGTGCTTTGACTAGGGAGGATGTAACATTTCAACCAATGACAAATAGTTTAATGGTTAATTAGATATTAAATAGAGGACTAGTTTCAAATGAGTGCAAGTACATTTCTTTGGTACTCTCAAAGTCTTGGCTGAGGAAGGTTTTCTTCTGATGCCTTGATTTAGTGTTGCGGCCATTTCCGAGTTTGAAACATTCACACCTGTGCTTCTGTACTGCTGCATCCTATGCAATCAAAATTAATAAACTTATTGTGTGGTACCTTATTATTTGTACCCTTAACAGCAGAGATGTGGTAGCTTTAGATTTTTTCATTCATTTTCCCCCAAATTTCATTCTTTTTTTTGTTTAGCTTTATTAAAAATAATATCAAGAACAGTCTGATAGCCAAGGACTAATTTTGGGAAAAATATGATGACCATGACAATACAGATAGAGAAATGCTGTGATTATTTAAAAAAAAAAAAACACCAAAAACCCCAAATAAAAAAAAGCTTAAATAATGCTTGATTAATGAATTGCTTAAATAATGCAAGCCTTTTCTTCAGAACTATTGTGGAGGAATATCAACTTGACCAAAAGACTGTTGTGAATGAAAATGGGCGATAACAAAGCTGTGAAGTTCAGATGAACGTTTCTTTGGAAGCTAAACTAAAATTCAACCTTTTTGTGGTGTAAGATATTAGCTGTTCCTCGTGCTGTGTAAACAATTACAGAAATCAGTGTACAGGAAATGAGTAGTTAATAAAAAATCTAGTCATATCAAGTCAATATCTCGTAATATCAAGTCATTTGGGTTTTGTATTCATCCTTTGCGTTAACTGTCAACAATAATAGATGAGTAAAAATATTTCAGAAGTCAAATATATCCTTTGACTCATCATTTTGACTCTTGGATGCTTTTTTCTGCATTTTATGTTACGTAGGCAAATCTTTTGATTTTTTTATTTTTTTCTTTCTTATATTCTACTGATCTTCCTTACTGAAGATGGCTTGGAATAAGAGTAGAATGTTTAGGTGTTAATGGTAAGAGAAAGACCCTACTTGATATTTTGGAAATGGATTAGAGCAGGCTTGTAACTTGTGCATTAACAGCAAGCAGTATATACTGTGTTTCTAGTAACTAGTATAATGCATAGTATGCAATATAATTTCCTTTATTTTCTATGTTATACTAAACTTTATACTAAAAATAAATAATAGCTAGAGTATCTGGATATGTATATAGTTCCAACTGCATCATCAGACTTTGTCTTCCAATTTACCTACTTCATCTTAGCAAGTTATTTTTGGCATCTCTTCCATTAGTTGACACTCATGCTTTTGTTTTATGAATCCATTGGAATAGTCATACGTGTTAGGAAGGAAATGAGAACTTCTGCTCGTGGACAGGCTGAAGAGATAACAGATTCCTAGTATAGAAAGCTGTCAGAAGTTACAAAAGTAGTGCTTCTTTTCCCAGCCTCCCTCTCTCTGCTTCCTCCTTTTGAAGATGCAGCATCTATGGAAGTAGGTGAGAACTATCCAGTCTTTTGAAGCTGTGAGATAGACTCCAGATCTGGACCTTTTGTGCCTGTCAGGAGCCACATGGGGTGGTGACAACTGTGAAGGCCAGGCACTAGGACATGTGCAGATAAACACAGGACACACTTCTTTCTCAGATGCTGGGAAGGATTCTGCATCCAATGTTGTTGAGCTTACAACTTGTCCTGGTTTTTATCATGTCAAGGCTGTTTATAAGAGCTTCTGTTTTTGGAAGGATGCTGTTTTTAGAGGTGTAGTCAAATAATTTCTTCTTTGTGTGACATCTTTGTGGATTTATTTTAAGACAAGATTCTGACTTCTGACAGGCATTTCGTATGTTTTTTGTAGCTCTTTTGTGTTCTCAACAAATTTGTATCTTACTACTTGTTGCCTTAAGCATGCTGTATGTTACATATTGGGCCAGTATGGAATTTTTTTTTTTGAAAAAAAAAGTTTTATCGTGTGTTATATGGAGAAAATCTAGCCTTACAAGGATTTTTTTTTTAATTACAAGGTACTGTAGAACATGAATGTACTTCGCACTTCTTAATGGGAAAGGTAAATATTCAGTAGGAAACAGAGAAAATGGGAAGAACCAGATATTTAAAAGGAAAGCAAATGAAAATGGGGTAAAAAATGTGATAGTTAGCAACCTACCAACTAGAACTTTAGTATTTTAATTTTGAGATAAAAATATCAGAATAATTTCACCCTGTTCAGCTCTTTTTTTCTTAAAAAAAAAAAATTCTCAAGGTAACCTGAGAACTGAGAACTTAAATGCAAGTATTACAGTTAAGTGGTACGATTTGATTTTTCAAAGTGATCCGGTGGATTATTTGTAAGAATAAATCCCATCTTAAAAACAGTAATAGATACACTTGCTGTAAAAATTACACATGTATTTGAAATAAAATGTAAGCATAATTTGTGTAATTTAGGACTATTACTAGAGCAACTTCACTTACAATTTTTTTTGTATATTTGAAATGGTACTCTAGGTATAGGCTTCAACCTGGTTTTGCCTCTCTTGTCACCAGAAGCTTTTTTATTTTTTGCTATAGTAATGTTACTGTAGGAGTGACTTTGTTTCCTGCTTTAGAATTGTTGGGAAAGACAGCAATTCTGGTTTTCTTTCCTCTTTTTCTGTTGTTGAACCATCAGAGGAAAGTATAATAGGAACTGATGCTTTAACAACAGTGATGTGCCAGAGTTGGACTGTATGCTTTTGGGGTGATAATCATGAAAGCTTACTGCTACATCCGATTAGAATTCTTGCATAGCCTCTTTCGGTGGTAATGCATGGTGTTTGTCACTGGCAGAATGATAGTTGAGTGTGAATGTAGTCAAAAGTTAGGGCCAGAATTTTCTATGCTTTTCGGAATAGTCTGAAATCCTGGAAATTTGGAGGACTGCGGTACAGGACAGCAGTCAGTGTTGGTGCAGAAATAGAATTATCACATACCCAGGGCTAGTGATTTGTGATAGAATTGACTTAACTCCCAGATGTGCAATTATTTGCCTGTCTAACCGTTTCCATGCTGAAAGCAATTGTTGTACCACTTATGAAGGTAAAAATAAAGCCTTGAGAAAATTTGGAAGGATCCTATATGACATGACAACAGAGTAGAGGAGGTTATTTAATAGACTAGGAGGTTATTAAATACCATCCAAAAGGTAAAGTTTTGTGTCAAATAAGGAGAGTAGAGCAGAATATAAATCTTGTCAGGCTAAATGCTTGGAAATACTTCTAAGAGAGTTTGAGAAACAACGTGCAAATGGTATAAAAAAATAGCATCAAATGCTTTTTATCAAATATATTGGGAGAAGAAACATTGCCAAAGATTCTATAAGCAGAGCAGACAATCCCAGTATAAAAAGAGCATCCAGAGAGTATAAGGCTTGGACAGAGAAACGTAAATAACTATTTAATTAGTTTTCGATATTCAAGAAAGTAGGGAGGTATTCACTCCCAAATCCGACGTTATGGAGAATTAGTCAGAGGATCTGTTTCAAATAAGTGTTATGTTGTAAAACAAAGATGTTTTGTCCTTGGTGTACATTTTTACTTTCATATCCAGTGATGAGATTTTTTTTCCACAAAGAACAGTCCTTTAAAACCTAGTCCCATAGGATATGTACGTTATTGTTTGAAATTACACAGCAGCTCAAGCTACCCCTAATTAAAGGAAATATATGCTCATTGCAGAATAGTGTCAGGAGTGAAAGCTCATTTCTCTTGAAACTTGCCGAAATAAAATGTTCTTCCTTTATCTCTGACTTTGAAAGAATGACTCCTTAGTTTAGTGAGTCCTTCAAGTAGTTGTTTATATTTAGCCTAGGAATAGAGACTTCATTTGAAATAGTGCAATAATTTAAATTCTGTTTGTTAGAACTATCTCTACTTGCTCCTGAACATAGAAGGAAAGCTCAGCTGCAACGTAGGATAGAAAATTTTACTGAAATAAGCTATATTACAATTTGTTTGCATAGTTCCTATCCTTAGCCTTAAATGAGTTACTTAAGTGTGAATGGAATTTTTATACTGAATGATTTGTAACAGATTTGATCATATTTGTCTTTGATTCTGACAGTAGATTTGCATCTTTTATTGTCTTATGTGTTTTGCTTTTTTATTCCTCTTTACAGTAGTTGTATTTAGAGGTCGGTACCCATGTTTGCGCATAGATTCCTGTTTTCGTTTGAGTTAAGGGAGGAGAAAAAACCCAGCAAGATCAAAGATTGGAGTTCATTGAGATGTAGAGTTGAGAATGAACAGTTGATGTTCCTTGAAAGTAATAACAGTAATTTGAGTTGCAACTTATTTTCTCTCTTCTACATATTCTATGTTTGTTGCATATTTTGAGTGGTGTGGTTATGTGTAGCGAAAACTTGAAACTTCAGCAAAATGGCATATTTTATGAAACATAAACCATACTGTAAATAATTATTCATATTTTATTTTTTCAAGCTACAGTTCTAAGGATGGTACCATTTTTTCGTTAACAATTTTAAGGTTTTACTTGACGATACAGTGAATTGTCTTGGCCAGCACTGAGTACAGGTATGGAATTACAGTTGGTGATTTGAGGAAAGAGACAGCTGAAAGATAGGAATGGGGGCCAGGAAGGAGGAAAATAAGGAAACTGGAAGTCTGGAGAAGAAGGTGAAATGGATGAATGTGACTCAGGGTTGATATGTAAGAAAGAAGTAGAGATTAGGAAAATAGTGTTAGAAGGGATAAAGGTTTTGATCATGCAGAGGAACCTTGGTGTAAGAGTGAACTTCGTCATCTTTACTACTGTTTTGTATGTACCTCAGTAGGTTCTTCTTGGGTGCCTCTGTGCTTAAAGAAGGGAAGTTAAAAGAATTCAAAGCCTTACTATATCTAGATCTTCTCTGAACCTAAAATGGCTCTCAGTCTGCCAGTTTGGGTTTCCCTGACCAAAGTCCCCTTGCCTTTTTTGTTTTGGAGTTGGGACTGGTAAAATTAGTTTAAATTTGGTTTTGCCTAATACTGTGTGTTTTCGTTTCCAGATTAAAGAGCAGGCAATAGTCTACATATGCCAATTAATAAAGAGGGAGAGGAAGAACTGGCATTACAATACTTGTTGTAAATCATTGGCATGTTGGACAGTGGTGACTGTAGATAAGAAAATAAAATGTGATCTCTTACAGTCAGTGCAGTTATTTTATTAACTCTGTAGAATATTGAATCTTACTCTTGTCACAGACATGGATAGACCACAAGTACAAGGAAATATAAGGGTGAGAAGTCTTCTTTTTGCTGAAAATCAAGTAAGTCAGTTCATATTTGATCCTGTGCTTTTTCCTTTGGTATTCGTCTGGGTTGCCCGAGGTATATGACTAGAGTTGGCCTTGGTCATGCTCAGTGTGATATTCCTAAACAGTTAGATATTCTGCTCTTTTAGTACATTTACACAGTAATACATGTCTAAATATGATTTTTACTCATAGAAAATAAACTTGACTTACTCGTGTCTTATTGTTTTAACAGGGTGTCACCTTGATGTCCTAGTATTTCTTTGTCTATAGGAAAGTTCTAAATCAGTTCATTTAAAAACAAAGCTACAGAAGAAACCATGACTTCAAGTCAAAAACATGTTAGAATAGTCTTTTTTTAAAGTTTTTCCTTTTATGTCAGTGTATTTGCCTTTTTCAAGGGTTTGATATGCTGTAGAAAAAAACCTGATTTTTGTCAATGACAATAGTATTTTAAAGGTTATAGACAAAAGACAGTTTCACTAATGTTATGAGGCCATCCTTTTTCTTTGGACTGTATTCAAAACATGGTAAATGTATTCACTTGGACATTATGAGATTTTAACATTTTGTTTCTTAATATCTGTTCTTTTTCTCTGCTTTTCTGAGTTTCTGGTCCTAATGCAGCATCTGGTCACTGTTTTGCTTGGGTTTTGGTGATGTAGCCTCACTGTTTGAAATGAGACCTCTGTGCAGCTGCTGTTGTCTAGGCTGAGCCTTTCTCGAATTGACAGGGAAAACGTATCTTGTTGAATGTGTCCATGAATACTGTGAACTTTTTCTTACTTCAGCAATTGTTGGAAAACCCATATATGTTTGGAATAGTCATGATTGGTTTGAAGTGACCACTGTAAAACCACTCATCTACCCATGACCATAACAGTTTTTCGTTTCTACCTCCTGTCAATTTTTTTCTTTCTGTGTTTTCTGGAAGAAAAATGTGGAAGTATGAATTCGTTCAGGTGCATTTTTCTATTTTTTTGCCATGATTTATTTAAACTTCCTACTAATGCTGTTTTCTCATTTTAAGGTAAAATTAATTTTGCAAGTAATGTTTTTGCTAGTGTTTTTCTAAAATAAAAATAGGTAATTTTAATAATGGGGTAACTTTATACTGCAACATCAAGGTTACGAGAGTGTTTGCTTTAGTTGATGCTTCTTGGAGAAACTTTAGTTGCTAATTAAGAATTTTTTTTTGCATTAACTGTTTGAAATTGATACACCTTTTAGATCAGATCTCTCTTTCTTGGAATATATTGTATATTTTTAAATGTCCTGGTTTCAGTGAACTATGTTTTCATTCCTGTTTAAAAATAGTTGTAAATATGTCTAGAAATAATTTGCTCTATGGTAACATACCACACCTAACATGATAATTTGCCTTTCTTGATATAGATGCACATTTCTTTCAGAATAGTAGAAGGAGGGTGGGGATGGGAGGGTGAAGATGCATGTTGCGGTAAGAGTCCTTGTCTTAAAAATAGTAAAGACAGTATGTATCTGTAAATGGGTAAAGTCAGTCAGCTGTGATATCCACTCAGAAGTTTCTTATTCTAATTACTTTCTTCTGTACTTTGTTTTCTTGGGGTGAGTAGGTAGAATGTTTTTAAAGGCTTTGTTGAAGTATAAAATTTGGAAGATACATGCATATGATAGAGACCAAATTTGCTGGATTATACGTAGGTAATTGAAATTATATATATAATTAATTGGAATAAGTACATAGAAAGTAAAATGCAGAATTTTGTTCTTAACAGGTTGATAATTTGAACTTGTGCAATTTTAACCTATATTTTCTACACAGAACAAGAACAGAAAGAGCTACCAATACCTATTTCATAAGAATATAGTTTCTTAGGAACACTGCTAAGCATCTTTCGTCTTTAGGTTTTCCATGATTTTTCTATAATTTTTTTCATATGATAAACAGTTTTCTCAAAAAATGTGTGAAGTTCTACAGATCGGTTTAGTTGAGTGTGGGCTCTGACAAGGAACTTTCAGGAGAAAGGAGTAGGACATGAAAATGAGTATACATCATAGGATTGAATTCCAGCATTCAGACATGAACTATCAAAGTTTCTGTAATTGCAGGACTCATTTTTAATTAGGATCTGTGTAAGCATATTATACAATAAGACTGAGTATCTCTTACGTGTTAATGTAAGATATGTATACTAGAAAGTAGTGCTGGGAAATATTCCAGAAAGTTACCTTATCACACTCAATACCTATTAACGTAGATATCCCTATTGATAGTAATTATTCAGTATTTTATGAGTTTTTTAGAATTACCATATAATTCTGATTTCATTGCACCTTATAAGAAGACATGATCGTTGCTGTAAATGGTATTATGCTAATTTGAATATATCCATTTATGTTAATGGATAGTGGTTTCTTTAGTTCTCATTAATTACTTCTCTTTTAATAGAAGAATTACGGAAATTGAGTTGGTCTGGCATTCCCAAATGGGTTCGTCCAATTGCATGGAAGCTTCTTTCAGTAAGTTGTATTTTTTTTCTTCTTTTGCATTTAGTAGTAATAGTTCTTTCAACCATTGCAAATAATTTTGCTTTAGTTGTAATCTATCAAACATTGTGTGCAGCTGAATTGCAATTAAAGTTCTGTTCTTTTACTCGATTTGAAGATACTTTGTTGAACAGAAAGGACGGGGAGTAAGACGTAGTAGTAAATCATATCAGCTGTATATATATTTTTCAGCCTGGCTTTCTGTGAAAGAAAGACTTATGTGATAACAGTGACCTCTTTCAACCAATTTTGATGGAATGCTGGACTGTTCAGAGACAAGTACATCCCTACTGTTTTCTTCAAAATAGGCATACAGTACAGTAGAGGAATGGAAGCCTATCGCTGTCCTATGAAAGGCTTCATTCTGACTTTACATTAAAGTAACTACAAGAAAGGGTTAAGGCTGTACTGAGTAAAAGCTGTGATAAGATCTTGTGGGGTTTTTGACCATTTTTTCTGTAGTGGTTTAAGATGAACAAATCTGAACCGCTGTGGTCGATTACCTTGTGACATGGGCTCTCCTGATGTCAGATCTCTATGTAAGGTCAGGGAGACAAGCTAATTAAAAAGCTAATCACTTTTTTGTAGCGTGAGTTTTTGGCTGGCTGAGCTCTCTGAGCTTTGCCCAGTGGTCAGAGGATTTTGCAACGGCAGTAGCTTGGGAATAGGTTGACAGAAGTAACGATGAAACTTCACATGGAGGTGTTTCAGTCAGGCATCGGAGACAAGCTTGTGGGAAGCTGGGATTTGTGGAGTTTGGTGTTACAGAACTGGATTTTTTTTGAATCTCTGTGCACTGTACTTAAAAAGGTTCTGCAAAAATAAAATGTGTTTTTCATAGGAATGTATTTCATGTCAGTCTTTTCAGTTACAATACTTAGGGCAACAAACAATTGTGCATTTTAACTGTTGTTTGTCAGCCTATGGTTAGGAGAACTTGTGAAGATGTTTATATTAAAGAAGCGAAAATTTCATGCTGTCTACTCTCAAGAGGCTGCGAAAGACACTTTATCAGCAAATCTTCATGCATTTAAGGACTGTTTAAAATTCTGAGTTATACACACAACAGTTTAACACTATTGAATTTTTCAGAGAGTAGACTTTAAATAGCTTTGCTTTTTATAGAATAATTCATTGGGGAATATGAAGTATTTACCTCCAATTGAGACTGATTTCCAGTGACTGAAAGAGTCTCTCTTGCTGATGAGTTCTACTAAATTTGCGGCTTAGTTCCTTCTAATGCTAAATGCAGATGCATCTTCTTAATGGTGAATATTCAGGTATCTTGCTGTAACTGAAGTTACACATGCATTTTACAGTTTATTTCAGTTCTGTTTCCAAAGTTGCTATCTGAGATTTTGTTAATGAAAAGAGCATTTCTTTTTATTCTTCATTCAGTTTTAGGATGCCTTTTCTAAAACACTTAAGTAGGAAAATTGACTCAAAATTGACTTTGAAACACGGTAAGCTAAAGCATGAGGATAGGTTAGATCCTGAATCAGAGGACTGACATTGAGGCTTAGGGAATTGGAATTATGCAAAAGTTAACTGTCTTGCTTTTATGTAAGAGCATGGGCTCTCGGTGAGCTTCAACTTCATTTTATTTGTTGATTTTAGTTTAGTATTCCTGAGAGTCCTAGTTTAGTGAAAATCTTAAGTATAGGGTTCCGTTTTTCTGTTGTTTTAATCACTGCAGTTCAAAATCCATTCCAGTTCAATTTTTATCTTCACCTGACTTGCCATACCTCTGGAATGAAACTGTCTTCAGGTTATTTTGTTTTTACAATTAAGAAGTGGTGTAGTTTTGGTTTTTTTTTTAACAGGCTTAAAGTGTGTGTTGTTTGGGTTTTTTTTTTCCTGTCAGAATCACCAAATAGCAATATTTTGAATGTTCTCAACTTTTCTGATGTAATTCTTACCATGATTATTTATATACTCAGTGCTCTTTAATGAATACATTTTTTGAAACCCAAAGAAGAGTCACTTAGTAATCATTACTTTTCTGTACTGTAAGGCAGCTGCTTGTTTCCTCTTCTTTCCAATGTGGTGAAGAAAACATTCTTTGAGTATTTGTATTAAACTCCATGATGTTTTTTATTCTAATGGTAATTAATTTTTAAGTGACATTAGTTCTTTAAACATATTATCTACTGCTAATGGACATCCCACGTAAGAGATGGCAATGTAATAATCTTTTGTGCTATAAGTTGCACTAGGAACTGTTGGTGAAATAAGTGTACAAAAGCAAAACTGTTTTGGACGAAGATCAGTTTCAAAACCAAAAAAGACTGGAAAATCTAAGAAACCAAAGCATCGTTCAGAGCTAAATTAAGGCTGGTTGTGTTTGTTTTGAAATTGTACAGAAATCTTACTTAAAAAGCCCGAACTATGACTAGTTTGGGGAACTGAGTACATTTGGTATTATCTGAGGTGGATTGTCTTGTTTGTAAAATTGCATTAAAATTTTTAAAATATGATTTAAAAAATTGAATAGTAGAGATGTTTATTACATAGTAGGTAATTTTAACATGTTTGAGGACTATCTTTCAAAGAGAAGGCATGAAAGTGAGTGCTTGGGGGCTGCTGAAGTTATGCATGTCTACCAGTAGCAGTATATTTTAAAAAATACATGATTTGTTTTTAAAATACAGCAAAAACATTAGGTATACTGTATCTAAACAGCAAGCAGAACTATTCAGGCCCGCTTCTCTTTTGAATAACAAAAATGAAGATATGGTTACAAAAGCCTTTGGAGGAAATTAATGAATAAACGGATTAAACTCTCCACCACTTTATCCCCCAATGATATATTGCAAGCCCTTCCAACTTTTGAAAATAAAACCTAATTTGTGAAGTGAGCAGGAAACCAGACGTCCAATTGAAAGATTACTTCAGTCTTTGAAACTGAATAATGGCAAAAGGACTTGCGGAGAAAATATTGCTATCCTTCAAACAATCAGATTTGATCTCACAAATGAATTCTTTTCTAATGGAACTAAGATATCCTACAGGAAAAAAAAACCTGTTGAGAATAAACAAGAGGCAGAATTCAATATTTAACTTAATACAAAACGCTGGGACAGGATATTAAATGTCACACTGAGTCTGGAGGCAAAAGTTAAGCTGGTGCAATTTAAACTACTTGGAACGAGATGCAAGTCAATACATCTTAAAAGATACAGTTTTGCCAAATCAAGTACCTTTTCAGGTATCTGGAATTTAATATTATTTGTAATTTTTCTGTTGTCATCTTAAACTAAGAAATAAAAATACACGAGAATAACATTTTATATTATTTTAATGTGGAGATATTTAAAAAAAGCTATTGAAATTTTAGTGGTGTGTATTTTTCATAAATATTGAGCAAAATAGAAGTTATAAGATTGCTGCAGGAGAAAACTCTTATTCTTAGACTGTTTGTTCTTATTGTATAACTAGTAATTTTAGCATATTAAGTTTACCTCTTCCATTTTTGCTTGTAGTGCTTAGGACTAAGAAAGTTGATTTGTACATAACTGTACAGCATTTTATTAGTTACTCATGGTGGCTGTGGCTCATTGTATAAGTGCAAATGTATGCTGCACCTCTAGTTTGGGATTTTTTGGTGTTATGAGGATTTTTGTGTTCATCGTTTGAAATCAAGCTGCTTACAGGAAAGCATTTTTTGGTAGCCAGTTACATGAGTAATGGTGGTTCTAATTAAGTGTACTTTATATAAATGGTATTCATGATATTTCATTTCATAAAATGCCAAAATAGTAACCTGAGCTTGTTTTTTAAATGGAAAGTAGGCAGAGGAGCAAGAAATGGGGATCAAACTGAACAAATGAAGGAAATGAGAATGTATTTTTTTGTTTTGGAGGGGAGACAATTGGGTTTTCAGATCTATACTAATGAGTTCAATGAAGAACCATTTAGATATATTTTCTACTTTATAAAAAATGTATAATGCTACATACCTGACACATGACTTCGTTGATGTGTCCATACCTTGTGGAAAATAAGATAATATTTTAAATTGCTTTTGGGAAACAAGTAATGAAATTGTACGGCTGGTGTTCTTACATCTAATAGCCCAGTCACTGGTGCTCCTGAGTCTTTTTCTGTGAATAAACTTTTAATAACCTGTTGAGATTAAATGAAAGCTTGAAATTATTCTTTTCTCATCTGTAACAGTGAAATAGAGTAGCTAGAATGTTTTTAAAGATTTTGACTTAATACTTGATTGCATTACAAATTTTACTATACCTTAAACATACTTGCTAATGTATATCACTCCTACTTGAAGGAAACTGAGGTAATATGCAATTTGTTTAAAAATTTAATGAAATTGCTCTTATAATGGCCACACAGGAATGCAGAAATTGATGAATTCATAGCATTACATTTATCTGAACTTACTTATTTGAGCTTTTCTCTTCGGAAGGCACATGTTATCTTAAAATGCTTCATTAGAAATTGCTTTTTAAAGGTGGAAAAAGTTAAGACTTTCTTAAAACAAGCTGATTTTAGTGAAGTGTTTGCATCTGAACTTTTGTATCAGTTGAAATGATTACGAAACTGATTTAATACATAATTATTCAGATCTGTGTAGGACTGCATTGCACTGCTTTAGTTCATTAGCTGTTCTGTCGCATGTAATCAAATGCCAGTGGTGCTTTTTGTAGGGCAGAGTAATATACTTTTCATGTCACTGTTTGTTTTTTTTCAGGGCTATCTTCCTGCAAACATGGACCGAAGAGAAAGCACTTTAAAAAGAAAACGCAAAGAGTATTTTGCATTTGTTGAACAATATTATGATTCCAGAAATGATGAAAATCACCAAGACACCTATAGACAGGTAGAGCACCTATTAAAGTGTTAAAGAGCTTAAAAAGATTATTTTTGAAGTTTGCTACCTTTTTTCTATTTCTTTCATCTTACTTGATAGACAAGTCTCTTATCAATTGTTTTCCTACATTTCAGAAGCAAAAAATAAGGAATATTTTGGTCTGAATTTGGAAATAGTGGATTTCTTTTAATATCAGCTTTAAGTCATGCCATGTGACCCTGCTTTTTGGTGCTGCCGTACGCCATTTAAGAATAGTAGGGTTTTCAAACCTCTCATCTCCTGCTCAGACAGATGAGTGAAGATGGTACAAGGAAAGTAGAACAGTGGCTGTTTCTTACTGACTCCATACTTCTGCTTAAGAAGTTGAAGCTGTGGATGATGTGCAATAAACGTAGGCATGTCAGACTTTCTTGCCTACTCAGATAAGCAGATAACTTGCAGAAAAGTGTTGTGTTGAAGTGAGTAGTTTGTATCAGTAAGTACAGGCTAAGCAATCCTACTTGGCCCTTCCTTAGGACAGAAAAAGCAGAGATGTTTCTTTCATCAGAATTTACTCAGAATTACCGTGAGGTAATGAGTATTGCCCATATGACTGTAATTTGCAAACATTCAAAATGTGATATAAGGATCCTAAAATGTGACAAAGTATGTTTTTTTTTTTTGTATTTTGGCTTGTTGATAGATGAACAATGACTTAAAGTTTGACCATACGTTTTGAAATACACTGTTTTGAAATACAGTGAATCTGTGTTATTCCAAAAATAGTGATACATCAATAATACTACAAAATCATAGGATTGTTTTAACTGTTGTTCTGTTGAAAAAGTCTACTGTAGGTTCCTTTGACTGTATTCTTTTTTCTGTTTAATTAGATCCATATAGATATCCCACGCATGAGTCCTGAAGTTTTAAGACTTCAGCCCAAAGTAACAGAGGTAAGAATGGTTATCTAAGGAGTTTT
This sequence comes from Tapera naevia, assembly GCA_033556795.1. Classification (NCBI taxonomy): domain Eukaryota; kingdom Metazoa; phylum Chordata; class Aves; order Cuculiformes; family Neomorphidae; genus Tapera; species Tapera naevia. The sequence continues at coordinate 2,235,795 of JAUMJJ010000108.1, read as the reverse complement.
CTGGTTTTGCAAATAATTTTATTAATAGATCTGGTATCGCAGCATTGGTTATTAATTAATTTGACAATACTTGTTCTGACTTCAGAACTAACTTAAAATTCAAAAAATGTGGTTATATAAGTGTAGGATAAGAATAACAGTGTAAATATGAGTAGTAAAAGGAAAGGTATGCCATTAATCTCCTGCATCAAATCTGTCAGTTTTTCCCTTGGTCTTGTTCTTTGGATTTTTTTCTGTTTTTTTTTTGTCATTTATATATTTTGTTAGTAATGTGTTTTTTTTTTAAATTAATCCAGAGCATAGTTCTCATAGTTCTTTGTATTTGCCAAAATTATTCAAGGTCTGGAAGTTCTTATTGTAGTCTTCAACTTGGGAAATTATCTTTTTGTGGATTTGTAGCTTGACTAGTTTGTGTTCATTATTTCATTTTGCTTCTTCGTAAGTTTTATATGTTGAGTACACTATTTAAATTCTTTTACTGCTGAAGTAGATATACATCAATCAATGATAAATATACTAATCAAATTGGTCTATATTGTTGGGTAACTGAATCCCACAGGAACTTCTCTTTGTAAAGTGTATAGGTCATAAGTAGTATAAATGATGTGAATCATTCTCTTTAAATTATTTCTCTTAATCCTTCCATTTATTCTTCTTTCTAAATGGTTCTAGTTAGACCTTCAAATGTACTTCACATAGGCTCTGTTAGGATCATTATAGAGCCACATGGAACATCTTTTGGTGGTTTATTAGATGATGCAAAAAGTTAAATACAGAACTAGCTTTGATTTGTTTTCTGCTCTTATTAGTTTAATATAAATGCTACTCCAGGCATATTGAAGGAATTGGTTTAAAGAAATATCCTATTAGATTTCTTTTGAAGGAAAATGGTATAAGAATAGTGCTTTCCACCTGCTTTCTACACAATGGTGTTTTATTTGGGCTTTTCTAGGGATGAATGAAAGAGTAAAGTAAGAAAAATAAAGGGACAAGAAGGGAAACAATGCCAGTAAGGAATAAACAATTAATGAAATGAATAAGATCAATGTTGGTGTTGTAGCTAGAAATGGACCAGTAAATGAAATTGGAGGTGATAGCATTTTGTGAAAAAAATGTCTCCAGAAAGAAGAATGCTCAGATACTTCTAAGGAAAGCAATACTCGAACTGGGAGGTAGAAGATGTTGCTGGTCATAGGTGAGCAACAGTCACTTCCCCTTTACAGCAAGAGCTGTAAAGAAGAGAAGGGAATCAGAGTATGGGACAAAGAAAAGTTTCAAAAGGTGGCATAGTGTGCAAAACTGTCAGTGTGGATATTTTCATGGTTTTTGTATATGTATTTTTGATGCTACAGAGATTTAGAATAATCATACTTCTACCAGAAGGAAAGAATGTTATTTAGAATGAGACTGTAGATGACAGAGCTGAAAAAAATTGCTAGTGGAAAGACCAGAAACCTAACGTGTATAAACCTCAGTCTTCCGACTTCAGTTTCCAGATGTTACTTTTTCCAGGATTTTTTTTTCCTTAGTGGTGTCTGAGTCTGTTCCCAAAGGGCTTTTCATTAGAGTTAATAAAGCTTTTTAATTTCTTATCTGAACTTGGAATTTGGTTTCTGTAATAAAATGCTTCATTTTAGAAAATGGTGTTATGAGCCTGATGTGCAGAAATAACTCATGTTCCTTTTCAAACCAGTTTAAAGTGTTTATTTTTTGTGGGAGTTATGCAGATCTGGGGAGAAGGGAAAGTAATGTTGGAGCCAAGACTTAAAGTACTGGGAATAAATAAATAGCGGTCCTCGAAGAGGAGGAGGAATTGGGGTCACATTTATTCTAAAGACTAATGATTGTAAGTGTAGTTTTAATCAATATGATTAGTTGATGTGGGGTAGTCTGTAATTTATTTTCAGCTTGTGCTTTAACTTTTTTTGTTGAAAGGGATAGTACATGACTGTGTACTTCCCATTTAAGCTTGCATTGTATGAGAGAAGCACTTTAAAGGAAACAGCACTCTTTAAAATTAGTTATTTTTCCTCACATATCTTTTTTTCTTGCTTTCAGAAACAAAAAGCAAATTCTTGAAAGCTTTCTTGATTAATTTTTTGGGACTTTGGTGTTCCTCTGTGATGGCAAAACCCACAAGAAATTCAAAGTCTGCGTTTAAGCTAATGGCTTCTTCTCTATATAAATATAATTCTTAATGTTCTCATGAGTGAAAGTTCAGTTCAAAGGGGAACAATTGATTGGTAATGACATCTCATGAGATGCAGTGCTTCATAGCAGAAAAGTAATTCCAGTTTCTGTTGCTGGTTTGGAAATCAAGAAGGAAACCTTTTTGGGAAAGTGACCTTTTTAATGAATCCTATTTGAACACAGTGATGAGTGCTGTATAGAAACTTAAATCAGCCTTTCAGGTACTCAGTGCTCATTTGTTCAATTCAGAACAGTAAATTAAACTTTATGAAAATGGGTAGGAAATTGAAAATGCTATTTTAGTCTGTATTTGTTGAATTTCTGATTAGATGCATTTGGGGATATTAAATCTGGTGTGCCAATCACTGAAACATCCCTCATGCTCAATAATACTAAAAAACCCACACCCAAACAAAAAATGCAACCACAACCCCCACCTACATGTCAATTTTCATACTTAGATTTTAAAAATGCTTTGAAATCCATAGGCACCTCTATTTGTGATACAAACTATGCGTATTATCAGATTCTGAGGAAAGGAAAGGTAAGATTGATAGTATGACTTTTTGGGTTATTTGACTTGAGACGTGACTTCATGAAAAGCACTATTTTTATAGTTTTTTCAATGGCTATTTTGATAACTCTTATTTACTGAATCACTGATTTTTGTTGTAGTTGTTTCTTGCTGTGCATGTTTTGTAACCCCATTGCACCACTAGTTTTTTGTTTAGTCTAGTGCATAGCACTATTCTACATTCAGCAGTTGTTCTTTAAATAAGTTTTTCTAGTCACCTGTGTCTGATACTTGTTTTCAAGAAGGCTATTTGTATTTGCAGTGTGTTAAACCTGTTCTTTATTTTAAGTGAAATAAAGGATAACACTGAAAATACTGAAAAACTGTTACTGAAACTAGAAATGGCAATTGATAGAATTGGGAAGGATGGCTGTGAACTAACCAAGATAGATTTGCAGTTTTTCAAAAACAGTAAAAACATGACAAACAACTGTGGTTTCTAAAAAGATATAATTGTGTAAAATGTAGAAGCAAGTTGTAAATGGCAGAACTTAAGGTCTTTATATAAAGTTGTTGGTAGACCATGAAATCTCGCTGGCTGTTGCTTGATGGGCCTAGGTCGGTGTTTTTTTAGTTTAATATCCAATGCATATTAAAAAACGAGGTGGGAAGACTAGAACCAAGAAGAATTTATACTTAAAGGAATAAGCGTCTTTGCTAACGAAAACAAGAAGTGTTTCTGGAAAATTTGCTAAATGAATACCTCCTTTTCTGCCTAAACTTTGCCCTAAATTTGAAATCCTACTGAGCAAAAACTTAGTCTTAATTGTAGCTGTAGTGCATGATCTGTGTTAAGTCTGGTGTTTCGGTGCCACCCAAAGCTTTTGATAGTTATTATTGTTGACTGTCTGTGTTCCGTGGATTTTCTGCATATGAGGGGAAAAATCCCTGGAGATTGAGGGAGGCTGATTCTCAAAGGAAGCCTGTGGGAGAAGAGTGGATATTGGTGTTTGAAACTTGTTTCCAAAGCAAAAAGTATGAATGTGTTTCAGCTTCAGGTAGCTTATGTGGAAGCCTGTGGTAGGACTGAAGTACCTGGATGCAAGTCACGTATGCGTAGGACTTTCCTTCCTTGAAAATTACCGTAGGAAGGCTTTTAAACTAAAGAATAAGATTTTACTTAAACTGGAATTAGAATAATGAGCTTAATCTAGCAAAATCTTGAAGTGAAATTGAATAGGAATAATATAGGATTCATAAACTAATCTTTCTCTCCCAGTTGCGTCCTTTCAGGACAGAGCTTTTGTGGGCTTCCTAGAAGCTTGTGCATTCCTTTGCTTCTGAGGTTGCAGCTGAATCTGAGGTTGAGTCCTTACAAAGTCTCTCCTTTGATATTAGAGCTGAGGCTTGCTCTTAAGAGCAACGTAGTGCTTTGATTTGAGTTCTGCCTTGGCTGTAGTTAGTTGGCTTCTTGGGCAGACCTTACAGGGAAAGAGCAAACCTTCTTTTGCTTCAGAAGGTTGTACCTGATTGAGTTCCTGTAATTAGGGCAAAGCGCATAGCAGCTTCCACTTTGCAGTTCATTTGTAGCATTGTTCAGAAGCAAATAATTTTATTTACCAGTATACATTGTTCTGAAGTCTGAAACCCCACAATGCAGTATTAGGAAATTTTAACTGTCATGGAATCTCTTTTTATGGTTGTGTTATTAAAAAAGCTCAGCTGCACGTAGCACTATTTATTTAGGAATAAATAGAATACAGTATTGATAAAATACTTATTTCAAAGAGGTGAAAAATCATGGGAAGATAATTTAATATTTCTGTCTCTTGAGGAAAGAGGAATTTTATATTATTGGAAAAGCTCTAGTGAATAAGTGCTACTTTGTTGTAACTACTGTAACTGAATTATATACTAGATTGATTTTAACATGTGCTAATACCTTGCAAATGCTTCCTTTTAAAGAACTGAGAAGCTTAATTAGCACTGGAAGTTAATTATGAGTGCCACGGTTCATTTATGTTTTTGTATGCATATTTTTATACTAGTAACTGTATGATATTATATTTGTCCTTGTATAATTTTCAAGTGTCTTGTTTAAAATGTGCTCCTAACTTGATAAATCATCTGATAGTTTCTTTAACTCTTTTTCAGATCTTCGAAAGAATTTTGTTTATCTGGGCAATACGTCATCCAGCCAGCGGATATGTTCAGGGCATTAATGATCTTGTTACACCTTTTTTTGTAGTCTTCGTTTGTGAATATATAGGTAAGATTTGTCTTAATACTGAATTATGAATTATTACTGGTTTTGCAACAGCATCTTAATTTTAATCTTAACAATACATTTGCATTAGCTAGTCAAAGCATAATTTGATACAAGAATTCTATAGCAAATTTTTGTTATTAGAAATCTGTATTGTTCTATTTAAATATAATACTGAGAAACAATCAGACTTTATGTAGTCAGTAGAGTTCAGGAATCTTTCAAGTTATTGTTCGAAACACCACCCCCCAACAAAAAACCAAACCAACCCCAAATAAAACCCTCTGTAGATGTTGCAGACTGTTTTTGTTTGTCAGATCTGAAAGCAAGGGAAAGAAGCACAATCTGTCTTTTGCTTTCATCTTCATTTATAGTTAAGAAGTGTTCATCAGTCCTGATGCTTTCTTCTTCATGTTTTGTTTTTCTCTCTTTTTCTGTCTCTTTCTTTCTTCTGGTTTGTGTTTTTTTGTTTTTGGGAAAACTTTAAATTGTATGTATTAAATGAGGTGTTTTAAAACAACCCCAAGAACAACAAAACCCCCACACCACAGCAAGAAAAAAGTCCGCCATGAAGCAAGGAAAGCTTTTAAATGAGTGGCAGGGAGATCAAAGTAGAGAGAACCTATTGAATTGAATCTATGGCTGAAAGAATCATTACTAGCATATCATTAATATCTTAAATTTACGTATGAGTCTCTTATAAACAATAAGAATATGGGTTATTAACAATAATTAATTAATAATTTGAACCTAGCAATGTTTCATTAATACTTTGAACCTACAATGGTTTGTTAATAATTTGAATGTAACTATGCATATAAAAGGTAAGGTTAAACAGTAAGAATGGCAATGTTACTCTGTCTTGAAAGAAAACTATTTTCTTTGTATTTTTATTTGTCATGCACACATAGAAAGAAAACGTTGCAATGCTTAAGTGTAAGCTTGAGCAACGTATTGTCTGGCTGTTTCAGTGAGGCTCTAGGTAGTGGATTCTTCTTACCTTATCTATGCAAGATACCCATTGGTATCTTAATCCAGATTGATTAGATTTAATGAAGGACAGATTATCCTTGAGTGGATGGAAGAGTATCCATTTACTGATTTGTATAGCAACACCTCTGTTGCTTTGTTCATTTCTTGTTTCATAGGGGGACATTTCATTGCTAAGCAACTAATGAGAACTACTGCTGCTTTCTCCCTAATCATCTCTTAAATAGGGTAGAGGCCTACTCCTGAGAGTACTTGCAGTTTTTGCCTTTTACTCTGTCATTTGACAGATAATGAAAATGTTCTTAATGATCGTAGAACAGTAGGGTCTCTAGTAGACTTTAGGGTTGTTAATTGAAATAAGGAGTTCAAATGAAATGTGATTAGAGAATTGATATTCCATGTTAAATAGACCATTTAATTAATATGGTAAATAAGTTTGTCTTTACCACCAACTTATATTTGGAGACCCTGGTGATTGTTAATATGTTTGTCAGTATTTTCATATTGAAGAGCGTAGCTGTTCCATGAAGTGTCCAGTAAAAAAAGACAAAACTCAAAACCTAACAATTGTGAATGGTATTTTCATATTGAAAATGTATGAAACTCGGAAACTTGTATTCTAAAATCTCATTTAAAAACTAATTCTTACATAATAAGAAAAATGCTGGAATGAAGGTATTTTCTTTGATATAGTAGTAGTGGTCCTAGCTAACTGTTATTAGCAGTTATTTACCGTAGTGGCATTTAATAACATTCTAAGATTTTTCTCTAAATAGCTTTTTGATTTGAGTATTTCTAATGTATTGAAGTTACACTGAGTGGTGCATGTACGTTAGAACGAATAAGACTGTGTATGTTACTTGAACTAGATATGGGGACATTAAATATGAACTACCTCAAAAATCTGGAGATTTGTAGTAAAATTATAGAATGATTGAAAACTCAGACTATGAATGGTGCTCAAGTAATTTAAGTAGAAATAAATACAGAATTGCTGAAGCTTCCTAGCCAAAGTGTTTAAGGTATTAGTATATTTAATATTTACTGTAGTTATACTTTGTATTTACCTGAGATTTTTATTCTAGATCTTATTTCTTGCTCTGATTTTAAGTGAATATTGATTTGTACCTTAAATTGCATTATTTATTCCTTTCTTTTAGCTATTGTTTTTTGGTTTATTTTCTCCATTTAGCTGAAACTATTGTATTGCACTTCTGAGATACTTGGGCCTTGATTCAGTCCATTGAAGTGATAATGCCTTTTATTTTAGGTTCTTTCTATAATTAAAAAAAGAGGTCCTGAAGAATTATTAAAGAGTAATAATCTGTTATTGTTATTAACAATACCATTAATAATAAGTCTGTGCTGATTAGAACATCTGATGGTGTATCCTGATAATATTTACACGCAGTTGCAGTTTTATCAAATATTTTGGTGGGAGGAAAACTTTATGACAACTGAGTGAGCCCTTAGTCCTTAATCTTGCGTAGCAAGCGTATGACACTTATTCTAGTGATGGGAGTCTTTCTGCTCTGCTACAGACATCCAAAAAACATTTGGAAAAGTGTTGCTAAAGGACTTTGAAGACACAAATGGTGTGCACGGAAGTCATAATTTACCTGCCTAGTAACATTTTTTCATTCAAATCTTAATGCCATAAAAGTAGGTCTATGGGTCTTTTTATAAGGACCAAAGGTCATAAATTTTCTGCATGGATTGAGGTACCTAATTTTATCATGTGGATTCACACATTGAGAATAGGTTAAGTGATTGAATGTAGGAATTGAATATGTTAAATATTGAGAGCATTCTTTCAGCCTTTCCAGCATTGTAAGTATGGTCAAAGTGTAATTTGGTAATGTCTCATTAGTTCCCCACTCTGCAATAAAAGCGGAATATTGTAATATTTTCAATAAAACAAAATTTAGTTGTCAAACCAAGCAAGGGGAGGCAAAATTGCAATTCTAGAAAATTTCCCAGGGGCCTCTACTGGAATATAGGAGATTCAGATTAGGATTTTTGGTCTGAATTAGGAGGAGAACGAATTTAAAGAGTAGTTTCCTCATACCAGGTGATTGTGTATGCCAATCTCAAATTTTTTTTTTCCTCCATGAGAAAGGCTGGGGATCTGTCAGCTTATTCTGCCATAATGTAAGACCTTCTTTCGAATTTTGAACACCAGTGGTATGGAAAACTATTTCGTGCTTATGTCTAACCTCATACATGACATAGCACTGTTACAATGTGTTGTTAGAACAAATGCTAATTACTGCCAGGGCAGTTTTCCTGAAAGCTCTGTGTCTTTGTAGCATATTAGTTTGTGTCAAAATTAATTTCAACTGTGTAGATGAAATTCCAGAGGCACTTTTCTTAATGAGATAAAATATACCACACGACTACTCACTGTTTGCTTAATTAATGTGTGCAAGGACATTTTGCACAGGATTGCAAGTCCTATTTCAAGTTGTCGCGCATGTTGCTGTCTTCATAGACCTTCCTTTTGTTCTGAGTTCCTTTGATCTATATTGTTTCCAAATATTATGTTGTGCTGCACAGTTGCCTGAGGTTTCTTGCTCATGGAGTCAGCCACATTTCACTACATCTGACATTTCAGTGCCACATCTGCATTTCACTAATTCCCTGGGCCTTGTGTGTATATCCAGAACTACAGAGGACCCGGTTTTATTCACCATCCAGAGAGATGAAAGCTGAATAAGGATGTGTGTCAGGCCACTGCTAAGCGGGACAGCTGTGTGAGTCCCCTGGCAGTGCTGGATCAAGAGGAAATTAGGAGTTACTGAGAAGTCAAGGGCAGAAAATGAATGCTATTATTGCACTTCATCGTTTTATGTTGGAAAAAGAACATCAAGAAAATTAAGACTGCTGAAGATTGGAATGACACTTGAGATATGGTCTGCAATCTTCTTGCAACAGAGGAGCTTGAGGTAGTTTGAAGATACTTTCAGAAACTCATCAGCTATAAGCTTTGGGAAGGACGGGTGTTGCCATAGTAAGTATTTTTCTTGGAATCTTAAATCCTGTTGTAGAAGATGTTAAATGTAACTTCTGTTACCAAGTGTTTTTAAATTGATAATGCCATGACCCTATGGAAAAATTATTCTAGCCCCAAATCGTGATGGGATGGTACTTAGCCTCAGACCAGTGTTACTGTGAGAACGTAAAGGTTCTTTGGTGCTAGAAAAGACAGTCTATCTATAGCTCCCTCAATTACCTTTTATTCCATTTCCTCTCATGTGTCACAGGAAGTCTTCATGTCCTTAAAATGAGTTTTGTTACTGGTTAGTCCCATTTCCTTCCTTTTTAGCTGCAAGTATATGTAAATATCTGCTGCAAATAATTCAGTTTAAATTATTCGTCTTGGTTTTTCCATAGTTTGTTGAATGTTGTATCTAAAATTGTTATTTTAATAATATAATTGTAGTAACATTTCACAGCATTGTGTCATGGCTGTATCTGAGGTAATTCCTCAGTGTTCGTTTATAAAATGTAAAAAAGTTATCAATTTAGAAGATTTTTTTTAATTTAGCAGTTTTTTTTAGGAGAAGGTGTTATTATGCAATTAGTAAATCTGTTTAGAATGCACATAAAACTGAATTTCTGTTCTCTGGCTTACTGCCTCATCACTCAGAGTATTAACCCACTGACTCTTCAGAGCTGATATGAGTTTTCCATTATTTACAGGTTTAGAAGGTAAAATTTGGTTTAATGTGCATTATTTTGTTAATAAAACCAAAATGAAATCTTTATTTCTGCTGTATGTTAAGTAATCTGAGATAATTAATACTGCTATCTAAATACCTAGACCTTTTGTATTCAGTTTTACCAATTCACTAGTCCTTGGAGAATTATGAGTAGGGCTCGTGTATTGGGGTTTTGAGGCGATAAAGTGAAAAACATGTAACATATTTGTAGTTATTCTGCTTAGAAGAGGCTTAGTGAAAGTGGCAGAATGACCAACTGTTTTGATAAAATTGAAGTTGAGCAAGGAGCTGTAACAGGATTAACTGAATACTTCTTTCCTTCCCAGGCCCTCCATGTGATTGCAAGGATGATTCTGTCAGTTTTCCAGTCTTTTGGTTTACAAGGAAAGAAATAATGGGAAATGTTCCAGCATTGAGTGCTCAGTAATGTGAGGCATCTCTTCGGTTTGAGAGATGAAAACATTTTATTTTCAGTTGTTGTATGTCTCTTGATCTTTTCTGATATTTTGACATTACATTTTGTTACAGACTTCTGTTTTAATGTTTTTCTTTGCTCAAATAAATTAATGTTTTTGAACAATATTGTTTTAAAATGTTTTTATTTACACATTTGGTTTAAATGATTTATGAAACATACAAATTATGTCTGTGTAAAAGCACTAGCATAAGCATAACAGACATTTTAACATTTTGTTACAAGTTAGAAAATATTTTCTTAAACATTTTTTAAAACTATTCCAAAACTTGCATACAAAAAGTATTCAAAATAATTTAAATTACTCTTCTGTCACAGGAGAGTTCAGTACCAGAAGTTCCATTTGATTACATTGAATTTTCTCTCCTTAATGCCAATGGCCAGTAATATAGTTTCGACATAAAAGATATATTTCAGTACTACTGCTTAATTATTTCCATGATATTGTATAGTAATGCCTGTGATATCAGTGAGGTTGATCGAAATTTTCATAGACATGAACAATATTCTATGGAATGAGTATTGTTATCGCTGTGATTTGGTTAGGCAAGGAATGAAGCAGCTTACACAAAATTCTTTTGAATTAAAGTCTTGCAAATACTAAATCCCCAATTCCATTTTCTACATAAGTCCAGAAAGCATCATACGCAATCCTCTAAATATCTGCAGCGTAGATGAGTGGCTCATTGGTCTGAAACTTTTGACTTACTTGGCAGTTCTCTTTGAAACATATTATGAATCACATATACACACACGTCTGAATAGCTATAATATGATACAGAAATTATTCATCAGTATCTCTGATGGTGGTGAGATAACCAGCAGTTACTTTTTTCAGTTTCTAGGAGTATTTTCCCCCACCCTTACTCTGTTGATTCGCCAATCTCTTGTCAAGAGGGATTCAGTGTAGCTGAGAAAAGGGAAGACGGTGATGAGTAAAATACACAGCATTTGAAGTTGGTTTTACGTGTTGCTTTGCACCACGGAGAAGGTGAAGGTTCATGGGGCTGAGGACTTGATATTTCTGTACCAGTCTTTTGTACTGGGTGATGGCACTGATTTAAATTGCAGTGGTAAAGCAGGTAGAAATGATGGTTCCTAAGAGGATATTATTAAATATACTTTGTGGAACTAAATCATATTTTGTCCTGTTTGTTTCTTTATGATTTGTCTTGTTCTACTTTATAACCTTCCTGAGACATTATTCTAGGTCTCTGTTCTTCCTCACATCTTCTGTTTCATACCCCCTGCCAGATTCTTCAGTTGAAGTTCAACTATTCCTTTCTTCTGGAAAGTACTAATTACTTTATTTTCAAGTCACTGCGATTTTTAGACTGTGTTTATAGTCCCGTTATAATTTATCTTTGTGAAGAAGCAGCATATTCTGACAATTTGTAATCACTTTAAAATGCATACATATCCATTTGTAATTTGGGAGATTTAGTTTATTATTCATTTAAGAAAAACGAACAATTCACAATGTCTGAGCAATTTTCTTTGTTAATATATAATATAATTTTTCAGGCCTAATTGGCCAAAGAAATCTGACTATTTTATATCCTTCTATTCACTTTAATCAAGGAGAAGGATCCATGTGAGAATCGCTAGCAGTGATTTTTTTGTCAGCTGGCAATGCTTGCCATAATATAGTGCTGTGTCTAGGATTGGTTAATAAAGCGGTATATTTAGAGACATTGTGAATACAGCTGTAAGAAAAACATGGATAGTATTAAGAGGACACCTCTTGTTTAGTTTGGGAAGGGTTCGGGCATAAGAGAACATGAAGGAGGGCAAATATATCTGCAGGGCTTGTGGATATGAGAGATCTGTTTAATAGGGAGCAATGAACTATAAATTACCTTTAATCTTTTGATCCTCTTGTTTATGTCTTTAGATACTTACTTTAATTATTTACCTGGGCAAATTAATCTTTCAGCATGACTTGGTGGAATATTATTTTTTTTTTTCAGTTGTAGTTTGACTAGTCCTGTAGTGAGCACTTTGTTCTGTCCTAGAAATATAGAACCATTTCAATTACAGAGTGTTTTTTCATGTAGTTGTACTAGTAAAAGACCTAATGAACTTAGTTCAGCTTTATCCAGGTATGCACTTTGTGTGTAGCTTACTAGTGATAGAGTTTATTCCCTGTTTTTTTTTTTTTCTTTCCCCTACGTATTTAACCTACTGGAAGTCAGTGGTGGCGTTCAGTATCAAATATATAAGTGAATCTGTCTGCATAACCTCTGTCTTAGTCTGCTTTGGTCAAAATGAGGCAGTTTACTTAATTAGTGAACTTTTAGCCTGTTGTCCCAACCCAATTAGTGCTCCTAGCATTTCTTGGAGAGTAGTAACCTTTAGAAGGCGTTAGTAATGAGCAGCCGAACACACATTTACAAGCAACTGGTATAGTTGGGTGATAATATATTGCTATGTATATTTTATTTATTAATGTATTTGATTGCCAGTAAGGGCTTGGAACTGTGTGCTGTAAAATTCTTCTTCCAGATTCCATTTGGTGTTTCAGGAGGCTACTGTACCCTACCTGTCCTGGCTTCATTTCACTGCTCTTTAAATTTAACAGTGGAGCTGTGTATTTGAGTGTTTCCAAATCAAATTTCTCTGGACAGAAAACATCTGCTTGCTCTGTGCTTAGATCATACAGCTAAATCAAGGTTTGCTGCTGTCAAAACTGGTAGCTGTGCATTGTCTTTCTCAGCCCCAACATGCATTGCTCTCTTCTCTGCTTGGTTGACGTTTTTTTTTTTCTGGGCCAAAGGACCAGTTCAGTTGAAGTGGCAGGAAATTAGCCCTGTAATGAAATGAATAATTTTCGGCTTTCGCTTCAGGCATCAGAGAGGAACTTGAGTTCTAGCGTGGAGATAGGAGCATGTTAGGGAAGAAGGGAGAAGCAAGATCTCTGTTTAAAGCCAGGTAGCTCTTAGAGTTCTTTAACTGTTTTATTCAACAGCACCCTCATGCTGAGTCTTTGTGAACTCCACTTATTTTTTGTTTGCCAAGTTTGGGAAGACTAATAAAAAACATCTCAACAGGGTATGGTAACCTGCTTTTCTAGTCATTTTACTTTCTATTAGTTTCTTGAATGACCATGATTTATTATAATACAATAATACTGTTGTGCAAAATCAATCCTTCTCTGTCTCTGTGTTTTCACTTTTTGATTTCACTCTTTTCAATATAGTGTCAGATTTCCAAGCTAATTATGACAGTTCATATGAAACTTGGGATGCATGGTTGCATCTAGAAAGATTTGAGATCAACTGAACAAGTTTTCATTAATAATTGTGATAACTAATCACTGTAAATATAAATTTTTTAGTTACTGGATTCAACTTCAAGGCTAATTTTTTTTTAAAAAAGTATTTGATACCAAACTTTTTTAGTCTTGCTGAAAATTTCCCTGAAATTTTTTGCTCATCATATGTAGAATTGTTTTTAATGTTACTACTTTCATGTTTTCTATAACCTTAATTTTTTAAAAAGTAATTCCATAGATCTTTATAAGCAATGTGTTCAAAGTTGTATCATACCTATGGGATAGAGAAATTAGCTCTAGTCATCTTCCTTGAAACAAAATTAAGTTCTTGGAAATCTATTTGCTTAACCACACAAATTACAAAATCAAAATTCTCATTCTTATGAACTGGCAGATATTGCAAGTTTGAATCAAGTGTGGGCTGTGATGAAATGTCACCTTTAGTTTGATTACAGAAATATGGTATTGATAGTGCTGAGTATTTAGCTCAAAGGTGTATTAGTATGAGAAATAGGTTGTGCTCTCAGTTTCATTATCTGCCAGGAAAAAATAAACTTATTTTAGCTAAAACTTTTCTGTGGATGTTTATAAAAAAGATTACTATGTATCTGAAGTAGAATAAGCCTAATTAGAGTTAGATTTCTTTGGCTGCGGTTAGCAGTTGTTGTCAGAAGTGAAAAAGAGACATTAAGATTATTCTAGTAAGTATATCCAACAGCTTAATTGCCTATTAATTTTAGTTCTCTATCTGAGAGAAAATTAGTATTTTGAATAATGGTAATAATTTCTCGTATTGTCTTATGAGTTTGTTTAAAAAAAAAAAAAAAAACCCTAATGCTGAAATTTTAAGGTATATTAGTTTTTCAGAATTTCTTAGGCTTTTAAGTAATCTTCACAGAAAGGATAACCACATAATGAAAACAGACTTTTGAATGCTAATGCTGAATGGAAAATAAAGCACGTAAGTGTTTATCAAAGATACCTGTGCAAAAAACAAAAATCATTTACAGGGACCCTACTGTCATGTTGATGTAAAACTTAAATATTTAATGATTTTAGTTGTTAATATAGTTATCAGGAATGTCAGAATTCAGCTCATGAAACCAAAGCATTGGGTATATTTTAAGACCGAAAACATGTAGAAGGAAAAGCTCAAAACCCATGATCTGTTGAAAAAAAAGACATAATGCTTCAGTTTTACTATTAATTGAACCTTTCTGTGACATTTAGTCTTTCATACTCTATCAATCTAATTTCAAGTTTGGATGACAAGGAAAAAAGAAAACATATCGTAGTTTATTCATCTGCTAGAGTTTTATGAAGCTTGTCTTATCACTGCATCTAATTTGAAGCAGTTTCTATTTTGAACGTGTGAAGTGGACTGTACTGAATCTTAATAGGATTGTTGCATTGGTTTATAACATTACTGTTTAAAGTCTTTATTCATTATTTTTTGATTATTCAAACAATATTCCAGGTAGGGCAGTCTTTGAGTTGCATAGTTCTGAACTGTTTTTTTAGGTTGGTGCAAAAATAATTGCAGTTTTAAACTATCAACTTAGCTTAGAATACAATTTATTAATTGAAATAAGAACCATTAGGATCTGTGCATTTTTACCAACACGAAACATATCAATTCTAGTAGTATAGAATTCTGGAGTTCTGGAACTGATGAATTCATTGCAGGTGTTTGGTTTTGGAAAACCTTTTCTTGAGGGAAGTTGTCAAAATGCTTGAAAATGTGGTAATCGGTGGGACAAAGATCTGGTGAGGAAGCTGGATGAGGTAGAGTTTCATAGCTGAGTTTGTGCAACTTCAGCAGAGTCATTTATGAGATACACAGTCAGGAGCTGTCCTAGAGAACTATTGGTCCTTTTTGACTGACCAGTATTGGATGTAAACCTTGTGGTTCTTAGTGCATTTTGTTGATTTCCTGACAATGCTTCTCTGCTGTTATGGTTTTGCCAGGCATTAGGATGTTGTAGTGGATGATTCCACTTGCTGACCCCCAGACAGTGACCATAGCCTTCTTTTGATGCAGCTTTGGTTTGGGGAGGTGTTTTAGTGCTTCACCTCAGTCCAGCCACTGCACAGAATGCTGTCTGTTGTTGTATAAAGTCCATTCTCCATCACATTCTGCAATGCAGTTAAGAAATGGATTGTCTTTGTTGTGCAGAAAAAGCAGACTTCGTAACAGCTATTTTTTCCATTTTTGTGGGTCCTATTTGTTGAACCTTTTGATTTTTCCAATTTGATACAAGTGTCAAACAACTGCTGAGTAGTCAACATCTAGTTTTTCTGCAAGCTTTTAAGTTGTTTTGCCTGGATCCATTTCAGTACTGGCCTTCAGTTGGTTGTCATTGCAGAAGGACATCTGCAACCTGTCTCATCTTCAAGGCTCTCTAAAAAATAATGTTGAGCTGTACATTTGTTGATGGTCCCCTGGCCAAATGCCTGCTTGATATTACTAGCAGTTTTAGCTTGTTTACATCCCCTTTTGAATTCATACAAAAAAAAATCACTCAAATTTGCTTTTTTTCTGTCTTTAATTTGACAGTGTAATATAAAAAAAGAATAAACAGTGAAAACAAAACCATTAGAGTAAGTAGGCAGAGCAAAGTTCACACTTTAAGATGGTATACTACATGAACACAGTCAAATAAAAGTTTAGTTCAAAATCAGCATAACAGTTTGCAATGACAAAAGTGACAATTACTTTTGCACCAACCATATATATATATTTGTGGGCAAATTATCACAATATAATTCAAGATGACAGTTTGATTCAGAATTTTCTCATGGGCTTGTATTTGATAAGAGAAATGCATATTTGTTTCATATGTTTTTCTTTTTGCTTTGGAAAGGATTGGCTCTCTACATTCGTGCTAATGTCATAATATCCTAAAACAAACTGAGATGATATATTTGTCTAAAAACAATTCTTCAGTGTAATCTTCCTGATTTGTTTATCTGATGCAATTTTTATA
This sequence comes from Tapera naevia, assembly GCA_033556795.1. Lineage (NCBI taxonomy): Eukaryota > Metazoa > Chordata > Aves > Cuculiformes > Neomorphidae > Tapera > Tapera naevia. Next base: position 2,219,377 of record JAUMJJ010000108.1, on the reverse strand, counting down.
CATGAAGAAGTGTAAAATGAAAGATTCCTAAGTTTTATTGTTCTGAGTCAAACTATGATAATATGAGGAATAGGAATAGATGAAATGGTCAGTGGTGGATTGGTGCTAAAAATGTGCTAGAGGTTACTCAGATACTTCAGTTTTAAGAAGGTAAATGATTTCTAATGAATATACCTTCATGTTCCTAGTCTGCCGAACATAATATCTTGTTCTACTACAAACAACTTATTGTCATTAGGGAAAAAAATAACTGGATTGTATTTCCTAAAGCTTAAAATTTCCTGTCATCAGTTCTCTTTCTGCATACTGTTGTGAGCGGAGACATCTGCATGGTTTTGGGTTGGGCTCTTTTTGGGTAATACAGGCATTTTTTTTGCATATGTATTTCTAAAATTTAAATGCAGCTGTCTAAAGAAGATGATAGTTTATGATTCTTAATGCACACTCACAGAATTTTAAAAGTGACATGAATTTGATAATGAGAATGTTTCCTTAAAAAATAATGCATTTCTGTCAAGTTTAGAATACTTTTTGTGGTTTATATTGTCTCATTTTTTAAGGCAATTAAGACACTAATAGACTTGCACTTGTTAAGAAGTTATGAGAGTTTAGTGAAGGGTATTTTATTTGCAACTGCAAACTAGAAACGTTGGGTCATGGGAATAAATGGAAAATGAGATCTTGAATAATGGTAGAGCAGTAAAATGAAATTGAAGAGGAAGGAAGAGATTTCTGTAGGTGTAAAAATGAAAGAATTGTGCAGAAGGAGAAAGTTAATTACAATTAATGTAACTATGGGAGACATGTATTCCAAAGGGAGCTGCATATTTTAGTTCTGGCTTGTGCATTCGTTTTACTCTCCCCCGTGGTTTCTATATAGTTATAATTAACGATCATCTTTCTATAGGGAAGCAGCACAGAGGTGGTTTTACTTTCAGATCTAAATCTTCTCAAGCATGCTTTCCAACAGACTGGAAAATTACTTTAATGGCTTTTGGCATCCAAATATCACAACTTTGTGTTCATTATGAAGTAACTTGCAGAAAGAAATGCTAAAAGAGAAAGAATTACTTAAGCAATGATAAAATGCTGTATAAATGTCAGGAATGTAACATTCAAATACTGTTGTAGAGGTCAGGAGCATCTCAAGATCTAAATGAAGGTTTTCAAATTATCATGAGATATATATTTATTTATAGGTTTCAAAAGAATTCTTCTGTTAGAAGATTTTATGCTAAAACTTTTTAATTTTTGTAAGCTTTGATCATAGTTTAAATGCAAATCTTTTTTTAATCATAGTAGTCAAAGTAATTGGGTTTTTTCATCAGTATGGGGATTTATTGCTTGTTTTTAATTTGGGAAATCTGAAATTTTTCATTTCCACTTTAAGCTGTGGAAAACTTTTACAGCGGAAGTGAAAAATTAAGTGCTTAAACACAATAACCAGAAAAAGGGATTTTGTGAAACAATTTTTGTCGTGTGTTTTGGCTGCCTTTATTACATAGAAACAAAAAATATTTAATGCTTTTACAGCACATTAGTTTTAAAAAAATTGACTTGTGAATTGCATTGCCATCAGAGGAATATTTGAATCAATTTGCACATTTTGTCTTAAGTTAATTATGAGATAAAAGTTTACTTTGTTACAGTACAACTGCAATTTAAATACATTGCATTTCTTGCAGTAACCCAGAGGAATAAAAATAAAGAAACTGTGCTCTAATTTTGGAGAAGGAGGAGGTTTTTTTTTTCCTGGTGGTTATATGATGCAATAAGATTATTTCTTTATCTTAATGATAAATACCTATATAGTATGTAAAAATATGATTGAATCATGTGAATAAAGCAAGCCTTGTGACTTCTTTTTTTTTGCCACAAATGCGTATGTAGCAGTTTCATTGGGAACTTGTAAATCACAGCAGATTAAGGTAATTAAGGAATGCACTCAACAATAGAACAGTATAAGAAGTAGCATTTCTTTCTTATTAGCTATGAATGACATAAGGAAGCATGTCGTTATGATTAAGAAATTTTGCCAATATTGCATAGTTTGGGTTTGTAGCAAACTGCTAGAATGGTTTGGGCTCGAAGGGACTCTTGAAGGTTCTCTAGTTCAGCCCTTGCAATGAGCAGGGGCATCTTTGACTGCATCAGGTTGCTCAGAGCCCCAACCAATCTGACCTTGAATGTGTTGAGAGATGCAGCATCTGCCGCCTCTCTGGGCAACATGTTCCAGTGTTTCTCCACCCTCATTGTAATAAATTTCTTCCTTATGTCCAGCCCATATCATAGACTTGTGCGTATGATGTCCCTGAATAACAGTTATTTCCCCTGTAATCCATTTTTCTTTGAGAATTTTTTCAGTTGTACAATTCAATGAAAATAATAGGTTAAAAGAAAAATTTCTTAATAAGTGGTTGAATTTATGCTTATATGGAGTTATTGTCACATGTAAATGGTTGTTGAACCTGCTTGATGGTGGCAAATTTTCAGTCTTTCTTCACTGAAAAAAATAAACTTCTGAATTTTTTTAAAGAAATTACTTTTACCTATAATTTCTTGGATAGTTTCTATTAGTTTCGTATTTATCCAAGCTAAAGTTGAACCTTTAGCTACGTTAGTTTATCCAGGTAATGTATTAAACATATGGGATTGTTCAAATGAGTTCTCTTTGCCTCATTTTAATATTAAGTAATTATGAGCAAGACAATTTCTTTTACTATATAAATTCAGGTAAGAAGCATTGCTTGTCAATACTTGTAAAATTCATCCTTGCTTACACCATACATGGACAATTTTTGTGTCTTTTAAATACACTTTCCCTTTATTACAGTTGTTTTATTTTTCTTCTGTCCAATAAATAATTCCTTTTTAAATCCACAGTCATTCATAGATAGATTCTTCTTGAAGGCTCTTCCATTTAAAAAAATACAGGTCTAGGGTGACTCTCTCAAAGAAGTCCTATAATCAATCCCATACCTTAACATAGGCAAGGCCTGTCATCCCGAGGCTTGCTTTAGGCTTGTTTGACCATGCTATGGTTCACATTTTTCCAATTCTTGCTGTTTTGCGCTCTCCATGTTCAAGTGCATGTGCATACATAGGCTTGATGCTTTAAAAAAATGAAATGATAAGCACAAACTAGATAATTAAAAATGTGGTTTGGGAGACACGTTCAACCTTTAATCTTTCACTTCCTATTCTCCAAGCACCTTTTGGATTTCTCGAGAAACTCCCTTATCAGTAATTCTAAGAAAATGCTCATCAGCATCCTGTGCTCATTGTGCATATTGGATGCTAATTATAAGTCTCATAATTTGGTATCTCGTACACTACTTCTCCCTGGTAGTCTCTTTTGGTTGACAGCAGCAAACCTATAGAAGTGATTACTCTGAGAAGAATTTGTGCTGAATGTTGTGTTCTTTATTGTTACTAAAATACATTTCTAAGAAGACCTGTCATCTTACAAGCTTTGAAGACTCCTTTTTCACAGTAGTGTCATACCCAAGGATGTGGCTTATACTTTTTTCTGAATATAAATTGCATTTATTGGCCAGATTTGTCACCTGTGTAAGAGATTGCCAGTCTTGTATTTGGCGTTATGCATGTTCTGTGGGTCAAGCATCTCTTGGTACCACCTAGTTTACTTAGATCTCTTTTGTACCCTGTTTTGGTGGTAGGGTTGTTGAAGTAGTAAAGAAACGTTTAATCATTCTTGTATCTGTATTGTTGAGCGGTAATCTCAGTCTACAACCAATGAGGAATTGATGTCTTTTGTTTAATTTGCAACGTGAGCTGAGAATTCCACTTCTTTTCAAAAAGATATATCATTTTTAAAAACAGACCTATTTCTGTGTAGTTATGTACAGTGGATTAGGAGTAAGAATTAATGGGAAGTGCTAGACTTCTTACTGTGGGGAGAAAAATTGCCGTTAAAATCTAGTCTAGAAAAAGCCCTAGTTGAAAAATTTTACTGGCAAGCATGTAGTCTCCTTAAAGAAAGTCTCTTGATGATTTAGTGATTACTGTTATACCAAACCTGGAATTAGAGAATAAGTATATGAAGTATTTGCCCTTTTATCATAGAACTAATTGAGACTACTTGCAGGATCATACACTAATTTTGATGAGCGTAAAAATTAGGTCTAAGTCATGAAGCTTGCAGTGTTTTTGGAGATGGTGATTTACCTTGTTCTCCAGGTTGAAGGAGATTATGACATTCCCCATGTGCAGTAAAATTACTTAGAGAATTAGTATTAATAAAGTCAAATGATTAATGTTTAAAACAACATCCTTATTTTGATGTATAAAGATATTTATCTTGCTTCTTCTTGCATCCTAAGGAAATTGTGGTGGGTGAATCAACTTTGAACAAGTGTAAGGTTATTAACAGTGTTAAAACAGACAAGTCAACAAATACCTTGTGTGTGTGAGAACATCTCTGGTAATAGGGGAAAATAACTGAAATACAGTAAGGTCATATTTACCTAAGCTTGGACTGATGAGAGGGTTGAGTTATTTTTATTTTTTAATTTTTACTTTTGTAACTGCAATTTCACAAAAACAAGAGAAGGTTTTACTTTGATTAATCTCTAAGACTCAAAAGCTTTTTCTATCAGATAAATACGTAATTAGATTTCTTTCAGTGAACGATATTGATGTGGTTATGTGCATACTTAATTAGGTAATTGTTTCTGAAAGAATTTACATTTACATTTTCTGTTATGTCCTGATCTGCTTAGAAAACATTGTCTAGTGCAACTGTGACTGAATAGCTGTTTCATAAGGCTTTTTCAAAACTGAATTTGAAGTGAAATATGTAAGATTTTCTAGGTATGGAAACATTACTGTGCACCTCTACATGAAGCATGTGCATATAGTTTTGTAGTTTGTATACCTAGTTAGTGACTTTTAGGTTAGTTTTGTCTGAAGATACAACATCTAAAGCAGATTACGGCAAAGTAAACTTTATATATGTACAGGTACCTGTACATATGCACTTAGAATGATTTCCTTGCAGCTCTGCAAGACCTATATAATTGGAATCATAGAATCATAAAGATTGGAAAAGACTAAGATCATCAAGTCCAACCATCAACACAACACTGCTGCGCCTACTAAACCATATCGCGAAGCATCGCATCTATGTGTTTTTTGAACACCTCCAGGGATAGTGACTCCACCACTTCCCTGGGAAGCCTATTCCAATGCTTCACCACTCTCTCAGTAAAGAAATTTTTCCTAATATCCAATCTAATCCTCCCCTGGTGCAACTTGAGGCTGTTTCCTCTTGTCCTATCACTTGTTACTTGGGAGAAAAATTTGGACTTGAAGTATATGGTAATATTTTTATACATTAGATGAGAAATATATTTACACAAATCAGTGCTTAAAAAAAGGAACAATTTTGGGATGTTCAGAGAATTAACCTTTTTAATGTTTATATGTATCATTTTGTATATTATAGTTGTATGTAAATAATCATTTATTGATGATCTTAAAGTCTATTTTGGGCTTCAGCACCACCATCTATTTTGTCCCTTGCCTCCCACTCCCCTGAATTCAGCTGATTCTGAGTTCTGAAACACCATTTCAAGATCAAAAGCTAAAATTAAAACATTAATAAGCCAATTAAATGCCTGTTTCATTAAAAATTAGTTTCCTTTGAAATAACGTATGTTTTATTTAATAGAGTTTTTCTGTATGAGCTTGCTTAGTGTAATGAACTAGTAAAGCTATCAAGTTACATTTATTTCTTTCCTGCTTTGTAAAGACTGGATATTGGTATCAATGTAACTAACAAGTTTAGAGAAATTCTGAATGCAGGTTGCCTTTGTTTTTGGTTTGAACACAGTTGGATGTCGATGCCTATTTGGATGCACTGAATGGGCTGCTAGTTACTTTACAATATCATCAACTCATTTTAGTGTCATACATTTTCAGTATTTTAGTTTTATTTCAGGACATGGTTTCTTCATAAATAAAATTTTATCTGAAGTTTTCTAGTTCTTTAATGCAAAATTTGTATTTTGTGATTCCATCTGTCTGTGATAGTAGGTAGATGTTCTGTACTGTAAAGGTGAAATTTAAGTACTTTTTAGAAGAAATTAAATACATCTAAAGTACAGAGATCATATATAAACTTAATGTTAACATTTTGAACAATTTACACCAAAATTGTCAACTAGTCCTAATCTCATTAAAATATATTTTTAATGGAGACAAGACATTATCTGTTTAGCATGTTTACTTTCTGCTGTCATTGGAAAAAGAAAGCAACGTTGTGAGCAGCGTTTTTTTTTTAAAAAAAAGTCATTTTATCCTTATGCCTCTGTCTTTGGGAATGAATCCAGTTAAAGCTGTTTTTCTAGAAAAAGTGCCTCATTCTTTCCGCACTATGGGAAGTTTCACAAGCATACATTGGGAATGAGTAAAGAACAGCTAACACGATGCTTACAGCAATGCACATATTCAGATCAGCATGTCGTTGTCTCAGTAGTACAGCAGTTTTCCTCCAGGCAACTATTTTACTGTCTTCTACATTTATATAGATAACACAATAAAGATCTCCACAGGAAAGTGAAGAAAATGAGAAACATTGCTGGTAGACTTCATAATAGGGAAATTTTATGCAGTGATTTTTTTTTCCCCAGATGTTGATACTTGTACACATTGACCTGCTGTTTTCCTCCATATTCTTGTTATTTAATCTTTATGTTACTGTCCATTCAGGTTTCACTCACTGAAAATAAATTTTGGGTTATCTAAAAACAGAATTTGAAATTGTGTTTTCAAACACAAGCACTAAATTTAAATATGATCTAATGTAGTTTTGAGATGGTTATTTTTGCTTCTTCTTTTTGTCTTGAAATCCCTTCTGCACTTTCTTTTCTAAACATCAAGTTTAAAACTGCATGAAAAAAGAAGCACTTTGCACTATGTGCCTACACGAATGAATGAATGTTAAGTATGTAAACTGTCACTTTGCATATTAGTCTGCCAATCAAATATGCCTTAATTGCAGCTTGTCATGAAAATGGAGAGCCTTTTTTGTTTCAACTGTAGTGTAGAAAAGGGTCATTCAGATATTCAGAACCAGTTTTGAACTTCCTCAGTAAAGCGCAGCAAGTTTAGGTGAATTGTTGCAGGAGAAACCATTACACGTCTCTGAGACTTACTTGCCTGGTGGCTTTTGTGACGCTGTGCCTTTTTTATTAGCTTTACTAACTAAATGGCTTCCTCAGTATAGTTTCTTGTTCAGCATACACCACATTTAAATGAAAATAGTACAAGTTAATATGAGATATAAAAATATTCTTCCTAGCTGATCTAATGAAAATGTATTTTAATACGTCTCTAAGTAATAATTAGATTTACTGTTTGAAATATTTGGTTTCAGAGTTTTAAACTAAAGTGTAATAGAGTTGGTTTACATAGGATATATACTACTGTATAACCAACGCGATTGAGTTGTCTTACACATTTAATTAGATATTTTTTGTATTTCAAAACTTTATTATCTGACATTAGAAGAGATGACTGATGCATGAAAGTAGCTTATTTAAAGAACATAGTAAAAATCCTGAACATTTGTTTTACATTTAAGAGGCTTATAAAAATGCTAGAGATCAGTCACTGTAAGCCACAGAAAAGCACAGTGTTCTTGGATGTCTCTTCCAATGGGTGAGACAGACCAGGAAAGCTAGATGAGTCCTTCCTAAAATTTCCGTAATGGTTGAGCTTGCAGCTCTGTGACTTTATATTTTTTAGTGTAAGAACTGGATGGTTCCTAAATGCTATCTGTGTTTTTTGATTTATAGGATCACCTGACCTACAGCAGAAGGGACTTCATAATAGTTACCTTTTCGTCTCTAATCCATTCATTTTCCCTGTGGAATAATGAGAACTCCACTTAGAATAGTGAATTTATTTCAGACTTATGTTCTTTTCAGAAGGGTCTGAAAAGAAGAAGAATTTCAGAAGAATCTAGTTTTCCAAAATACTCATGCTGGGATTTCTTTACAGTCCAGGTTGCTTCAGCCTTGTTTCTCAAACTTTTGCTCTTTTCTTGTAGTCTGTCGTTTTTGCTTGGTGCAGGTAGTTCAGTCACAATATGGGAAGTTTTTTGATGGGTGTTTCAAGTTTTATTTCAGCTAAGTTTAGACTGCTACCATTTAAAGGTCTTCATTCTGAGGCTTTTTTTTTTAAATTCAAGTTGTAGCTAATATTGAGAAGCAAGATTTTCTTTGGATACGATTCATCTGATTTATTTTAGTTTTCTACTTTAGAACAAGACAGCTAATACTCTGTCACTACTTGTTTTTCTGCGTTGGCTGTGAAGGGAAGTGAAGACGCCCACCTTCGATGGATAGGTGTATTTTCAGCTTTTTTGTTGATTTAAATGCTGGGATGAGTCTATATATTGTAAAATAGTAGATTTTGAAAGAGAAGGACAAAAAAGAGATAAGAAAGATGAGAAAGAGAAGATATAAAGTCTTTTTCACTTGTTATTGTTTCATACCCACCTGTAGAAAAGTTACTGTGCTGTGCTATGGTTTATAACTTCCTTTTTGTTCAGAAATGTGGTAGCAGTGTCATGGAAAGAGAACACACCATATAAGTGTGTTTTGCAAAGAACACACCATATAAGTAGTTGTCTCATTCTTTCGGCAACTGTTTAGTGAAGGGGGGCCTGAAGTCTCCTTCTTTCAAGGAGATTAAAGTTCAATATATGTTTGCGTTTCACATAAATATGAGGAGCTCTGCTTCATTTATGTTTTTTTTTCTGTAGATGTTGTGAGGCAGCGAATGGATCGCTTTTTTATTTTTGATGTTTAAAATATTAAAATGAAGATTAAAAATATTAACTGGACATTTTTCCCTACTGGGACACTCGTTTATCAGTACATAATAAACTCTATGACTGTAAGACATTTTTATGAGTTAACATGTATAGAATATACCAAAAAATTGTTCCTGCAGTGGATGATGCATCATTCATCTTCTATCTGTCTGAAAAAGTCTTTATCTTCTAAATTAATGGGAATATTAAGCTTTAATTTTCATTTCTGACTTGTTAAAATGGACTTTTCTGCTTAAAATTGTGGGATTTTCTTGTTCATCTTAATCTCAAAGTACATTAGATTGTAGGTAGATAGGTTTAGATACTTAATATTGTTTTTTTTCACACTTTCATATGAAACTTGTCATCATAATTTGACCTTTTTTTGTCCATATTAAGAGTCATAATTTTCATCTTTCTGTGAGTGGATCTTGTGGGTGCTCTTAGTTTTTCTGTTGGAGGACTTGGTAAAGGGCTTGTTGACATGAATAATAATTTGCTTCTTTTTTGGACATTGAGGGATGTTTCTGTTGTCTTTTTGAGCTGCAGAAATGGCATTTTTGTTTGGATTAATTTTGCCAAATGCACAACACCTTTGCTGCTGGTCTGATCTGTTTCTTGTTGTTTCTGTTGTATTCAAGCAGCTTTACTGTTTAAAAACACTTATCTTTTATATTATGCTAGGCTTTTCTTTAGCCTGATTTTTTTTTTTCTGAAGGGGTTAGATTTAATACATTGAACGAACCTAAGTTTGTCCTAGAAGGTGTCTTTATTGAGGGGAGTCTTACAGAGAAAGTGATAGGAACTGAATAATTGTGAGAATTTGCTATCCATTGCTGGGCTGGGAGAGGAGTATGATACTGATTTCTAGGGGATTCTGTCGTCCCTTCTTGCTGGAAATAATATGCTTCTGACTTCGGGTAAGGAGTTTCTCCTCACAAAGGGATATGTTACTAGAATTTACTGTCACATTCTGCTACTCAGTCTTTCTTCATTGTTTTGCAAGGTGGTGGTATATCTGAATTTATTATAGAGAATACTTTAAAATATATTGGATACTTGTTTGTTGAACTGTTTTTTAGAAACTGTGTTTTTAAAACTGTACTCCAATGTGAAGGTGACATTCCTTTAATGACAGATAAGTGACTTCTGGTGCATTATTTACGGTTCTGCCACCTCCTAGATCGTTGTGTGCTTTTGTTTTATGGAGCTTCTCCTGCAACCCCTAGTTACACTTACCATGTTTCCCAATACATTAATTAATGTTTTGTTAGCACAACCAAATCTCCTTGTCCAGCGGCTATTAATATTTCACAATCCAAAGCCAGCGATCTCTTAGAAGACACACACCCACATATAGATACCAGTGCAAACAAGAGTGCTTTGATAACTAACTCCTTGCTACCATTGTGTACTGGTAGAGGTAAAATCATTGGTGTGTTAAAATTATTTTATAACGTGTAATGCTCATGATTGCTACTGACTGACAAGTAAGTGCTTTAAGGTAGTATGTGACAATCTAGAGATGTACTTTGGCTTCCATAATGACATACAGCAAAGCTATGACAGGTAATAGAAGAGTCTTAAAATATTACATATTCTTGGTTTTCTCTTACTGTTTGTTCCGCACTGTCTTGCATTTGTGTAATGGAGGAAATTTCTCGTTTGATGTGTCATGCTCTGATAAGGTAGAATCAAATAGCTCTCTCTTCTGCACTGCCTTCCCCCTTGAGAAGAAACCAGGGCTGGGAATGATAAGCGTTCCCAGCTCACGTTAAAATCCCTTCTGGGTCTGTATAGGAGCTTTGGGAGTTAGGTGGCAAAGCAACATATTCTGTGTTTTTTTCAAAATGGATTAATTCAGATGCCATGATTTAAAAAACTCAACAGCTTGGCTTAGGTGGTAAAATTTCAGTTCTTAGAGAAATGTGAATTTCTCTTAATTCACTTATGTGAAGGACTCAGTTTCCATGAATTAGGTATCACTGGGATTTTGTGCTTTTCCACTGCTGGAGAATCACATTTTTTTTCTGGGTTAGGAGATGGGAATCATATATTTCTTTTTGTCTGATTTCCTTCTGATTCCAAGTGCTTGCCTGAAAAACAAATCCTCCTTGAAAAGCTGCAGTCAGCTTTCTAAATAAATATTACTGTTTTTCTAAAAAGTAGTTTTCATTGCTTTTTCTTTCGTCAGATGTACCAACGTATTTTGATGTGCATGATGCAAAACATAGACATGCTCTGCAGAGATTGTTCGTAATAGCTTGAGGGCTCTCAAAGTGTTTCTCATGATCCTCTTTCTGGTGTGAAATTTTTAGAATGAAGTAATTATATATTAATTCTGGTTAACCGGGCATGATTTGAGATTTTCAGTCTATGAGAAATTAAGTATTCATTAACATTTAAAGCCATTAGATGACACAGTTGAGCAATAAATGATTCATTTTGTCCCTGTTAAAGTAAATGTGCGTCAAAGTTTCTGACTAGAAGATAAGTGCTGGTTGTCTTTGTTTTCAGTTATTTTCCTCATCCTTGCTTTATTTATTCTATGCACTTCATTGACTTGACTTTCTCTCTCTTTTCTTGAAACAGAAGAAGAAGAAGTGGAAAATTTTGATGTTTCCAGTCTGCCTGAAGAAGTGCTGCAGAACATAGAAGCTGACAGTTACTGGTGCATGAGCAAGTTGCTTGATGGCATTCAGGTAAATTGATTTTTCCTGTCTGTAAGTAATGGAGTTAACTGATTAATGTCATGCCTTTGAACTACTTTAAGGCTGTTGAGAAAGAGTGTGTCTATGAAAAAACAGGGAGAATTAGATTTTCACGTTGGATAAATCTGCTGCAAGTTTGACATAGTATTAAGAAAGAAAAAAGAAAAGAAAATGTGCAACCTTTTCTCATGAGATTGTGTGTTTCATTGTAGTGTGATGTTCTAGAGCAGATTTGGGATCTCTGGTTCTAAAGGCATGTTGTGCACCTCAATAAACAAGCATGGAGAATGATTGCTTAATTCTCCAAATAAAATGTTCTGATTGAGGTGATGAAAACCTGGATTATTTATTCATTTTTAAGTCATTAGTATAGCAGCCTATGAACAATTACTGTCTTAATAATTCCTGATATTTTCTTCATATTTTTAAAGCATCCATTTAAAACTTTGCTTATTTTTTTTTCTGTATGGAGAAGCTATAAATGTGGACAAGATTTTATGTTAAATGCAGCTGGTTGCAGATTAAGGATGGTGGATTTATGTGTATGTATTTGCATTCATTGGCATATAAATTTATGAAGATTAGAAGGATCTACAAGAAATAATAAGTGGCTGAACGTCTTGCATTTAGTTGAGAGAGGAATCCATATGATCTACTCTACATGAAATAGGAATGCAAACATCTGTATTTAATATTTAGCATATTAAAACACTTTATGCTGCAATGTTGACACATGGTAAATTTGAAACTTTGGGCTTTCCAATTTACAAAGAAGTTACCTGAATTAAATTTTATAGTCTTTGTGTTGCAATAGACACCATATACTATCTATATAATATCTATTCACTCTGTGTTATTTGAGATAAACATTTTGAATCTTGCTAGAACATTAAAATAATTGGATTTGTAAGGTTGGAATATATACACATAATAGTCACTGTGAATTCCTGTGTTATAGTGAGACCAAAATTGACCTTTGCTAAAAATGTGAAAGTTTCTGAAAGGTGATGATTTCCATTTCTCTGGCAATCAAACTTGCTTTTAGTGATGTTTGGTGGGCACATGTTGGCAGCCAGGGTTAATCTGCTGCTTTCAGTGAGCTGATTCGAAAATAAATTGCGGTTACAGATATTTAGCACATTGCTGCTGCTTCTTTTCTTTCTTTTGTATGTTCATACCTTATCTTTCTGATTATTCCCTGCTTTCAAGTGAACTACTTGTGTAGTGTAGAGGATGTTTTCTGTGAAATTGTTTCAGTATAATTTTGGCTATAACAGAAATTCTTACATGGAGAGCAAAATTTGATTTATTCCTAACATTCTCTTAAAAGATGAGATGATGGACAACTGCTTCTGCTGTATATATTACGTTCAGTCCTTCTGCTAGGTCTCAGGTAACTTAATTTGTTTTGAAATGCTTTGGACAAATGCTCAGAAATTAGAGTTTTTGTTTCTCCAAGTGGTTCTAAAGTAGTAAAGACCCTGGAGGTTGAATTTCTGTGTGTGGAAAATGGCTGTCCTCCAGTCCTTAGTAAATGATCATAAAATGTGAATAACCATCAAATTTCCCTTGAATTACTTTTCAGTGAATCTAAATTAATGTTTTCCAGATTTTATTTTGATTACATTTTTTTGATAGATATTTCTTTCTTTATGGTACGTTGTATTTTTAAAACTGCTTTAACATATCCTTGGCTGTGACTTAAATTTTAATATGAATGTTTCATTGGCCGAGGCATGTTGACTAAAGCATATTGTGAATTTGAAGTATTAGGGTCCATTTTTGACACAATTGTTATACAATTGAGTCAACAAACACAAGTCTATTATGACTTCTTTGAAGGTATTTTAAATGTGTTTCTCCTGCTTAAAGGTCAAATAAGCAGTAGCTAAATGTTTTGTGCAATATCATTGAAAATCATGGTTGTCTTCTCATGTTCATTCCTGTAAAGAAAAAATGCTACTTTGCTTATTCAGTCTGTCAGAACTATTACATTTTAAAATATGTGACAATGTAAAAAAAATAGGTAGGAACTTCAAATATACTTGAAAGGAAGAAAGCCAGGTAAAGAAACAGAAGCCCTCCAACTGTTTCACTTGTTTCTGGAACATCATCTGTCACAGGCCTGTTGCTCTGTTTTGTTGGGTTTGGTTTTTTTGTTCCCTAGAAAAGGAAGTTCAGAGATTACTTAATTTCTCCTTAAAATTCTATTTTCCTACAAAACAATCAAGTATGGTAAAGAAAAAATTGAAAATAGTTGTAATGGAATTAAACTACATTGGTGAAATTTTAAGCTCTTATATCCAATTGATAACCATTCCACTTATATATGCGAGGGTGCAATCATCTATCAAAAGCAGGCTTGAAAGATTATGCTAGTGATGTGACTAATATTATTACAGTTAATTCAGTGCAACTGTGGAGTGCTTGCTGGAATGAGAAGATTTCAGTGTTTTTTTTCCTCCCATTCTATTGTTATGGTTCTCTTCATGGGAACCACTTCACTTGTCAGAGGTGTCACATAGTTGCAAATTGTGTTGGTTGAGAGAACTAACCCTATAAGAAATTAGCTCATTGAAAGGAAGAGGATAAAAAAAGCGCTGGAGAACAAAGATTGTTTTACTGAAGGAATGCCATCCAAAGGGACCTTAACAGGCTCGAGGAGTGGGCCCACACGAGTTTTATGAAGTTCAACAATGCCAAGTGTGAGGTCCTACACCTGATGTGGGGCAGTCTCCAGCATCAATATAGACTGGGGGATGAACAGGTTGAGAGCAGCCCTGAAGAGAAGAACTTGGGGATACTGGTGGATGAAAAATTGAATATGAACTGGCAATGTGTGCTTACAGTCCAGAAAGCTAATCTTATCCTGAGCTGCATCAAAAGAAGTATGGCCAGCAGGTTGCGGGAGTTGATTCTACCCCTCCATTCTGCTCTGGTGAGACCCTGCCTGGAGTACTGCATCCAGTTCAGGGGTCCCCCTGCACAGGGACATGTTGAAGCAGGTCTAGAGGAGGGCCACAAAGATGATCAGAGGGATGGATAACCTCTCTTACGAAGAAAGGCTGAGAGGGTTGAGGTTGTTCAGCACAATGAAGAAAATGCTCTGGGGAAACGTTGTTGTAACCTTCCAGTACTTAAATGGGGCTTATAAAAAAGGTGGAGAGAGGGACTGCAATGACAGGACAAAGGGCAATGGTTTTAAATTGAAGGAGGCTAGAATTAGATTGGACATAAGGAATACTTTTTTTTATTATAAGGGATCCCAGAGAAGTAATGGCTGCTCTGTCCCTGGAAGTGTTCAGTGTCAGGTCTGATGTGGCTTTAAGCAACCTGATCTAGTGCAAGATGTCCCTGACCGTGACAAGATGTTGGACAAGGTCAGCTTTAAAGGTCTTTTCCAACCCAAATGATTGTATGATTCAGTGATTTTAACTCACTTGCATTCTGGATGCAAGATCACCAGATCCACTGGGTCTAGAACTAGGTAGAATTGGGTGACATGATACTGAAATCATTAAACTTTTTGGTCATGCCCCAAATTTCAAAAGCTGATTTACAACCAATTGTAATAATCCTGTGCTCATGCATGCACCTGAATGCTCATCCCTATCTATCCCTTGCTGAGTGCCGCCTGTTGTAAGCTAATTTGTGAGCTAAACTTCCTGACAACATGGCAAAACAAAAAAACACTGACTGGTTTAGGAGATGAACACCTTGAATAGGTCCCTTGGCAAAGAAATGAGTCGAGCTACACAAGCAGGATTATGACAGCTGAGACATAGATTTACTGTAATGCCTGTAGATTCTTGACTTACCAAGCTTGTTGCCATTATGCAGTAGTCTAGATGATCTGCTTAACTGTTTCTACTTATCAAGAAAGTTGCTGCTGATTATTTTTTGGAAATAGTCATTAAATTAATTATTACTGCTCCTTTAGTGTTTTCTATGTGATCTACTTTAGAAAATCAAATGACTTTACAGCCAAACAGGAGAAACTGCTTCTCTGTCAGAAAGCGCCAAAACCAAACATAAAAATATAAAACCAAAGGAAAATCCCAAACAACGCTAGTGCTATTAGGTTTCCTTTTTAGTGTGAAAATATGTCATAAGAGACTCATGTTTGGCTACTGATACTTTGTCTGAAATATCTGTATAAACTGTATGAGGATTTTGAAGATGTGACATTTGGGGATAACTGCAGTCTAAGTATCTCTGCAGAATATATCCATTAATTTATTTCAGTATAGGATTCCATTTGATGTTGGCCTACCAGTATTGGATAAGTTTAATGAGTGTACTGTGATAACAATTAGGGCCCTGTTGTGAAAGTTTTTGACTAATACGAGCTAGACATATTTTTTTTCTGTGTTTGTCTTTTCTGCGCATAGGAGTGTAATGGAAAAATGATTGTATTTGTATCCCTTCATTATTCTTAACAGAAAGCTCATTTATTTTTCCAACCCATCCAGACAGTCTCATTTTCTTCATTCCAGAATTGTCAAAGGTGTTATTAAGAAATATGTATTTCTTGGCTGAGTTTTGCTACACATTGTATGTATCATTTCTCCTTTCCTCTCTTATCTTGCCCCCTCTGTTCTTTATCTAATGTCACTCTATTTTTAATATAACAGCATGTCTTTGAACCACAGGGACCTGTGGAATAAAAGGCAATGTAATATTGGCTTTGAGTAGCATGATAGTCGCTTTCTGATATCCTTACAATTTTTAGGCTAGAGAAATCATAAACTTAGTCAAATCACCTGTTGCTTTAACAGTGTCACTCATGCTGGGTTTTGCTGACCTGGGGGTTTCTATGCAAATATGTCTTTGTCTCCAGTTAGGGGTAATATTTCTCATTTTCCTTTTGCAGAACTTTTCCAATAGTTAATGTTTGATATTGTGTTTTCTGTTCTCAAATTAGTTCACATCATCTTTCTCTCTTTTCTTTTAATATGAGTTTCTAAGTGTCTACACATATGTCTGTTCACAATTTGGTTGAATTTTTTAAGAAGTTATTTTAAATTGAAATACCAGGAAATTTTTTTAATATAAATTTCTCTCTCTCTAAAGGTGTCAGTTAATCCTGTAATCTGTAGAAGTATATACTGTCCTATAGGAGTCAATTTTGGATAATGATATGCTGTAATGGTCCTTTTCAGTGCTTCACGACTCTGTGCTGCAATTTTTCTTTATCTTTTGTCTCAGAAAGATAATACTTCACTGCAATTTTTCTTATTAATTTCAGGAAAACACATGAGAACTTCTAAAATCATAAAAACAAGATAATTCTAGTAGGAAATGGCTTCTACAAGTCATCCAGTCCAACCCTGTGCTCAAAGTAGGGTCATCTCTGAAGTCAGATTGCGTAGTTCAGGGCTTTGTCTGATTTAGGTCTTGAGACCTCCAAGGATGGAGTCTGGGGTTTAACCTGTTCCAGTGCTTGATTGTCCTCATGTTGAAAATGCTTTTCCCTATAGCCAGATGGAACGCTTCTTGCTTGTTTATGCTGCTTGTCCCTTAACTTTCCGCTGTGCACCACTGTTAAAAGCCGAGCTCAGTCTTTTCGTGACAGAGGTTTTAGCAGGCTGCTATTAAGTGCCACGGAAGCCTTCTTTCCTTCAGACTTATCAGCCTCATTCCCTCAGCCTCCCACAGGGCTCGTGCTCTATACCTCTGAGCATCTTTGTGACCTTTTACCCTTGCTCCAATTTATTCATGTTTTCCTTATATTTGGGTACCTATAACTGAATGTGATATTCCAGATGTGGTCTTGAAATACAAGACGTGATTTTTGAACATTAGGAAAAAAGTCTTTACTATAAAGTTGATTGAACTCTGGAACTATTTGGTCAGAGAGATTCTAGAGCCTGCATCTTTGGAGTTCTAAACCTGACTGTCTGACCTTGAGTCACCCTGCTTTGAGGGAGGGATTGAGTTTAGATGTTCTGCAGAGAACCCCGCTAATCTCAGAGATTCCACGATGAGTGCTGAGTGGGATATTCACTTTGCTTAATCTACTGCTCTGGGGAGGCTGCTGGCCACCTTTGCTGCCAGGGCATATTGGTGGCTCAATCTGAGCGTCCTTTGAGAATTCCAGGTCTTTTTCCACAGAACTTTTCCACAGCCATTTTGTCTCCAGCCTGTATTCTTGCAAGATGTTCTAGTGCTGAATTATAAAGATCTGAGTGTGTGTGGCAATGTGCAAAATGTCTAAATAAGACCACCATTCTTCTTTATTTTCAAGTTGATCATTTCCTATTTGTCATCTGTATAACAGTATTTTGATACATTCCTATTGTGAATCAGAATCATGTATTCCTGTTTTATTTTATAGCTAGTTAATTTCCAAAACTATTTTGTCTTTGATTTCAAGTTGAACAATCAAAAGATACATTTCAGATATTGGTCCACCATGCTCATGATAAAGCTGGTTGTCTTTAGAACATTTCTAAATTGTAGATGACGCCGGAGTTTTTTTTTATTTTTTTCACCTGTAGGAATAATGGTTGTTCATTTGGGAAAACTAGAACTTATCCCACAAGTATTTTTTTCCACTTAATTAAGTAGACATTCCTACATATCCCTTGTAATTAGCTTTTTTAAAATTACTAAATCATCCTTTATAATATTTTGCTCAACAGTCCCGTTAATGTTCAAGGTTCAAGTAAAAAGTATACACTGATCTGTGCCATCTGAAAATGTAATGTTCATGCGTAAAATAGAGTATAACACTTCATTTTAACTTCAAATATGATGGGAATAAAATAAAAAAGTGGAAATACATGCATTGCATAATGTTCTAACCAGATGTATTAAAAATAGCAATAAAATATTAATATAATTTTTTACCAAGGCTTGGGAGTTTTTAGAATAAAAGAGAATTTATTTCCAGGAATGTGAGTATTGTGAAGTGTATGTTGCCTATATGTATGGCTGATTAAACAGCAAGAGTTATGATCTGCAAAGGGAATTCTGCACAGTTATTTCTTGCTGCTGAATTATGGGAAGTTATTTCTAATGCGTGCTTCTAGTTTGAATTATGGATGGATGGATGAATGCTTGGAAAGTCTTTCAGAGATCTTTGGCAACAGATAAGTATCTTGGATATGGAGCTCAAATGTGTAGAAGCATGTTCAGAAGAGCTACTGTCAGTTTCTTCTGTAAGTTTTTCACAAGACCTTCCAAAGGTTTATTTTTAAGGAAAAAAATAAGTTGAAGATTGTTTTCTTTGTTAAACTCTTGCAACACAAGAGTTTATTTTTTATGTTTGCAGTTCATTTGGGTAGCCAGTTTAGGCTTATAGTAAGTAGCAGATCTGTTCTCTGAGGATGTGGGTTTGTTAGCCAACAGAGACAGATATAAGGAACGTGTACTGTGTCTGTCTCAGTGTGAACCCTATGTCGATTTTATGTATGCGTCAAGCGTGGGACAGGTTTCTGTATTACAGGTACCTCAGGGTCTCCCTGAACAAATGCAATGATAGCTTGTGTAGGATTTCTGTGTATGCATCACCCCATTGCTTCTGGTAAGCTTAGCTAAATGCAGAAAGTAGTCTTTCCTTCCGGCTTCGTCAGCTGAGCATAGCACTGCAAATGTGATATATTCAGGGAAATGTAATAAATGATATAACCAAGCAAGTCTTCCGAGTCTTCAGTAACATGGTATGGCTGATACTGAAAGCCTATACTGCAGTTGTGCTCCAATTTCTTTAGAAGAGATCCTAATGTCAGTCAGAAATGTATGTTTTAGAAATGTGGAGGTCCTGTCAGGAATTGTTAGAAATTCTAGCAGTTGTTATTTCTGTATGTAGTTCTCTTAATGTTTGAGCTACATAGTAGTGCTCTGTGTCTGTTCCTGCAGCTACTATCGCTCTAACTCCATCTGTGAGATAGGACTTCTTTATGGTAGTAACTGTTCACTAACTTCAGAAATCTAGATTGTTCTTTTTATGCTAGTATCTTGTCCTAGTTGCATCCTGAGAAAGACAAAACACAGATTTTTTTTTTTCTTGAAGCTATGACTAGTCTAAGAAAAAACAATGGATTGCTTGATCAGAATTGTGTTTTAAAACAGTTATAAAAGTAACAGCTTTTTATTTTAGAATTAAAGTGCAAGTTGTGTTATAAAACAACAAATGATCATATGTGTAGTTTTAGGGATGATTGTTGATGATTGCAAACAGATTGCTCTGTCTTGCTGAAAGTGGGTTTATTGTTGAATGGAGACCTCTATTTTGCTGAATAAACAATGGCTTGAGATTACTCTTAATAGTTTCATTATCAGTGGCTTCCATAAAGCTATTTCTAAATTCTGAACAATTTTAAATTCAAATGTAATTTTTCCGAACTAAGGTATTAATTGGAAAGTCATACACATAAGACATTTTATGAGAAATAGGTTCTGCAGTTAGGGCAGACGTTTGTGCCTGTTCTGATTCTAGAATGGCTTTGCTTCTAGTAAGAAATGGACAACCTCAGCATTTTTAGTAATCACTTATCAAATGATACCCCCTTTCTGTTACTCTGTCTGCATATGTCATATGTGAGACTCACATATTCTGAAATGTGACAGGTGGCTTCTGAATTATCCAGAATCCTTTCTGTATTCGTGCTCAGTTTTCTGCTTCTGTTTTTCTTGCATCGTCAAGCAAATACTGGTTTATGTTTTTTTTAAACTTAAGAGTGAAGGAAAAGAAGATTCAAAGTAGAACAAGAGTCTAGAAATTTTTCTGTACGCAGGTTTTACCTTCCTCAATTCAAGAGAATGTTCTTACAGTGAGTGCACATAAATTACAGATAAGAATGAATACTATTGAAGGGAGACTTCTTTTTGAGGGCAAAGCACATGCAGTATTGTGTCATTCTGTGTGACTTTTCCTTTTCCAAAGGACCTTCAGATCTTCAAAGTCTTGTTTGAAGCTCTTCTTCGTAGACTTCTTTGAAAACTTTATTAGTACCTGAAGGAAAAAACATACATTAATTTAACAACGCTAGGAAATTAATGAACAAACTCAGGCAGTAGAGTACTTGTAATTACAAGCTGTTGGATTGTAATTAACACAATTGTTATGTTAGTCCTGTTCTTTTGATGTGATCGTAATTAAAGCACCCCTTCTGTTGTCTGTTCAAAACTTGGAATAGTTAAAATGTAAAAAAAACCCAAAAAAGCATGTCTGCTATGATCTTCCTGTACGAGTACAGTAGAGTCAGTCTGAGCAGCTAAGGACTGTATCATGGTTATTGATGATCTTGCCTCAGACAGAATGTTTGAAAGTTGATCTTAAAACTCTTGATATACCAAAACCTGAAATTAAAAATGTCAACATTGTAGATTTTTTTGAATAAATGTTCCTTCAGACTTGTCTGTATACAGTAGGACTGTCATTATCAACCAGCCTGAGTCATAGAGCATCAGTGTCTGCTTTGCAAGCTATAAGGTGGACATTGATTTAGAAGAATGCAATTAAATCTGCAGTGATATCACTGAACTGTATAGTAGGAGTATGCCACAACAACAAGCTTTACATGAAAATTACTTAGTTTGGGCTTGTGCCTGTTCATGAGAGATGTTTTGGGACTCCTCTGAAATTTCTACTGGCTTGCTTGGTCACTAGAGGAGTTATATTCCTCCCCATCAGTTTGAGAAGATTGAAAGCATCACTAGGATACTGTACATCAGAGTGCCTACTAAGAATTTCATAGGCAGTTGCAAACTCTGCTCGGTTTGAAATATATTTGATTATCTACTATGAGGGTCTCTGGTAATGGGTAAACAAGATCAATGCTCAAAACTGCTTTGATATGAGAGGAATGGAATGGGGTGGATATCACAGTATCACAAGGTTGGAAAGGACCTCTGAGATCATCAAGTCCAACCTATAACCCTACACTAACACCAACCCATCATCTAAACCATGGCACTCAGTGCCTCATCCAGTCTCCCCTTAAACACCTCCAGGGTCGGTGACTCCACCACCTCCCTGGGCAGCGCATTCCAATGGCCAATCATCCTTTCAGTGAAGAACTTTTTCCTAACATCAAGCCTAAACCTTCCCTGACAAAGCTTGAGTCTATGCCCTCTAATTCTGCCACTGGTCATCTGAGAGAAGAGACCAATCCCTGCCCGACTACAACCTCCTTTCAGGTAGTTGTAGAGAGCAATGAGGTCTCCCCTGAGCCTCCTCTTCTCTAGACTAAACAGCCCCAACTCCCTCAGTCGCTCCTCATAGGGCTTGTGCTCCAGCCCCTTCACCATCTTCGTTGCCCTCCTCTGAACACATTCCAGTATCGTAACATCTTTCCCAAACTGGGGGGCCCAGAACTGGACACAATATTCAAGATGAGGCCTGACCAGTGCCGAGTAGAGGGGGACGATAACTTCTCTGGTCCTGCTCACTACACTATTCCTGATGCAGGCCAGGATGCCATTGGCCTTCTTGGCCACCTGGGCACACTGCTGGCTCATGTTGAGCTTCCTGTCAACCAGCACTCCCAGGTCCTTTTCTGCCTGACTACTCTCCAGCCATTCTGTCCCCAGTCTATAGCTCTGCATGGGATTGTTGTGTCCAAAATGAAGTACCCGACATTTGGACTTATTAAACATCATCCCATTAGAATCAGCCCATCTCTCCAATCTGTCCAGGTCCCTCTGTAGGGCCATCCTACCCTCTGGCAGATCAACCCTTCCTCCCAGCTTGGTATCATCTGCAAACTTGCTGATGATGGACTCAATCCCCTCATCCAGATCATCAATAAAGCTATTAAACAGGACGGGACCCAATACCGATCCCTGGGGGACACCACTGGTGACCGGCCGCCAACTGGATGAAACACCATTCACTATCACTCTTTGGGCTCGGCCATCCAGCCAATTCCTAACCCAGCACAGAGTGCTCCCATCTAAGCCACGGGCTGCCAGCTTCCCTAGGAGTCTACTGTGGGAGACAGTGTCAAAGGCCTTGCTGAAGTCCAGGTATACCACATCCACAGCCTTCCTCTCATCCACCAGGCGAGTCACATGGTCATAAAAGGAGATCAGATTGGTCAGGCAGGACCTACCCCTCCTAAATTCATGCTGGCTGGGCCTGATCTCTTGACCGTTCTGCAAGTGCCGCATGATTTCACCCAGGATTATCTGCTCCATGATTTTACCTGACATCATATGACATCAGATTTTGAAAATGGTTTTGAGGGCATTCAGGAGAGCACAGACAGTTAGACTTACATGTCGGAAAAGTTTGCAGAAAGTGTGAAAATAAACAGAATTAATGGTTAAATGATAAAACCTATATTATTTGGGGTTTTTTTATAACTCCTGTAAAGCAGCACAATTCTGGAAGCTTTTGGAAGGAATTGAGGAGCCTGTAAACAACTGTCTGGTTTAACTGCATTTCCAAAATGTGTTTTGATATACGAGTCCTTTAGAAAAAGTTCATAAGCTGAGAGTCCATTGCTAGAAGCTACCAGGTAGGGAGGAGAGGAGAGCTTATATAAGTAATCCTTGAAAACAAAAACATCACTTTGCTACTTTTAAAATGTAAAATGAGCTTGTACTCGGCATGCTGTATGCTTTTCTAATCCTTTTTGTCCATCCCATTTTGAAATGATGGATTGAAAGTAAAAGAAAATAATAATGGAGCAGTGTAAGTATGATCGAAGGAATGGAACAGTTTCTGGGTGATGGATTAGGTTCTTCAGCTTGGATGATTCAGCTAAGTGGAGGAATGTAATAGAAGTCTTTAAAATTATGAGCTGCATCAAGAAGGTGAGTAGGGAGTAGTTGATTTCCATCTCTTCTGATGCAAGACCTAGATAGTATCTCATAATACTGCTGAGTGATAGACTTAAAAAAAGAGTGGTTGAGTAAGTAAGCTGCAGGGCTACTTATGAAGGGATAAAAAGCATTTTACATGGTTTTAGGACCTGAAGAGTTTGAATTTGGTTGAATTCGAATCTTTAAACAATTTGAATTACTAGGAGACCACTTTGACTTAGGGATTTGTCAGTGCTTCAACTGGACCAGAAGGAATGCTGGAAGCATATCCCTGTGGCCTTATTTAGCTCTTGCCTAAAAGGGAGAAAAAAAAAAAAAGTGATTCCTTTGTTTGGCCAAGTATCCAGTTTGAAGCTTGTAACAGTCCCTTTGTTGGACCTTCAGGCAAAAGAAAATTGAGGGCATCAGGAGGATTTATCCTGTGGTCTGTAGCTTGTCTTCAGCACAGGGGTCTACAGAAGTCTTAAGAGTCTGTGTCTTCCTGGAAGCCAATAACAAAGCTTTTTAGCCTGTCACTGAGAGTAAGGTGTTCAGGCAGAGAACAAATCTATTTGTAATCAGTTCTGAATACTTCTGAATACTCTGAAGAGGCATTACTTTCTGTGTTTTAGATAAAATATACTGTAGTCTCAGTATGCTCCAGAATAAAAATATTTTATCTTCTTACTAAAATTTACAGCATCAGCTTTTGGGATTGTAAGTGTCTATATTTATGTTCTCTAGCTCCAACCCAGATTTAAAGTGTTGACTGACCTACGCCTTAATCCAGAAATGCACCTTGAGCACTTGTTTTATTGCTACTTTAATAGTTTCTGTAATTTGTAATGCATCCACTTTTTAAAAACTGAGGTTTGGTTACATAGCCCAATAGAAGATTGAGTCTTTGATTCCGAGACTGTGGACACTATTATAACACGAGAATCAGTACCTGCTTTTCAATAAGATGTTGCTTTTTCCATCCAATTCAGTAAGACACTTCTCCTTGTGGAAAATTTTGAGCTGCAATGGTTTGTAAATTTATTTTGTACTGCTTGTAGGAAATTTTACATTTATAGAAGTCAGGCTTAATAAATACAAGGGTTGAAAGATCTTTTCTTTTACAGGAAGTATCATGGAGTAGCTGTGGACCATGCTGTGAGATATGTGCAAACAGCATGCTCCAGCACACTTATGTGTTTTTTTTCTGGTGCACATGCACTCTCTTTCTCCTGAACTGTATTTAAGATTGTATTTACATTATAATTTCCAGCTTCAAGAAAAGTTTTGGGTAAACTGTGCCTACCATTGATAGTGTTAAAATATATGTTGGTTGTCATCATCTGTCACACTTCCCTCACCGTTTTGCGTAACTTTAAGAGCAAAGTGAACAAAGATTTTTAATAGAAGTTTACTTAGAAGATTGAAGTGCTTAAGTGAGCTTAAAAAAAGAAAACGGAGAAGATAATTTTCTGACATAATAAGAAAAATATACAACCAGATTTTTTTTTTCCACATTGTCTTTTATTCATGTGACAATATAATTGTATCTGCTTAAATTGAGGTGTAGGAATTCTTAAGTATATATCAATAGAGAAAATAGATGTCCGGGTGTTCCATATACAGATTGCTTCCTGTATCCAATGGTTGAAAATACTAGAATCTACTTTGGTTTTTTGCTCTTGATAGACAAATAAATGCTACTCATGTATGGTGTAGATACTCCCAACATTTGAAGGATATTAAGAGTGCAAGTAGGACCATCCCTAGTTCACTCAATATTACTTTCTCAGTATATCCACAGAAAACATTACTTTCGGACTTGCTTTCCAAGGCAAATAGCTTTCCAAGTTATATCTTACTGTCAGCATTCAGAATAGAGCTGGCAAAATGGATTGAACTTGATAACCCAGTGGTTAAACAGTGCTTTTAGAAACTGTGGTATCTCTCTATGTCTTTTTGTCAGTATGGGAGGATAGTGGCAGTTAAATTTGTTTCCCACATTTCTTCTTTATTTTCAGTTTATGATCAAGTTTCTCTAACTTTGAAAGAAAAGAAATAAGGAAATATGTAATGTATTTTTTCATGTTGAGTTATGGCTATAGTTGAAATATTTTGTTTTAAATTATAATGATTATTTTTGGAGAAGTCACCTTGCCAGACTTAGTTGTAGTTGCAGGACAGTGAGGTGGTTGTACTAGACTCTACAGAATAAGTACAGACTATGAACACAAAGATTTGAGATTGAAGCAAGTTTTTTGAGCCCTTGTGACATTATAAAATCTTAACCTTCTGTACTGTAAGGTGAAACTAATTATGTGTCAGAGTCTGAACTACGTATTATAACCATTCAGCTGTGAAGTAGGTTAGTATAGTTCACTGAAAGTATGTTGGAAGCTATCTAACAGAGCATCAAGGAATTTAGATATTGCACAGCAATCCATCATTTTTTTATGTTAATCATAGATTCTGTTGTGTATTCATGCATACATTGTCACATGTGAATACTTAGTAGAAAGTGTCAGGAAGAGTGGTTAGAAATACGAGGAATTTTTTTGTTAACTGTTTCTGAAAATCTATTGAGGCAAGATAATCCTGTTCTCAGTTACTTATGACTTTTTCAGAGTTTGTCTTCTTAATATTGATGAACAAAGTTACACAAGAAGTAGATGAGGAAGTATAAGAAGAATTTGGCAGATGAGTACTGAAACATTCCCATGAGGACCCCACAGCTCTGAGGGGAAATAGGCAGTAGAGTTGAATGAATTCTTTCTGCAAAAGTTACCAGAGAACCTGTATTGTGTTTATGTGGCAAGGTTTTGGTAGCAGGGAATCTCCAGGGGTGACTTCTGTGAGAAAAGGCCCCATGTCAGATAAAGCCATTTCCAGCCAGCTCCAAGATGGACCTGTTGCTACGCCAAAGTTGAGCCCATCAGTGGTGCTGATGGTGCCTCTGTGATAACATATTTAAGAAATGGTAAAAAAAAACTGCATAGCCGCTGTGAGAGTAGAGTGAGAAAAGCGGGAGAAACAACCTTACAGACTCCAAAGTCAGTGAAGGATAGGGAGGAGGTGACCAAAGAGCAGATTCCCCTGCAGCTTGTGGTGAAGACTGACCCCTGCAGCCCATGGAGGGTTACAATAGAGCAGATATCCACCTGCAGCCAGTGGAGGGCAGGTGGAAATGCCTTGATGGAAGCTGCAGCCTGCAGAGAGCTCATGCTGACGCAGGCTTCTGGCAGGAACTGTGCCCTGCTGAGAGAAGCCCACTCAGACACAGGCTTTCTGGCAGGACACATGGACCATGAGAGTAGCTATGAACTGATCACAACCCCCCTTCCCCATCCACCTGCACT
Organism: Tapera naevia; assembly: GCA_033556795.1. Classification (NCBI taxonomy): domain Eukaryota; kingdom Metazoa; phylum Chordata; class Aves; order Cuculiformes; family Neomorphidae; genus Tapera; species Tapera naevia. The sequence continues at coordinate 2,192,717 of JAUMJJ010000108.1, read as the reverse complement.
ACTAGCCAGGAAGGAGGTCGATGAGTTGGGAGTAAAGTTCAGTCCTCTTTCAAAGCTGGTATTGCCAATTAAGTTGTATGATAGAGAAAATAAAATCCAAACCACTGTACTTCTGTATTGCCCTGAGAAATAATAATGAATTTCATGGGTTTGACATGATTTTTTTTTTTGTAACTATGTTGCTAGCTTTTTTTCTCTGCCTATGAGCACAAAAGGAACAAGAATAGTAGATAAGAGAATACTTTTTGTGTTTATGAAGTCCTTCTCACAGTTTTGCAAACTCTGGGAAGTCAATTACAAGTGTCATAGAAGGGAAGAGGTACAGCATATTTTAATTAGAAGAGAGGACTCGGGGAGCCAACAAAGATCTTTCCAGATAGATGAGTCAGCAGAAGTAGAAGAGTGACTCCCAGCTGTGTTCACTGCAACTGAAATAATGAACAGAAAAATAAATGAATAGGTAAAAGATCAAACGTAGCGAAGAGTAAAATGTTTTCAGATCCAAGATGGCAGTTTTAGGTTGCATTTTCAGGTATGTACGGATTAAATAATGCTTTGAGAAAGAAAACAGTTTCAGATTCATAGATCACAGCTGGGAGTTGCGCTATCTGGAGAGAGACTAATGATAGTAGCATTTTAGCTCTGTGTTGGCTTTCAGTGTTAAATACGTGAAGATACTTTTACAGTGGATCTGTTACACTTCCAATAATTGCTGTATTTTGAGTACAGTTCTACTTCTAGAAATACAAGTTAACTTTAAATAAATAACTAGAACAGTATATAAATAGTTGAAAAAAATTGAATCAAGTTTTCATTATTAAAGCAATTTCTGTAAAGAAAAAGAATATACAGTTTCCTAAAGATGCTGTATCCTGGATATAATACATGACTAATACAGGAGTACGTCATACTTGTATAAAAGGTACTGTCCTCGTACGTGGAATAGTTCCTCTGTCCCCAAACAAAAATTGTCGTAGATTTGAGTTCTGTGTGAGACTTGATATTCTTTCAGTTTTGCTGCTTTGTTGCACTACTGAATATGTTCATGTTCTGTTTGAAAGACAATGCCAACAATGTGAAATTGTTGCCTGTTTTACTTGGGGATTCGTATGGGAAATTCCAAAACTCAGAGAATAATCCTTATTTCCTCCTCAGTACTCTTGGTTTATACATTGATTTCTAATATCAGATACTGTGAAAGTGCTACTGCTGGGCCAGTAGAGAACTTTGCTCTGATTTTTTAAATAGCTGTTACCATGGTCAGTCACAAATAATGGGAGCACATCGTAGATTTATTGATACTGTAAATCACTGTTGTTGGCTGATGTATTACAACCAGCAGAATTATTGGTGTACACTTGTCCCCTTGTCCTCCTGTGAACTTCTAATTTTCATACTTTATTGAAGATTAAATTGCAATTCAGTTTCATAAAACAAATCAAAATTAAAAAGCCCTTGTAAACATAGTCAAGAAAGTAAAAATGGCCTTTTTAAATAAGAAATATGCCTCAAGATACATAAAAAATGAACAGAAATCCATCGCTTTAATACAAAGTTAAATTAAGGAAAATTAATATTCCAAGATCAGTGGAAGAATTTTTTATCATGACTTTTGGGGTAGTTGCTTGGCTCTCCAATTGATTTTTCATAAAGGAATTATTCAAACAGCAACACTTGAGATGAAAAATCCTTTACCCTGGTTTTCTGTGTGGTTACTTGAAAACAATTTTCCATGGCAACTTTCTTTTAAAGTATGTGTTGGTAATTTTCTTTTCTTGAATCTCTCCATATAGAAAACCATAACAAAATAAATTGAGTGGGGGGATTGTTGACCAACTATTCAGAAACATTGCTATGTAATTAAATAATCTTTGTTTAAAAAGATTGATCACTTTTGGGCTATAGGTGGAGATAGCTTTCCCTTTCTCATTATTTCAAAGTGTAGTCTGTGTTATAGAGCTGCAATCCAAAAATAAAAAATCCAGTTAGAGTTAATACATTCAAACAAATACTTCCAAATACTTTACCATTTTAACTATATAGCTTGTGTGTTAGATTTTGATTCACGATATTAACTGTAACCTTGAGTTCAGAACAGTCATAACTCCTTTGAAATAGACTTTTGATTTCTTATGCTGCTGGAAGGTATTATTCTGAACTTCTAAAGATCAAATTGTTATGCTATCACTGATTAGGGTCTGAATTTTCATATTTCCTACACCATTTGTGATAATATTGTAAATTTATGAGAAAAAAAATCACCTTAAAAAATCTCTAGCATAGCGTATTTTGGCATTTAGGATGACAGCCTTTTAAAGCTACTTGGATTTCTGCAATAAAGATGTAACTTCAGGGGCACTAGGTTAGCAAGGGGAGAGCAATTGATGTAGTAATAGCTGCAGGATATACTGTTAGAGGGAGGGACTCGAAGTAGTACTGTACAATGTGATGATTCACTACTTAACTGTAGAAGCAGACCTAGGAAACTTAAAACCAAAACACAACACCTTAAAGTGCGGAAAAATGAGTTGAGATAAGGAATCGAAGGAAAAGAAACATTTATTTTGATATCGGCTTTTTTCATTTTCTTTTCTGTTTTTTTTTTTTTTTTTTTCACAAACCTGTATGGTCTTTTCTTCAGGATAACTACACCTTTGCACAGCCAGGAATTCAAAAGAAAGTGAAAATGTTGGAAGAACTTGTTAGTCGGATCGATGGTAAGTCTTAAAAGCTCATATAATTTCTAACTGGTGTTTCATGGAAGGTGTTTTCTTAAAATTATTTGCAAGAAGTCAAGCCAACGTCACTGCAGTTGTCTACAATAGTGGGATAACAATGCCTTCATCAGCTGAGGTGTCACACTTGGTCAGTTTGTGGCACAGTGGCCTGTGCAAGATCACTGTCGTGTATCATTTAAAAGAAAACCACTAGAGCATGAGCCACTTTCATTACTTTTTATTAAGGCAATATAATCAAAATTCAATGGCATTTTTTTTTGTGGCAGAGTAATGACCACATACAAAAGGCAGCCAGTATTCATTTCACATTAAGCTCAATGATTGTTGTAATTCGAGCAAGTCACAGTGGTTGTTTATGGTTCTCCTTCGGCACTGTGTTTTGTGCCTTTGTGCATCATTTTGCTATCTGGAATGCCTGAATAATTTCTCTGTGGAATCCAATTAATTATGAACTCTGGAAATAACATCTTTAATATTATAGATATATTACAGTATGTGCGGGGGTAATTTTAGATTGTGCTTTCATGTTGTAGCAGGGCACTTTGAAATATTTTCCAGCTTCACCCTTAAAATAATTCTCTTCATGAAATGCTGACTGTCATAGTGCTAGAACAGAGTTTAATTAAATGAAATGCAAGAGATAATGCTTGCCCATTCTAAACATACTCTCTTGATAGTTTGTTGAATTAATGAACAGAGTATTAACAAAATGTTGCCAAGCAGAACCAGGCATATATTTGCGGCACTGCCCTGTCAATGATGAGATGGAAAAATATTTCTTGTGTAGCTTAATATTTGATAATCTTCTTGGAAAGATTAAATCCATCTTTTCATTACACATACCGTAAATTTTTCTTGTGCCAGTGCTTACCATAGCAGATTTTTGTTTGACCTGCGCATATTTACATCCCGAATATTTGATAATGCTCTCTGTGCCCTTTTAGGACGTTACAGTATTTTTAATTATAAAAAACTAAAGGTAGGAAAAAAATCTTTGTGTGAGGTTACACTGTCAGTGTAAAGGTATGTAGAAGTTTTTTGTTGTAGATGTATTTTGTTTAAAATGTAAGTGAATATAAAGAATTCAGTTGTATACTTCAGTTTACAGGGTAGCAAAATATTGATATTAAAACTATTTTTCAAGCAATGTATTTTATTACTTCAAAAACAATTTAATTGCTTGCAGTATGACTTTTTATTTGTCATTTTATACTTATATCAATTTGGTGTTTTCACTAACTTATAGAAGCAAATGAGTGCCTGTAAGTAGACTTCCTGAACTTGGTCAATGAATATTTATATAAAGAAATTCTTTAACTAAGTTTTTAAAATGAAAAATACTATTCTAATAATAAACCTTAACTTTTTGTTTAATAAAAAAATATAATGCAATGTGTTATTGTTTAGTTTCTAAAAAGGAAAGAAATATTGAAGTTGTAATTGCAGCTTCAGTGCTTTGGGTATATCGTTAAATAACTTTTCTCAATGGTTAGTTTTGGGAAGCATTATTTTTAAGGCTTTACACTTAAAAAAAAAAGACAACTGTAGCAAAGAAAGAAAGTATTTTCTTAAACTGTCCTTTACAGGCTTTGTAACTGAAAGAAAAGTGCAGGTTCCTTATTTTTATCTGATTTGAAATAGTTCTGTGAGGCCTTTATAGGACTGTATGCAATAGGACATTGTTGAAATAGTCCTGCATCAAAAACTCTATAATTATTTGCTTGACTTCCTAAATGTGGATCCATTTTTTTTCTTCAGTGCTTTTTGATCTAATTTATATAGTATTTAGTAAAGGAGCCAACCAATACAATGTGTATTTTATTTTGAGCTATACGTTATGGCAGATTTTCTATCCATGTCTGTGACTGAAATAAATGCTGAGAATTTTTAGAAAATGAAGGTAGATGCTGAACAGTACCTTTTCTACTCTGGAATTTTTTTCAGGTAGTATTTAGTAGACATCCTGAGTGTTTGCAAGTTAGTTAGCATTGTTCATAGTGTCCTAAATACTTACAAAATAACATCTTAGATTAATCTTAACTCTAGGTCATTTCCATGGTTGAGTAGTAGAGGATGGTTTTGAGCAGTATAGTTAGAAAAAGCAAATCAAAATCCTAACTTTAAGAAATTATAGCAGGTATATTTTACAGTGTGTGTTGTCCATATGTTTTAAAATATGTAGTAAATATGTTTAAAAGAAACATTATCACAGTATCACAGTATCACAAGGTTGGAAAGGACCTCTGAGATCATCAAGTCCAACCCATAACCTAACACTAACACCAACACTAACACCAACCATCATCTAAACCATGGCACTCAGTGCTTCATCCAGTCTCCCCTTAAACACCTCCAGGGTCGGTGACTCCACCACCTCCCTGGGCAGCCCATTCCAATGGCCGATCACCCTTTCAGTGAAGAACTTTTTCCTCGAATAAATAGTTGGGGATGATAATGCTTCAGAGTGAAGGAGACAATTTTTTTTCATTGTAGAAATTATGAAGTATTTTAAAAAGCTGTTGTTGCCATTTGAAAAGGAAGCAAATAAGATTTGGATAGAATTGACATTATGGAAACCTACAACTATTAGGTTAAATGGAGTCTCTGGAAGTCAGTGTTTCAAACCTCTTCTCTCGCCTGTCTGAGGCGACGGAGCCAACTTAGATCATCGGACTTTGTGGAGTCTTGCCCTGTTGAGTTTTGAATAACTCCAAGGGTAGAGATTTGGCAGCCACTTTGGGTAAGACTGTTCAAGGGTTTGACTACTGTCACTGTGATTTTATTTTTTTTTAACATATAAATAGAGTTTTTGTTTATGGAACTGATGTCCGCTGCCTTTTATCTTTGTGTAGCACTGAGAAGAATCTGGCTTCATCTTCTGTACACTCTCGCATTAGGTTGTTATAGCTGTTCACAGACTTTTCTTTTTAAGGCTGAACAAATCCAGTTCTGTCAGCTTGCTTTCATGTGTGAAGTGCTTCAGCTTGCTGACTATCTTTGTTGCCCTCCATTGGATTTGCTCTTGTATGCCAGTGTCCCAGGATTAGACTTAATGCTGCAGGCGTAGTCTCAAAGTTGTAAATACAAAGGAAACATCACTTCTCCTTACCTGATGGCTTCTCTCTTGCTTAGAAAGCCTTCTGTACAGTTAGCCTTCCTTTCTGCAAGGGCACACTGCTGACTTGGCTAAAGCCAAGTTGTCCACCAGGACCCCATAGTCTTTCTTGGCAGAGCTGCTTTCCAGCTACCTGGTACCTGGTAAGCGCTGTTGAATGAGACTGTTCCTCCCAGATACAGGATGTTTGCCTTTCCTGTTCCTATCAGCCATTCCTTCAGCCTTCCAAGGAGGTCCCTCCAGATAGCAGCCTTGACTTTCAATATGTCAGCCACTCCTCCCAATCTGGTATCATCCACAAACAGAGTCCACTCTATGCAATCATTAGTTGTTAATAAAGGTGGCCCCACGATTGACCCCTGGGGGATGCCATTAGTAATTAGCTGTCAGTTGGACTTTGTACTGCTGATCATAACCCTTATAATACAGTGGTCCAGTTAGACAGTAAAAGAACACATTTTTCAGTGTTCTTAGGGCTGTTTCTTGTTGTCTAGAAGACTATACAGTCACTTTCTTTTGCCATAAAAAAATACACAAAAATGCATATAAGATGAAAATAAAGTTTTAGTTGTTAGATAGGTAATGATGGATGTGTGCTGCTGTCATTTCATAAACTTTTGGGATCCTGGCTTCTTGATGGAATCACAATCTAGTTGGATTAAATTATATGTTATTGTGCTTTACTTTTTTCCATTTCTTTTTCCTTTCGTTTTTTTTCTCTTTATACTGGGTGTGCTATACTATAGTGAAAAGGAAATGTATGGTTGATGTCAATTTAGTAACTTTGTTTTTAAAAAAGAAGTCTTGCAATCTATATTTACTGTATATATCCTAACTGCTAATTAAGGTTTTTGCAGAAGAAAATAATATTCTTGTTGCTAATGTGTCACATTATTTTCTTGATGCTGGGTAACTGCATGGTGAAGAAAATCTTAACATAATCAGTAGATGCATGAGTGGATGAAGCTTTTACAGCTTGGTTGCTAATAGTAATGGATTACCAGGGTATGAAAAGTGATGCTTGCCCTTCAGAAAGTGTTAATGCATTATGTTAGTGATTCAAACAACCTTCATTAACCCAGACTTACGAATCACAACTCGTCCCAAAGTAACTGTCCTTGTGTTCATGCTGCAGAACATTGCAGTAGGCTTCAAACAGCCAAGCTACTCTGTTAATTTAATCATAATCTCAGTCTGTTAAACTCCAGAAAGTAATTTTGATGAATCATGTGTTTAATGGATTTTTTCAGTTTGTTAATAGAATGTTGTTATAGACCAGATGGAATTTGAAGATAAAACATTATTCCATCTCATTTTTCTCCTTGTCATCATCATTCAGATTCTAGGAATTATACAGAAATACTGAGAGGGAAAATCAATAGATAGCCCAATAATGTAAGGATTCTCTTATAACTAATTCTTATTTCTGTTTCCTGTAATGTCAGTAGAGCTTTTCTACTCTAAATCATGAATCCATGGGTTTGTAAGAGGTCACGCTCAGATGGCATACTGTTTCCACTTTTGCTTCATTGAGGCTTGAAGGCAAAGAAATGTGGTGTGGGAATACCAAAATTAATTCAGATTTTGTGTTTCCAGAACTTTACACATATTTAGTGTTTAGCTGGTTTCATTCTTGGGTGATTCTCAGCTTCTTCAATTCACCGTAAGACATCTGGTGATTACATTAGAGTCTGAGGTAGCCATTTGGAGAAGGCTGAACTTTTGTGTAAATAGAAGTACAGTCTGGAGTTTCTGTAATGATAGATGAGTTTCTTAGGGACGTGGTTTAGTTAGGGGACAGATATGGCTGGACTCAGTGATCTCAGAGGTCTTCTCCAACCAGATGATTGCATGATTCTATAAACACTGATAAAAGATATTAAGCAGTATCACATTTTTTTCTAAACTACTTATGGAAAAAAAATAAAATAGCCTAATATAAATTTCTTTGTATTTATGCCAGCTTTGCATTAGCATTAAAATCAACTATAAAAGCAGTATTGACAACTCAATTTAGTATAAATATTCTGCATCTTCTGTGAGGGTAATTTTGGGAATATTTTTTTCTGCATCTTTTATGGAAAAACTCTTGGGGTTTGCATCTGTGTTCTGCGCACCCTGATTTGTGCTTATATTTTCTTGTAGTTAAATAAATTGTGTTATTAGTGTTCCAGCACTGTTCTAGCACTGGTAATCACGAATCTTCCTGTAGAATTAGACCTTGAATCTCAGTAACAAGAAACGGAAAAATAAAAATGCAGAAGAAACCTCTTACTGTTGCTGTATATATTTTCCTCCCTTCTTTTAATAATGGAAGTAATGGAAAAATGTGTGAGAAACCTAAAAGACTGGCATTTTGACTTTCCCATAAAGAAGCTCGTTTAGAATTTTTGGTTTATTTCCATCTTAATGTTGTAAAAAAAAATTACAAATTTTTCAGGAGAAAGAAAGACGCTTTTTTGTGCAAAATCGTAGTTATATTTGAATTATTTTAAAGAACAGTTGTTTCATTAAATACTATATGAGTATTTTTTGAGAAAATATTTTTACTTATGCTGAGGTGCAGTTAAAATATTCTTTCACTTTTTAAAACCATGTTATATTAAGGATTTTACAAGTACTATTTTTTATATTGCTGCCATATAGTAAGTGTGTTTCATTCGCTTCAAATGAAATAAAAATTAGACAACACAACAAATTATTCTATACTCTGCTAATCACAAGTTATTTACATATTTCTGTCTTGTGTTACAAACATCTTCAGTTGTCCAAGTGAGGACTTGTCATAAAATACTTTAATGTCATAGCCCGAAATTTATACTTCACATATGTTTTGTTATTCATGCATATAGAAGTTTAATCTCTTGTATATAGTTATGTTGTGTGTATGTATGTGCAGGTTGGGTTTTTAGTGAAACAGTCAATTAAAAATTTTTCATTTTTATATGTATTTTTTTATCCACGATGAAAGATCTTGTTCATCATTTCAGGTAGTTTTAGATGGTGATAAGGTCTCCCCTCAGTCTCCTCCAGGCTAAATAGACCCAATTCCCTCAGCCAGTCCTCAGAAGACCTGTGCTCCAGACCCTTCACCAGCTTGGTTGCTCTTCTCTGGATGCACTCCAGCACCTCAATGTCTTTCTTGTAGCGAGGGGCCCAGAACTGAACGCAGTACTTGAGGTGTGGCCTCACCAGTGCTGAGTACAGGGGCACAATCACTTCCCTGGTCCTGCTGACCATGCTGTTTTCTGATACAGGCCAAGATGCCATTGGCCCTCTTGGCCACCTGGGCCCACTACTGGCTCATACTCAGCCAATTGTCATCCAACACCCCAGGTCCTTCTCTGCCAGACAGCTCTCCAGCCATTCTTCCCTAAGTCTGTAACGCTTCCCGGCGTTGTTGTGTTCCAAGTGCAGGACCTGGCAGTTGGTCTTGTTGAACCTCACACCATTGGTTTCAGCGCATTGATCCAGCCTGTCCAGATGCCTCTGCAGAGCCTCTCTTCCTTCAAGCAGGTCAACACTGCCACCCAGCTTGGTGTCATCCGCAAACTTGTTAAGGGTGCACTCAATCCCTTCATCCAGATTGTTGATAAAGATATTGAACAGGACTGGAGCCAGCACTCAACCCTGGGGAATGCCACTCGTGACCGGCCTTCAACTGGACTTCATTTACCACAAGTTTTTGGGTGTGGCCACCCGTCCAGCTTTTTACCCAGCAGAGGGTGTGCCTGTCCAGGCCAATGGCAGCCAGTTTCTCAAGCAGAAAGTGAGAAACGGTGTCAAAGACTTTACTGAAGTTCAGGCACACCATATCCACAGCCTTTCCCTCATGAAGCCGGTAACCTTGACATAGGAGATCAGGTTGGTTTTGCAGGACCTGCCTTTCATAAACCCATGTTGACTGGGCCTGATCATGTGGTTGTCTTGTGTGTGCTGTGTGATAGCACTCATGGTGATCTGCTCCGTGGCCTTTCCCAGTACCGAGATCAGACTGATAGGCCTGTAGCTCCCTCCAACCTTCCTTGTAAATGGGCCTAGCATTTGCCGGTCTCCAGTCGAGCTCTGCCAGCTCCCTTAATACCCTTGGATGGATTCCATCCAGTCCCATAGACTTGTGAATGTCTAATTGACCGAGCAGCTCTCTAACCATTTGTTCTTGGATTATTGGAGCTTTGTTTTGCTCTTCCTCCCTTTCTGGCTCAGGAGGCTGAGTACCCAGAAAACATCCTAACTTACTATTAAAGACCGAGGCAAAGAATGCATTAGGTACCTCAGCCTTATCCTTTGTCACTATTGTTCACCCTGCATCCAGTAAGGGATGTTTCAGGGTTCTGCTCAGAACTTGATTTTATATGATGAGTTAAGCCCCGAAAGTATTTAGAGATAACTATTGAATGGTTTCTAAAGGACATTCAATATGTGTGCTGATTGAACTATTTAAACTGCAGAGAAAAATGTTTTATTTCTTTGTTTAGGAAAATATGAATCTCAAAAAGGCAAAATAACAATACTAATATGTTTTCTTATTGAACAGCTTACTGTTTGTTAATAAGAACTCACAGAAGAAATTATTAACTAATTTGGGTTTTAATTTAAATCTTAGGTGTTCATATAATGAACTGATGATGAAACTGTGGTAATAGGTGACATTTGATCAATCTTTAAATATTCAGTCATGGTAATAATTTTTTTTAAAGTATGGTTAAAGAATACTTAATTGTATGTACAAAATTATGTTCATGTTTAATTATAATGTATTTTACTGACACCTACAATTTTGAACTAGGATTGTGTTGAAGTAGCTGGAAAATAAGAGCTCTAATGCTAATAGCTGAAGAGGCTGGTATTCTTTAACCATACGGAAGCATTTTGAAATTCGAAATGGAAATAGAATTTATTTGGACCTTACTACTACTGTTGAAAATCAGTGATTAATAAGGTCCTTCTCTGTTGTTCCATCTTATATGTCAGCTTATTGCTAAAGTGATTAATAATCTTTTAAGCATTTCATAATTGTTTTAATTAATTTGTGTCATAGAGATGTTTTTCATTTTAACAAAGCCATCTTATTTAACTCACTTATAGTCATTTTTTATCTGATTTTATGGTTGTAATTACTGCATTATACTTTAATTCACTCTTAAGTGCTGCTCACTGGACGTTATTATTATTTTCTATCTCTTTTGTATCGTATTTTTCTGTTTTACTGTGGAGATTATATTGGTATGCTATTATAGAGTTCAGAGATTGTAACAAGAGTTTTGACTGACTGTAAAATAATTTGTAAATTCCTGACCTTTGTTAAGCATTTTAACTCTTAAATAGGAGGTTTAACATGATGTGGAATTTAAAAAGTGTTAGGCATAAACCCTGTTATGAATGCAGACAGTTAGGATTTAGAACAGCCCACGGAAATCCAGTGAATACTACCTGGAAGTAGAAGTGTTTTGTCAAACATGGTTATCACTGTTTGTTGGAACTCAAGCTTAATATTCAACTGGGAAACACAGGATGTATTTTTAACTTTTTGCTCGAACAGTAGGTCTTCCTTGGTCACTACTGGATGTTTTTCCTGATAGCTTCCTCCATTTTGCAATGGATACTACAGGATTGCTACTTGCATTTGATTTCCTAAAGCAACTAGGTCCTCCTTCCCTCCTGCTTTAGAATCAGCATCTTGGGCTTTTTAGTACTGGCGTATTGGTTGTGTCTTGTGTATGAAGAAGTTATTTCCCAGTCATAGCTGCTAGCTGTACATATAGTGAGCTAAATTCAAATAGACTGGTATCTCTAAACTATATGTCCTGAGAAGAATATAATTTGGCAAGATTTCTGGGTTTGTGCCAATAGTATTTTCACTTTGTATGGAACGTTTTAGTTAAATTATTAAAATGCTTTTGTTATAATTCTTAAAATTGATGATATTAGGTATAAAAGCAAACTAGTTTTGGAACAAGTTATAATAAGCGTGTAAATATTTTACTCGGATCCCTACTATTACTTGAAGGAGAATTGCGTATCATAATGAGATTTTGTCTTCAAGTGCACATGCATGATCTTTTGAATGTCTTTTTCAGTCATCAGGAATTTCTTTTCTTTATTAATAAAAATTACTATACATAACTAATAATAACTTGCCAAACTGTCTTTACGGAGTTACTTTTATTCAGACTTTCAGTAATTCAGGTTGGGAAGTTGTAAGCCTTAATCTGCATCTGGCAACATCTGGTGTTGGGATTTTACTCCAAACTCTTACCTTTGTCTCCCATAAACATAGTGGCTTTGAACAATGTAGAAAGAATAAGAGAGTGTGAAATACAAAATTTACCTTTGGTAGGTAGAATACTCAAAAAGAAAGCAGTAATTTACTGATGCAAAGTTCCTTCTTTTGGACAGCAGTGTTCAGCATTGGGAAGTATAATTTTAAGGAAATTGCGATGTTTAAAGTGTATTAGATCAGATTTCAAGATTTTATTATTATATTGACTGAGTGGATATTACACACAAGCTGGTGGTAGGTATGTCATTTCCTTTTTTTTGTTGAACTAAAAGGGCTACTCATCAGAGAGTCTTAGTTTAACTATATTTCAGATAATTTTTAACGATTAGTGCTTTTTATATTTACAACAAAATATTTATAACATATTCATAAAACATAGTTAAAAAAGAAGTGCCCAGGTTGATGAAACATTTAAAAAGCTTTCAGAACTGTCAAAACTAAGTCTAAAGTCAAATGTCACGAAAGATTTCTAGGTTTGACGGGAATCTCTATTTGAAGGTCAACACCAAAAGGCTAATATTCTGAAGTAATAAATTATACAGATGAATGTGGTGGCACTATAATTTGGCAATTCATACACGATTTTAATATTATTTTGTGGTTCCTCTTTGCTTATATGTAAACTTTCCTAGGCACTCATTCTGTCAGTATCCCCTAGTCAGGACAGCAGTTCAGTCATGCTTTGGTACAGGTTTTTTCTGTCCTTATCTGTGGCTTTAGTTTGTGATACTGCAGTCACATACAACTTTATTCTGAAACCACTAACACAGCATGAGAAGGTGACGTTGAACATTCACAGTAAATATTTTATGTGTATAGGCACTTCTCCAATAAGAAGCATCTGTTTAAGGTATCTGAATACCATCATTCAAACTAATATGTGCAATAAGTGTGTTTATTAAAATTAGAGTTACAAATGTTTTTTTATGTGCAAAATACGTATTTTTCTGGAATGCTACTTTGGAATGTATCTATATAATGTATTTTGTGCTTTAATCGTAAGACTATCTTCACCAATACTTCAGATACAGGCTTGTTGAATGTATTGGGAAACTTAATAAATGTAGTTCTTCTTTCTTTTGAATTTTGATGAAAGAACTATCTTTTTTAAAAACTTTACAGTAATTTTACTACCAGAAACTACAATAGAGGTATTTTTAATAAAATACTTGAAGTCTGAAAGCTGACTAATTATCTATCTTGGTTGTTCGTTGCGCACATGTACTTATTTTCATTGAAATGGAAAATTTAAATTTAGATTATGATTGTCCAAATTACTTTTATCAGCAAAATAGTGTCTACCCACGATTACTTAGAAAGTATGAAGAATTGGCTTTTTCTGTCAATGCATCTTCTATTCCAGTCTTGCATCAATTGTATATAATGCACAGAGTTTAGTAGTCTGTTTTCCAACTTAGTTTAGACTAGAAAGCAACTTTCAAGAAATTCATTATGCCTGTTAACTGTAGTTGAAATATCACAACTGGCACAATTTATTGTTCTTCATTACTTACTTTCAATGGCTGCAAGCAACCAAATGAAATTTGTTTCTACTGCATGATGGAACAAAAATGTTTGTGAGTTAGTAACTTAACTTAGAAATAAAACTAACTTTTTTTTTGCATCCTGCTTGATGTAGTGGATTATCTAATTATAGTAGTCTGCAATATAGGTATCTAAATGTCACATTTAAAAATAAATTTAATGTAGTATTGCATTTCAGTATATTTAACTTGTAGCTAGATTTGTCTAGTGCAAAGGCAAACACATAGCTGTAATTCTGTACTTGTCCTGAATAACTCAACTAATAATGATGTGCTGGGTAAAGAATTGGCTGAAGGACAGAGCTCACAGTGTTGTGGTGAATGGGCTACAACTGGCTGGTGACAAGTCAACAGTGGTGTCCTTCGGGATTCAATTCTAGGGCCAGTTCTGTTCAATATATTTATCAGTGATCTGGATGCGGGAGTTGAATGCACTGTTAGCGGGTTTACTGGTGATACCAAACTGGGAGGTGCTGTTGTCTCTCTGGAGGGCTGAGAGGCCTCGCAGAGGGATCTGGATAGATTGGAGCTTTGAGCAATCATCAATGATTTATTTCCTATTTGAAAATTTAACGAGAACAAATGCCAGTCTGCACCTAGGCCAGGCACAAGTATAGATTGGAGAGGAGGGTCTGGAGAGCAGCCCGGCAGAAAAGGACCTGAGGATGCTGGTTGACAGGAGGCTCAATATGAGTCAGCAGTGCCCTGGCAGCCAAGAGGGCAAGCTGCATCCTGGGGTGCATGAAACATAGCATGACCAGACCCTCAGAAGAGGTGATTATCCTGCTATATTCAGTGTTGGTGTGGCCTCATCTTGAGTATATAGCGTGCAGTTCTGGACCCATCAATTTAGGAAGGATGTTAAGGTCATTACATTGCATCCAGACAAGGGCAACAAACCTGGTGACAGAGCTGGAAGGAATGTCCTGTGAGGAGTGGCTAAAGACTTTAGGCTTTTCTAATTTGGCGAGAAGGAGGCCGAGAGGTGACCTCAATGCATTCTGTAGTTTCCTGAGAAGGGGAAGTGGAGAGGAATACGCCGATCTCTTCTCCCTGGGATCTAGTGATAGGATATGTGGGAATGGTTCAAAGCTGCATCAGGGGCATTTAGACTTAACGTTAGGAAGCATTTCTTTATCAAGAGGGTGATGAAATTCTGGAACAAGCTTCCTAGAGAGGTGGTTGATGCCCCTGTTTAAGAGGCATTTGGACAGTACCCTTAACAACATGCTTTAACTTTTTGTCAGCCCTGAACTTGTTAGGCATTTGGACTGGATGATTGGTTTTGGTCCCTTCTAGCTGAAAATATTCTGGTCTGGTCTGTTCTTTTCTATTCTATTCTAACCATTCAGAAGTTAAAGGTATTAAAGACCTCTGTGTGGAAAATGAAAATCTGGAGGCTTCTGAATCTTATACTGTCATCAAAAAGTGGACTTCTACATATACACTGCCTTGTTTCATTTTTAAGCCTATTTCTCTAAGATTGGAGAACATACATGCTTACTACATCTGTCTTCTTCCAATAACTTTTCAAGGTGAGGAATTCTTTCATCAGCATGTTACAGAGGGAGAAAAGTCTCCACTGTGGAAAATTCTATGACTTGTAAAAAGCTGATTTGTTGATTATCTTAATTTTTTTTTAAAAAAAGTGGCCCAGATTAGCAGTGCTGCTGAGGAAGGACTGCAAAGTAGGCCCAACAGGTACCTTTTGTGTTTGGAGTGTCAGCTAGATTCTCATTACACTTGCACAGGTTGCTCACTTTACGCAGAGCAGGTACTGACTGTTGTCTCTCTCCAGGAGCAGCTGATGAGCTTTGCAGAAAGCCTGGGAAAGGAGGGTGTGAAGGCGAGGGCAGGATATTTGGTTTGTAGAGGACGAAGATGACTAGTCAGAGAGTCTTGGGACTGGAAGGCTGAGGCTATTATCACAAAGTTCTCATGTAATTTTAGAAATATCGATGATATGTAGGCACAATATACAGTAGAAATGCTGTAACACCTTTTCTGTGTACGTAACTAGGAAAGAGAAGAGTTATCCAGGACTTGATGAGATCACTTAAAAGAAGACAAGATCATTATCTCTCCACCCTCATTCTCTACCTTTTCACATCCCGTAATTGCAGTTCAGCCTATCAGAAGTATTTAATTGCCTAGTTAGCATGTAGAAATCAAATGAATCATTTAAAGATTCACACATCTTTATATATAGTTATGACTTCAAAAGTTTGCATGTGTAACTAATAGATTTAAGATGTGCATAAACAATCTTATGTATTTATTTATATTTATATAACAGAAGGACATGACTTTAAGAACATAGATACCAGATCTACCAAAGAGTGTTTTAGCCATTGATAGATTGAGGCTCAGAAGTGCTATGGAAAAATACCAGTGTTTTATACATTTTCATGGGTGCTTGTTTTTAGACACCATTGAAGATGTTGTGATATGTTGTGATATGTGGACCTTTGGTGTAATGTGTTGTGACTGGTCTGATTTTTAAACAAAGCTCACTGTTGATTCGTTTTAAAATTAAAATATTTATACTTCTTGCTTCCATATTGAAACAGCAGTATCGTGTCAGCTGACATTAATATAGCCACGAAAAATATCTTACGATGGGAGTAATTTCCGTCTATATTATGATTTAGTGTAATTTAACTCCTGCTGCATTAATCTTCAGGTAATACTTCTTGTAACAGTGCTACCATACTTGGGATTTATTTTTTCTATTATACTGCCTTTTTAGATCTTTCTGAGAAATGTGAAAATTGGAAGATCAGCATGTACTCATTGTCTTAGCTGATAATACATCTGTATGAATGTGGACAAAATTTGATCTGTGTAGCAAAATCTCTCATGAATCTGTATAAAGTCTGACAGTAGGAATGTCTTATTTAGGCTTTAACAAAGACTTCTTGTTATACAGATAGCCAAAATATGACATCAGCATTTCTGCAACAGTTGTCATTCACACTGTGCTAAAGCCACACTTGAGCCTGTTAGCTAAAACCTAGTAACAGAATGTCTGTGATGTTTTTTGAGGAAATTCTGCTGAAGATCTAAAAGCCATATAGTAGATTAGTTCTATTAGCTATAGCAATAATCTATGCAAGTGATTATCACAGCTTTCAAACAGTTAACATGCTGCAATAAACATAGTGTGTGTGAGTGCTGCTTTAGAAACCATTGACTTGAATTTATTTTTATTTATTTGTTATTCTAAGACATTTTTAAGCTGTAAATTAAATCAAATTTGCTTACTGTATTTCCTACACATTAATCTCACTTTTTTTGTCTCATTTGCAATGTTTACATGTATTTCCTTATATTTCTTTGCCTTGTTAATTTAATACTATCTTCTTTTTTTTACCAACACTTTATTTTTGGAAGTCCTTATGTTATTTGCGAGCATTCTTTCTTGTAGTCTTTGCCAAATAGTTTGTAGACTAAGAAACTAGTGAGGATATATGTATCTAATAATTTCACTTTGTAACTTTGTGTATTTTTTGTGGTATATTGTAAAGCTCTGACCTAAACTTTTCTTAAGATGGCACAGTTGAGAGTAGTTGTTTAAGCCATCTGGAAGCAGAAAAATAAATGCAGTGTCATGGTTTAACTAGTTGTTTATATTTTGGGGATTTTCTTTCAGTTGTAAGGGTTTGCATGCACCGCCACACTTCATTTGCTTGGGATCAGAAGAGAATTTTATTTTTTTAAACAGTGCATTTGATACTTATGGACTTCAGAAAAATTGCAGTAAAGAACCTGTTTTTCCTGTCTTCAGAACAAGTTCATAGACACTTGGATCAGCATGAGGTGAAATACTTGCAATTTGCTTTTCGTTGGATGAATAACTTGCTGATGAGAGAAGTCCCTTTACGGTGTACTATCAGGTTATGGGACACATACCAAGTAAGTACTTCTTTAAACATAACTCTCATAGTATGTTTAGGACATGCCAGTATGTTTGTGTGTGTTTTTTCTTGAATCTTTTGTTTTAGTGGTATCAGAGATTCATCATGATGAGAGAGAAACGCTTCAGTCATCATTACCACTTAGAAACATTTAATGTCTTTAGTTCTTTTACCCTTCAAAAACAAGCACTTAACATCATGATAATTTACAGTACTAAAATGAACACTAACTCAAAGCATGGGTTAATGTCAATACTCTTTTCTGTGTCAACAGAGAAGCAAAATATTGAATTGTGCTTAATCAATGCCCTCCTTTGATTCTGAGCGCCCCGCTTCTTTACTGCACATCTGTTTAACTACTCCATCTAACACTAGCTTCTAGTCTCCAGTTCTCAGTGCTCATCCTTCTTTCATGTCTTGTCTTACTGTTTGTCTAGAGAAAACTCTTTAAATTATTTTTCCTCAATAATTTCTTGCCTATCTGTTAAGTAAAGCAACTGATATAAGAGGAAAACTGTTTACCTGTTCTTAGTTCTGTTACTTGAAGTTCTGGTAGCTTCTGATTGCGATTTTTAGCTATATATTTGAACAGTATACTCTTATCTACTTTTGTTGCTGAAATTAATGGGGAAAAAAGGAAAAGCATAGCTTGAATTCCACAAGAGTTTTCAGTTCATTTAGTAAACGTGGGAAAAACACCTAAGTTATGTTCATGTATCAGTCTCTTTACATCTGCTCATTATGCAGCAATATTTAGTTAATTTCATATACTTTAATACCATATATCCATCTGTTTATTTGGTTGCTCATCATCAACAAATGTCTGAATTGAATTTGATTATTGCTTGTATCAGAAATAGCATGGTCACCAGGACTAGGGAAATGATCGTCCCCCTGTACTCGGCACTGGTGAGACCACACCTTGAATACTGTGTTCAGTTTTGGGCCCCTCAGTGCAAGAAAGACATTGAGGTGCTGGAGCGCATCCAGAGAAGGGCAATGAGGCTGGTGGAGGGGCTGGAGATCAAGTCCTATGAGGAACAGCTGAGGGAACTGGGGTTGTTTAGCCTAGAGAGGAGAAGGCTGAGAGGAGAACTTACTGCTCTCTACAGCTACCTGAAAAGAGGTTGTGGGGAGGTGGGTGTTGCTCTCTTCTCCCAGGTAACAAGTCTTTTCCATCCTAAATCATTCTCTAATATTTATTAAAATATTTATTCTTTATAAGATCTGTCTGATTAACTGAAAGATTGAGCTATTTAAATGTTTCACTGTAGCTAATTTCTTTCATTTTGAATAATTTTTGTTGCTATCGCCGCAGCAATTCTAACTCCAAAAGGGTTATTTTACAACGTGAACTCTAGTGCTGCGTTTGGTACTTCCTGATTAGTCTCTTCAATGTGCTGAAATGTTGTAAAAACTATTCCTTAATCCAACTAACCACCACATGTGTCTATGGAATAGCTGTTTTTAACAAAACCTTGCTTTGAGGTCATCTGTGACCTGTTCTTCTATGATAATGTTGAGAAATATCTTTTGAAGACCAAGCATGTGTTTATTTCACAAACTAACTGTTACCATATTGAAAGGATAGCATTTCTCATTACTAGTCCATAGACACCTGTCAGGTTATGCCTCATGGAATCTTTATCTGTAATAAGTGCTTCTGATAATTTTAATTCCAATTTTGAGCAAATTCTGTAGTTGTTCTCTATTATTTAAAAGCTTAATACTTATGTATTTCTGTGAGATTTCCAAGTGTAGCTTTTAAGAGAAGTTTTCTATACCTAGACAGGATTCTTAGGTATAAGTGGGATTATTTTAGTGTATTAAACATGCTTATAGGAGTGTTTTGCCTCCGCAGGAGCGGCAGATCTGTACTGTTTTCCAGGCTGTGTTATTTAGCTGAGAGTTCCATGTGCACTGCTTGATGAATCGTGTATTTAAAACCAGTACAGATGTCTTAATGTAGACAATAATCTGTATTGCCAACTTCCTTCTGAAACAACCTCAAGCAATTCCACAAGTTGCTTATCAGATTTCGGTTGTGTTTATACCAATTTTATTATCAACTTCTGATATGGATCTTACCACTGTAATACTATGGATAATAAATGCAGTGAACCTAAAAGAGCTGGTAAAGTTTGTGCAAAGTTTTTGATGAAGTGTTAAGCAGGAGCCTTAGATTTTTACCCAAGTAACTTGTCACTAAGCCTTTGTGTTGCATATGATTTCTAATTTAATAATTTACGGCTCTATCAGTAGTGCTGCTTTCCAAATGGGAAACACTTTATAGATCGAATTTGTTCAGTCAGTTTTATCTTCTCGTTTGTGTTTTTAGCTGTAAAGCCTACTTTATGCCAAAATGTCATTTAGAGATACATTGGTAAAGAAGTTTTTCAGAGGCTCTAGCTATGGATGGACTCGTGGCGTTGGATACGAAAGAGAGGTGTAGAAGTAGTGACGACAAATATGATACGGGATCTTATTTTTGAAAGGAATTTAGCATTCCAGATGAGAGGGCCAATTCTACTGATAATGGTAAGGGCCTCAGTAGATGCTTGACTGCTTTTTGCACTGTTCTTAAAGGCTGATGATGATGTTATGAGGCTTGCTTTTGCTACCTTGTGTCCTGAATCAGGAAGGTAAGAACACATGGATTCTCTTGTTTCCACACCTATGATTTCTGTTATTTTACAGGCTACTCAGGAGTGCATGTACTGAATTTTTCCCCTGATATTCTTGAACTGCTGTAAATGGAAAGGCTTCTAACCGCAGTATAAGATCAGAGACAAGGTGAACTAATCTTGTTGCAATGTAGGATTAGCCACAGCATGCACTACTCCTGATGTGAGAGCTTTTGTTCAAGCTCTGCCTACCTCGTGGCACTTGGAAAGGAACAGGACATTTCACAAGGCACTGTTTGCAGGTGGCTCTAGTTCCAGTGTGCAGCGTGGTTTGGAAAGAGCTTGAGAGAGCTACCAGAGGAGACTCAGGATGGGTGGGGCAGTCTGATGGGGATACAGGCAGGACTGTTGG
Source organism: Tapera naevia (assembly GCA_033556795.1). Classification (NCBI taxonomy): domain Eukaryota; kingdom Metazoa; phylum Chordata; class Aves; order Cuculiformes; family Neomorphidae; genus Tapera; species Tapera naevia. The sequence goes on along the minus strand of JAUMJJ010000108.1, from coordinate 2,172,084 downwards.
ATTGCTTCGTGTCTGCGCTGGGGGGGGTGTTCTGGCTCCCCTGTTTCCTGCAGAAATCCATGGTAAAGGTGAATGGTTTCCCTCTTCTCCCAAGGATTAGAGAACAGTGGTTTCTCTTGAAAGAAACTGCTGCAGATGTTCTCACAGAAAAAAAATGTTTTGTCTCCCTGCGCCTCTCTCCATCAAAACCTTCCCTCTCTAAGATGCATATTTTCCTCTGTTCACAGTGGAAAGATAAATACTGTGCTGTGTCCAGCTTAAATCACAGTATCACACAGTATCATAAGGTTGGAAAGGACCTCTGAGATCATCAAGTCCAACCTATAACCTAACACTAACACCAACCATCATCTAGACCATGGCACTCAGTGCCTCATCCAGTCTCCCCTTAAACACCTCCAGGGTAGGTGACTCCACCACCTTCCTGGGCAGCCCATTCCAATGGCCAATCACCCTTTCAGTGAAGAATTTTTTCCTCACATCAAGTCTAAACTTTCCCTGACGAAGCTTAAGTCCATGCCCTCTGGTTCTGCCACTGGTCACCTGAGAGAAGAGACCAACCCCTGCCCGACTACAACCTCCTTTTAGGTAGTTGTAGAGAGCAATGAGGTCTCCCCTGAGCCTCCTCTTCTCCAGGCTAAACAGCCCCAATTCCCTCAGTCGCTCCTCATAGGGCTTGTGCTCCAGCCCCCTCACCATCTTCGTTGCCCTCCTCTGAACACATTCCAGTATCCTAACATCTTTCCCATACTGAGGGGCCCAGAACTGGACACAATATTCAAGGTGAGGCCTGACCAGTGCCGAGTACAGGGGGACAATAACTTCTCTGGTCCTGCTTACTACACTATTCCTGATGCAGGCCAGGATTCCATTAGCCTTCTTGGCCACCTGGGCACACTGCTGGCTCATGTTGAGCTTCCTGTCCAGCAGCACTCCCAGGTCCCTTTCTGCCTGACTACTCTCCAGCCACTCTGTCCCCAGTCTGTAGCTTTGCATGGGATTGTTGTGTCCAAAATGAAGTACCCGACATTTGGACTTATTAAACATCATCCCATTAGAATCGGCCCAGCTCTCCAATCTGTCCAGGTCCCTCTGTAGGGCCATCCTACCCTCTAGCAGATCAACTCTTCCTCCCAGCTTGGTATCATCTGCAAATTTGCTGATGATGGACTCAATCCCCTCATCCAAATCGTCAATAAAGATATTAAACAGGACGGGACCCAATACCGATCCCTGGGGGACACCACTGGTGACCGGCCGCCAACTGGATGAAACACCATTTACCATCACTCTTTGGGCTCGGCCATCCAGCCAATTCCTAACCCAGCACAAAGTGCTCCCATCTAGGCCACGAGCTGCCAGCTTCCCTAGGAGTCTACTGTGGGGGACCGTGTCAAAGGCCTTACTGAAATCCAAGTATACCACATCCACAGCCTTCCTCTCATCAACCAGGCGAGTCACATGATCGTAAAAGGAGATCAGGTTGGTCAGGCAGGACCTACCCCTCCTAAACCCATGCTGGCTGGGCCTGATTTCTTGACCGTTCTGCAGGTGGTGCATGATTTCACCCAGGATTATCTTCTCCATGATTTTACCTGGGACCGAGGTCAGGCTGACAGGTCTGTAATTACCTGGATCATCCTTACGGCCCTTCTTGTGGATGGGCGTCACATTGGCCAACTTCCAGTCTTCCGGGACCTCTCCAGTGAGCCAGGACTGCTGAAAGATGATGGAGAGCGGCTTAGCAAGCTCATCCGCCAGCTCTCTCAGCACCCTAGGATGGATCCCATCTGGCCCCATAGACTTATGAGGGTCCAAGCGGCTCAGCAGGTCTCTAACCTCCTCCTCATGGATTGCAGGAGGGCCATATTTCACCCTGCCCCCATCAACCACTTCAGAGGGCCAACTGTCAAGCGAGCTGACATCCTTGTTGTTAAAAACTGAAGCAAAGAAGGCATTAAGTACCTCAGCCTTCTCTGCATCTCTGGTTACTATATTTCCCTCCACATCCAACAAGGAGTGGAGGTCGCTGCCGCCCTTCTTTCTGCCATTGATGTATTTATAAAAACTCTTCTTATTGTCCTTAACAGAAGTGGCCAATTTGAGCTCCAGCTGGGCTTTTGCTTCCCTGATTTTTCTCCTACACGACTTAACAACATCCTTGAACATGACCTGACATACATCCCCTTCCTTCCAACGATGATACATCCTCTTTTTCTTACTTAGTTCCTTCAGAAGTTCCCTACTCATCCAGGGCGGTCGTCTGCCCCTACGACTCTTCTTACAACACACAGGGACAGCCCGCTCCTGCGCCTGCAAAACTTCATTCTTGAAGTATATCCAAGCTTCCTGGACCCCCTTACCACTAAGAGCTATTTCCCAGGGTACTTTCCTGACCAGTTCCTTAAATAATCCAAAATCTGCCCGCCGGAAGTCCAGCATTGATGTTCTGTTCCTGGCTTTTCCTATTACATTGTTCAGAGAGAACTCAATTATTTCATGATCACTAGACCCTAGACATCCTCCGACAACAACATCACTCACCAACCCATCTTTGTTTGTAAACAGCAAGTCAAGTAGAGCCTCACCCCTGGTGGGCTCACTCACCAGCTGTGACAAAAAGCAGTCCTCAATACACTCTAAAAACCTCCTGGACTGCCTCCTCTCAGCAGTATTAAGTTTCCAGCAGATATCTGGAAGGTTAAAGTCTCCTAAAAGAATAAGGGCAGCCGATCTAGAGGCAGCCTCCAGCTGTTTAAACAACAGAAGATCCAGATCCTCCTCCTGGTCAGGCGGTCTGTAGCACACTCCAACCAGGAGGTCCGACCTGACTGCCCCTCTGACTCTTACCCATAGGCACTCAACCTGGTCATCACCGATCTCAACTTCAACAGTATCCAGGGTTTCCCTAGCGTAGAGGGCCACCCCTCCACCCCTCTTTTCACGCCTGTCTCTCCTGAAGAGCCTGTAGCCTTCCATGGCAGCACTCCAGTTATGACAGTCGTTCCACCACGTTTCCGTGATGGCAACTATATCATATCTCTCCCGCTGGACCAGGACTTCTAGCTCCTCCTGTTTGTTTCCCATACTGCGTGCATTTGTGTACATGCACTTCAGTTGGGTTACTGACAACCCCTTTTGGGATGGCTCATCCTCCACGGGGACATCTTTGGCGAGCCTAGTAACTCCCCCCACCCCCGTCATGCCTAGTTTAAAGCCCTCTCAACAAGCCCTGCCAGCTCCTGAGCTAGAATTCTCCTACCCTTCGGAGTTAGACGAGACCCATCGGGGTCAAACAGGCCAGGTGCCATAAAGGTTTCCCCATGATCAAAGAACCCAAAATTCCTCTGCCGGCACCAGCCCCTAAGCCATCTATTAACTGCATATATTCTCTTATTCCTGTCTGTATCCATCCCTGCCACCGGGGGAACTGAACAGAACACCACCTGTGCTCCTGCCTTATCTATCGACCGTCCCAGCTCCTGGAGTTCCTTTTTAACCACCCTTGACCCTCTTTTCACTAGCTCATCACCGCCAGCCTGGATCACCAGAAGCGGGTAATAATCTGAGGGTTTAATTAGGTCCGGCAGTCTCTTGGTGATGTCGTGTACCCGGGCTTGGGGAAGGCAGCAGACTTCCCGATGAGTTGGGTCCATCCTACAAATAGGGCCCTCCGTCCCTTTCAGAAGGGAGTCTCCCACCACAATGACCCTCCTTTTCTTTTTCTTATTTGAGGTCCTGACCCGTCTGATGGGCAATGTGAGGTTAACAGCCTCTTCAGGTGAGCTCTCTGTCAGACTATCCTCCACCGGAACATCAAATTCCAACTCCCCAAACCTGTTTTGAAGGGGCAGCTGGAAAGTTGGCATTTGAAAGGGAGGTCTATAACCCCCACGAGAGCAGACCTGCTCCCAGTCCTCCTCACCAGTCAGGTCACTCTCCTTACCCTGTTGCTGAGGAATATGGCATTCCTCAGCCTCCTGGGGAGGATTACTGGGAGGAGAGAGGGTTCTACTCCACCAGTCAATCTCCCTTTCACTTTCGCGAATACTTCTCAATCTTTCCACCTGATCCTTCAGATCTGCAACCATAAGGAGCAGATCCTGAATCTGTTCACATCTCAGACAAGCATTTTTTGTATTTTTGTTATGGTCCTCTGGAGCCACAAGTAGGCTGAGACACTCCCTACAGTCTCGAGTCTGGGTAGCTGTGTCTCGTAATACTGCTTCCGTTTGGATGCCTACGCTCCTGGTGGCAGAGGCCTTACCACGCCTGGTCACCATTGCTACAGGGGGGTGGGAAGCCAACCACTTGTCAAGAGAGTGCCTGCTTGCCCTGCCTGCGCGAACTGCCGCGCAAACTGCCTATGCTGTGACCCTGTCCTGTGACCCTGTTTGCCCGCTCCTTCCGGGACCGCCCCCCTACCACGCGGTCGGCCCACGTGACAGTTGCCGCTTCTGAAGTTCAGAGAGAGTCGCCCTGCCGGGGTCCTCTCCTGAGCTTTTGCCTCTCCCAGGAACTCTCCACCCGCCCAGATTGAGCACCCGGCTGCAGTACTTACGGTTCCTGCCGCCGATCACGCTGAATCTCAAAAATTCCAGATTGGTCATTCTCAGAGCTGACTCCATTTTCTCATGAACTGCATCAGAGAATTTTCAGGGGAATGACAGCACACTTAAACAGTCTGCTGTTATATAGCACATTAGATAACTGTTGTTGTCTGGAGTTGGTAGAACAGCATTCTGTCTCTTGAAATTTGTTGCAGTTCTTCCATTGACTTTGGAGAGAATAGGATTGAACACTGATATGATGTCCATCTCTCGGTCTGTATGGTAACAAAAGTACTCTGGCTGGTGTCATATTTTCTGTCTAGTTTAGTTTAGGATTGATCAGTAATTTCATAGGCTTTTTGAAGTAAGGCAGTGAACATATACTCCTAAATACCTCTACTTAAAGTTGTTAAAGTTGAGGAGAAGAGAAATTTGGAAAAGTTCCCAGATCCTCATTTAAGGAAATACTTTCATATGCCATAACTATGTCTATCTATGACATACACTAATATAAATCATTGTCTTCTGTAGCAGAACTCTGTAAAGCAGAAGCATCTCTTGCTTACAAAAGGATATGTTGTGAGAGTTTCTTAGCCGTAAGTTTTTAGTATGCTTTATTCTTTAACCTGAATTGTGTTCTAATGAGAGTGAATTGTCCCACTTTTTCCACTCCTTTTGAGCTTTGCTACTATTGGGGTTTTTTTAAAGGTAAGTACTTTGCAAGTTCTTTCAAACTAGAAATTGCTTGTTAAGATATGCCCAAGAAATGTAAATTTTAAATCTGTAAAACTGATTAATATGAATGCTCATAGATTTGTCAAGTTTGAAAGATTCCGTAAACCAAAATGTCTTTGTTTTCAGTTTGTTTGTTGGTATCATCTGTGTAGCTCATTACTTGTTTTTGATCAAGAGGATTTTGTTTAGAAGTAGACATCTAGTGTTATATTTTAATATAACACTATTTTTTAATAAACAACATTAACATTAACAACAACATGGTATGATATTCCAGAAGTTCTGAGGAGACCATTAAAAACTGCAGATAGCACAAGTTTTTTTCTTTCTATGATTGGAAGAGTAGAGGTCTAACTTTAGGGACGTATTCAAATAAAAGTTTGGTTGCAGAAATTCTAACACCATCACCTCCTAAAAAAAAAAAAATGAAAGAAAAGAAAAAAAAAGATTACACATAATAATGTTCTTTGGCTGGCTGTCAGTCATTGAAATTTAAGAAAGATTCATAAATGCAGTTATAGCTTTTTCCTGTGTTTCCATTTCTTACATAAACTCAGTCAGAGATTTTAATTCCCTGAACACGGGAATGATTTAAGTCTGTTTTTCAGTGGAGTTGTCTTGTGATTGGTATTTATTTTTAAAAAAATCAATTAAATCTGAAACAGGAGTGCATTTCTCAACAGACACCGGAGAATCTATACAAGAAAGTTATTATTACTACTCTGGTCTCAATCAAAGCCTTAAGCCACCTGAGACAGGAGACTCAAAATACATCTACTGAAAGCAAATTTGTTTTTTCATGGCTAGGAATATTTTTCTTTTTATGGCAGTTCCAACATTTCTTTTCCTTACTGAATCCAAGATATTAAGTAGACGATTGTTCTCTTCCTTTTCCCAGTGGTCTGGTCTTTTTTCTTTTTTTGTAAAAAACGTAGTTTGGGTATAAAGATCCTTGAACTAAATTAAGTGAGCAAAATCAAACATTTACATTGAGAGCGAAAGAGTGAGGAAGGTACATGCACTCTCATCTTCTGCTGCTCAGAAACTTTATTATATCTCTGTCTGTTCTGCATTTTAAGAGATGTGCTCATTGAGTGTTATTAAATATTTATCTAATTGTTTTAAAATATAATGTTTAAAATGTCCTGTAGCAGTGATATTTTGCAGTTTCATTATGCAATGTGAAAACAAATTCTTGTCCTCTGATTTCACAAAAATTTCTTTTGAATTTACTTCCATATATTTCTTTGATTATGAGAAACTGTCAAATCTTTTTTTTTTTTACTTTTCCCTATCATCTCTTTTAAAAATGTTTTCTATTTCTGCATGCAGTCACTCATTTTCTAAGCTGAAAATATCTGTACTTATAGAAGCCACTTCACACAGGTTTTTTTGTGCTTATCTTTCTTCTCTATAGTCTTTATAGTTTTACTATAAATTTTATTTGTCATATACTAAATGGAAACAATGTCAAGAGATAAGCACGCTGTAGCTTCATAGTGTGAGATAAATTTATTTTCTGTTTCTTGATTTCAGTATTTGTAATTTCTCATGCCTTTTCTCCTGTTGAATATGAGTGATTTCAGGTAAATGTTTGTAGTTAGTCCAGCTTTTCTTAGTGGTTAATGTCAAGGACAGCATCAGGTATACATGCTTTGCACTGTTTTTCCCTCTCTGTGTATATCCATACTGAATTTAATTTGCCGTTTTATTATTCAGTCACATGACAGATTTCTGCAACTTTTTGCAGCCAGCTTTATTTTTTACCAGTAAATGCATCTCTACCAAGCTGATATTTTCAAGACCACTTAGTAATTTAGTGAGCAACATGGATCCCATTCTGTTATTTTTGTCCTTTTAATTCATTAACACTTCTTTTCTACAACAACTTAATTTTAGAGTCTTGTTTAGTGACCTTGTTAAAAGTGTCCGGACATCTTAATATGTAGTATTCAATTACTAACACATGGGTAGGATCGTGTCTTAAAGATTTCCAGACATTTGTCATTTTGATTGAAACTGACCAGTGGGTTGAATGTTTATGGAATAGAGGAGGCAGATGTAGAGGGATATAACCTTTCCTGCCCAGACATAAAATGTGAATGTGAAAGTTTAATTTTCCTAGGAAATAAAGGTAAAAATACCATGTGGCTTGGTGGTGACTCTTCTTGTCTGTCTGCCATATACCATCATAAAAAACAGCTACTGGATTGAAAAGCATCAGCAGCCTCTGGAACATGTAATCAGGTCATGACTTTTCCTGCCACCTCTTGTTTTCTCTTAGGATTTCTATTCTTTTAGCTTCCTACCTGACAAAAGGAATTCACCATCCTTGTGTCAACTGAACCCAATTTCACTATAATTCAAGAACATCTTTTCACTTTGTATTCTGTAAAAGTAAGTGTAAAAGTGTAATTTTAATTATATTTTGTTCTTGGACACTATAGGAGTAAGTGAACATGTGAGAGAAAGACTTTGACTTGCAAGACTGGCAAACTAAACATGTTACTGTTTAAACAAACGTCCTTATTCTAACTCTGCATTTTTTGGAAGTTTCTAGACCCTTTTCTGTTCAGCAAGTCTGTGTTTTCCTTTAAGTCAGTAGACATAAAACTTCTCTTCAACTTGAGTAGTTGATAAGTCTTTTTACTTTTCAAATCTTTGTCAGACAACTGACTGTTATCACCTTCTACCACATGGATAGTTATCTTCTGGGATAACTTTGTTGCCAAGGCAACCTCCCGTTGACAAGAGTTGTGCTCATTAGGACTTTATTGTGTCAGGCAATTATATTTCAGTGGCATAGCACTGAAGTCAATGACCTCTTATTGTTTATCTTGTGCTAACTGCAATCTGAAATAAAACTCAAAGAGAAGAAAGTAAGAATGTTAGTCAAATAAAGCTCTGGACTGCTTTATCTTGAATTGTATATATAACTTTATGTACAATCTTTCATGTGCATAAAGTTTTTGTGCACCATGGAGGAAAAAAACAAGTTTCTTAAACAATAATTCAGCTTTTCAATGTGACTTAAAATGCACTCATTTACATTTCTATGAGCATTCAGGTTTTCTCCTGGAAAAGAAGCAAGCTATATGCTATTTGTGGAATCATAGTAATATACATATGTGATTGGTACTCCTTTTGTTGATCATCCAAGTCTAGTCTGTTAGTTATTCCTTTTTACTTTGCAGTTTCTTATTGGGAGACAGGGTTCTCAAATTCCCAGTGAAAGCAGACTAAGTGGATCCTGATTTTTGAGCTGGACTGCAGTCTTGAACGGGATAGTACACATGTTCAGTTGCTAAACTGTGATCTGCAGTTATTTTGCCTCAAGAAGGATTTAGGAAAACAAGTTAACTTCTTCCCTCTATAAAATAAAAAACCCACCTTTATACCTGTGCCAACCCTTTACCTATCCTAATCGCAAACTTAGCCATATCATTTAATATATCTCATCTGTTTAGCTCTGTCTTTATTTTCACATTCTCTCTTGGCCTTGCTGGAAGAATCAATCTCGGCATTTTCTGTATCTCTGCTTGAACTCTGTGGTACAGCAGAGCAGGCTGAGGACCGTGGGAGATGAGTATTGGATTACTTCTTGGGAGTGAATGTCTGTGTACTGGTGTTTATCAGAACTCCAAGAAATGTGCACTTAGACTAAAAATTATAAAACTGACAGTAGCTTCCTCTATGAGATTCTTAAATACGACTCCCCATAAAAATGGAAGTTATCATCTAGAACAAGCTCATGCCTTTGAATGGGGTCGCATGTTACTTGTCATTGCATGGGAGTTTCTGCGTTTATAGGTCTGTTCGGTCTAGAACTCCACACTTCCTAGTCTCTGGCCTTTCTGCTTATGAGATTTTTGTGAAGGGTGAAGATGAAGTTCAGTTTGAGGTATAAATGCAAAAATATATGTGTATTGCTGAGTAGGTATCTAAGCTTCCATGATGGTTTATGGAAACCTGGTGAATAAAGACATGGAGCCTAGAGAGGGATTTGTTAGGGCATAGAGTGACTGGTAAGCTGAATCTCTTTTTAGACTCCATTGAGTAACTTAAATATACAGCATGCTTGTAGGCACTTAAATTGGAAATACCAGTCTCAAAATGGAAGCTCTTGAGTTTTCACTGAAAGGGTGATTGGCCATTGGAATGCACTGCCCAGGGAGGTGGTGGAGTCGCAGACCCTGGAAGTGTTTAAAGGGAGATTGGATGAGGCACTGAGTGCCATGGTTTAGATGATGGTTGGTGTTAGTGTTGGGTTATAGGTTGGACTTGATGATCTCAGAGGTCCTTTCCAACCTTATGATACTGTGATACTGTGATTCTGCAAAACGTGAGTTAAAATTCCTTTCATAATATTCAAAATGACTTTTTTATCATGTGAAATCTGGTCCACTAGATCAACTGTTTTTTATAGAACCATAGAATCATAAGGTTGGAAGAGACCTCTGAGATCATCGAGTCCAGCCGTGCCTGTCTCCCTGCTAAACCATATCCCTAAGATATAAGTGGGGATTGGGAATATGTTTGCCTAGCACCGATACTTTGTCCATTTTCCTTTGGTAGCTTTTGTAGACATCAGCAAGAATAAAAAGTGGAAAATAAAAGAAGGAAAAAAATGTTTAGGTATTCTGTTTTATGAGAGAGGTATTTAGACATACAAAAACCATACTAAATAAAAACTGAGTGGCATGCTTGGAGAAGTCTGCAGGTGTTTCTGGATTCAAGTTCTAAAGGCAGCTCCCAGTGCTATTGAAATAGATCGTGGTTTTTCTGTGGCTAAATGGAGTTGATTGTGAATACAGAGAGGACGAGATAAACTACTTTCTCTTATGCTTAACTTAATGTGAGTAGTCTCATTGACTTCAACAGAACAACTCGTGAATTTGTTTAATTAAGCATGTACTCCGAAGTGCTTTATTGATCAGGATCTTGAGGCATGACTCTATAGGATGATAATTGAATGTTAGTCTAGAAAATGGTTTGTTTTGCTTGTTTGCTGCTTTAAAGTAGTCACTCTGTTTCTAGAGGCAGATTTTATTAAAATTAATATTGGTCTTAAAGACCAAAGTCTGAAAGAGCATTGTGTTGCTATACAAGGAAAGAGAAAGGAAAATTCTTGCTCACATGCATATGCTCTTTAATTTTGTGCATCTTTTAGATCCCCTACTCATCAGACCTTCATAATACTTTTCTGTAATTGCAAAGGTAGTTTTAAAATGAGTATCTCTAGTCCCTGTATATTCCCTTAGTCTCTGCATTATGTTTATATTTGTAAAAAATGTGTAAGAAGACTCTGAGTGTATAGATGTTCTCTGAAAATTGTACTCTGCAGTTTCTGTTGATTGAATAAATATTCTCTGAGTTTACGTAAGTCTGACTTAAATTCTGATGGCATCATATCTGATAGTGGTGCTATGGGAGGACTTAACTCCATTATTTTCATATTGTAAGTCACACAGATTCACATAAGTCAGATACTTCAAATAAGTGCTTCTGAAAAGTAGGTCATTCTCTACGTATGTTACTGTTAAGTGGTCTAACCTGGTTTAGGTCAGTTATTTCTGTTTTATCTCAATAAAATCATTCCAGTGTCTGTAACATACAATTGCTTTTGAATTATTAATTTGCATTTTATATCTGCTGATACAGCAATTTAAAACTAATATGTGGAAGTCAGAGACTTCATAATTTTAGCTATACACAGTGAAAATTCTGTAAGTCAAGTCATGGCTATATGAATAAATAACCATAACTTTGTCTTGGGGGCGTTGGTTCAGGACAAACTGGTTCGCTATTGATGAAAAGGATGATGCATGAAGAAGAACAGATCCAAACTATTGAGTCCTGCCAGCAGTGTAGTTTTTACAGCTGCATAGATTTTATATTACAAGTATTCTTTTCTGAAACTTCTTTGAGAGTACTAGTTCAGAGTTTCCTTCTCATACCACTAATGTTCTTTAAACATGAGAGTTAGTGCAAAAAACCACGATTGCAAGCTGTTTGTGCTTGTGTTTGTGTCACGGATGCAGGGACTCTATCCTATATAGGCTGTGCGCAGGGATGTGGAGTCAATGTGTAATTCACAGTTCCCATGGGAAGGAGCTGGGACACAACAGGAATTTGAAGAGCACCCCTGCAACACTGGATAGAGCTGCTTCTTTTTCCCACAGAGCCCTTCCTTGCTGAGCTATACTTACGTGTCTTAAGAGACTATACTAGAAGTTCAGGGTCGTTTAGTTTAGTATTTTAAAACTGGAATCTAATTAGTTCTCTTTTTTCAAGCTCCTGTTGTTAGGTGTACTGGTTATTGGCATTCATGGAAATCAACACCAACAACTAAACCATGTCCAGCATTTGGGTTTTTTCCCTTCTGTTTCTGATGTCTTGTTGTTGTAAACCTGAACATGTTGTACAGTACTCTGGTTCCTTGTTTCACAGTTATTAAAGCATCCATATCTAATGCATAGTTGATACAGATTACCTTAATGTGAGAATGCCTCATGTTTCCAACTTTGAACAGTAAAAATTTAAAATCAAATTAGAACTGTTTATAGTAGATGTAAGATGAACAGTTGAATAAAAACATGTTTTGTTACTTCTGTAAATGAACAACAAAGTTGCGAATAATACTGAAAATATGGTTTATATTACTGTGCATAATAAATTTCTGAATAGCAGAACTCCATCCAGCTAATAAGCAAAATAAATTACCTTAAAATATACTTGAAATTCAGAAATCTGTGGCTGATAGCACTTTATAAAACAGGGCAGCCTGCCAATCGTATGTAAAATAATTAATATATATTTGTGACAAAACTCATCTATGTATGCAAAACATTCTACTACACTGAAGTTTTGTAGATTGAAATGTGGAGATGAACCTGATTTGCTTCAAAGCAGACTATTTTAGTGACAAAGCTTTTACGCAGCCTGCAAGGAAAAACTATTAAGCTTTCAAAATAATTTAATAAATCTTTTCCATTATGTATGACTTAGTACCGAAATTAAAATATAACGTTGCAGGTGAGGAGAAAGGACAAACTAGTATTCAAATCCAGTAAAATCCAGTAAAAGTAGGTTCTTTATAGTAACATGAATACTTTTAGAGGGGTTATGAAATTGGTATAATTGTTTGTTTCTGAAATGCACAACAACTTTAGAACTACATGAAATATTAAGAACCTTATCTTCTTTTGTCTCGCTAGTGCTTTAGCTCCCAGTAATGATCACTTCTTCCTTAATATTCTGGTGTTTCTTGTTTTCCTGATGCATGACAGTCTTGTGCTTTGCTCTGCCATTTGCGTTGCCCTTGACTGTCTATTTTGAGAGCTGTTATGCCCTTTCTTCCAATCTCACAGGGGTTCTTGGTCTTTTTTTACTTTTCTTTCTCCATCCTATTCATGGGTGATCTGAGGCTTTCTTACAACTTCACTGTCAGCTTATGCTGATGATTTGCATATCTACTTCTTGATTTCTGACCTGACTCTCTTACATAAGATGTGCATTTCAGACTGTCTGTATGGCAGTTTTCCCTAGATAGCTGATGACAATTACTGATACCAAGAATTCTGCTTTTTCCTCCTGAAAGCTCTTGGTTCTCTTATTTTGTAATTTTTTGTAGCAGGTCCTTCATAGGACTTTTTGTTAACATATTTTTCTCTTACATTTTCCAAATTATCTGTTTTCTACTTTCCCCTCAGAGTTTCAAAAAGCCTGATTTTTATTCTTGTTTTGAAATTTTTATCTAATATAAATAATATAAATCTCTTTAAATTAGATAGAATATATAATTTACTACTTTTGTCATTACTCAGATCTTCTGTCATTCAGTTTCTTCATTTTCTTGCCTTTTTTCTCTGTAAGTATTCTTGTGGTTATCCCAATTTAGTTTGGGTTTTTTTCCTCCCAGTGTCAGACTGAAATAATGCTACATATGCTGTAGTACGTAGGTGAATGTGAAGAAGTTCTAAAGTGCTGCCTAATGTGACATCAGTTATGGACAGTTGTTTTCAAATTAAATATGATTTCAGCTGTCCTCTGGACTGTTGTTATTAAAGATTATTCTACCAAATCTTTACCACTTTTAGATCTTAAGATTCATTTCGAAACAACAAAAAATTTCAGCCACCTGTTTGGCACTGGTTCAGAAAGTAAGGTGTCCTGATTGTTCATATCTCTGAACAGAGTATAGAACGTGCACTAGAAAGTTTGTGAAATATTAAGTTGTTGTAGTGGTTATTCTGATTTAGTATACAAATCAGGTATTAATAATACCTGCACATTTTAAATTAATGATTTTGATTCTACTGTCTCTTAATTACTTGTTTTTAAGTTTGCCTAGACTATTGACCTATTTGAAAAGATATGTCTATTAAAGCATATTCGTTTCTATATTCAGCATTTTTGGCTAGACCTTAATCCATTTTCACTCTGTGCTTAATAAAGCAATTAACAAATCTGTACACAGGAGTCAGTGGTTAAAATTAATTTTTGGTAACTCCCTTATGTTCAGCAGTGTTTCATAGCTAAAAATCAAAACTCGCCAAAGCACTCACTCAAGGTTAAGTATAATGTCTGAATCACAACTTGAGCATCATTACTACACTGTGATACTTGTCATGACTTTGTAAACAGTGAAAGAGTTTAGAAATAAAAGTAAAATAGCTGTTGTGGGAAATGTATCTTCATTTCCTATTGCAGTTTCTGAGAGCCACAACTATGGTGGTAATTGAAGGAAGATAAATTTCAATTCAAGCTGGAGGCATATAGCTCAAATGCTAGAACTGTATTTTTCGGGTTGTATTTCTACTTATTAAAAAAGTTTATTGTAAGGCAGAACAGTTCTTTATTTAACTTTCTCAGTTTGAATTAAGAGTTTGAGAAATACTGTTTACAGTTCATGCAATTAGATAGGAGTTGGATTGTGTGTTGCCCCTGGCACAAGCTTGTCATTCACATATGCTGCAGAGGTTGCCAAAAATGCTTTTGAGAACTCTGTTTGAAAGTAGCTTATGAAATGAGTTAAGAAAATAATACAGTGTTTTTTTTAAAGTGCCTCTGTTTGAACAGTCCAAAACTGATAATTTGTGAAGTTAAAGAATACCATTTTCTCCAGCATTTACAGTGTGCTATATACTGAATTTAGCTACTACTGTTTTGAATGATTGCATATTTATTACACTAAGGATACATCATCCCACTTTGGGTAGGGTAGTGAAGTTCATTTGGTTTTAGTTGATTACTGAGATTTTTTTCATTCCAGTTGCAAAGGTTCACAATGATTTAATTTCACCCTGGCTGGCTATTATTTCTTCATTGTCTTAATCAGCACGGACAGTTCACCAACCTTTCTGCCTTTGTTTCCAGGTGCTCTAAGTGCAGCCTTCATCTTTTTCTTTTTTTTTCCTCTTGAAATTAATTTTTTTCTCTTTCTTTAACCATTAAGCTGCTGTTTAAAATACGTATTTTTTACAACAATGGAACTCCCAACTTTTTTGAACAGTCTTAATAGGCATGCTCCTTGTTCTGCAGCTTTGTACTTTAGGTGCTTGTAGACAGTGTTCCTGCAGTCATGTGAGGTGACCTTGATTTCATAAATCAGCATATGCAGTTCCCATTTTGATATGCTGACAACTTCTGGGTTGTTTGGAATCTGTGTTCATTAGGCACTTTTTTCCAAATTCTTCTCTTAAGAAACAAGATTTAGATACAAGTCTGCATATACATGCAGCAAATGGAAGGCTGAATTTTGGTTTGGAATAGTAATGCAGTTCTGAAGCAAATTCCCGTTTCTTCCTCACTTGCCTTCTGTTGGTTTCGTTCATGGAATATTTCTGGTGTTAATTTCTTATTCATCTATGCACCAAAGAGGCTCCAACGTGTAGCATCCACTAACAGGGACATACATGTCTCGAGGCAATCACTTACACAGATTGGTACCGTCTGAATGGTGAGAATATGGTAGTTGAACATGGTAGCTCAAGGTCAAATCTATTCTGAAGTAAAATCCAAGACTAAATTGAGTGTTAAGTAAGATGCAAATCCAGACTGCGATTACTGTAGCTATAGAAGCCTGAGCCTGAACTGCTCTAATATTCTCATCATCTACTATTGCTGAGTTACTGCTAATGTAAATACAGACATGAGCTTTCAGATAACCCTATAGAGTCAGTCTCACATAGCTCTGGATTAAGTAGGCACTATCTCAAGGCTAGTAGTGCATTTTGTTATTTTATGGAGATCACTGCAGCCTATCAGATGGCTCTTAGTCTGTATCTGATGTTACTCAGTGCATCTTCAACATCTCCTAAAAAGATTTTAAAGTTGTGTGTGTTTTTTCTGTAGTAATTTCAGACTATTTGTACTTGGTTAACAGAAGTTCAAATGTGTCTGATTTTTCTGTCATTACTGTATCATGATAGAGTCATTGGGCATCATTAAACAAGATAAAATTCATCATATATTTGTGCAACCATAAATCAGAACCTAATCTATTGTTTATTGTTACTACAGTAAGCAGTGTTTCTGTATAAAAATTTTCAAGTTCTGTCACATTACAGAATATTGTGTTGTGTTGATAATAGAGTTGAATACAAGGGGACCTGTCTTTCACAGACTCCAAAGTTGAAAATAAGGACCTATCCTTATTCTAACTTAAATACCATAGGAGATGACAGTCTTGCTACTAATTCGATCTTCCCTTTACCAAGAAGAGATTGGTTATGACAGGATAGTTATAAATCTGCAAGGTATGTGCAGTAGCTGTACCAGTTTGCCTATTAACTTTATTCATGAATGTAATATGAATCATCTTTTAAAATATAAAATTTAATAAAACTCAATGGGAGAAGGAATAAAGCGATGTTTAGGTAATCACAGTATCACAGTATCATAAGGTTGGAAAGGACCTCTGAGATCATCAAGTCCAACCTATAACCCAACACTAACACCAACCATCATCTAAACCATGGCACTCAGTGCCTCATCCAGTCTCCCCTTAAACACCTCCAGGGTTGGCGACTCCACCACCTCCCTGGGCAGCGCATTCCAATGGCCAATCACCCTTTCAGTGAAGAACTTTTTCCTAACATCAAGCCTAAACTTTCCCTGACGAAGCTTGAGTCCATGCCCTCTGGTTCTGTCACTGGTCACCTGAGAGAAGAGACCAACCCCTGCCCGACTACAACCTCCTTTTAGGTAGTTGTAGAGAGCAATGAGGTCTCCCCTGAGCCTCCTCTTCTTCAGACTAAACAGCCCCAACTCCCTCAGTCGCTCCTCGTAGGGCTTGTGCTCCAGCCCCTTCACCATCTTCGTTGCCCTCCTCTGAACACATTCCAGTATCGTAACATCTTTCCCAAACTGGGGGGCCCAAAACTGTACACAATATTCAAGATGAGGCCAGTGCCGAGTACAGGGGGACGATAACTTCTCTGGTCCTGCTCGCCACACTATTCCTGATGCAGGCCAGGATGCCATTGGCCTTCTTGGCCACCTGGGCACACTGCTGGCTCATGTTGAGCTTCCTGTCAACCAGGTCCCTTTCTGCCTGACTACTTTCCAGCCACTCTGTCCCCAGTCTATAGCTCTGCATGGGATTGTTGTGTCCAAAGTGAAGTACCCAACATTTGGACTTATGAAACATCATCCCATTAGAATCAGTAATGTTATGATTCCCAGAACAACAAATTCAAGAAGGCAAAATTATAATAGATAATTTCCTTTTCTGCATTTCTTTGAATCAGACCTGTTAACAATTGCCAAACAATTGGTCAATTGTTTCATTATTTGAACTTTCTGGATATTTCTCATGGAAGACAGAAATACATCATTAAATGATCTGAATTACAGCATAATATATGGCTAGAAAATGTAGAATATACGTTATTTACAAACTACGTTGCAAATTTTTGAATTTGTCACTTAGTAATTGTCATGTTATTTTCCACGTATGTAAACTAGTTACAAATTCCATATACATTTTAAAAATGTTAAGTGCTTCTTCACAAACAAGAATACAGTTAGTTATGCTTCAGTTTCGCTAGTTTATTATTTTGGTGAGAGGAGTGTGTTTATAAATACCGTCATCCTTGTTCGGTGTGTTTCACATAATTTTCCATGGAATATTTGCATTACCAAGATGTGATATTGGTGCTTGCCAGTTTAAATGCAATAACATCCACTAAGGATGTTGCAGTACCTGTATTTCTAAGGGTGGAGTACATTGTTGAAAGTGATTGATTGTGTTAATCTAATCCAACTGTCAAAACAATCCCTCTTACAGCATTCGTCTTCATAAATGCATTAAACATTTGAACTCTTAAGCTTTTTATGCCATTTCCTCAGCAGAAGGTAAGCATGGATCGCAGTCAAAGTGAAAAGAATTTAGAAATGAGAATATTCAGAGAGATTTAACTGGCAAGCTGCTATTTAGCTGTGAGAAATAATCTTGAAAACCTGTATCATACCAGTTGGTCATCAACCATAATTAAATTATGGTTCATAAACATAGCTGGCACTTTAAAAGAACTAAGGTATGTATTTTGTAGGTGATTATCAGTAATTCATATGAAGTCCACATTATCTTCCTGAATTATGATCTTCCAGCCTGCAGATTAAATCACATTTAAACACAATGATGCATTCTAACTGGTTAATTTCTAATTTTTCTATGAGTCCTGCTGACTAAAATTTTGGAGGAGCTTAGTAAGGATTCCGGAAGACTTTGTTATCAACTGAAAATAACTAGAAAATAATTACATCACCTATAGCATTGTTAAGGCAATTATGTTTAAAGATGAGCTGCAACAGAACTGTCTCTGAGAACTTGAAATTATCTTTTCTAGTCTTGTTTTTCTGAAAAGCTTGCAGTCTGGTATCATGTTTTAATAGATTTTTTTTTAAAAAAAATCAGTCTGCTGCAATTAGTTTATTTTTAATTGGAAAAGTATTTAAATTGGAAATGTATTTTCTCAGCTGAATGGAGGATTTTGATGGGGAAGAAAAAATAAGAGAGAAAGAAAAAAGGCATGCCTGAATGTCATTTTATCTTAGTGTGTTTTGGACATACTTATATACTTATATAGAGTTAAAGTATCTATCTGTCATTCCTTTCTTTTGATTTACATTACTTCAGGGAGAGTGAGTGCAGAAGACACATTAGTATTTGTGGTGATTTGTTTAACTATGAAATTGGGGAAAAGTTGCATAGAAATATTACTGTTGCAGAGAAGACTACAGATTTTTTATTAAAAAAAACCTCCACTGTTTCAGGATAGTGTTTATTTGAATTACCTTTGAACTTTGTTTTATTATTATTAATATTGATATCATACAGTGCAAGCCCATGGGAAATATTTGTGGGAAGATATATTTTGATATAACAGTATTTCTCCTTTGTTCACTGTGAAGGAAGTTACTCTGTTGAGTATAAATGCGAAAACAAGTAATTCAGTTATTTCAGATGAAGTTGAATTAAAACTGTGTTTTCAGTATTTCTCATCTCAAAAAAGAGAGTTACCTGATAGCATAGGTAGTTGATTAAAGATCAAGACATACAAAATTTGGGAGCACTTTGTCCTTTACAGTATTTATTAACTTACAATATCGATGATGAAGGCTTTCTGCTGCTTTGCATGTTTAAACAGAAAAATGTTATTTTTTTCTAAATTCAATTTTTGATTTGCTAGATATTGATATCCGTGTTTTCTGTATAAATCTTGATTTACTTTAAAAACTGTATTGTGAAATATGCCATCCTTTGTTTTTCACATACTTTTTTTGTTCTTCCTTCCACATACATTTTATACCAGCACTTGGCAACATGGCCTACTATTATCTGAATGTAAAGTGAAGGGAAACTAAGGAAATTCTTTCATCTCTGAGTAATTTAAAATCATTCAAAATCTGCTTTTCTTCCCGTTTGTTCCTTTATGGAACTAAATATGGCATTATTAGGTTTTTCACCATATTACTATGTCGAGATAATAAACAGAAAATTATGCAAAGTCTGAGTAATGTGGCGCTTGTTATTGTAGTAAATTTTAGTCTCTGCAAAGAGATTTTAATGAGGAATTTAACAATTACTCATTTCAATATTAAAATGTAATGAGTATCCACTTTTAGATGTGTTTGAATTTATTTCTGGATGATTTAAAGTACTGTTTTATCATCTTAACTTTTTCTAGATTAATCAGCTTGTTGCTATAAATGTTTTTTCATAGTGTCATGCCTCAAAATTCTGCCAGTATCAGTCGAAAAGTAGACTTCGTGGAATTAAATCTTCACTGATACAGTATTTTTTTTTTTTTTTTTCATTTTGCCCTTATTCTGCTTCATTGATCTCTGGAACACAAATAAATCCTGACTCAGAAAACTTCACATTTAGAAAGAGTTCTTGGAAGTGTGAAGTTGAGCACAAGTGGAAGCATGCTTCCTGAAGAAGTCTTTACTGAAGCACATGGTGTTAACTACAAATTTAATCTCATGCTTCGTCTCATGCTCATCCTGAAATGGATGCTCAGGAGTTCATTAATGTCATGTAAAACCAGTGCGTTAACAGCCTTGAGAGATCTTTAGCTCATCAAACATATGTCTTCTTGAAAACTACCTTTGGCGCAGCGTAGTTCATTTGAATGATGCTATTTACTGAAACCAAGTAAATTGTTGGGGGGGGGGGGTGTTGGTCTTGTGGTATCTCAGCTGCCATTCATTTCTTCTGCCCATGGCCACAAGGAGGATCATGTTCTATTTTAACTTTATTGTTTGTTTGAGTTAATTAAGCTTAAGCAAGGCATAAGGTGCTGGGCAGAGCCTGGGCAGTTCCATATTGTGCTGTTGTGAGGGAAGGCAGGGGATGGATGTCTGGCTTTGTCGGAAGCTAGCATTTCTGGCCCCTTTCCACGTGTGGTTTTATTCAATTTTACTGACTTCATGTGCTAATAAGTATTTGTTAGGATATAATTAGTATAATAGTTATGACAAGTTTTTTGTTGCTCACCTATACTAAAAGAAAGCTCCTCTTTACTGATTTCTATCAATGCCTTCTCTCCTTACATTACTGGAAAAGGATGTTGCTAAAGTCTGGCACTGAAGATGCAGTTTTAACTTTGTACTTTCACTTGGGAACGTGTTTTGTAGAGCTCCATCCTGAGTTTTGATTTTTTCACAAGCATGATTGAGAAGAGCTGTAGACAATATTTAAAACATTCCTATTGGAAAAGTTGGACCATTGTACCTCCTCAAGAAAACATCAACTCGTTAAGTTTTAACTTATCTCCAGTGTGCTGAGATGTCAGGTCATGTTCTCAAATTAGTGTTCAGTAGGTCCGTTCACTTGCCATTTCAATGCCTTATTTTTGAGAAGAGGCACAAAAGTTGTTTTCTGCTTGTCCAAGTAGGAGTTCGCACCACAGGGATTTCACCGTGTTCCTGTGTAGTCTAAAATGGACAGTACAGTGGACTATTTAAATAATCTGCTTCTGGTCAAATAACACAAAGGCATTTCACAGTCTACAGCACCGTTCTTTCTCTTCATCCTTAATGGAACAACACAGGAATTTAAACTCACATGCAAGGAAGACTTTTTTTTTAATATATCTGTATATAAATTTTATCTGAGGGGGGAAAATCAGAATATCTTAGTGAATGTAATGAAACTGAAGCATAAATACATTGCTTTGGAGATTATAAAGTATAAGATTTACAGAATAAATGGAATTGCAGCCTGGTGGTGATTTAAAAGAGAATGTCCTAAGACAGAATAGGACAAATACTGCATTCTGTTTGCCAGGCTTTCTGGTGGCTTTCCCCCTTTCAGCCACTCTATCTTATATTCACATGTATTTTCAGTATCATTATGAAAATAAGCTTTGATTGAAAATTTTTAAAATATTTAGTATAAATAAACTTTCTAGAGAAAAAACACTGTTTTATAGCCAGTCAGAAAGTGGAGCTTGTTGTAACTAACTGTTGAAATATGCTTTTTTTGTAAAGGATTTTATAATATATTTGTTATTGAAAATCCACCAATACAGTTGAGCTAGAAAGATATGCTTTTGTATGTTCTGACTGCTAAAATACCCCTTACTTTCATGGTGGAGTGTTGATGTTGTATTTGAAATTACAAAAATAAAAGCAAAAGACCATAGTCTGAGTCAATCCTAACAGGCAATATTTGATACATAAATTTATAAAATAACAGTCAACAGTACAGGGGGGAGACAGGCTGAACTACCAGAAGATTCTATTTAACATATTTACATGTATGGATCTGGATCTCCGGTTTTCTTCTCTTCATTATACTGAGCAAGAACAAGTCTCTACTTAGGTCCTTGCATCAGCAAAAATAAAAAGTGCTTAAGGAGAATTGAATATTAATGGATGAGGCATTCTGTACGGAAATTCTGAATGTCTTTCTTACTAGTAGAATAATTATTCTGCCCATCCCTTTAATTCTCACCAACAAAACTGCTGCCAGTTAATTCTATTAATTGCGTTCTTTATATCAGCTTCCAACTCTTTCTATTAAGCTGTTATATGCTCTATTTACTGTATTATTCTGTAGATATGTTTCTTAGCCATTAGGCTCAGCAGATATTTATTTTTGTCATGCGTGCATTCCTCTGCAAGAGTGAGGGGTTGTGAAAGAATGTATTGAGCACTGTCAGATGAAGCTCATTGCTATTCTAACAGCATGACCCAGTGCTCCTTTAGGAGGGCATTCAATCCTTGGCATTCATTCTCTCACACTGATGTGATAACAGAATAAAGGAGCTTTACAGCTGATTGAAGTCAAGTAGTAGGGCCATTGTAAAGGCTCACAAGAAGATTACTGATGAATACCATTACCGCTGGAGGTTGGACTAGCAATTCTGCATGTCCCTGCTTTCTTATAGAGAGTGAGTAATGAAAGAGAGTGTGTGTTAATAATTATGGATTAGCTGTACTTCCTTTTTTCTAGAGGGAAGATTTGACTTCAGAGTGCTAAGAATTATGTGATAAATATTTACAAAGTTTTTGAAAATCTTCATTTTAAAGTGGCAGTTGGAGTTCTAGCTGTATTATTTCTCTAGTTCTGAATATCAGAATAAAGAAAATGGGGCATGATATTCTGTTTCAGTCTGCAGTCAAAAGATGTTTGGCCAATTCAGGAATTAATGGAAGTTCACATTTTTTTCCACCTTTTGCACTGCAACATTCTCGTTTTTCTTGTGACAGGAGACGGATTGAAGGCTTTAGTTTATTGCAGTATATTGAGCATTCTTTGCTTATAAACAATGCAGATAGTTGAGATAAAAATCACACTCTTCTGTGGCTTAGTTTGGCTGAACTTTTTTGAAACTAAAATACTTTGTGTCTGATTGTCTTTTCTTACAGAGATAGTATATGGGGAAACATTATGACAGATTCCCCGTCTGACTCTCATTTATTTTCTGTTATGCATATAAGAGATGTTGGAAATAGAAGACAGAAAAACTTTGCAGGAAGTTTACAGGTAGTTCTTAACTACCTGTACTATGTCTGACAGGACCCTGGATACTCGGTAAAACCTCAGGTTGGCCTGAGCTTGAAGGAGGGTTAGCTCCTCCTCTTTCACTTGAAAGCATTCTAGAAAGGCTTTTTGAATTGTTTAAAGGCTGTTTTTTTATTAAGTAGCAGTTAGAATAAATAGTTTTTTTACTGGTCACAAAATGCTTTCTATTTATGAGTGAACAGGAGTAAAAAGAGTTTGTAGGCAACTCTATGTCTATTCAGTACATCTTTGTAGGGTGCGATTGTTTCCAGATTTGATTTCTAGCTTAGAGCATCTATAATGGCAAATAGTACTGTGCAATAGGAGTGGATACGAGGGCAGAAACCATGCCGTGCAAGCCATGATTCAGTACATGAATGTATGTGAAACTGTGTTTCAAAAGAATGCTTGCAGTCCAAAGGAAAACAATGCAGTAGCTGTGCCTTTAATGACTTTCCGAATCCAAGCAAGCTCCTTGGAGCCTCTCTGGCCTCTACAACATTTCTTTCATCCAATTATGTTTGCTTTCTGATCCGTTCATCAGTCTTTCTCGCTCTGGTTGGTGTAGGCTTCTTGTTCTTTGCTGTAATTTTTCTTGTGGTTTTCACTGTGGTCACTGGAACTTTCCTTCGGAGGTGTCCTCTGTTGCTCTGAAGAGAAGCTCTTAAGCGATCTCCTTTTCCCTCCAGAGGCATTGTCCTAACCTCCTGATGTCTGTTCTTGAAAAGGAGTTTAACACATGGAAACCAAAAACTTGTATATCAAACTGACAGTCTTTCACAGTAGTCTTGAATCGGAGAATTGTAAATATCCATATGATTACTGTACATTATATTGTGTAACTTTAATATGTATTTCATTGTTTTTGGTAGATGACAATAGTTGGACACAGTGCTGTGATTTTTTTTGTCCTTTATCTGTCCTTGAGGACATGTCAGTAATTCTGTAGATTGTGTTGATACCTCTGAATGAAAAAGGTATTATGAAAAGTAATAAATGGAAATGATGCCTCCAACTGATATTTGCTCTGAATTTGTTTCTAATGAAATTTTTATGGAACACAATAAATAGTATTGGAAATGCAAGTTTTATGTAGTGATTTAGGAAATAGTAATAATACCTTGAATAAGCTAAATAGATATGAAAAGCTATATAGCAGGGTTTTTGCATTCTAGGCCAAAATAATTACTTTATTTTGAAGAGGTCCGGTAGGTAGAACAATACAGATAATAGTTGAAATGCCTGTGCTTTCTTACTTTTTTATTTAAACACTGTCAATTCTTCTCTTTTGCAATAAGTTATGGATGAAAATTTGCAGATAACTTGAATAGTCTGCCATTTTCCTTTCTTTCCATTAAATGATGAACACATTTTTTTAAAGTTTTGTAGAAATTACTGAATAGAAGTCAGGTGAACTAAAACTGCATCTTCTGATTATCCTCTAATAAATTCTTGTGTAGCTGAAAAGAATCTGATGGATTGTGCTCAATTATCTGTTCACAAAATTAACGGTAGGATTTTCATGATTGAGATTTGAAGTTCTAATAGTCTTCCTGTTTGTTAATAAACAGATTTTTCTTCCAACTGTATTCTTTTTTTGTTTGTGGTAATTTATCAAACCTTCAGAAAAGCAGTGTGTTATTTGGAAAACAAATCAATCTATCCTTTCTGAAAGATATAAACAACTTTCATTAATGATACTTTTTTAAAGCCTAGATTGCAGATAGAGGGAAGTTCTCTCTTAGGTATGTTTTCATTTCATTTTAATATTTCAGGAAAAATTGCTTTTATGGGAATAATGTGATCTGGGTTTATTTTTTAATAACCCAACACCTGCTTTTTAATAATACATTTTCATAATTAAAACCTTTAATTTATTTTCCATAACATCCAATTTGAAATACGTTTTTTTGCATGTTGCCATATCATTTTTTAAGTTAAATGGATAAGGGCAGATTGAATGTCTGTATGATTGCAGGAGATTTTTATTTTTCAAGTTTTAGGTGTGATTATTATTATTATCATTTCTGAATACCTGTTAAGTAAATTAGGGATGTAGTAAAGAAGTTTTCAGGTTTGTGTCTTTGTAGATTCCCTTCCTCTGTGGTATTGAGTCCTGTTTCTTTACATATGCATTCTTTGTTTCTTTTATTGAGACTGGGCTATGACTTCTTTTTAGTTATAAATTATCTTTGGTCCTGTACCCTTTATGGAAACAGAGTTCTGCAGTTTGGATACCTGTAAGCTTTCAATGAGCAGTGTGTGACAACTTTTGCTTCCTGTCTGTCTCCATAGTAGCAGCACCTTGTTGTTTTCCAGAAATTATTATTAATTTGGTGCATAGATTAAGACCTCACGGATGCAGAGGGTTTTCTCAGCCTTCTAAGACTAGCTGTGCTTTGCTGAGGTAATATGAAAAATAAACAGCCCTAGATATATTCATGATGGAGTCCTTGCTGTCTGAAAGTTATGTGTGAAATGCTGGTTCTTGAAAGGTGTCCAGGATCCATCTTCACTAGCTCATTGTTTATTCTGAGGATGGTAAAACTTCTTGCATCAGTTAATTGTTTGACACCACTATTTCTATCCTGGTGTCTGGAGAAGCAGTTTCTGTATGGCTTTCCGTGTCTCTTCAGTAGAGTTTCATGTGAGCTGATTTCTTTGTTTCGCAGCTCATTTTGCAATGCATGTTTTTTAGTTAGAGCATGATTCTTCCAGCTGATTTCACTGTAGTGCCTCCATTTTGACTGGAATAAGCTACAGACTGTCAGTATATGGTGAGCTTCCTTTTTCCATGGAGCTGTTCTGTGATAGCAGTGGTTTTATACTGGTAATTTTAACAGCAACCTGAAAAATAATGTCTACAGAAACCAATTTTCCAAAATGGTAGTAGATGATCAGTATTGGCCATCGTAAATCCCTGCATATTATTTTTTTGTTTAAGATGTTATTTTTTATTTAACTTATTTCTACATTTTTTACCATTTTGATAGTAATTTAGAGTGTTTGAGAATCAAGGAATAGCAATGTATGGAAAGTAACTTGTGCTGAGTAAGCTGTGTTAAAACTTGTAGCTAGGTGTCAGAACTCCTTTAGCTAGGTACCAAATGAAGCTATAATTGCAGCTTAAATGATATCTGAGCTATTAAAACATTGGCATTGAAATTTATGTTTGAACACAGAGATTGATCTCCTTTCTAACATTTTGCAGTATATTCTAGTCAGATTTTAATGCCTAAAAGTTCGGAGTCTTCAGTCTTCATTGCTACAGGCAAAATCATGTGGGAAAGATCTGTTTCATTCATTTGAAAAATATTATAAATCTGAAGAACAGATGCAATAAAAATATATTTTGATGATACATCTATTAATAGCTAAATCTATTATTTTAGTCCATAACTTGGGTGGATAATATTTTGTTTGGTTGCTGTTGTAATTTTCTAGAAGCTGAATTGTTTTGATAAATATTTGTTCCTTCACATTCATTTTGTTGATAGAATTCATCCTGAAGCCTAGCAGCATGATTTTTTATGATTGTGTTATTGTTGCGTGTTACAACTTATTAAAAGAGATTTGAAGAAATTATATGGAAGTATATTGCAGGGTCAAGACTGTAAAACCTGTAGCTCAAGAGAAGCTGAAAAATGTTTTCACATGTTGTGCCTTTTTTTTTTTTTCTCTTTAGCCAGTGAAGATTATGCTGCATTCGTCATTTGCCTACTTTAGTTTCCGTGGCATTATAAGTATCTTGGTTTTCATAGAAGCTGAATGAAATGTAAAGCATGGTGGCCAAGGAATGTTGTTACACAGTTATAAAAAGCTTTGTGCAATTAAATCATCATCATGAAACAAGATTGAACATTCAATTGAATTGCCGTGCCCAAGCAGAGAGTGATTCAGATAGTGTTGCTATGCAAGGAGACAGTATTCTCATGAGTAAGTGTTGAGATCTTCACAGGCTATCAAGTGGAGGAAAATACTGGTTCCAGCCATTTCCTAGTCTCTAGAGGAATACTGATGATCAGAAACTAAGGAATTTTTTGCTAGTTTATAGCATGTGATGTGGCTTAATGATCAGAGAAAGGGTTGAAGAAGGTGAATGATATGTCTTGAATATCTGTATAATGGTTATGCTAGAAATTTGGGTGGTATTCTTGACTGTGTCATGACTTGACCCTGTCATGACTAAGCTTGGAAAGATTGGCTTGGAAAACAGGAAAGGAAAGTAATAGCTCATGCTTATTACTAAATACTTTTTTTGGTATTTCTGGTCTTGCTATCTTATCCACTTATCTTCTTAGTCAACAAGATCACCTACTGGAAGACATGTGACAACGTAATACACTTATTTATCATTCTCAGTTCTTAACGGTGTGTTCCTTGAAAGAAAGAAAAAGTCATTGGAATAGTTTGCTTGAAAATTTTAGTTGTTATTGTTAAGAAGAAAATAGCTCTTTCTTAGAACTTCAAAGGTTTTGGTATAAAAGTCATTTCATATTCAGAATCAGATAAGAAAATCTTCACAAAATATCTACATATTACATTTATGTAATTATCCCTTCATTTTACAGATGTGAGAATTTGAGGATTGTAGAGTTCCTCTTCATTGGGCAAGAATTCAGGAATATCTTAATTGGATTACTTAATATGCTTTACTCAGATGACCATAAATATTTTATTTAAGTGTTATTGCAATACTAACTTTTATCCAAAAAGGCACACATGTTAGACTCCATGTCTGAAACTCACATAAGTGGCTTAGAATGTACTCAGTGAAAGGATGTCTTTGAATTACATATTGGTGTTGTGTCAGTGAGCAAATTCTTGTTAGTTGCTGAGAAGTTGAAATAAGCAACTATTAGTTTTTAATACTGTTATTTAGATGTTGGTTTTATCTTTCAGTATAAATATGTATTTGTACAGTTATTCAAATTATTTTTCGATTGTGAAAGGTTAAGCTAGCACTTTTTACTTTATAGGTCTGCTTTGAATAATTAATTTAGCTTTTATTAAAGCTAATTATATGATAAAGCTAAAGCAAATTAATCAAACAATTATACAAGTCATATTTCAGTATCTTTGAAATCTAGTGGCTAAAAGCTCTAGTGGTTGTCTTGAGCAAGGTTTATGTATTTCAGCAAAATGTGATAACTGATGAATATCTACAGAAAAGGATATCATTGTGCTCTTTTTAATGAACTAACAATTTCATAAAAAAAAAATCCGACAGTCTTATTGTTTAGAATAAAGGGATACATGTAAATGAGGCCAAAGCTGAAATTGTATTTAAACAACGCTGACAGTTCTTCTATTGTATCCATTAATTAATTTCCCAGTATCAAGGTTCTGTGGGAATGAACTGCAAAAATAATTAAAATTATACATGAGGTAAATAGTTTAGAAATTCAAAAGGTGAAATAGGGAATTAGTTTAGTAAATATCAGTCATACTGCTTATTTGTGCTCATTTGTGTTTTAAAAACAGGTTGTTGAAGTGTGATTTGGTTTTGATTCACTTCATCTGCTGAAGTTCTGCTCACAAGTGGAAGAGTTTACATATTCTTTTTTAATCAGTGGTGCCTGTCCTTGTTTTGATTCAGTAATCTGCTGAAAGCAGGTTAACATTAATGTGAAAATATTTTGCCTTACAGCAAAGTTTTTCAGAATTTAATCAGTTGCAGCATATTTTTACTAATGATCTAGATTTAGTGTGTGCTTTGAAGGATAAGTCATATCTTTAAGTACAATTCAGTGAATAAAAGCAGTTTGAGTTTTGATGTGACACAGCTTTGCTTTTTCCACCACAGTTTTGGCCAACTAATTGGTGTCAGGTCACTACTTGAGAAGTTTAAATATTTAAGTTCAATTTGAATTAGGGATTTCAGATACCACGAATAGGGTCTTAATTAGAAGGAAACATCAAAACAAATTTCTTTCCAGCTGGACAACCATGTCTGAATAATTGGAGCTCAATTTAAACCTAGCTTAAAATAGAAGAAGTCTTTGCAATAAATGAAAAAGAAAGATGGTATTTAAATTGTGGTATCCCAAACGTGCATGTTTTTGAAAATACTTTGTCTAGAGGTTTTCTTCAACTTCACCTGTGCTGGGAGGGGTAACTAGTCTGTCTCTTCTGGTTTTATCCTCATCTTACTGTTCCTCAGCCTTTCCTTAACAGTTCAATCAGTACTTCCATGACTTCCCTCATGTAAGAGGGATTTTAAGTTACAGTAGGAGATATCTGAGCAAATTAACGATGCACAATGAATTTTCTGCAAAATAGCTAGAGGGCTAGACTTTTCAATCCTATGTACGTGTTTGAAAAGACTGTTGGTAGTGTCATCTTCTCATATCCTATTACAGTTCGTGTGATCAGAGGTAAATACTTAGGACTAAGGGATGTACGGAAATGTATGCTTCAGCTTTACTCTCGTGCAAGAAACAAAATACATTGTGTGCTTGTTCTTCATGCTGTTCGAGGAAAGAAAGGATATAATGGTGTTCAGTGTAAATTGCATAGAGATTCTCTACTTCAAGTCATTACACTGTACCATGACTTGGTAAGAAGATAATTCGGTACTGTATTAATGGCTGTATGTGGTTGTTATTTGTTAATTCACTGAAAACAACCTGAAGTAGTTCCATTAGTTCTTGCTGCTGGTTCTGCAGTTCTCATCTCCTAACAAGTTAGATGGTTTTGGTCTTAAATACTTACACGGAAGAAAAATTTGAAGGTATTATTTTTTTTCTACTAAATATAATTTAATATATAAACTAATATATAAATATATATATTAGATTGGGGTTTTATATCTTATCCCTCATTACTCCATTGTTTGTTGTTAGCTAAAGTTGCAGTGATTGATTGTCATGCTGACAGTGCCGCATCCCTGTTCTTGCCACGTTCGGCCTAGCCACAACTTGTAGGTAAAATTGAAGTTGTTTGCTTTCTCATTTGTAGAAATTCAAAGTAGGAGATTAAGTAATGTTCTCTCTAGTAAGTATAAAGAACAACTAATGGTCACTCTTTTCTGCAGATGAGAAACAGCTTATTAAAATGGGAAACTACAGAGGAGAAATCAGTAAGCTTTGTGATAGTTTCACTGTGCATAATTCTTCCATCTGTATCTTAGGTTCTTTTGAAAGTAATGTTGGAAGTAAGTGTTGCAAAATGTAATTGTTCTCTCTGTGGAGTTCAACGTCACCTTGCATTTTTATTGGAAGAATTCTCCAAGAAAACTGCCTTATTCCACTTTATAAATACCCAATTCCACAAGAAAGGACTGTAATGGAGTTGCATAAAAAGCTATATTGCTTTGCTACAATCTAGCAACTTTCCTGTATGTGAAGGTAGTAAATGACCGTCCATGAGGAGATAAATAACTATAATCCTCCTCCATGCACATTTCAAATATTGAGTGTGAAGGTACCTCATTGACTCACAATCCACTTGACATCCTAGTCATGATGAACTCTTTAAAAAAAATTTCCTAATGAATTCTTTAAATGAAACAAATGAGAAACACTGAATTTTTTTCGCCACAGACGATTCGGAAAAAGCTAGGACAAAAAAGTCAAGTCTACACTTGAAGTTAGTTAGTTTTTATTCTATTTGAATTGAACATATTAGCAAGTGAAAAGGACAGTAATTTAAACTCCACAAGCTAATGTGGAAAGTTTATATGAAAGATGGTTCTTAAAACTAAATGATGGACAAATCAAGTAAATAGGAATTATCAATAGCATCCATTTATATCTGGTAATGATGGATAGTCTTACCATGACTTTTGCAGGCCATATGGAGCATTCTAACAGGACAAAACATTGATCCAAAAAAATTCCAGCAATGGTCTGTATTCCTTGTGGCTAGGATTTTGCAGCAGAGGTTTATATCACATCTTATTGGGAACTGTTGCTGAGTTGTTGTTTCATAGACCAGAGAGGTCAATTACTAAATTGTTGTGAAAACTGATCTTCACCCAGAATGAACACTAAGGGTTCAGTTAATTTTTACATGGTCTTTTGGCTGTTATGTCCTGAAAATGTTAGTTTCCTTTACAAGTTTAAAAATGCGTCGAAATTTTTTTTTTTAAGGAAAAGCTCAAAGCAACCTATAAATTTTCCTATTAATTGATGGATGTTTGTGTTAGAAACAGCTGCTTATAGGCCTTACTCATAAATAAGGTGGGGATTTTTGTTTGTTTTTTAACCATAAATTATCCAACTTTGTTGCTGTGTTTATTATCAAATTAGATTCAATCTAGTGCTGTAGGTTTTTTATTGCTTTTAGGATTATCCACTTAGGAATCATGATGAAACAAGAACAATGATAGAAGGCAATCCAAAATATGCTAACTCAACAAAAAAAAATATTAATAGGTATTTTTATGTATAGCTGTAAAATACTTTTTAATAAGTGTGATGACTATAATCTAAATTTTTAGTACTACAGAGTAATCAGAATTTTATTATGTAACTGACTGTAAAACTGATGGGCAGGAGAGGGTTATGATCCTGTATGAGCTGGTAGGCTGCTGTGTACAATGAAAATAGTAGTTAACTTTGAAGTGTTCTAGTATCTTCCAGAAGACGCTGGACAAGATTTACTTGACTGCAATACAATGTTCTCTGAACTAAATCAGAATATTATTTCACTATGGATAAATATCACATTGTAAGAAAATGTTGTCATTTTTGTAGCGAAACATCAAACCTTGCAAAGCTTTAAGAGCCAGTGAACAGATGCACCAGGTTGATGCAGCCTATTGAGATTGCTGAAAACAGTGAAGAAGGCTCTTCACTAAAGGTTATGAAAGAAAAAAACGCTGCTATGGAATTAAAGGAAATGCCCTTGTATGGGTAATAACTGTCTGAAAGATAGAAAACAGATGGTAGGAATAAGCAGGCAGGCTTCAAAATTAAAGGAAATCACATATTAATTCTCCTACAATATGTGATGAGGCTTTAGCTGTCTTTGCTGAAATGATTGGAAAAGGGATACAGGAGTGAGACAACAAAGTTTGCTGCCAAAACTTTATTATTCAGAGCAGAAAAGGGGAGAAGTTGACAGCGAGGAAGTTGCAGGACTGTTTCTTTGTTGTTTTTTTTCCTGTAAGCAACCAGACAGAAAGTAGCAGGTAAAATTCTTTGTGGACAAATATAAAGTGGGGTTTTTTTGTGTGTTTGGAACAATCCTAACTTTACCAGTATAACTATGGACTTCAAGTTAACTTTCTACCTTTAAGTGCAATAGGAAAATAGATATTCAGTAGCAGTTGAGAAAAAAAAAAAGAAAAAATCAAAGGCTAGGAATTACTGGTAAAGGAAAGAACAAAATATCATTGTGCAATTGTGACAGTTGTGTTATTTCTGCATCTTACATGCTGTATACAGTTGGGGCCTCATTTCGAAATCAGAAAAATAAAGGAAAGAATTCTTAAAACACTGAGGAACAGTAATGGAATCAGGATATAAGGAATGGTGGAACAGACTAAAAAATAGTCTGCAAAAGAGAAGGAAAGGTGAAAGGACTGAAGAAAGTGAATAGGAAGTGCTTGTTAATACTCTTTCAATGTGATAACTGAACAGCTTTGAATGAAACTAGCTGATCCACGCGCTTGGATTTTGGAATTGTTTGCCACAGGACTTTACGATTACTATAAAAGCTTACAGCTGCAAAAAGCTTTGGGCAGATAAGTAGACAAATCCATTAAATGGATATATTCTGCAGCTTGTGTGAGGATATCTCTGAGCATGAAATCATTTGAAGTTGCAATGGTAGTCTGGGAAGATACTGCTAAATGCTTGGACTGTTATACTCCGAGTTATCTACTGTTCTTGATCATTCCTGGTGTCAAGATAGTTACCCTCCTGGATCTCTCTGTGATGTGCTTGTGCTGGTTTTTTTGCTCAGACTAATTTGACAGTGGATAGAGTCTGTGCCTAGAAAGTCGGAGCTTGTGGCTGATGAGAAAGGTAAATCTTGGAGGAGCAGTCAGCCACTTTCCATGATGATCCTGCACTGACTTCTTTCTCTTTTTCTCCCATAGATCACTGGTATAAATTTTGCAGAAATTGCATAAACCTCCTTACAGAGAAACTTTTTGCTCTTTGTAACGTAGTAAAAATGGAGCTGCTCAAACTTGCTTTATTCACCTGTAATCATAAAGTGTTTGGAACTCCTTGTGTCCGAGCCATTAATTGTGTGTGAAATGTGGTGCTTTAATACCTAACCCTAGTTCAATTTCGTGGCTTTAATAATTTTGAGTACTTGAAAAATAATGACGTATTTTATTTACTCTGTCAACAAATATAATACCATGAGATATTACCCTCTCTAAATGCTGAAGTATCCAGAGTTTGGGAGGCTGGTTAGACTAATTGTTGACTAGACAATGATCACTCTGGTCATACAACAAAATTTGCATTCTTTCAGTGAGTGCCTAGTTCAAGAAGTTTGGGGAATGCAGTATAAGAATGCCTTTCATTTCAGCTGCAAAGGAGATCCAGCATTTGCAGGGCAATGAGATATTTGTGATATTAACAGTCTAAATGATTTTTATTGATAATGACAGATGGTTCTTAGATAATGTGCTCTGAGTCGTCTGTAATATGTTCAGAATAAGTCTTCTGGAAACTTGTACATCTGTCTTGAGATCTTTTGCTAAAATATTTAGATCAAGGTCATTGTTTATATTTGATTTTAAATAGCTTTCAGCTGGTAGCCTGTGTTTCTGTACGTTTAGAGATCAAACTGTTTGTAACTTCAAAAGCTACAAATGGAAAAGTATAATAGGTAGCAGGTGTTAGAAAAGGCAATTATGCATTAGCTCTTTTACTCAATTTCCAAAACTGTCTAAAACTATCCATTGGAAATACTTTTAGCCTAGGCCTAGCTCTGAAGCATGATGAATTTTTAAATCCATAGGGAGATATGCATTTTTTTATCAAATGAATTGCGTATTTAAACCTATTTGGTTTCATTTAAAAGAGCTGAAGAAAACTGTATTGGGGAAAAAAAAGGGTTGAACAGAAAAATCTCAAGAAAAAGTACAAGAGTTTATATACTTCCAGATATTTTTTTCTGCAATTCGTCAAAAACATGTTCAGATTCCAACATTGGAGTTTTAGGAGTTCTTGCTTTTAATTTTTTTTTAAGCCACTTATCTTGATTTTCTGACTATGGAAGAATTTTCTTTATTATGTGATAACAGAATGAATTCTTGCACTTAAAGTCAGAATCTTTATTCTGACTAAGAAGGAATACTCTGATCTAATTTGACTACCTGTGTAATATTGTTGGTAAGTCTGTAAAAGAGAGCAAAATAAACAATTTCACCAACAGCTACTGCAAATTGACTTTGAAAGTGAAAATGCTGCTTCCAGACAGATTTCTTTAATCCTGACCCCTTCACCCCTGTGCTTTTCAAGAACTTATATACTATTAGATGAGTGAGGAGAAGAAAGGATTAGTATATTAATACCAAACTAAATTCCTTTCACTTCCAACTTTCTTGTTCGTGTCATGTCGTTAAAGAAATGTAAACCTTTATTATATTCAACAAATGCCATACATAGAATATCCTGATTATTATATTAATAATAAAATAATTATTATTTTAATTTTTTTTCCTGACTGCAGACTCTTTGATCTTCCTAATTTATCAGCAAAAATAGTTTTCCTCTTTCTTAATCTACCCTCAGCAATATTTCTGTACTTTTCTGTATCTGTTCAGCAATCTCAATCCAGTTTTTTTTTGCCTCCATTCCATAGCCATAATTTTCCTTCTTTCCTATTTTCCTGTTTGTTTGCCAAAGGTCAGGCTGGTGACATGCTCTTCAGTTAACTGTTCTTTGAAGTAGATCTAAACACAGGTTCACTGGTGTTGAACTCAGAAGATTCTTAATATGCCAGAAGGTCTTCACCAGTGACAGCACATACTTCGAGTAAGCTTCTGGAAAATGTATTGGTGTTTTCTTGTACAGACTGCTGACTTAGTCTTAAACATAGTCTGTTGTCATTGGACGTTACTACCTCATTTGTCTTCCAAATCTGCAGAAATGTCATTTTTCATGAGACTATGTAGTGTATTCCAAAATAATCTAAGCTTTTCATATAAGATTAAAGGCTACTACTTGAAAGGACATTTCTAAAATTGTTTCACAGTTTCACAGTATCACAAGGTTGGGAAGGACCTCTGAGATCATCAAGTCCAAATTATAACCCAACACTAACACCAACCATCATCTAAACCATGGTACTCAATGCCTCATCCAGTCTCCCCTTAAACACCTCCAGGGTTGGTGACTCCACCACCTCCCTGGGCAGCGCATTCCAATGGCCAATCACCCTTTCAGTGAAGAACTTTTTCCTCACATCAAGCCTAAACTTTCCCTGACGAAGCTTGAGTCCATGCCCTCTGGTTCTGTCACTGGTCACCTGAGAGAAGAGACCAACCCCTGCCCGACTACAACCTCCTTTTAGGTAGTTGTAGAGAGCAATGAGGTCTCCCCTGAGCCTCCTCTTCTTCAGACTAAACAGCCCCAACTCCCTCAGTCGCTCCTCGTAGGGCTTGTGCTCCAGCCCCTTCACCATCTTCGTTGCCCTCCTAAAAGGGAAAAATTGGTTGCAGTTCAGTGCTGAGAAAACCAGACCAGAAGTGATGTTTCAACATTTAATTTTAAAAAAAAATTAAATGTTTTTATTCATTTTGGAGATGAAAATGTTATCAAAGTACAAGACGTGCATTTTTTCAGGAAGATGATAGTGAATACATGATCCTGTAAAACTCCAACTTTAATATTGTAAATTGGACTTTACTTTGATTTTTCCAATTAAGACAAACCCTATAGAAAAGTCTAGTTAAAATTACCACATGCTTTGTCTGTCCTAGGATTTTACAATGTTATTTAAATCATGTTATTCAAGTAGAGTGTTTTCCTAGAGTAGGAAAAATATCACCGGATTTTATAATCAGAATCTTCCTTTTCTGGTTCCAAAATTAACTGATTTTTATTTTAGTTTCTAAGTAAACTTTTAAGCTTAAAATTTCCCTGCAAATAATTTGCATTATCTCTTTTCTTGACTCTTACTGATTTGGTGGACAGGATGATCTGTGATTTGTGTAGGTGCTGGCATTTTGTGTGTGCCAGCCCCTTGTAGTACACTATGCACTTTGATCAGTCAACAGCACAGGAGAAGGAAAAGGAGAATTATTTTTTGTTTTCCGCTTGTGATAGCAGTGAGGTTACTTTTTACACTGTTGTAAGTGTTATGTAGAATATTTTAAGTATAATGGTCTTCTACATACTTTATTATGTTATATTTTACATAACAAATTATGTCAGTTCCCTTTAAGCAGAACACTTTTTCTAAAGAGTAAGCTGTAGTTTTGAAATGACCAGTAGAGAATGACGAAAAACTTGATATAGTAGAGAATATGATCTTATAAATATTATTTAGATACCAGCATGTAGGTATCCCTACATTTATCAGATTATATAGCTTAATTTTGTAATTATTTTTTCAATGTTATTTTTATGAGCTTTTACTTAGCACTAGTTCACAGTTATCAGATTGTTAATTAAGTATCTTAATTATTTTTTTTCAGTTCTCAGTGGTATAGAAAATAAAATCTAAGATTAATTTGGTAATGCAAGAAAAGTTAGTGAAGTCTTCTAAAAATAGTATCTGAAATTTTTCTGGACTCATAGATATATTTATGGAAGCTTAGTTTCTAATGGGAAGTTTATAAAATGTCTGAATTTGCTGACTTGAACTGTAACAGAAAGTTGCAGATCTGAATACAAAATCTGAGTTATAAATGTTTTGTATTAGGAGTAGATGTTTTTTTCTTTACTAAAGACCTCTAACTCAGTCAAATATAGTTCAAGTTACATATTTTTAAATGCTTAATAATTTCTTACAGCACACTTTATAATGAAAAGCTACTAGTACTAGTAGAGTTTACTTTCAGTAATGGAGGTGAAGCATATATTCATGCTACAATGTTGACCTAGGCGGTACTATATTTCATACCAGATGTAAGCTAATGGATGATATCAGAAATGGAAAAACATGTCTGTAAAAAATGAATTTAAATATGAAAAATGGATGCATACCTCACATTAACTCCCATTACAAATAGTAGCTATGAATAGGTTTCACATAGTTCAAGTGCAAACATGCTTGTGAGATGAAGAGAGAGAGAAATTTAGCTGAGATTTGTAGTTAGTAGTGAATGCCATCAAAATACACTTCGGGTATCTGGTGATGAAAAGTGTTGTGCTTGTACTGAAAGGAAAATATTTTTTTTTTTCTAGTCTGAACCAGAGGGGTTTTCTCACTTCCACTTGTACGTCTGTGCTGCCTTCCTTGTCAGGTGGAGGAAAGAGATCCTGGAAGAGAAAGATTTTCAAGTAAGTGAAAGGGATATTTTTCAAGCACAAGGTGGTATTTATTGCATCTAACTTCCTAGCGTTACCTGGGGATGAATTTGTGACAAACTAGTAGCAATTGCAGCAAGACTGACAGTGTCTGACTCTTTGTTAGAGTTGCTCCAAAATTGTTAGACCTGAAGTAATGGACTAGAAGCAGTAGGAGATGTATATTCTTTGTCCATTCCTGAAGAAAATGTATTTTAGCTGAGACAGACAGCGAAGATGATTTCTGGAGATGCTGTTACAGGTAAAGCCTTTTATTTTGCAAAGAGATTTTATGAAAAGGTAACTGGATTTCTTTTCTTAATCTTAAATACGTTGCAGAGATATTTATTTATGATTTCTCTTCTGTGTAATATGACAACAAACTAACCAGGTGATTTCATTCTTTCAAATAAGCTAGGCAAGCAATCTTTTAAAATAAAGACTGTTTTCAGTGGGAAATAAAAGGGTTGTAAGAGTTTTTACTTCAGGTCCTGACATTTTTCCAGCAAAAAGCATATGAGGGAGTTGTTTGGAATGGGATTTTAATATGGTAAATAGGAGAATTATATGCACACCCCTGTAGAAGTTCAGTAACGTTTGTGAAGTGATGACAGTTCACTTTTATACATCTAATTTTACCCTGTGATACACATGCAATGCCTGAAAGGCATTTTACAGGCTGATTGTAAACAAACCATACTGCAAAGCCCCCTCCATTGCCTGCCCTAGGGAAATGGCCCGTTACCAGCCTATTTTCTCTCCATCTGACTGAACTTTCTTGCCCTGTACAAATGAACCATCGTGTAAATTTGTGTTTTGATTCAATCTATTTTATCTTTGTTCATAAAACGATTTATTCAGAGCACTTTAACTCTCGTTGTCAATCTTTGCAATAAATAAATGCCTAAGGGCACAATAGAACAACTTTAATTTATAATACCTGCTAACACTGTCAGATTTTCTTGATTTGTGTTACTTTCTTGAAAACAACTTTGATGTTGGTAGCCATGCCTTTCAACTACAGTTGTTCACTGTTAATCCTTCCTATTAATTTTTTTCTGTTGATTTCCTGCACCAAAGTTCATAACAATTTTCCCATCTCTATTGAATCTATTACAACTATGTTTAAAGTAAATAATAATCCCAAGGTATAGTATTACAAAGATTTGTCTTGTTCTTCTTGCGTATGTTCATATTTATTTACTTATTTACTCATTAATGTATTTCTTTATGGTTTAATTTCTTTATAAGCTATGTAAACTAGACTATAAGGTACATAAATCAGGAACACACTGGAACGTATTTATTAGACTGCTTGAGCTTGCTTACCATGTAGAAATGCAATTAGTAGTTTTGAGGATCTGTAGATAGGGCTAATTTTATCACTATCATATGTTATCACTAAAAGGCTTGGCCTTTTTTATTGTGTAAAATGACCTTTTAAAACTACTATACCACAGTGTTATCAATTCTGCAAATGTTACTTCTCTCCCACAGGCAAGAATAAAATCCATTATTTTTCCACTTT
This sequence comes from Tapera naevia, assembly GCA_033556795.1. Lineage (NCBI taxonomy): Eukaryota > Metazoa > Chordata > Aves > Cuculiformes > Neomorphidae > Tapera > Tapera naevia. Next base: position 2,133,327 of record JAUMJJ010000108.1, on the reverse strand, counting down.
ATTAATAATAGCTGTAGACCATTGCATAGTCTTCAAAGTAGTAGCTCAAGCAGTAGGAGTTTAAACTACATTGAAAAATTGGGAAGTTCAGTCGGAGTACTTTGATTGCATTGAATTCATGGTATTGAGAAGTCATAGTTATAGTACATTTGTACGGAAATTTTGTCTTCTGTGTACTATCACAAGAATCATAAAAAATGGATCCAGTCATTTGTTTTGCACATAGTGTGCGTTGTATTTGTTTTTCTGCATATGATGTAGATAGGGCAAGTTTCTCCTAACTGTCACTTGGAAGGTCTGGTTCTTTAATACTGCCTGTGAAAACTCATGCTGTTTTACATGTCTGTTCCACTTCTTTCAGTAAAATTAAAAACCTAATGTAAATTTTAAGGCGGAATAATTTCCCCAGAACATCAGATGGCGTAATATGGCAGAGGAGACACTGAGCAGGTTTTGAGAGGCCCAATTTTTAAAGATTTGGTGTGACAATAATTTTTCTTATTTTTTGTTGAATTATATTATCAGTAACGTTACAGACTGGATGATGATAGAAAATAATCTTTGTTCATAAGATACTTATTTCTGTTTTATGAAGTAAATCTTGTGGAAACTGGAGCAGAAAATATGTACTGTTTACTCTTCCTCATATGAACAGATTAATTGACTTATATACCAAGTGCTCAGCTGTGCATGATTTTTTTATTTCCTTATTACAGATGGTATGTGTGTGGAACATGTTTTCATTTGTTTTTTTTTTTCTCTATTGTTGTGTAGCAGAGAAAGATATTTTGCAGTGAAAGGAGTTAGGCTGGCTGGACTAATACCACAGAGTGATAAAACCTGAAAAGTACTTGGTTTGCTTTTGCAGAATTAAATATTATTATATCAAAGGAAATATATTTTGATGAGGGAAGGCAGTTTAGGCTTGCAGATGTTGAAATAATAATGCATATATTGTATATATGTATATAAATAATCATGTATGTGTAACCTTGCAACAGAAGCCCATAAAACTGTTCAAGCAGGGCCCATATTTTTCATTTTTGAAAGAACTTAATAATTTTCTCACTGTAGAATGATAATCAGGTCATGATAGAAGCTGTGTTGATTTTAATCTGGACAATTATTGTACTTACTGCCATCTATTTGATAAGATACCAATGTAGACCTCCCCTGAAATATGAGATTTGCAGATTAGCGTTAAGTTTTAGCAGTAGACAAGTGAGGAGAAAGGTGATGAGAGCAAATTACCATGTCATTTGTCCCTTGTTTCTGCTTTATAAAAACTGGCACCGCCTGACTTTCACAGATTTTTCCATGCTGATTGTCCATGTCCTTATAAATTGTTCCTGTCTAACTACTGTAAAACGAAGTACAACAGCCAGCAAAGGATAACTGTGATGTCCTAGGGAAAAGCATTTGATTTTGAGAAGCTGAGAAAGGGGAAAATGTCAAACTTTTTTTCTTTTGCATTTGGGAGTTTATAGTTGGTGATATCTTATATAGCTCAATAAAGCTTTGATCCCGTTTTGAAATTTGCTTTGTAATTCAATGAACCATGCAAAACAGTGCTATGCAAAAATTATTATAATACAGGCAAATTTGAAATTTCCATGTCACTTTTTGATAGCAGAGAAGGTATAGTGATAAGTTTTTAGATAGGCATTTTAAATATTTCATGCCCATGTATAATACAAAAGTCAGCATTGCTGAAAAGAATGTTAGTGTTGTAGTTATACTTAGAGCTTTTTATTCTCTTATGGTACTTGGTGAGAGAGAGAGAGAGTTTGCTTTACCTACATAGGATGCTCCACAAACCCAGCTAGTTTGGGTAGCTCTATTCATACTTCAGATTAGCTGGTTTTGCTTCATATGTGGGAGGAGCAGAGAACACAATAGGAAGACAGTAAATACTTGAGATTTTAAACCTGGCTCAGATTTTCCTTTGTAACTGATGTGATGTTTTATAGGATTGAATGTGTCATTCTTAGTTTATGATCTTTCAGTGAATGGTTTACGTGTTCTGAGTTAATTCACTGGTTCCGTACTAGTGTCAGATTTGACAAAAAGAAAAAGGTAGCAAGTTTAATATAGATAAAACTACAGTGTTTTTTTCATGTCGTAAAGTATGACTTGTGATGTGAATGCAAAATGTGAAATGCATTTAATTTCTACTATCTCATCTTAAGTAATTAAAGATGCAAGCAATGAGGACCTTTCTATTCATCAACGTGTTTTGGACTTTGACTTACTCTTAGTCATTTTCCCAACTACGGCCATAATTCAGAAATTCTTCTGAATTCTTGAGATGTGAATGGTTGACACTTTTAAATGATAAAATGTTCAGGCACATTTTTGAGCATATTTAGAATTAAAATATTAATGGAAAATATGGATATTGAGTTTAATGGTGTCATATGCAGGATATATGAAAGATTTGTAAGGAAACAGGACTTCAGGGACTAGATTCAGCTGTCAAACTGAGTATAAGCTAACAGTAATGTTGGACTGATACTTGTTTAACTGTTGGATATTAGAAATTTTGTCCGTGTTTTTCGGTTTAAGTATGTTATCATTTTGTTGACATAGCTGAGCTATAAAAATATATTCAATATGTTGTGGTAAGGAATCTGTCTTGCAGATTTTTTCCTCTTCATGATTCTAAGGTACAGGCTTTTCTGTCTGTCTAACAGATATTTTTGCCCATGCTGTCATCAACCTACATCTTTAGTACCGCAGTGTCCTTTACTTTGGCTTTGACAAATGCATTTTTGCTTCATTTATATTCAACTAGACTGCAAAGAAGTTGTAAAGATCATTTTTCAGTCTATCATTTTTTTCTTGCTTTGCATCTCCTTTAGCTCTCTTTCCTTTATAGCACCAAGGAAAACTTAGACACTTTCTCTTTCAAGGCCTTTAATGGACTAATACCGACAGCTTACGTGTCATCTCATATTCACTGTTGAGATCCTGACTGCCAGTTTATCAGCCAGTGATGACAGCATCATCACGCACTTGAGCTAGCAAGAAAATATCTGTGCTATCTCCCAGGTTGACTGTCTTACTTAAAAGGAGCACACAATGCAGACTTCTAGTTAGTTTCCTCTAAATCCTTATGTAAGTTCTGTTTTTCTGCAGTACCCAAAATAGATTGGGCAGGTAGGCTTGAGTCTGTTAATAGCACTTACAGTCACACTGGCCAGCTATGTGTTACTTCTTTTACTGTTCTTTGAATTCGTTGTCTCTTGTTTTAACTTGAACCGTAATATCTCTAGGGTAATGACTATTCTTTATTTGATTTATATAATCTTTAAAATAATGATTCTTTAATCATTATTTTCTATAAATACTGGGGAGTAAGCCTTACTGACATTATGACCAAAATGAATGTGTGCACAATTTTCTATCCTATTAAAATTTAGATAAATGCTCTTGATGTTTTTCATACGTTTGATTATATTTAATTGTGGTGAAGTGTTACAAGCTAATGTTAGTTCAAATGTTAATGCGAGCCACTATCTTCCTACATCGTACGATCGATAAAATTTTAATGAAATTATTATTACTTGTGTTTATACCTTACAAAGCTGTTTTTAGATTTACTCTTAGATTAAATCTTAGGGTTTGTATATGTTAGGTTTAAGACAGATGTCTGTTTTAGAGAGTAGTGAAACAATTCACAGTGCCTACATTTGAATGAAAGTCAGAGGCAGGGTGACTTTGAAGTGCATCTTTTAACTTAGTGATGGGAAGAACACTGTCAACAGCTTTGGTTTGGTTTGGCTTTCCTTCCCTCTTTAATAACCACTTGATGAGAATCAGTGCCGGGTTAGAAGGCTCATTACTGTCTGCCACTCTTCCTGAAATCTCAGCGCACTTGAATACTTTGCCCCCTTATTTCACATAAGAGTAGAGAAGACCCAGGTGAATATCTTATAATTTATGGTGAGAGTGTACTACTGGTATTTCAAGTCCCACTTAGCACACGAGCTTGCCCTTTTAGTCTTTTCATCGCATTTGTCAGCATTTTGGGGGAGTGAAGGCAATTGTTTCTACCTGTGGTCAGTTTTCTGCCTGTTAGATTAGATTAGGTTTTGTACAGATCAGTTTTATGAACATGAATGTTTAGTCCTCCTCTCTGCAAGCTCTATGATTAGGTGATTTTGTGGTTCTGAATCTTGCACTCTCACTCTTCCATGGGTGGAAACTAACAGAGTCTTTTCTGTGAATGTACCAAAACCATTGAAGAGTTAAGGACTGTGAACATGGAAATCTTTTATAACATTCAAGAGCCTGATTGCTAACATTGCTGTCACTTTATTCCCTACTGTGAGCAGTTTTGGAAGACATTCAATATATTGTCACATGTTGCAAGAAATTTGAAGTTCTGCTGTTTCAGACTTTAAACATAATATCAATAGCAATCTGCAGGGGTTATTCCTTAATCTGCAAGTAGCAGATGACTGGGAATTAGCAGCATTAAATCATATACATTCAGAAAAGCCAATTTACAATAATAAAATTACTAACATTATTGTTGATTAAGCTCTTTGCATGCAAAAGAGAATGAAGTGGCTGATAAAATTTAGATATAAATACAGTTTTATAGAGGAAGGCATCAGATGTCCCTTGGACCTGACCTCAGCTATTGCAGTCACAATTTAACTGCTCTGCTCAACTTAGCCAAAAGCATCTTTTCATTATCCTGAATATCTTGACTTGATCTACGCATGTGAGTATATTGTAAATTAAAAGCAGAATCATTTTATCATACATTATTAGAAATACAATGTTTTCCCACAGAAATTATTATTGCAAAGTCCTGACATTAAACTAAAACATAACAGATAAACTGTACATCATTCTTCTTTTAACTTTGAGAAATTAGTGGTGTTTGTGTCATACGTAAAGGAGGACTTGCCATCTGTCTAGGAAGTTACTGGAAGATTCTGACTGTTTTATTTAGTACACTAAAAATGGTTTATGAGGCATGAGAAAGGAAATAAAACTCCTAATGCTACCCTTTCTTATCTCTGAAACATCACCGTGGCTTTCTGTGGTCCTTTATGTTCTGATGAAACTTAGGCCTGTTTTTTCTCAAAAGCTTGGCTTTAAATGTGCAAAGCTAAGCACAGAAATTGTAAAAAAAAAAAAAACCCAAAAAAACCCCAAAAACCAAACTGCTTTTGATTTATATTTTGTTCAGCTTAGCAACGTGCATATTTTTATACCTAAGTTCATGTTTTTCTTTCATTTGCTTGAGATTATAGAGCAGAAGTTCATAGTAATGATACATCACTCCTGTCGGACATGTTAAAAATAGTATTTTACTTGCCTCCAATAAAACAGGTAAATTTTGGATTCCCCATATCTATCTTTTTCTGTTGCTCTTTTTTTTCATCTGTCTCCCTTTCCCAGAAGTCATAGTTAGTTCTCAAAATATTTGGAACAGTGGTACATAGTAAAACTGCAAATTACAGTACAATGATTTTGGATTGCAAGTAGCTTGAAAAAATATATATATATATTTGCTGCTGAAACTCAGAAATTTCTCTGAGCTATGAACTAGTCTAATATTATCAGATAAATCACAGGAGTCAGCGAAAATTAAGCCTTACTCTCTCCGAAACAATTTAGCAAAAATAAAAGAAGGTGGTAGATTTAGATGCTTATGGAAAGAGGTAAATAATTAATGCAGCTGTGGCTTACTTTGGGAGACACATTTTCAACTACAGATTGTTGTTTTTTTTAAAAAAATCATTTATACTGTAATAGGTTTACCAAAATAGAAAGAAATTTTCTAGATTCCTGCTGAAGGAGAGTAGCTCTACAGAGTACTATAGCAGTAAGACTTCTCTTTTTGAAAATGCAGCATTATAAGTAGAAAGATAAAACCTTGGTGATAAGCAATAGGACAAGGGTCTTCAGGTTTTGATGTTGATATAAGTAGAATAAATATATTTTCTTAATTATTTTCCTCTTTTACAAATATTTGTATCTATATTCTTTGAGTGTAGATTTTTAGAAACTTTCTTTTCCTTTTTACTGTAACCAGTTTTAGGTGTAATTTCAAGTCATATGGCTGTTACCAAGGTAATTATTACTCAACAGTTTTGCAAATCTGAAAAGCAAGGTACTGGGACCTAATAACGAGTGCATACTTTCTTAGCACATAAGCTGAAAACATCTAAAAGGGAACAAGGTACATCACTGTAAAAGCTGTAGTGGCTCTTTCTAGAGGAAATGTTTAAGAGGATACAGAGGATTATTTTCCAGTGACTGCCGGCAAGTACATGGGAAAGCAAGGTTTTAAAAAATTTATGTCACTCAACAGAGCAATTTAGAGACTTGTTTTGACTTTGCTCATCAAATGCTTTTCCTGTCTAAATGAACTTTCTCAACTACTGCTTGAACACCCAACCTTCTATCTTTTTGAATCGTGTCTCACACTTTTTAAATGTTGTCATCAGTAAATGCTGTGCATGGGTGGCCTGGGTGATCATCATCATCATTCACACTTTCTCTGCATTCCAAAAAAATAATTTGTCCCATTCAAAAATGCGTACACGAGACATGCACTTTTCACTGTGAGCCTCTGTCGGTAAATGAAAAGCTTCACAAGAAACTTGATGTAGACTCACTATTCACTCTTGCTCACCAATGTTTTCCAACCAAGAGTAAGAAAATGTCTGTTTGTCGTGTCCAATTATACTGAATGAAGTGACTGAGTTGAGCCTTGTCTCACTGTGACAAGTTAGAACATGGTCTACAGAGTTAGTCTCAATTTTTTTTGTGTCGAACCTTATAGTCTGTTCAGAATCAGTTTGTTGAAGAAGGAAATAAAAAGGATTACAAAAAATAGAGAACATGGTAAGTTACTTGAATGTAGAACTTGGAGATCATTCCAGTAGCAATGATGTAGTAATAATTTCTTTCTTAAACTGGGTACCATAAAAACTGTAGGAGCCTAACACTTCAATCTTGTAAAGATGACTACTGGGTGTTACATATCTGCAAGTTCCGCGGTTTACCAAAATCCTTATTTCTTTATACTCACTGAAAATTGCATATTTCGAATGTGATTAGACTGATCCCATTAACCTTACAGTGCCATTGGTCAGCTTTTCCTGTTTGCCCCAGGAACTAATTCTCAGGTTTTTAATGGAAATCGCTTAGTGAAATTTGTGCTAGATGAAGTGCTTTTTTCTCTATTGTTTTCATTAATGTTGTTGCTTCAATTACAGGAAAATGTTTATTATGGCTTAAGTCCCTTACTTGATCGTTTTTGTTGAAGGTCGTTCTTGCTGAATTAACTGACACCTAGTAAATAAGCCCAGATTTAGCAATAAAAATGCTTAGCAAATGCAACTTTTGGAGTGAGTGAGACTGACCTGGACTGAATGTAGTGAAATAATTTTAAAGGAAGTTTCTTTATGAACAGTGTTTTAGAAACTAGTTTTCGGGTCCGTATATTCTGATGAGTTCCCAAAGCATTCACGCATAAGATATTTAGTGATGGATAATAACATTTTCCTGAAGTGAAAAGCTGTGCTTTGACTTCTCTTTCTCCAAGTCTGTGCATTCTGAAAATCTGCAAAGGTCAAAATGTTGCAGTGATTAAGTGATGCTGGATTTTGCAGCATATTGTGCTGCTGTTGTTGAAGTAAACTACAGTGTAGAAATAGAGTCATAGAATCATTAAGGTTGGAAAAGACCTCTAAGATCATCAAGTCCAACCATGTAAGATATTACGGTCCAACAATATCAGCTTGCCTATTAAATCATGTCCTGAAGCTGCGCATCTACACGGTTTTTGAACACCTCTAGGGATGATGACTGCACCACTTCCTTGGGCAGCCTGTTCTACTCTCAGTAAAGAATTTTTTCCTAATATCCGATCTCAACCTCCCCTGGCGCAATTTGAAGCCATTTCCTCTCATCCTATCACTTGTTGCTTGGTTGAAGAGACCAGCTCCCACCTTGCTACAGTCTCCTTTTAGGTAATTGCAGAGGGCAATAAGGTCTCCCCTCAGCCTCCTCTTCTCTAGGCTAAACAACCCCTGTTCCCTCAGCCATTCCTTGTCGCCTGGTTCTCCAACCCCTTCACCAACCTCGTTGCCCTACTCTGGACATGCTCCAGCAGCCCAATGTCTTTCTTGTATTGAGAGGCCCAAAACTGAACTGAAGTGATGAAGAGTCACTCACTGGACCTATGACAATCAAATAAAGTGATTTCTCCAGTTACTTTATCAGTATTTTATAGTGAGAAAATATATTTCTGTTTTGGTCACTATATCTCATTTTAGTATGTGCTGAATTGTACTTCTTAGTAGAAGACTCAGAAATGATTATAAAAAGTAAGATGAGGTTCTGTGAAAATTATTTTACCACAATTTAGTAGATATTGCAAGTAACTTACTGTCATCTGATTAACTGAAATAAGTAAATAATTTTACACTGCTGTTTCTAATATGGGTTACATTTTTTATTGGTTTTGGTTTTGTTTTTTTTTTATTTAAACAGAACTGTAGTTATATTGTCACAGCTGATTACACCCCTATATATTTTATGTTTCTCTGCATTATTAGGATATTACACAGGGTAATGATGTTTTTTTTAAAAGAAAACAAAAACCTAGTACTTTTTTCAAGGTACAGAGAATATGTTCAAGTACAGAACATACCAGGTGAGATGCTTTAGCCAATTTGCAATGTTCAGAAGAACATGTTATTAGTGCTATTAGTATGCAAACAAGCGCAATGAATCCAAATTCATGGAAATGTAATATTATCCTAGAGCTAGTAACTCAGTAGCTTAATCAAATTGAAGTTGATAAAATACTTCCTCCGCTCCCCCAACTCTTTAAGAGATAATCACACACAAAGAAGGAAAAAAAAAGCTATTTAGGGACAGAGGGCTCTTGGCAGTCTCTAACAAATCTGGTCATTGTGTCGATAAGTTTATTTAAAGAACTTTTGCTAAACTTTTAAAATCATGCTTTTTGGCACAATTTTATGACTACATTTAAATGAGAAGCTGGAATGGTTTATGTATTTCTGATTGCATCTAAAAATTACATTGTATGCCATAATTGAAATAGAATTCTATTTTACTTATTCTAGAAAAAAAAAAGAATTATATTAAAAGTATATAGAAAAATACAATGACTATGAAGAATATAATTTTTCTAATAGACATTTGGGAAATATACAAGGATAAGAACTGATTTTTGTTTGGTTATCCTTAAAGTAGTTCCTTGGTAGTCCTCTGGGTCTTTGGTTGGCTTTAAGTGAACCAAATTAATACGGTTTTGACTTCAGTTAAGTAATTTCGCAAATTCAACTCACCATTTTTAGTAAATGATGCTGTTGAAGAGTTAAATTATACACGGAGAGAAAAATGCTTACACTTTTGAATATTTTGAGTAGGACCTCAGGGATCCAGAGGCACACTGCTGTTACATAAATACAGTCATACTTTTCAAAGCATATTTTCTTGGGCACATTAAGAATCAATAAAATATAAGTTCAATAAATAGACTTCAAAACCAAAAATGTTTTCAAATATGCATAGCAATTCAACTATAATTTGAAGAGCATTTTACCAAGATGTGAATGTTTTACTCTTTCCATTTTATAGTTGAGACTAACGCATGTCATTAATACTGCATAAGAATATTGTGTCAGAAAATGAGATGAAAAAGCTGAGCTGAGATTTTTACATCCGTGTTCTGGTATCACCTCTGTTTTAAAAAAGTACTGTTCCATTCTGGATGTACTGCTGTTAGTTTTTAGGAACAGAAATGAAATTACAACCAGAAGTTTTAGGAGTGGGAAAACTTCAAATGTATCAAATGTTCATTCAGGTTTAAAAAACAAAACTCAAAAACACTTACAACTGGCAAAACCCAACCAAAATCATCTGAAGCAGAAAAGGCTGCCTGTGCTATCTGTTTGGTAAAAGAAAACAACTGTACTTTTAATGTGTTCATCTATATACCTTCCAACTATGATTTGTTCAAAGAAACATCACATAATGTATAACTTCCATGGTATTTGAATTGTCACCTTGTAACAGAAGAGTTCACTTCTTAGAACTGGAGGGAATATTTGGTTCTTGCAAATTCCGTTTGTTGTTCTTATCAGTCCAGATTTCATTTTTGCTACATTACAATTGTGCTGTATCTTGAATGGTTTCATCAAATTATTTCTTTTCTCAGAGTAAACATTGTGTTTGTCTTAATTGCAAAATTATCATATTTTGTTTTCACTGAAGTTGCCTGTCATATCAATTTGAGCCTGAGGATAAAAATATCAACATAATAGAGGACATTTGCTTAGAAAAGCAATGCCAGACTATCAATGTGTCGACAAATTGTACTGAAACAAATTCAGCTAAAAGTCATGTGATGAATACCAATGGAATTGAGAAAGTTGACTAAGGGAAAATGCTGGAAACGTGAAATTAGAAAGTGTTTTAACATTTACTTTGTAATGGCCATTTCTACAGACTTAATGGAGAGAGAATTAGACACAGAATAAACAAAGATGAAACTTAAGGAAAAATGACATAGTCTAAAAATATGTTAACTAATTTAATGGATATCACAAATTTAAACAGATTGGAAATTATCCCAGTTTATTTCACAGCATCTAAAATCTAGATACTCAACAAAAGAAGTTCTGTAGCCAAAATTATACTCTCTAATGAAAATACTTACTGGATTTATTTGAAAAATTGGTCAAAATTAAAAATACAAATACAAAGTTTGTTATAACAGATTTCTTAAGGTGATCAATGCATGATATTTTTTAGTGGTTAGAAAAAGGAACAACTAGAAAGCACAATCTGAGATCTTATTTTTTATTCTAATTCATGATATTGGTATTTTTGTGTGCAAACCTCTTAAGTTTTAGTGCAGTTTTGAGGAGTGTCAACAGATTAATGACAGCTTTTTATTCAAATAATTGTTTATAGTCAGCCATTTTTGTCACAGAATAAAAAAAGTTCATTTCTCTAACTCCAGGAACTCAGTTGAATTCTGTGCTTTCTCATTGCTGATATTACTTATTCCATTAGAAACCTACTAAAGAGGATAAGGGATTCCAAAGATACTAGTAGGATTGTACAGTGATACATTGTATCTTCCATCTCTTGATTACCTTGTATCTGTGAAATCTATAGTACAAGAACAAATTTTAAAAATCAGTCTCGTAGCGTTGGGGATTGCTTTCATTGGGTATTTTTAAATTTTACAGTTGGTACTAAGTCATTCATGTTGTGAATTTAGAAGATTTTCCTGCCTGCTGACTGCCCTCTCAGTCTGTTTTATATAAAAGCAGTGACACTATGATAAAACATTTCAGATTACTGCTGCATTCACTTGTGTATATTGGTAATATTTCTGGAAGCTTATGCTAAATATTATAATAATTTTTTTATAGTGCATGGTAAGAGCATTTTTACCCGAGAAGCAGGGAGGTAACTGGAGAAGGGAGAGTATCAAAATCATTGAAAGAGTAGATGCAGTTAGCATACTAGCTAAAAGTAGTTTTGGCTATGTGTTATATCATGTCTTACGTAGATTACATCTACGACTGTATTTTCTTTGTAAATGTTCTGGTCCATTCGTTTATATCAGATCAGGTATTAAAATCCAGAGGATCCAAAGTTTTGCGTTTTCAGATAAAATCTTGTCATTAGTCCCAAAGCTGAATTTATAGAAGGGAAGGATTATCTTTTCCTGCTGTTCAGGTTCCTAGCAATCTTCTTCGAATCATTTGATTGTAGTTGCTGAAGGTGCACTATAAGAAGCACTAGAAAAATCCAAACCACAGAATTTCTGAAGATACAAAGAACCCAGCTAAAAATAGACTCTTTGGATCAAAGAGAAATAAGAACTGTGTTATAGTCTCAGCTTAACTTCTGTTCTAATGTGATTAACAGCTAAATCTTGCATTGGGCAAAACATGCCTGTATGTTTGTATAATAACTGAAATAGAGTTCTTTGTGACTGTGTCTGAAACTTGTAATTCTTCTTTATCAATAGAATTTATTTCACCTGATGTATAGACTTTATATATTTTAATGCAAGCAAGCGTTGTTTCTTCTTGACATGCAGTTCATCATCTCCTCTGCTTCTGACTATAATGAAGTCTCACATCGTAAAGTCGTGTGATAGCAGCATAAATATAATGTAATAACAGCATGAATCATCAGTGGACTGTTGTGGCTTTCCAGATCTGTACTTCAACTTTGCTATCTGAACAGAATGTTTGAAAGTAAATGAGGTAGCATTAGGGTTGGAATGGTTCCAGTCATCGTAAGTAGACTGACTTCATGCTTCGCTGGGTCTGCAAGGGTGCTGTCTCATCCTATTTCAGTCTTGCTGAGCGTGTTATCATTTCCCTTGTGGCAGCATGATCACTTACCAATAACTGATACAGTGTAGGTCGTGAATGTGCAACTATAATGAAAGAATTTGTTGTTTTATAACCTTTGGTTTTTTTACTTTTCAGAAAGAAATCCACTCTGGGTCAAATTATTTTGGATATTTCTAGCTAATTGGATAGTCTTAGGTATTTATTTTTTGCTTCCATGAAGATATTGAATACTGAACTATCTTTTGTTAATCTGTCTGTTCAGCGTGGAGAAGAGACTGGTCAGGGGAGACCTCATAGTGGCCTTCCAGTACCTGAAGGGGGGCCTGCAAGAAAGCTGGGGAAGGATTTTTTACAAGGGCAAGTAGTGACAGGATGACAGGGATCGACTTTAAATTGGAAGGGGGGAAATTTAGATTAGATATTAGGAAGAAATTCTTCACACTGAGGATGGTGAGACACTGGCACAGGCTGCCCAGGCAAGTTGTGGATGCACCTGCTTTGGAAGTTTTCAAGGCCAGGTTGGATGGGGTCTTGAGGAGCCTGGTCTGGTGGGAGGTGTCCCTGCCCATGGCAGAGGGGTTGGAACTGGATGGGCTTTAAGGTTCCTTCCAACCTAAACCATTCAGTGGTTCTGTGATCTACCAGTTACAGATTATCAAAACTCTTCTTAGTGGTGTTTTTGTTCTCTTCGTGGGTAGGCATCGTACACTTGACAGTGCTTTTCCTAATTTTCAGGAAAACTGTTGATAGGGAAGCTTAAAGGTATCGGAGGATAATGCTGTAAAAAGGCTGCAGTTTTCTAGTGACCACAGTATGTCAAACTAACAATAATAAGAAGAAGTATTAATATTGTCTGCAAAAATAGCTTTATTTTCCTTTATGGATTTTAGTGGAAATCTTGTAACGTGTAAATTCTTCCTGTGTCTGTGATATTTTTTTAATTTATCTGTCTCAGATATATCTTCCTCTGTAGGAAGAAAATTACATTGTTCATGAAGATAATAAAGATACAGTTTTAATTATAATTATTGAATATTTTATCCGCTTTACTTAGCTAGTATTTTTCTAATTATTATTATTTATTTAGTTACGTGTCCAATTTTCTTATATCTGTTAAGAAGACCATATGAGACTTTTCCCCCAGTGTCATTCCTAACAGCTTCATTTCTATCTATATTCCTGAAAAGTGAATCTACATTAGATAACAGACAAAGCAGTGAAACTGGATTTCATTCTTGGGTGATATTATGTATTAATTTGATAGTTGTAAATGCGCAAGAGAAGGGTTTCATCCTGTGGTGTATTTTTTTTTTACTGTTAAATAGCATTTAGTAGTATCAACAAAAACATAATATGATGTCCTACCAGGAGGAATAAAAAATATTTTTTAGTTAACTGTGTTCAAGAGAAGGTTTTTCTAGTGAGCTGCTGTAGGAGTCAGTAATTGACATGATGCTATTCAGCATTTCCACTAATAAAACAGTGGATAATAAAAATCTGTGGATGATGAAGATTTAGCATTCTAACAAAGTGAGGAGGACAGAGAGGTTACATAAACCAATCCTGAATTGCTTGTTCAGTTGACCTCTTCAGGCAAGCTGTATTTTGATATAGTGAAATGAAAATTTTTGCAAGTACATAATAAGTAGAATAGGTCATGTCTCTGGAGTGAGGGACTGTATCCTGGGATGCATGGCTTCTGAAGAGATATCCCAGAGTGATAATGTGGCACATGGGAGTAATTGGATCCTTAAATTAATGAAGGGTTTGCTTTGCCTTTTGATAGGTTTTATTTTTGTAACATTTCATCCAGTTCTAGTGTCTAAAATCAAAGACAGAGAGGGCTCAGAGAGGATGACAGAAGTACTTGAAATATTTAGTTTGTCAAAAGAAAACCAATAGAAGAATTTATTAATATATGAGAAATTTGTTAGGAAAAAAAATCCTAAGACACTAACAAAATAAATAATGAATTTCTATGTCTCTTAAAGATTTCAAATCAGTGTTTTTCCTAAAAGACAAAAAAAAGGTTTAGGTTTTGTTCCTATTTTCTACACAAGAGGTCAGACCAAATTAGCCAATGATCTTTCCTGGTTTTAAAATCTATGACTCCAGGAATCAACGCAAATTTCTGTTGTGTCTCTGACACATAATACTCCCACTGACATATATGGTTGCTACTGTGTATAGATGTGTAGGTACAGAAAGCATCTGAAGTTTTCACGATTGCTGAGAGAATTAGACAATGAATTGGCCTTAGGATACAATTTTGAAATGGCATTTGTCGTTTCTAAAACATGTATAATGTTTTTCCCTTTGCACAATTACCTTTTAAACATTTTGGTGCGTAGCAGTTTTTAGTTATCCTTACTGATTAAGAAGCACACAGGGCGATGATCACATTGCTGTTGTAAAATATGTCTAAATGTGTGGATCTCTGTAAAGGGTAGTTTCAGAGAAAAAAGCACTCTTCTGGTTTAAAATGCTTCAATAGTTGTTGACTAATCACTGTTTTTTTTCGTTATTGTTTTTTCATTTTTGTCATCACGTCCAATAATGAAACTGAACTCTAGAAACATGTTCATTTTGTTCTGCTAGTGAGTTGTATCCTTTCTTATCTTTGAAGTCTATATGAAGTAACAGGAAATAGACGTATGTTTTCTGTTCAGAGCTCTTGGGATGCTGAGACCAGCTGCAGCTCCAGCAATCATTTTGTGGGTTGGGAGGAACACCATGCAAAATCTGGGTCCCATCTCAACTGCATGTGTTGTCAGACCAAATGGAACTCTTGACTCTTGCTAAAGGAAGGGAGGGATGTGTTGTTGGCTATATATAATCTGGAGAGATTTCCTGTAAGCTTTGCTTTACCGCTTGTATTTTACAGAGTTTTAAATGAAGTCTTCTACACAAGGAAAATCTGATTCTATTGTCCTGTAAATTTCCAGAAAAAGCACTTTCTGTTTACCATAAAGTATTTTTCTCTCATTAACCAATGTTTTTATTTTCAGTAAATACCACGAAGGGATCTCCGTATTTTTTCCATTTCAATGTAAAAAGGATTTTCTTGAACAAAGAAAAAACTCCTGTTCTTCCTGAGCAATTTAAGTGACCTGCTAAACTAAATGCACTGGCAGGGCTTCCATTTAGTTAGTAATTCACAGCTGTCACTGGAGAGGTCTCTCTACGAAGAAAACTGTTTTCTTTCCATGTTTATTTCTTCAGCAGAAACTGCTGCATAACAATGTCAATTATTGGCCTTATCAGTGTGTAACCCTGGAGAAGAGTAAAGTCACAGGAGCTTGTACACTTGACTACCAAACTCAATCAAAACTACTGATAAGAGGACAAAGAGAAACTAAAAGCATTTGGAGTATGAGCTGAATAATAGGATGAAGTGACATATGCCTTTCTTTGAGACAAGCAGATGGAGGAGGATTAATTTTCTTTCTTTCAATCTTCGGTTCTCTCCTATGGTTTCCTAAAAGCTTGTGCATGTAGATTTTGCTGTCTTACAATGAAATTGTCTCATTGCAACTGCAAGACAGTAAAAATAACAAGAACTAGAATGCCCATTGTTTTGTCATCTACTTGTAAACAAATTGGATTTAAAATTCTTTGAGAAATGCTGTTAGAGCAGATTTACTATTGCAGATATAGCCTGTTGAGCTCCTTCAGCGGGGCCATAAAGGGCAAGATCTTTACCCATGACTACTTGTTTACTCTCTATAGTGTTTTGTTTTTTTTTTTTTTTTCATTGGACATCCCTTTGCAAATCTAGTAAGAGCTCCCATTTATCCCATCCTAATAAGTTTTCTGCACGGTAGCATTTGCTTGCTGTAGTTGAGTGAATAGCAGTGGTTGCATCTTGTCCTCAGGATCTGATTTACCAAAGCTTTGTCTTAACCTTTTTTCATGACAATTCATACAGGTGTGATAAGTTTCAGGTCTGGTCTGCATAGGACAACAGATTAAATAGGGACATCTGAAATCCTTAATAGCTGCTGTTCTCCTCCATGTCCTTTAATAAAGATTGCCACCCCTGAGAAAAGATGAGAGAGCATAGCACGGAGCTGCTTTTGAATTGCCTGCTCACAGGCAAGCCTATTAAAGCAAACTGAAATTGCTGCCAGTAATGCACCTCTGAAAGTTGTATTTCATGTAGCTCATGTCTTTATTCTCTTCTGTGAGAAAAGGCTTCATATTCCAAGTTGTGCTGTAGTTTCCTCTCTTTAACATCATTGTGATAAATACAGGAATTCCTTCTCTCATCTGCCTGCTAAGGAACAGATGAGACATGTAGTCAGTGTGGGCAAACCAGCCCATCAAACACCTGTATTATAACACATAATGCACTACTGAAGTATTTTCCTGGTAGAAATGTTATTACAGTTTTGGATAAACTCTTAAACACCTTTTGGTCATATTTATTTAAACAAAATGACTTTTTATTCACAAGGTATGGCTTTATGAAAGAAATAATTTTGTCAAAAGCCCAGTTCTCTAAGGAAAATCAGTTTGGGTATAGTGTTTTCCTTAAAATCTGTTCGGTTTATATTTGATTTTGAGTCTTCAGATAATCACTTCTGACAGATTTTTTGAGCCTTTTCTCTGAATCTGTGAAGGGCACAAGACCACAAACTTTTTCTTAATCTAATTTGAATTTTGACAAAACCACATGGAATTGAGCACCCTATACCTGGGAGAGATACTGCAAACTATTGTTTCTATTAAGTTTATGTAATACTAGCATCTGTCACGTGCTAAAATTATTGTTATGAAATCAGTCTTTCCTTCTCCATATTGATTTTCCATGGTTTTACTAAGATTTGTCCTTACATAGCATAAAATTAAGGATTTTGACATGCTTAATCTTTGATAGTTGGTCTGTAGCTGCTTTGCAATTGTCAAATTACTCTGATGCCAAACAACTCTGTTAGGTATTGATACTGGGGGGGGGGGCACTGCATTCAATGTGGAGAGTTTTGTAAAATTTTAGAGTGTAAACTTGATTATTTCCTTCCATGAGTGGACTCAAATTACCAAGAAGAGGTACTCATGACCTACGCATATTTAGGACTTTGTTATTGGAAATCTTAAAAATCATCAGTCAGAAAAGATTAACCCAGCCCATTGTCACCTGTTGTATTGGAAAAAAACATTTAGTTCTCTTGTGTTAGTGCTGGAGGCTGTTCCTTTGTAGATAAGCAAAGAATAAGTTCTACGTTCAGCTGTTTGTTGGAAAACTCATATTTTTCCATGGAAGTTGAGGCAGTTGTCATCTGATATAGAAATCTGACCTCAAATTGTGGTTGACTAAAACCAAATTTGTAGTTTTATATTTTTATGAGTGTAGTGATATGTAAGAGAGGTATGTGAATATAACTAAAATGTGTTGTTATTTTAATTGTCTTAGAATGCTGGTGCCTTAGGATGCTTGAAGGGGTTTAATGTGCTCCATTTAGAGTTAATATTTTTCCATGATCCCAGTAATAAACTCTTTGTCTATATGCTTTTGAAAAATTGCATATCTCTGGGAGTTGCATGAGAATTTTGTTTGGGTTTTGTGTAATCTGTTCAGAACTAGGCTTAATAACAACAGCTGTAGACTGAGAAATTAAGAACTTGCCCTAACAGAGTATTAAAAGACAGGGGGTTATTTAACTTTGTAAAACAAAGCTTAATAGGGAATATAATTATCTTCAGGAATGCATTAGGATTGCTTTGTAATGGGGTAAAGATTTAAGTCATAATGTAATTTTGGTGAAAGATCAAAAGAATATAAATTGTTCCACTTTGATTTATAAACCATTAGATAAAGTGAAGCTGTTTCTATGTGAAACATAGTAAAGAGCAACATATACTTTCTGACAAATATTGATAAATTTATGTTATTTAATATAGTAAAATTAATCCTGGTTTGAGTTTCTTCTTGTCTCCAGACAGAGATTGAAAGATGACTTGAGCACAGTTGTTAATTATGTTTCTTGCATAATATTTACACTGTTTTAGAGTATTTTTATTAATTGGCTTATAATGTAAAATTGAATTATTTTGTGTTAATTTGAATTAATGCTTCAGTGTGATTGTCTGTGGAAGTACTTTTGGAATTTCTCTCCAACTGATGCATTGCTTTTTCTGAGAGGTACAAAAGAAATATATTTTCATATAGTTTTCTATTAAAGCATCAAGGAATGGACGGATTTGGAAGGGATGTTGTTTTTGGACCTTAGGAGAACCTGCGCAACTTGGATGATCTCTGTCTTGTGTTCTTGTGCCTGCAAGCTTTACTCACCAACGAAGCTTAAATGATTTCTTGATATGAACAGTGGTGTCCTCAAGAGTTGAAGGGATTTTTTTATTAGTTCTTATTGATTTTGTGAGGCTTCTCCAGTCAATTTGGAAGTTTTCAGTTATCAAGACTCCCTGCCAGTGTAGAGACATAAGACTGTGGACAGGTTCTTTATCTATCCTTTCCTTTAATGATACCTTCATGAAGGTGCTTTGGTTCTTTCCCACTCTCCCACTTTTCTCCCACTCTCACTGGTTTTCTATGTTAATGTCCTGCAGTCTGCTGGATTCTCACAATATTCCATTTGAATTATGTTTAGGAATTTTTTTTTAGTGCTAAAAATATGCTAGCTTAAGTAGGCACCTCATTATGACATTTACTGGCTGCAAAAATTTTATATCTCAGACAGTACTACTGAAGTTAGATACGCAGGCAAGTTTGCATCAGCAATCCTTAATGTATGTTTTATGTTAAAATAAGATCAGATTTTACTCAGAACAATTTACAGTGTGAAATACCTTTTTGCCAAAACATACTAATTGCTTGAAGTCTGAAATATATAAAATTTTGATACGCTCTTGTCCCTGGGTTTCATTATATTCAGTTGGTATTTTATGATTTTCTTTCTTGTTTTTTTGCTGAGCTTTTAGCTATTCTTACTACAGTGTAAAAATTCAAAAGTCATTGTGAGGAGAGGAATATGTGTGAACTTGGAGCTGTGCAAACTGTTCCACTTAAAATTCATTGCCAAATTATGGTCAGGAAAGCCAAACCAAGAAGAGTGGGTAGCATATGGATTTTATGGAGAGGCAGAATTGTAAATTTTCTGTTGCAATCTGCTGTACAAATATTTTGATCTTGCTTGACTACAGACAAAAGTGATAGCATGTAGTAACTCACTTATTGGTCATTCATTTCAGAAGTGAAATCCTGACATAACTGCTGCAGTCTTGATTGGTACATCAAGTCCTATGTTTACATGGGGGTTGTTTTGGACTTTTTTTTCAGTAGAATGACTTCTGATCTTCATGACCTTTTACACTCTGGATATTTGCACCTCTTTCCCTTTATTTGGTGCTTTTTGGATGGAGCTAGTGACAAATTCTATACTTGAATTTGTGTTTTTTTATTATTATTTGCTGTTATTTCTATTTTAGTGCATAGGATGTACACATATCTCCAAATACCAGCAATATAGCAATATTTCATAAAACAGTATACCAAAAAGTATAATCATAGTGGTTCAGGACCTTTCTGCTCTGTGCTGTAGCTATTGGAGTATTGGGAAATCTTACTGGACATTTCCTGGGATATTCAGTTTTCAAATCTTTCAGATTTTTCAAATGGAAATTCTGTCTTCTCTCATTTAAAAGTAAGAAAAAACTGAAGAGTGTTTTTGTTTGTCTGTCTGATTTAAGTATGAATTTCTATCAGTGTTTGAGTAAGGTAACTTCCTCTCCTTGAGTATTGAATATTTTGTATTCAGTACCTTATCTTCTTCTACTTCACGTGCTTGTGATTTTGAAGAGTTTGAGACAGATCAAAATAGAAATATATTACACGAATAAGATGTTTATTTATGGAGTTGAACATCTTTTAGGTTCTGTGGCAATGCTTGCTTTGGTTTTAAATACGTCCTTAAACTTGTGTCCTGTTTATGGCTGGCATAGAGTTAATTTTCTTCCTGGTAGCTGGTATAGTGCTCTGGTTTGGATTTAGTATGAGGATAATGTTAATAACACAAGGATATTTTTAGTTGTCACTAAGTAGTGTTTATGCTAAGCAGTCAGGGACTTTTCAGCTTCTCATGCTGGCCTGCCAGTGAGAAGGTAGGGGGTGCGTGGGGATCCAGGAGGGGCCACAGCTAGGATATCTCACCCAAACAGGCCAAAGGGATATTCCATACCATGAGACATCATGCTCAGTATATAAATTAGGGGAGCTGGCCAGGGTCTGGAGATTGCTGCTCAGGGACGAGCTGGACATCAGTCATTGAGTAGTGGGCAGTTTTGATTTGCGTATCTTCTTTTATCTATTCTTATTACTGCTGTTGTTATTGCTATTATTGTCTTCCTTTGCTGTCCTATTAAACTGTCTTTATCTCAAACCATGAGTTTTACTTTTTTATTCTTCTTCCCATTCCACCCTACTGTGAGGGAAGGAAGGATGTGAGCAAGCAGCTCTGTGGTGCTTGATTGCCAAATGGGATTAAACCCATGATACATTGTTTTATGAACTTGTAGATAATAGCACATAGTAAGTTTTGTTGAGAAAGATCTAACAGGCGAATTTGTTTCCTGTTTTAAGATTTAGGGATGAGGACTGTTTGTGGGTTTGTGTTTTGTTTTCATTTGAAAACAACCATATACAGCTAAGATGTGGTCCTTTACTGAACTTTAATTTATATAATTTCATACTCATGTAAATGAAGATGTAGATCTTCTCTTCAGCTAGGTGAGTGCGTCTCTGACATAGTTTTTAGAACCCCATATTTTATGATTAGCAATTAAGTTTGCTAATGACTTGCATAAGAGATTCATACTGGATGAAACAAGAATTTAATTGCTGTTTTACTGTTTTTATTATGCTGAGCCCAGGAATCTTTTTTTAGTAGTCATGAAAAGAAAAACATAAAAGAGAAATGATAAGACCATAAACTTTTTGTAAGCTTTCATTTTCAGAATATTAAGGTGTGTTTCTTTGAAATTCTTATTAGGAATATGAAATTAATTATAAGGGTAGCATACTTCCATATATTTTCAGAAGATTAATGGGAGATTATTCAATTGAAGTGAAGAATAAAAACTGTTTATTTGGATCAAGGAATATATGTATATTACGTATTTAAATCAAAAAAATGAAAATAAATATGCCTGCTGAGAATGACTGTGCATTCAAGTTGCTGAATGTAAGCTGATAGCAGGAGAAATTAATGTTAACCTATTTAGATAATGTTTTAAAATTATCTCTTTTAAGATGAAACAAGTCTAGTTAGAACTCTGAATAATCTATTTTCTGTAGGTATTTTCACACTATTCTGAATTCTGTATACTATTTTCTGTTGGTTAAGATGCCATGGTGTATGAAAGAAAGGTCAAAATTGAGATAAATAAGAATGATTATTTAATAAGCAATTCTTTGGAAATAATTAATAACCATTTCAAGAAATTCTAAATGTATAATTTAGGTAATGTGTGATAGAGAAATGTACAAGAAAAAATCTAATTTAGCAAAAAGTTGAATGCTTGCTATTTCAGCAAATACTGGTGGGTTTTTTTGTTTGTATGTCTGAATGTTTTTTTTCCTCAAAACTGTCGCAGGACAGGATGTGAACTTTTAACATTCAAGGTGGAAGCCCTTGAGTGACACTGATCTATGATGATTTGCCAAAAATATCTCTCCTAAATCCTTCAGACTGCGTCCAGTGCAGGCTGAAATGATCCTACCACTTCATGTAGATGAACCAGCGTTTTCCCATCTTTTACTTATCAAAGTGTAGGTTCATCTATAATCTTTAAAATTAAGAGAACAAGGAGGGCTTTATGCCTCCGGTATCCAAACTGGACTGTTTTGCTGCCAACACTGCATGTGCACTGTGGCATGCAGCTTTCCACACTTAGGAAGCGATGCAGGAGGTAGTTTTACCACTGAATGATCCTGATCCATTTATACCTTTTAACCTGGATCTGCAGCAAATATTTCTTAAGTTACAGTAGATGACCTGTTCCTATCTCTTTAATATTAGATTTTTAAATCTCCGTTTTCTGAATTCCAGCTGTGCCCAATAGGAAGGAAATGTTTTCTCTGACTCTGAGAAATAGGTAATTAATAAGATGCACAGCACTCCAGAAATACAGCTCATTATTTGCAACTCCATGTAGCAGGTAAAGACAGCTGGAGAAATGAGAGGTGGCAGCAGTGTAGGGAATATTGCTGAGTATATTGAAAGTGGAAAAGCAGTACTCAAGAAAGAAAAGAGAACTTGTCTCAGAGCTAGAGCCCTACTTATTTGGTGCATTACGCATCAACAGCGAGGGGCAGAGAGAAGGGATAAGTAGCTCTGAGGCATCTGAACAAGGTCATCTGCGCTCTGCAGCAAGTGCTGGACCTGTGCTTTCATGTTACCAGACAGTACATTTGTTCCTGCTTTGATAGCAGGCTGAAGGGGAAGGATTTGGTCTGAGCTTGGCTGAGCCCCAAAGCAGTGGGTATCCTTCATCCTAAGTGTCTGGGAAGAGGATTAGAGGTTAGCAGTGCACAGCACATTACCAACCTGGCCACTGCAGCTCTTACAGGGTCTCAGCCAGGCAGTAGCTCTGGCGTATCTGTCTGTCTGCTTCTCTGTGCAACATGGGAGGGATCGAGTCCACAGGCAGGATTCCAGCTTGGTACTTGCCATGCATGTGGCCCTGTCCATCACACTTCACAATCGCAAATACAAGCAAGTGAAAAAGAATGTTGTAAATGAAATAAGAATTAAACCATCCATATATGTCATTTTTTTGTTGCCTGTACAGTGGTTACATCTGATGGGGAAAAACACTTTTAATAATTGTCCAGTTCTGACTCTCTGGCACCACACTATACAATTTCCCATAAAATCATTGGAACATTTACAATTCTTTGAATGTATGCATGTAGTTTATTTCTAGTTTATATTATCTGAAAAGATAAATGGGCGTTTTTTCTGGCAATAATTGTTTTCCTCCTTAACTTGTCTCAATAATTCCTCTAAATAAGTTTTGATAGTATTGGACTTCATTAATTCTTTGAAAGTATATGCTATGTTCTGAAATTTCAAGCACAACTTTTGAAAGTACAAATAACTCTTATAAAAAAGCCATTTAATCAGATTGCCTGCATAAATTTTGCAGTTTTATGTGTGCATAATGTATGACAGATAGAACTTTTATTCAAACTATTTGTTAGCAATTCCTTATTAAATAATGAGAAATTACATATAAAGTTAATTTACCTTTTATTTAGTTATATGCAGTCCTAAAGTACAATATTGAAAAGTTCATGACCACAAAATATAGTAAGATTGCAGTCTGCTTATCAGTACAAAATAGAGCTGTGGTAGACCAGAAGTACTTAGACCATAATTGCATTACAGTTAGCAGCAGGAAAGATTAACAACTCTTGTAGAAAAATACTGTGTTTTAGGACTGCCTTTATTTGTTAAATTAATAGACCAGTTCTCAGTTTTGACATTAAAAACTAACTCTATTAATTTCCTCAGTATGTTCAAGTTTGATTTTAACTTTAGTTATTACCGGGCTTATATTAGCTAGAAATAAACACACTGTTCTTTTACTGGTTTTTATGTTCTGCTAAATGTCTTCTGTTAAAAAAACCCTGCAGCTTAAATTTGTCAATAATTCACACAAGCAAAATAGTCTGAACGGAGTTTTCAAAGAAAATAAATTGCTTTGATTATTAGTAGAGCACAAAGGCCTCTTCTCTCATTTGGATAACATTTTTATGTTATATTAACTATCAATGCAGAATTTGTTGTGTAATTGGTTTTGATTGGTTCCTTCCTTCAAGATCCACGTATGGAGTCAGAGTACAGGAGGGATGGGTGTGCTTCAAGGAAAAAGTCTTGAGTGCACAGGAACAGGCTATACCAATTAGCCAAAAGGCAAGCCAGCGGGGAAGATGACCACCTTGGTTAAATAGGGATATACTGAAGGAAATCGGAGATAAAAAGAGAGCCAACCAACTGTGGAAGGCAGGGCTGACTACTCAGGAAGAGTATAGGACTATAGTTAGATCATGCAGAAGGAAAATCAGAGAAACAGAAGCACAATTTGAAATTAATTTGGCTACTTCTGTTAAGGATAACCAAAAACGCTTCTATAAATACATTAATAGCAAAAGGAGGGGCAAGGAAAACCTCCATTCTTTGTTGGACCTGGGGGGGAACATAGTTACCAGGAATGAGGAGAAGGCTGAGGTACTCAACATCTACTTGGCCTCAGTCTTCACCAGTAGGAGAGGGTGCCCCTCACGATAACTGGCCTCTAGAGCTCACAAGTAGAGACAGGAAATCAAATACCCCCCCTGTGATCCAGGAGGAAACAGTCTATGAATTACTGAGCCACCTGGATCCACACAAATCTATGGGACCTGATGGATTCCATCCTGATGAAGGAGTTGGCGGAAGAGCTTGCTGAGCCACACTCCATCATCTACCAACAGTCCTGGCTCTCAGGGGAGGTCCCAGATGATTGGAAGTTGGCAAATGTCACGCCAATCCACAAAAAGGGCTGCAAGGAGGACCCGGGCAACTATAGGCCTGTCAGCCTGACCTCAGTGCCTGGCAAGGTTATGGAACAGATCATCCTGAGTGCAATCACACAGCACCTTCAGGATGGACATGGGATCCAACCCAGCCAGCACGGCTTTCTGAGGGGCAGGTCCTGTCTGACCAACCTGATTTCCTTTTATGATCAGGTAACCCGCCTGGTGAATGAAGGGAATCCTGTGGATGTAGTCTATCTGGACTTCAGCAAAGCCTTTGACACTGTCTCCCATGGCATACTCCTGGATAAACTGGTAGCCCATGGTTTGGACAGGTGCACTCTCAGCTGGGTTAAGAACTGGCTGAATGGCTGGGCCCAGAGAGTGCTGATGAATGGGGCTGCGTCCAGCTGGCGGCCGGTCACCAGTGGTGTCCCTCAGGGATCAGTGTTGGGTCCAGTTCTGTTTAACATCTTCATTGATGATTTAGATGAGGGGATTGAGTCTACCATGAGTAAATTTGCGGATGACACCAAGTTGGGAGGGAGTGTCGACCTGCCGGAAGGCGGGAGGGCTCTGCAGAGGGACCTTGATAGGCTGGAGAGATGGGCTGAGTCCAACAGGATGAAGTTCAACAAGGCCAAGTGCCAGGTCCTGCATTTTCGCCACAACAACCCCATGCAGTGCTACAGGCTGGGGACAGAGTGGCTGGAGAGCAGTCAGGGACCTGGGGGTACTGATTGACAGGAGGCTAAACATGAGCCAGCAGTGTGCCCTGGTGGCCAAGAAGGCCAGTGGCATCCTGGCCTGTATCAAGAATAGTGTGGCCAGCAGGACAAGGGATGTGATCCTTCCCCTGTACTCGGCATTGGTGAGGCCACACCTTGAGTATTGTGTTCAGTTCTGGGCCCCCCAGTTCAAGAAAGATATTGAGGTGCTGGAACTGGTCCAGAGAAGAGCGACGAAACTGGTGAAGGGACTTGAGCACAGTTTCTATGAAGAGAGGCTGAGGGAGCTGGGGTTGTTTAGCCTGGAGAAGAGGAGGCTCAGGGATGACCTCATTGCTCTCTACAACTGTCTGAAAGGAGGCTGTAGACAGCGGGGAGTCGGTCTCTTCTCCCAGGCAACCAGCAACAGAACAAGAGGACACGAGCTCAGACTCTGCCAGGGAAGGTTTAGGCTGGATATCAGGAAAAAGTTCTTCACAGAATGGGTAATCAGGCATTGGAATGGCCTGCCCAGAGAGGTGGTGGATTCACCATCCCTGGAGGTTTTTAAAATAAGACTGGATGTGGCACTTAAGTGCCATGATCTAATACTCATGTTAGTGTTGGATTAAGGGTTGGACTTGATCTTGGAGGTCTCTTCCAACCCAAATAATTCTATGATTCTATGATAATAGCTATAGATTGCCATTACCAAATAACTGATATTATTGCCAAATCTTATGCTAAAAACTGTATGGATTAAAGGTTTTATAGTGGATTTTATACTATAAGGGGATTTGTTAATGAATCAGATTTCAAAACGTGATAAAGTTTGCTTTCTTTTGCTTCTGGGTTTTGGGGGGTTTTAGAGATTGTTTCATCTGGCTGAGAATTCATTGACTTATAGTCTCAGTGAAGAAAAAGAGACGATGACTTCGTAGTAATTATTAAAAAATATGTTTTGTGAAGTTTTATTCAGTTTGAATTTAGTTTACAAGGACCGTGACCATTTTGAGTTTAGAGGAAACTGAGGAATAAGAACCTTGGAAATCATCTAGTTTTGAGGTATCTGTTCTGCATTCTGGTATTTTTAGATGTCTATATTGGATGTTACATGATAAGATTTTTTTCCCTGAAGAATAATTTTATCACACACAGTATCACAAGGTTGGAAAGGACCTCTGAGATCATCAAGTCCAACCTATAACCTAACACTAACACCAACAATAACACCAACCATCATCTAAACCATGGCACTCAGTGCCTCATCCAGTCTCCCCTTAAACACCTCCAGGGTCGGTGACTCCACCACCTCCCTGGGCAGCCCATTCCAATGGCCAATCACCTTTTCAGAGAAGAACTTTTTCATCATATCAAGTCTCAACTTTCCCTGACAAAGCTTAAGTCCATGCCCTCTGGTTCTGCCACTGGTCACCTGAGAGAAGAGACCAATCCCTGCCCGACTACAACCTCCTTTTAGGTAGTTGTAGAGAGCAATGAGGTCTCCCCTGAGCCTCCTCTTCTCCAGACTAAACAGCCCCAACTCCCTCAGTCGCTCCTCATAGGGCTTGTGCTCCAGCCCCTTCACCATCTTCGTTGCCCTCCTCTGAACACATTCCAGTATCCTAACATCCTTTCCAAATTGGGGGACCCAGAACTGTACACAGTATTCAAGGTGAGGCCTGACCAGGTCTGACAACAGCCATTTCTTAATAGGCACTATTACTCCTAGGTCTTATTAACCATGGCATTTAAAACATAGACCTCATACTTTTACTTTTTATATTTCTAAAGATACTTCCACACCACAGCACTTACAGCAAGTTACCACTGTCTTCTCTTGCATACATATTGGATAGGATAGTTCTTGAATAAGTGCTTATTAAAGAAAAATCACATTTTGAAAGTACATGTACTTAAAAAGTACGTTCTGTACAGCTGCTCTTAAGTGTTTAAACATATTTTATATATTTGAGAATGATTATAAAGGCTTTTGGCATATGCCAGTATATTTTACAGAAACACATATGTAGAGTATCATGTAAATCCAAATACAGTTAAAGTGGTAGAAACACAATGAGTGAAATTGTATAAAAGTGTTATTTTGTTTGGTAACAATGATTTTGAATTTCAAAGTGCTGAAGAATTATTTCAGAATTGTGGTTTAAATACATCAGCATAAACCAGAAATCTTTTAGAAAGGATATTAAATACTTCATGCTTGGATCTTTTGCTATACTAAGAAATCAGCCTGGTATATAGTTTTTTAATTTATTCATAGTATGACCCAGCACACTAGTACATCAGTCCCCTATATCCTTTCATTCCAGATAAGAAAAATGCATCCTTCAATCTGTTAGGAAGTGCACCTTTGTTGTTTCCTCAAACGGACCAACTTAGTAAATACGCTTAGCAGGTTTTTATTGTGCTTTTGGATTTTTTTTTTCTAATTTACCCCATATCCTTTAAAAACAAAAATACTGGAAAATATCAGTGTGGAAGGGAGCTCCATAGTGCAATGCACTGCTGAAAGCCAGGTTATTGTCAGAGCTAGAGTGGCTTTTTCAGGCAAGTTGAAAACTCCCAGGGAACGGGTTCTGTGGTCTCCCTGGCAAGCTGCTCAAGCATCCTCATTGCAAAAGGCTTCTTTCTTATGACAACTTAGCTTCACCTTGTTCCTGTTGCCTCTTGGCCCCTCTTTCTTCCTCATAACCCTCACTGTATGTAGTGGAAAACTGCTCTTAGATCCTGTTTAGATCCTGCCTTCTCTTCTCCCAGCTAAGATGACCCATGTTTTTCTACCACTCTCCTGGTATAACATCTCCTGCAGCCCCCTAACCATGTGAATGGCCTTGTACTAAAATCTTTTCACTTTTTCTTGTACTTGGTGGGAGGGAGGAACAAATCTAAGTAGTACCTTGTTCCTCCTCTGCTATGGGCAGTACCTCTTCCTCTTTCCTGCAGCTGTTGCTGCTGTGCACAGAGGCTTGTGCTTTCTCAGAGCAAACTTGGTCAGTGAAGACTGCGGCAAGAAAGGAATCACTGTCATTTTATTTTCTACAATGTTAAGATTTTTACCGCTTTCAAAATACTCTTTTTTTAAAAAAAAAAATTTAAACAGACGTGAAAGTAAACAGGGATTAATTTATGGGGGTATGAAATTTTTAAGATTTTTTGTGTGTGTGTGTGGTTTGTTGTGTGTTTGTTTTTTTTTTAATTCAACAGTGTTATTCCATTGATGAAGAATTAACTACTGGTTGTATGTCTCTCAAGTATCTCTGACTGTTTACAGGAAGAAACCTGCCACTGCCTTAGTGACAAGGAGGAAGGGAGGCTGGAAATGTCTTTTCACAGTGTGTCATGAGAGGGCAAACCACATATACATGGAGCTGAAGTTGCACTGGCAGTCTAGACCTTAGTTCAAGAGACAAGTATGGCTATCAGCGTCGTAAGAGTCCACTGAAACTGGGGCACTCTATTTGTCAAATACAAAGGGAGTAATTTTGAGTGTATTTGTTGAAGATGCAGCAAAAATATAAAGACATTGAACTATGATTTTCAAAACACCAGGTCTGCTGATTATCTACTGGCTGCCCCGATTCCTCACCCAGGTGGCATCACAATATTTAAATTAAATTTAAATTAAACAGAAAATTAAATTCTTGCAAGCCTATTTTACACATATTACTTTTCAGAAATATACCACACAGTTTATCACCAAAGATGTTTTTAATGGTAAATAGTAATTCAAGTTCATGATTCATTGTTTTTCGAAGTGTCTTATATTTAAATTCTGAACGTGAAAATTAATATAAGCAGTAGGCATGGATATCTTACTTATGCATGGATCCTTGTGGTTCCTGCTTTATCTGTTGGAGAGAAAATAAGAATAACGATTAAAACTCTGTGCTGGGTTAGGAATTGGCTGGATGGCCGAGCCCAGAGAGTGGTGGTGAATGGTGTCTCGTCCAGTTGGCGACCGGTCACCAGTGGTGTCCCCCAGGGATCGGTATTGGGTCCCATCCTGTTTAATATCTTTATTGATGATCTGGATGAGGCATTGAGTCCATCATCAGCAAGTTTGCAGATTATACCAAGCTGGGAGGAAGGGTTGATCTATTACAGGGTAGGATGGCCCTACAGAGGGACTTGGACAGACTGGAGAGATGGGCTGATTCTAATGGGATGATGCTTAATAAGTCCAAATGTCGGGTACTTCATTTTGGACACAACAATCCCATGCAGAGCTACAGACTGGGGACAGAGTGGCTGGAGAGTAGTTAGGCAGAAAGGGACCTGGGAGTGATGTGGCGAGCAGGACCAGAGAAGTTATCGTCCCCCTGTACTCGGCACTGGTCAGGCCTCACCTTGAATACTGGGTACAGTTCTGGGCCCCCCCAGTTTGGGAAAGATATCAGGATGCTGGAGTGTGTCCAGAGGAGGGCAACAAAGATGGTGAAGGGGTTGGAGCACAAGCCCTACGAGGAGCAACTGAGAGAGTTGGGGCTGTTTAGTCTGAAGAAGGGGAGGCTCAGGGGAGACCTCATTCCTCTCTACAACTACCTAAAAGGAGGTTGTAGTCAGGCAGGGGTTGGTCTCTTCTCTCAGGTGACCAGTGACAGAACTAGAGGGCATGGACTCAAGCTTCGTCAGGGAAAGTTTAGATTTGATGTTAGGAAATAAGTTCTTCACTGAAAGGGTGATTGGCCATTGGGATGAGCTGCCCAGGGAGGTGGTGGAGTCGCCGACCCTGGAGGTGTTTAAGGGGAGACTGGATGAGGCACTGAGTGCCATGGTTTAGATGATGGTTGGTGTTAGTGTTGGGTTATAGGTTGGACTCGATGATCTCAAAGGTCCTTTCCAACCTTATGATACTGTGAAACTGTGCAACTACATGAATACTTGAGTCACTATTCTTATGGTAGTCTTTGCCCTTTTGTAAGTGTAATGCTAAATTGAGCAGGTTTAGATAAACTTCTCTGGTGGTCTTGTAAATATTTATTATCATATGTTTGCACATTTCTTCAAATCCAAAATCTGGATTTCTTTTATTTCTTTTGTGTTTTGGGTTGGCTGGCTGGAGGGAGTGGTGATGTTTGTTTTCAGAGAATGCCCTGTATTCAGACAACAATGAATGTGGCATGATTTCATTTAGCAGTTAAAGAAAGTAAAATTTTCTTTTGTAGGATTTTTCCCAAGTTCTACTTTGTTTTTGACAAGATGTAAGATTTATTTTTATCTGAGACAATTTTGAAGCCCTTTAATAAATCATAGGAAGATAAACCTTATCTTTAGAAAAATCACTCAAGTAGTGTGTCTTTGGCGAGTTAGTTCACTTGGATTTTTAACGCATATTCACTGTTCAGTATCAGTCTTAGGCTTTAATGAGCGGTTAAGGAATGAGTCTTTCCCCTTGGTAACAGTGGCAAAATGCACACTAAAACAGAAGTGCCCTTGAATGGTCAGTGGATTACTCTGCCATTTATTTGTACATTCAGTTCTGTTGAAAATATTAATAGTTTTGTAATTAATCACAGAAGTATTAAATTGGTTCTTCACCAGTAGTCCTATTTCAGATTTGAGCTACATGTTAAATTTCATATAGTATGGATACTGAAGATGTAGTCTCTGCATATACAACGAAGAGCATAAGGTTGAATGGTTTGACTTGTCCAGCCTTAAGCCTGGAGTATCTGATTTTTTCCTGCTGTTGTGCTATACCTTCTGGGAGAAAATTAGTATGATTTGTCTAGTCCTCAAGGGGTCATTTCCAAACAAACCTCTGAAAC
This sequence comes from Tapera naevia, assembly GCA_033556795.1. NCBI lineage: Eukaryota > Metazoa > Chordata > Aves > Cuculiformes > Neomorphidae > Tapera > Tapera naevia. Next base: position 2,101,913 of record JAUMJJ010000108.1, on the reverse strand, counting down.
CGTACATTTATTTTAGAAAATGTTGTTTATTCTGTAAAATGATGTAACTTCAGTGCTATGGACAGGTAAATATAACAAAATCAATATGAGTAACTGTTATTTTACTTCCTTTTCTAATCATTCAGTTTTCAGATGTTTGTAAAAGTGACTATGTAGAAGGTTTTAAGAAAATAAACTGTATTTTTTGTAATAATTTTCTGATATGCATATCCAGTATGCTCACATTACCGTCAAACTGAATATATAAGCAGAATTCATTCATCTGCAAGAATTATCTGTTTCAGAAATGTGTAGTGATTTTTTTCTATTTTGAAAAACATCCACAATTGCCACAGAAACAATCAATATAGTGGACCAACTATGTCACCAACTTAGAATCCTGCTTCCTCATCTCATGCTGAAACAGTTTACCTTTTGTTCACTAGTTGTTGAATAGCTTAATAGTACCTTCTGTACAGGCAGGTGCTGATTGGAACATCCAATTAGATGTTCTACGAAGTACAAGTGCTGAGGTCTGCTGGAGGGCTCATGGTTCTTCAGTGACTGAAGGATTAGTTTAGGCCAAATTTATTTGAACAGTAACCTAAAGGAAAACCAAAACACTGCTCAAACAATATGAATCATGTGAAGTCTTGCGCTGCAAACAGTACAGCCGCTGATTTCACAGTACTCATTGAATTAACTGCTGTGTCTTACAGCTGGTTGAAAGTTACTTTTTAAAAGAAAAAAGCCCCAACTTCTGTGGAAGTAGTCATTTATCATCCCTCCACACAACCTTCCTACTCTGCACTGCTAATTTATTAATTACAGTTATCAGCATAACTGTCAAATAAGTAGACAGAAATAAAGAAGAAAAGTGAGATTTGGAGAGTTGCGTAACGCTTTATTAAAAATGTGCTCTCTCAAGTGTAATAGAGACATTCTCCTACTAACTCTGTTATAGTATTGCTTATTATTCGTAATTAAATATGTAATACTGCTCAACTTCTGTCTTTTCTAGTTTCATATTACAAGAACCAGTATAGCAAGACCATGAAATAGATCAAGCCAAAATAATTCCCTCACACACAAAATTAAAAATCATTTCATGTTCATTTCTGCTCCTTGTTGTTTCCTGATACCACAGAATCCTTGATAAAGGCTCCTACAGGATACTTGCATGAAAGCAGATGCAAAGAAAGGAGAAGGTGGGACAAGGAAAATAAGACCATTGTGGAGAAGAATAATTTCATTGTGTACTTGTACATGGTGCTGCAGGATTCTGAGTTATAGCAGGGTAGTGGTTGTGGGTTTAATTGCATTCCTGCTTAGTTGTTCCAGCTCTTTAGAATAAATCTTAACAAAATTATTCATGCAAAAATATAGATGTGCACATGCTTACAAATATATGCACATATACAAATGTGCACAAATCTTTTCTGTATTTTTTCTGCAAAAATAGTACTCCTGGAAGATATAAGCAAGCTTAACAAATGCACTTATTCTAAGATTGCCTTATAACTCACATAAAATTTCACATTCAGTTTGGTTGACGTAAGTAATTCACAAACTTGTTGCTTTGCCACAACTTATATTTTAAGGAATGTTTTTGTCAAAGCAATTAAAAGCAAGGGACAAGGGATCTCCAGGTGAACTTTTGTTTCGGAAGTTTGAAACATGAATTTAATGGTTGGCCTAGGAAGGCTTTTTGCGTCAAGTTGGAGGATTTGTGGGCTTTTGGGTCACCATCCTGGAGTTCTGGCCAGCAGAAAACTGGGCATATTCGCTCATGTCGTGTTGCTACAGTAAAACATATGCCCTACATAAGCAGGACTTTTTCAAATTAAATTCAATTATCATTTGAAATTACTTTTCTTGATTAATTGTATCTGTATTGCTGTATAAATAATGCTGAAAAGAAATTGAAAGAAATAATATTGAAAGAAATTGAACTGTTGTTTGCTGTACTCTATACAAGGCATACCTAGAAAGTGGCAGCACCAGAAGTCAGATACTCTTATATCTGCATATGAAAAGACTGATTAGGAAAGATCATTTTAGCAGTTCTGCAATGTAGTCAGCAACTTTACTATGTCTGTAGGTGTGTGCCTCTTACCCGCCTGATAAAGATATTATAAAAGCATTTAAGGTGTTAAAAACTAAATTAAAATGTTATAGCTCTTTAAACAGGAAGTATTAGGTATTCCTCTTTTTCATACCTAGCACAGGGATATTGAAATGATCTGGGCCACGAATGTTACAAACTGAAAGTAGGTTGAAGATTTTAAATGTAGAAGATACCTGTGGCATTTTTAAAAAAATATATGTAAAACACGTGAAAACTTCTAGAGCTTGTTTGGAATTAGCATGTGTGTGAGAAATATCAGGGGGCTAAAACAGTGTAGGAAATGTGGCAAATATAAATGAAGACAGAATCCTGTGTTAAAACATTTTGGTCTTCCGAGTTCAGAATCAAATTTGTAGTGGTTTCTAGTGACTCCAATACCCATGAGCATTGTATCTCAATTATCAGCTATAAAATGAATATGCTAACACTATTTACCTCTTAGAAGTCTAGTGGGGTGGTTCTGATGTAGGGTGTGTAAGTTCTTGTTTGTCTGACTGCAGCAATAGGTCCCCATCCATGATCAGGGGCACTAGTAGTGGTGTAATCATACGAGGCAAGTGCAGGCACATAGAATTTACACCCTTCAGCAGCATTGCTTTCTTTCACTCATTGCTTTTACTGAGCAAGAGAGTGATGCTCTTTTTTTTTTAGTTTTGTTTTTTCTCAGCACTAGAAAATAACCATAGTTCAGGTGCAATTAATTAATTAAGTTTCCAAACTGAAATGGCAAATATTTCTATAAAAGTTACAGGAAAATCACTAAATTTAACAGGATCTCAGGTTTGTTTGGAATACTGAGCTGCTACATGAGTGATTGCTTATAAATAATCATTGTATAAGTAAAATATTGCTATTATACTGGTATTTGAAAAAAAAATATTGATTTGTTTGGTTGGTTTCTTTTCTCTCCATTTAGGAATTGTTGATCTTTCTACAAAATTTGCCTACAGTACACTGGGGAAATGAAGAAATTAGTGTACTGCTAGCAGAGGCCTACAGACTGAAGTTTGCATTTGCAGATGCCCCCAATCATTACAAGAGATGAACATAAAGAGCCAGAAATCTTTAAGAACAATGTGTTCTGCAGTGTTATGGCATCTGTTATTCTGGTTGTGCTTTCAGATCATTGCTCTTTCATATGAAATAAGATGACCATTAAAATTATTTTAGAATTTGCGGAATGAGAACAAATTACCAAAGAAATGGATAAAGCAGGATATTGAACATTGAATGAACTTAAAAGTGAACTTTTTTGTTTAACATGAAAAATGGGTTTAGAAATCTATGATGTAACTTTCTTCTTTTTTTCCCCCTTCTCTAGTTAGGAGAATTGTGGTGAGTTTTATTTATATCGAGCAAGTTTTTTGAGTAGCTAAAACTGAAAACTACTTACGGAATGATTTTGTCATTACTCGAGTGTCAAGTGCCATGACTTTACAACCAGTTTTGGTCATAAAAGTTTACTTCAAGTGAAAAAAACTTTATAGTTGTAAAGACCATATGAGACAATAATGCTTATGTTTTAAGGTCTGGTTATAACTCAGAAGACACTGATGTTCGCACACATTCTGGAATTTTCCATGGAATTAGGTTAGAATACTTCCATCATTGAGGACTATGGTAGGGTGCAATGGAAATTGGTGGCATTTTCTGAACATTAGTCTTGCCGGGTGCTGTAGAAGCTTTTTAGCCATACAAAGGAGTCACATAAAGCTGCAGACACATCTGTAACACTAAAATAAATCCCTTTGTATATTTTGGAGTGGTTTTAAAAATATTGAATGAATATAAGACATCATCTTGTCAAAGTAGTTACAGCTTTTCTTTCTAGGTCTCTCAGTTTTTCAGCATGAAAGTTCACTTTTAAGAAATGTATTAAGAAGCTTGGTTTGCAAAGCAAGTTATATTTTTATCTCAGTTGTTGCCTTATTCTCCGTTTCTAGCATGTTAGAAAAGGAACATTAATATATCTTTCCAAATCTTGTTTGCTGAATAATATAATAGCTTTTTTTCCTGATAATTCAGAGAAAGGGAGAAAATAGTTCCCTATAACAGTAACTATATACTGAAATCACTCATATTATTAGCAGAACAAAAATCCTCTATGACTTTATAGAAAGAAATTAGTGGGTTTTTCTTGTAATCATGGGATACTGAGTAATTTCTTAAAACTTAAATAAGTGCACTATTTCTTTTCAAGAAATCTTTTCAAATAGGAATTCTGATGTTGCTCTGTTGGATGTAAATAATTGATATTAATTTGTGCCAACTCAATACGTACAGGTTTTTAAGGGTTATTCCAGCATTATACTGGAAGCTCGGAATTGTTATTCCTCAGTTCTAGAGTAGCACAATGTTGTGAGAAAACACTTTTAAGTTTGAAAATAAAAGATCTTCAAGAGATTTTCTCTTATGATTTATTATTAGAAGATTATTTTCAAGTTCTTAAAAATGTGCAGATACATATTTTGAAGAAAGCTTTCTTGACGTATTTTAGGGGCCTTAGTTCTTTATAAAATTCAGTGGTTCAGGATAAATAGAATAAAGTACATTTTTACCAACATGTGATTATGAAATCTCTATTTTAAAATTCTATTAATTCGTTGGTAGAAGAGGAAAAAAAAAAACAGATTAATTCTGAAACAGGAGTGTTTGGTGACTAGGGTGCATTTCTGTTCCACTGGCATCAGCTGGCATTTTCAGTTACGATGGATACAAGTTCAGGCCTCCTAGACTGCTGCATTTGTGCCTAGAATGTGTAGTGGATCTGTGTTTCTTAAATGTGTGTTTACTATTTTCTGTAGCTTCAGTTCAATGTGTAATGTATCAAAATTTATCTTTATGTTTACAAAGAATGTCATATTGTGCCTAACAGAATATCTACCAATAACAAATAAAAGAAACCTGAAATTTATGACTGTTTTCTTTAAACTTAGTATATACAATCGTTTGTTAATAGAAATGCATATTATTGTAACAAGAGAAGACACACAGCATTAAATGTACAATGTTGTAAGGGTTTTCTATAATTACCTTTTTTCTATTAAGATGTTATTTAGGTAGTTACATGTAACATGGAAAGTTGACCCAAAGTTGTCTGCTGTGTAAGATGCTCCTGCATAACATTTATGGAACTGGATATATAAAATTCCCTTCATCAGGTCCACATAAGTTGTCTGTCATGTCTTCCAAGTTCTACAGGTACCTCTTACTTTCCTTGTAAGAAAGTATTACCGTTAGAGGTCACATTTACTATTGTGTCTGTGTCAGAAGATGAATATTGTACTTGAGCACATTGCTTTTTGAGGATACTGGGAAGTTTCCTAATATAGTAACAATGCTTATTTGTGTAGATATGAAATTTTCTGGAAAATATGATATAGATATATAGAATTTATATATCTATACAGGTAGGAATAGTTTTCAGTAAATAGGAGGCCAACGTTTTTGTAAAATTTCAAATTTTCAATATTTTAAGATTTACATAAAATATTTCATTTTATTAAAAATAAACAAAACCAAAAAACACCTTACATTTAACAGTTCTACATCTCAGGTAAAATGTCATTCCAAACAAAATACTGCATAGAAAAGGAAATAGTGTAATCATTATTACATCCCATGTGCTTATTTTTTTCAACATTCAAGATAAAGAATATTATAAAAATCCTTTGTACAATGTATTTTCTTATGAAGGAGACATCTTTACACGTCACTAGTAAAATCAGGCAGTGATTTCCTAGAGCTCATGTGAAATACTAAAATTGTATTGTCTAAAATGTCTGTTAAAGAATTTCTGTAATAACAATTTAATCAAGAATGTACAATAAGGAAAGATTTATGACTACAGTATTAGAAAAATGTAAATAATAAATTAGTTAACTATGTAAATACAGTACACGGAGTAGGTTAGAAATGTAAGTTGAGATCTTATGTAACTCTGTAATATGTTATAAGAAATTAGTTTCATTATTTTTTTGTCTCTGTTCCTTATGGAAAGGCCCATGAATTTATTTTTAACTCGAGAACTACGTAATATAGGAATGTAAAGTTCCATTGTATGCTTTTGACAAATATTAACACTGAGGTTAAAACTGTAAAAATGATGACAGATGAGGAAATAAATACATATTTATGAAGTGCTGTATGGAGTGGAAAGCTTTTTTTTATTGTTTTCATCAAGCACAATGCATACTACATCAAAGCGTGGTTTCTGTGTTTATGATGTTCTACGGTCTCAAAACCCTGTATCACAAGAGCAAATGCAGCAGCAAAACCTCTGTTCTCAGTTACATTTCTGCAACTCTTCCTCTTTGTATCTTGTAGAGTTTTCAAGTTAGTAAGGCACCTTCCACAGGTGTCTCTGCATATGCCATATACATACAAGGTACTGAGCATTTTCTGCAAAGAACAGATGAAGTCAAATTTGACACCACAGAATTAAAACAGGGGGGCAGGTGGAACAAATCATGGCGAAGGAAACAAAGGAGGTACAGAATTCCATTCCTCTCTGGATGTCAGGAAGAAGAGGAACCTTCAGCTCCATGAGGACATCACTAAAAGGTAGTGATCGGGTAAATAAGATCTGGAAACTTCAGGGCATTTGAAGTAGATAAGCAAGGGCTTGTCCTGGCATAAGGGACTTGATCTTCCCATATGTACAAGGAAGCGTGGAAGACTTGCAATAATCCAGATGAGTCTGGTGAGAAAATGTACAAGGCTGTTTATGTGGAAGGCAAAACTATACACAGCATTCAGGGGAAAAGAGATATAGGGATGCAAAGGGCAATCTTTCTGTTACACGCTTGAGTGACAATGAATTGTAGTCATGCTGGTTTCTCCCCAGAATGAAATCTGTGTGCTGTAACTTCAGAAGATCCTGCAGAAAATTAGCAAGGGGACATTTTTCAAATTACTTTTTCGAAAGCAGAAGAGATCAAAAAGGTGGAGTAAAGGTTGCAAGATCTCTCAGAGAATATTCTGGGAGACAGATGAAAGCTATTTGTTTGTATTCTTCTACAAAGGCAGCCTTGGATATCTCTCGTGTCCTGGGCAGGTATCCTGCATATGTAAATGTGAAGTGCAACAGAAAAGACTTTCCAGAAATCGTATCCACTCTTTAGGTCACGTCCCCCTTGAAAACAGAGTTGGAAGGAATGTAAGCACGTGCTTTAATTTCTTTGGATGGAAAAGCTCCCAATCCAGCAATCACTCAGACAGGATTCTGTGCCATGGGAAAGGACTACAGCTCAAGTGCTTCTAATCATTGTATGATGGAGAGAGAAGTTCCTGAGAAATTTGATTCCAGATCATTTGCATTTTTATAAGTTACAAAGCTGAAATCTTGCATCCCATCTAATTCCTTGAGCTTAGTGTAGCTGAGGCAGCACCGGAGTAAGTAATTAAATTGCTATGGCACCATATCAAAGAACCTTTTAATACTTCAAATTCTTCTGTACATACCCCACTTTTGAGTCAAAACCTGTGCCAGAAGTAAGAGGCTGAGAGAGATATGATACTACAGGAAGACTCTCAGAAACAAGTGTTCTGAAACAAGACTTTTTTTTTGCCAAAAGGATTTCCTATAAGCTTCCAGATGAGAATTAGCGGGCACAGACAGTAAAGTGTAGTTATTTGGACTGGACTTGACATTTAGGCTTGTGATCAAGCTTCAGTATGGAAAATTAAAGTCTGAATTTTCTACCCAGATATATAGAGAACATCAGAAAGTTATGCTCCATGCACAAGCTTAGAAGTATAAACTACAGTACAGGTATTCATTTTTGTTCCTAATGCAGAGTCATATAGAAATGTAAGTCAGAAAGAGCCAAAATTTCTAGCAGAAGCCTACTGCAATGTCCATTGGTCTGCCTTTGTTATCAGGTTGATCAAGATTTAGTATACTTATTTACTTTGATTTTCCTGTTATGTATCCTTAATAACAGATTTCATTTATGTGACGTCTGAATTTTAGGGCTGAATCTGTTTTATTCCAGAAACCTCTTATCCAACCATCACTTACCTGTGCCTACTCAGAGATCCTCCTCATGGGAAGACAACCACTCTTAGATGAGAAAAACCCCAAAATGGATGAATAGAAAAATTTTATTCCCATTAATTTATGATTTCCACAAAGGATGAAGAAAATGCACCTCTTAAGGTATTTGGACAACTTCATTCTCAAGCTGAGGATGCAAATTCTTGACACAGAGATTCTTGAAATTCTGGTTATTTATTTTCAGGTATTTCCATGTTCCTACAGAAAGACCTGAGATTTCCAGTGAATAGTTCTTGCTACCAGCCCATTTCATTAACTCTGATCACTCTTTTAGCAGCAGTAAAACTATAAAATACATGGCTGTCAAGACATCTCACAGAAGGTAACCAGATGCCCAGGCTTGTCAATAGCTAGATGGTTATCATCTCCCTCAGAAAACGTCATTTTAACAACTAAGACAACTCAACAGACTTGATAATTTTCATTACTTTTTGTCTAAAAATAAGTAACGCCAGCTCAAAGCAGTGCTTTGTAGAACCACTTTTAGACTGTAGTTAACAATAGGCTCCATATCTGCAGAAAAAAAATTAGTCCTATACTTACATGATCAAATAAAAATTTGTCCTAAGACATCCACAAGTATTTACTAAAACCTTATCATATATGTCAAGTAAATAAATAATGCAGCTTTTGTATACACAAATTAATATATTTGATATATCAGTAAAGAAAAGGTTCTGTTGGTATATTTTTTTGCCCAGATATTTTACCATTATTACATCAGTAGAAAAATTTATGTCAGTTTGAAAAAGGAGTACATTTCTCTCCATCCCTGCCATCAAAATACTGGGTGGCAGACGTCTTGTTCGGGTGAATGAGCTATCACATGCTCAGTACAGAGGCTGCTCAAGAAACTTTATGTGAATGTGTCGATCGTAATGACCAGACAGTTGTTGAATGTGCAATAACTCTCTGTGATGTAAAACTTGTGATAATTCAAGTAGTGCTGGCTGATACTATTTCTGTTATGCACAAAGGAACACAAATTAAAAAATCTTTTCCCATCCAAGGAAGTCTGTTTCTTTGAGGAAACTTGTACTCATTATGGAAACACTCTGAAAATAATATCAAATATGCTTTTAGATCAATTTAAGTTAAAAGCAATTGTAGCCAGCAAAGGATACCCAAATCCAACAATCACTCCACAAAAAAAGCAGGAAGTACAAAATAACTGGCCAGAGAGGGAGATGTCTGTGGGCAATCTAAGAGTTAGTGTTGGTTAAGTAGTCACTTTGTTATATTTATGCAAGTTACTATCTTCCCAGTTTTTCAGTACGTCAGAAATATAGACGCGTATGAGCTTGACCTGAAAAGTTTCTCTGTCTCTCTTCAAGCACTGAAGGAGTCGGGGGGACAAGCCCATAGCTAGATGCCAGCATTGTTGTTTTCATACTTTGAAGTGCCTGCTAGCAATTTTAATTTGAAACAGCATTTCTGTACCTACATTAGAAAGAATCATAAATTCTCTCAGACGCATTTTTAAAATGCACACTTGAAGTTCAAATTTTATGTTACACATGGCTCAAATAAGCTATAATCTGAAGGACACATTGACTTGTTTGTTGCAACTACTGTACTGTAACATCAACCTTACTTAGCTCTGCTTTAGCTCCAGCTAGATAGCGGTTCAGCCCATTAACTTGCTGTTTATATTTGCTGTCTTTCCTGCTGTGAATAAACTATAGCCATGTAGCACAGCCAGAGATAAAACTTAGTATCCTTGCATGCAAATTGGAAAGAGTAGAAAAAGAAATGTTGACAAATTACTTCATTTTAAAATGGAATATTTGCACTGGGATATTCTTTTGACAACTTGTTAGGTAAATAACAATATTAATGGCAGCTAAGTAAAATGTATAGCACACAATTTCCCATTCTGTCTAACCAAAAGTAATAGTAATGGTTAGGTTTACTCTTCCTGTTTACGTAGCGTTGAAACTATAAAATCTGTATTCCAGACAGTGAGGAAGATAAAAGACTTACCTCACAGAATGTACGATGCATTTGCTGGTGTCTTGGGTGAAACAGCTGAACACTACAGGGAGGTGTTGACTAGGACAGTGGTATCTGACAGGGAGTGAGATGTCCAGAGGAGGTCCTGCTTAGCTGACCAGATTCCCAGACCACAAATTAGTGTGAAACTGTGTTCATTTTCTATATGCATATTTCTCTGTAAAACAGAAACTGCACATCAGCAACAAAATGGCCTAATTTTGCCCTGACTGTGTTCTTTTAAAAAAAACAGCAAAGCACCCTCCAAATTAGTAACCCGCCAGTAACATATTATCAATTCATAGGATAAACAGAATAACTTCATTGCTGTGGAACAATTCTTCAACTGTTCGTTGAAGAATACCAATACCAAGTGACAGTATTATTAGCAATTGAAATATTGGAGGCCATTTTTTAAGTTTAGCATGAGTCTAACAGCCATCTGAAAAGTACTTGTTTGCATGTCAGAGGTTAGACTAGTTCTCAAAGCTTTTTTAAACCTTGCATTTGTCTTTATGAAGGAGGTTGTGTTATTTTCCCGTGTCAGGAGAAAAGGCAAATTTTGGAACATAAGGCTTCAGAAATAACAAGTCTCCATTGTGTCCTCTCTTTAGTTAGCTAGACCCATTTCTGTACCAAAGAGCCCAACAACGCTTTAAATCATTCTTCCTCAGCTAAATTAATAACATTAATCTTTTGTCTTGCTCCTTGCAAAATTGGTTGTATTTTATACAGCTTTCTTGTGAAGTATTGATGTAGACTTTTTCTGTAAGACAGTAGTGGTACACTCAATTTCAAATTATCAAGAAGATTTGGGGAAACTACATCGTTTTATTGAGCAGGAATATTGTTAAGCTGCACCTTTTTATTCTGAACTATTGGTTTCAGTTCATTAGATTGCTCTGAGCTCTTTATGTAGACGCCATTAGACTCCCTTCTGATAGACAGGATAACCCTCGCTTTCATCTAAATAAGGAGATACCAGAAATGTTTGGATGAAAATGATGGTTAGAGGAAATAGGCACAATAATTGCTAAGCACTATGGACCTTGTTCAAGGTAACTAACCAGTATCTATACAGAATGGATTGATACAGCTACAATAATAGAAGCTTGGTTTCAAACAGCATAGTTTTGGGATCCTGAGGCCCAGCATGTATCAGAATATGTATCCTGGACAATCTCTTGGTGACTAATAAATACTACCAGCTATGTTTTAAATGCATTAAAAAAAATTAAAAAAACAAACACAAAGCTCTGGGAAACATTTGTGTGTACTTCGGGACTTTTTATCAAATCCAATTTTTGACTATATGTGCTAGATCTGTAAAAGCATCTTCCTAGTCTGTCATATTATGTGGTAACTTTATATTATATGCAGTGAATACATTTGAGCATTTAGTAATAGCACAAACTGCAGTCTCCACTTTTATGGAGTCTTTGTAAGTTTTTTTTCCTTCTGGCTTTGAAGGTATACTAACGGGAGCTGCAGAATGAGGAAGTTATACAGCATCAATCAGCTTCTTGCTTATTAAAAGCAGATGATTTTAACTTCAGAAATAATTGGTAGGATTCTTTCTTGCATGGACTCAGTGAAAAGAAGTGTAATTTTGGGATCTGAAATCAGGTTCCAGTACCAAGATTCTTTTTTATTAAAGGAAAGAAAGAAATTGGGGTAAAAAAACCCTACTGATAGATCTGAGGCAGCCCATAGCATAAGAGCTGCCAGTGTCTGAATGGAGACTAAGTATTGCTTATGTTTAAAGTGCGAATTAATTTCCTCTCTAGAGATATGAAGTAGCTTAAAGCTATGAAAATCTCATACGTGAGCAAGGACTATTAAAGAAACTGCCAGTTAAGACAACTGATGGAATAAATGCAGCAGAGGAAGAAGATTGAAATTTATGGTGACTAGGCAAAATAGATCAATGGAAACAAAATACGTGTGGAATTTCCCAACCAAAATAAGAGCTGAAGAGAAATAGCCTGAAAACCATCCAAAGACAAAAATAGTACTCCTTTTTGAAGAAGAAAACGAAAAGAAGAAAAGACAAAAATTAGTCTGACTGGATAAGCCCTTGAAAGGAAAACAGTGCAATAAATCTCTAACCCAAATAAAGAAACTAGCATCATTTGTATTGCCTTGGATAGCAGTAGTACAAAGAAGAAAAATAGGCAAAGCTATTTTGAGGCAGCTATGCTGTCACCCAAAAAGGTATTATTCAGAGTACCCAATTTTAAGCAGCTATCTTCCTGCCTACATTACTCAGCTGATCTCTTTAGGTTATTTCTAGGGACCCTGAAGAGACAAAGATGCAGAGGCAGTTGACAGCTTCTAACCTATGTCCTGCTACCAGTCACTCAGGGGAGAAGATGTGCTGGGAGCTGAGATAGACTAGTCAGCTACGTGAAAACGTGCAACATGAACACCTCCCCCTCACAGTCCATGCCATTTCTGATGGAAAATAGAAAGAAATAGCTGACATAACTCTTATGCCATTTGAACTAGAATGATCTCCAGGAGCTTTTCATTGTCAACAAAGACAGTCTCTTGGTCAGTTAGAGACTCCTGTGCTACAGTTTTTTAATGCAGGCACCTTGCAATTTACTTATGTGCTCTAACACTTCAGGAAGAAACACTGACTCTTGAAAAATGCAGTAATTTACATTGTTGGTCGTAGATACTGATGGCCATTATCTGAATTCCATGTTTTGTGGTGAAATGATGCAGGGATAATGGTGTCAAAATCAAAGTATGTAAAAAGTAAAATATTTTTCAATGTTTCTGGCTAAACTCTAGTGGTTCCCTGAAATTAAAATGTGTATCTGGTGCGACACTACTTCAAAGAAGTTTATGCACTGTGACTGTTACCTTCAAATGTTTCTTTACCCTACTCTTTTTGACAGGGATTTTACTGATTTTATGAAAGGTGGATGTACAAAATCTTTCAGACCGTCCTTGGGAGCAGCAAAAGCCCTTGAGGATTATACTCATTTGTTTCTTCCAACTTGGGTTCACTGTACAAGCAGAAAATCCAGGTGGGGGCATTCAGCCCCATTCTTTTTACTGCTATCATCTCTTTTGCAAGTCTAAGCTTCTTAATTTCTTCCAAATTAAAAAATTCATCAATAAATTCTGCATGATCAAAAAAGAGTTTTGACAGAATTGCTATTTGACCACATTTACTTTAAAAAAGAAAAAAAATCCAGTTCTCTAGAGAGGTGTCTCTGGTTTCCATTTGCGATGTCTGTAAAAACACTTTGGAGCTGGTACACGGGAGGGCGCATCTATCCTACAATTGCAAGGAGCCAGCAGCTGCACTCTTAGAAGTCAGCTCCTGAGCAGTAACCCTTTATCTCTGAGCATACAAAAGAAGACCTTAGCAACCTAGTCTCTAGCTATAACATAAGAATAGTGGAATCCACAGTGCAAAAGCTTATGCCATTTAGGGATATTACATTATAAGTCAGTATTCAGAAATTAGTCGCTTTCCTTCAGAATCAGGATCAGTCAAAAGAAATTTGCCTAACCTGCCACGATGCTGTTTTCAGAACCGGGAAAATCCAGTATGTCGTTTCTGTTGCTATTTGGGGACTGGTCAGATCTTACAGGACAGAACTGCAGGGAAGCAAATCTGGCAAAATGTGGCCTTCAGTGTACAACATGCTGTGCTTTGGCATACAGGCCAAACTTTGTACAGGAAAGTAGCATATTCAAAACAGCGACCATATGGTAAAATTAGTGAAATACCAGCAGCAGTAGGACCAGAATGTCATAATTCTGTGTACTAGTACTGTGTCTTACTTAAATTTTAAATTACTGGATGTCCCAGTCAGAATTAGGGGCCTCTGTGTGAGGAACTGGACAACCACTTTGCCTTAAGCAAACAAAGCTGAGAAAACAACAAAGTCTGGGATTTAAAAATCGCAGTCTAAAGCAACAAACAGCACAAAGCAGAGTCTCATAGCATGTTGTAAATGCCTCTGATTGTGGGATTTATCACTTTCCCACCTGCACTCTCCTAATCTAGCTACTTAGCCTCTGCAGCTCATTCACAGGGTGACTATCTGAATCCTTCAGCTGTTCATCTTGAGTAATATCACAGGGCTAGATTTCATCTCTGCAACTTGGTTTAGTATTGAAAGAGGAGATAAAGAGAGCACGTGCATAGTGTAGGGATGAATCCCAATTAAAGTTTCTTTGGTTTCTTGGTTACAAAGACAGACACTAGGCCATGACATCATGAAGGAGAAAAGCAAAGTCATGCTCCTGGCCTCATTTTTTACACAAGGTAAATCTGTCTCCCTGCTGCAGTGGGGAGACCATGCCAAGGTCCTTACAGAGACATGACCAACTCCTAGAAATTCAACTATGGTGCTTATGTTGCCTTTTTGAATTTGAACTCACTTCTTCTTAGTCAACATAATCATCTCCCATAGCAAAAATTTCCAAGCCGTTCTCTCTCAGCCTCTGAAGTCCAGGCAGCTCTGGAGCTGCGTTATTACATATCAGCACAATGTGATCCAGTACTTGGGCATTGCTCCTAGCAAGTAATAGCACTCCTTCTTCTAATAAACCAGAGTAATTGATTAAAATAGCAGCAAAGGCATGTGAAACCTCCTGAAACAAACTGACAGATGAAGAAATGCAATCAGATACCAGTAACGGCCCAGATATGTTAAAATCTGCAAACTAATTGTTTCCTTAATGGGATAATGCTTCTGAAGACTGCTGTTTGGAAGTGCAATGGCCTGGAAAATCGAGGTCAATAAGATAACAAAAGGACAACCAGCATAGCTGAAAGAGAAGAGCATTTGACGGAAATAATTTAATCATCAAACTCATTCCTTATCTTAAGTAGGGAATGCTGGTTGGGAATGCAGTGAAGCATGTTAAGTGTTACAGCTGAAGTCCTAACAACGTAGTTAGCTGTTCTTTTGTGTAGCAACACACATTCTTTAGGATGGAGCAACTCTTATTGTTGTTTTTCTTTAAAAAATATTAAAATGGTTTGAACCAGTAACAATAGCTGGTTTGTTGTTGTTGCTGTTCAGGCCAGGATTATTCTGGATGTATGATACACTACCTCCATATTTTAAGTTACCCTGTATACTGTGTACTGGATTCTAGATCTACTGTAATGACTCCGATCTGAAAGCTGATGACAGGCTCTCTGTGAGTTCCTGTGCATCACCACTGAACTCCTCAACTGCCCAACACAATGACACTCTATTAAGGTGAAGTTTAAGACAGCCAGATGAAAGATCACTCCTTACAAAATTCCTCCAGTCGTAACTTGTCACTGTGTCCTCTTTAACAGCTGCAGTTTATCCTGGCCTAGAAACTGGTTAAATAGTAGCAGAGTTTGCTACCTCTTACCATTCTTACCATCATTATATTGCATAATGCCACGTAATTCGCATGAGTTCTTCCAGAAAGTCACTCTATAATGTGGTCAAATATAGTTAGCCTTATGAGAAGTCTCTAAAAAATAGTATAGCATCCGATGTGAAAAAAAGGCAATGCAACAATAAAATAGCACAAAATAACAGAAAACTATGTTATTCGTTGGCTGGTACAGCCTGTAGGCAGACAATCTAATGTTATCACAGCCACAGCCTTTCCTAATGTTAGTTCTTTTGTGCTTTTACACATTTTCCACAGGTATGTTTTCAAAACATTCACTTTGAATTTGTATACAGTGCTTAATCTCTCAGAAATGTAGAGTTAAAATTGAGCTAGGAAGTACAGTTGCAGCTGTCCCTCCCAGATAAGGAATGCCAGTATTCAGCTTTTTGTTTGCAGCAGAGAAAGGCTGGAGACCAGCCAGTGTCAAGCTATATCAGTGTTGTAATGTAGACTCTGAGGGTACCAAACAGTATCACAAGTTTGGACAAAGTGGGCCAAGCAAAATGACCTGCACAGATTAAACCAAGAATGTTAAGGAGAAAACGTAACTATCAGATATGTAGCTAATCAGGCTTGTGAGATATGAGGAGTCCGAAGAGTCAAGAGTAAACAGCCAATAAATAATAAGATGCCATGCTTCAGGGTTAAGAATGTTGCTGATTTAACATTATGTGGTTTAACTGCATATGTTTTATGTTAACAGGCCCTTCCCAGTACAATCTGGGAAGTCTGATCATCGTTTAGGTTTTCATGTTATCTGCCAAATGATACAAATACTATGCGTATGAAGAAATGCACTGGAATGTGTAATACAAGTAGAAAGATCTATACCAAAAGGTAAGCTGAATAACAAAAATGCAAGATATAATCAATTATAATGGAATTTTTTTCCTTTCTCTTATTAATAGATTTTCTCAGCTTTGATGTAGCAAACCACCTTCAAACACAGGATGAATCCTGAAAGCTATGGGTCTGCAAGAGCTGATGCTGTTCACTAATGATTTGCTACAACAGTCTATTGAAGAGTACCCTCATTAAAACTACACATCCTCTTTCGATCAGGATGGCAACCTGAGGAAGAGGCAACAGAACACATCTTAGCTTACAAAGAAAGGTCTCTCTATTACCCAAAAGGGACTAATGTGTATCTATGGAGTTGCAAAGCAGCTTCTGATATCTGCTGAGAGGCATCGTAGTGTGCTTCCAAGGCAGCTTAGTACAATGTAGGACTAGGTAACTGTAACCTGCAAACCTGCACTTTCCCCATGGACCAAGGCTGCACACTTCCACTCCCTCTCTTGCATTAGCTCTGGCATCTCTCTGACTTCATGCAGATCCTGTTCAGGGAACTGACCTGGCTGAAAGCTAATTATTTCATTTTGTGGCAAGTTTTCAGTTTTTTCCAGCTCCCTGGATCATTTCACTATGCAACAAATAAGTGCCTGTGCTAAAATCACAAAGTGGAGAGACATAAAAAGCTGGAATTGTGCAGGATAGTGGGACCAGAGCAACCTTGATTAGTTTAAACAGATCCTGAGAGCCCTTAGAGGGCTCTGAGTGGGAGAGGCCATAGATGTCTGATCTGCTATTATAACTTCTAACTAAACTATGCTCACATTTTGAGAATGTGTTCAGGCCTTTTCCTTGCTTTTTTTTCTCTCCTGCTTTGTTCATACAGCTTAAAGAAAAGTGTTATTTCTTCTAAGCAGGCTGTCTTTATCTGCTCAATGTCTGCCACTGGTCAGAAGAGAAGGAGTGCTGCTATTCTGTTGAACCCATGGAAAGGGCAAAGCCCATGTGTGAGTAATGAGAGTCTGCCCTCTCCATGCAGCAGACAATAAAGATAGTCGACATTTCCAATATTTGTTCTTCAAACTCTAATTTACAGAGAGCAACATACTAATCTTCACTTGATGAAAATTATCAGTTTTGCAGAAGAGAACAACGAAGAGTAGTTACAAGGTACTTTAAGGATGCTCATCTCCCTCACCCTGCTCTTCTTGGTCTTTAGAATGGCCTTTCTCTGTCTGTCCCATCCCCCATTCCCCCCTTTCCTTTACTGTGCTTCCCTTTAGCTTTGTTTGTTGACACTTTGCTTTTCCAACTAGGGCAACATTTGCATACTTCCTCTTTTTACTTATATGTAAATGTTTTTGTCTTTAGACATTCAAAATGTGTTGGAAAGGAATCTTTTTCAAGTCCTGGCTTGTGTGCTCGTTTAAGCAGAGTCTCTTACATAAAATGTTCCTCAGAAATCAGTCTCCTCTCTTTGGTTTGCATATCTTGTATTAAACATCATGTTTAAAAATTCGCACCATAATTCTTACTCCTTGCTTCCAAAGCCAGTGGATAAATCCTGCCACAAACACGGACTCTGTTATATGACAGCACATTCATTATGTATAATTACAAAGCACACGAGATATTATTCAATGTTGTTAGCTTGGCTACACTGGAATATCCAGCACACATCTGTACACAATTTATAACTACTTATAACATATGTTAGCACACAGTGTGTGAACAGCTAGAATTTAAACTCAGATCCTACATGAGGCTCTTTACGAATCTACTCACAGCTGCTGCCAGTATGGCTGTATTGGAAAACAGGAACAGTGGAATTATACTCAAGGAAAAGTGAAGATAGGGAATGAATGATAAAGCTTTAGGCAAGGGAAAGAATACAGTTGACTCTAAAATAACTTTTTTTGTTCAAATAAGTGTATGGAGAACTGTGGGTAGCTTTTAGGAGTTATTACCAAACATTCAATTTTTGTTTTTGTTTTTTGAAAAAAATAAGAGATTAATGATTGCTTGACAAAACAGGGAATAAACTAGCAAAATGTAAGAGAATGAGGTAATTGCACTCTAAGTTAAAATTGCAGTACCTCTATTGGACTGACATTGAGCCTCTTAGAATATGATTAGAGGTCTTCTATAACATTAAGCAATGGTTGTGATTTTGTCTTTAATAATGCATGATATTATTACTCTGAAGAGTACCAGCAATGACATCTCCAAGCTCATAGCTGAAGAAGAGGAAACTATTTTCATTGTGTTATTCACTATTTTGTATGTCAGTACTGCCACTTTAGCTTTCAGGCTCTGGAGAGACACTACATTTACTTCTGTCTCTTGTGCTCTGCAGTAAAAAATTCAGGCAATGGAGAATGCTTTTTATAAAGTAACTCTTCAGCTCTTCTAAATTTAATGAATTAATGTACATTATTTCACCTAAACCAGTCTGTATTGTTTTTCAGTAGAAAGCAACACAGGTGTCTCTGTACCTTGAGGAACTCAAACACTGCAACTTCCCAGTGTGGATGACTGAAAGTTTTTATTCTCTGAACTACCTCTGAGAGCTTGGCTACAGATTTGCTGTCTTACATGCCTTGAGTTAGCTGCTTCACTCATACCCATGCGTGGTTTGAAAGGCGCTTCCTAGAAAACCTAGTCTTTGAGTGTCTGCTTTCAGAGTCCAGGAAATTTAACTGCTATCGTGCTATCATCTTTTTATATTTTGAAAAATTATATTCTGAAATGTGACAAAAACCTCAAGTGAAAATGTTAAAAATGTGCCACTGAAACATCTCAACATTTTGTTCCAGCAATGCAAAAGCACGTGGCTTTCAAATGGAAGTATTCGCAGTTACTTACAAAAGCTCCATTTGATTGTCTTCAAAGTCAAGCTTTCAAGTCAAGCTTGTAGGAGAGAGTATGATATGAGGATCCTCAAATTCATTGTCATCTCAGAGGTGATTACCATCCTATCTGAACTGCCCATTGGTAATAAACTGCATATATAAATCTAGTTATGGCATCCAATTAAATATGATTAACAAGTTGGATGCATATGTAGATCTTGAAGTTTACATGTGAAAAAGTTTATTCCTGCCCTTGTGTAACATCCTTGGAAAAGCCCTTATGATAAGAAGTTCACACTTTATTAAGGTTTAGCCAGGCACAGTTTCTTCTGGTCAGCAATGGCCAGCTGAAGGTGGGACTAGGCTTTACCAGTACAAAGTGGTAGTAAAGGGCAATGATTTTGTGTAAGGAAAGTAGAGATATTTCTGTTTGAGGTAATAAACAACAATTCAGGGAGAGTTCTGACTATGAGTTACACCTGAAGATGGAGTTGGGTTGTAAAAGAAATGAGGACTCCTTAAATCCCTATCCTCTTCCAAGAGTACAAATGGAGGACATGAGGTTGGATGAAAGTGTCCTCAACAGAAGGGCTGGGAGTGGCTGGCAGTGTCTCAGCTGGGCTATGCTCAACGGAGCAGACACGGGTGAGGAACGCTTCATTTCCTTTCACTTCTGTCCAACTGTTTCCACAGACAGCAGAGGTGCTTGGCTTGAATTTAGTATACAGATCAGCTTTTGTCTTTTCCTACCGTTTCCTAAGAGTAGTTTCAGAGTAACTGGCCAAACTACTAGTCTCTGTCATTTTTGGGTGGTGATCCTAAGGAGAGGAGTGCAGGCTCCTCCTCAGCCGACCTGAAGCCCTACACTTATTCCCAGCAGTGAAGTGTAAAGGTCTGAGTGAAAGAATGGTCCTTCAGTGGCCAATACTACTTAGGAAAAGCATCTAGCATGCAATGGAAAAGCCATAAGGATGAAGTAACAAGGGGCATCAGTGCCACTAGGAACTGGCATCGCACTGAGCTGACAGGATGTTCTGAGTGGACCAGGTAGGATCTAACACTTGGGCTGTTCAGCCAGGGGAACCCCATCATTCCTGCCTCTGCAGGTCACGTGCATGAAATGGTGTGTAGGGGCTGATGGCTGGGGTACACCCCAAGGAATCTGTCCTACTGGGGACTGAGGATAAGCTGATTTAAAACCACAAACATTATGGAGGAGTCCAGTCTGACTGACAAGGGTCCATGGGGTCTTTGCTTCTGCTCATTGCTATTGACTCATTTCCACAAGGAATTTTGCTTTCATTTTCCTAAATGTTTTCTGACATAAGTTTCTTTTGTAACAGAAAATTATCAACAGGCTATATACAGTGCCACAGTTATTCTCAACCACTGATCTATTGGCTAATGATGGTGTGGTCACAGTGGATCAGTACGACTGCCTTATTTGATGATCTTTAAGTAGATACTTCCAGCCTTGCCTCAAAGGCCCTAAAACTTCCCTGTGGTCCAGTCAGAAGCATAAATTCAAATACTTCAAGTCATGGAAAACAACATTTTCTTATTTCTTTTCTTCTTTTCCATTGCTCTATCAATCAGAAGCATGATTCAAATTTTTTTATGACTGTCATGCACCAGGAAGAACTTAGCATGTGAATCTCAGCACTGTGAAACAAATTTAGTTTTATAGCTGATGTGCCTGAAAAATAGCTATTTGTGTCAATGTGTTGGTAGTTACAGAAATCACTGAAATAGCGAACCATTTTGTTAATGCACTGATCGTCTCAAATTTAAATTATGTATTTTTATTCCCTCTACTTTAGGAAGTGGATCCACTGGATAGTGATGGCTGTCATCAGTGAGAGCCCCAGAGTTCCTTTGTTAAACAAAATGCCAGTCACAGAAGGACAAATGTATCAGCCTCTAGCTTCACAAAATTTCTACCTGCTTTTTCCAGCTGTGCCAAAAACCCTTTTTCCATTTAGCTAGCACTTGAACTGGTGTTCATTGCTAGTAGAAAAGGACTCATTTGGAGGTAACTCATCTTTTTAAAAGATTTGCTAGCTTAATTTTCAGAAGTACCTTGCTTTTCTGGTTTGTTCTGATGATAATTTGAGCTGCATTTGTTCTGACACTGAGAGAACCAAAATGTTCTAAATGAAAGCACCCAGGCTGAATGACAGAATTACATCCAAATACCATCAAAATCAATGGCAGCCTTTCCACAGACCTCCAAGAGAGTTGGACTAGATGTGTTTGTAATTATATTTTATCTTCACTCCACGGTTCCTGAGAGCACATATGTTTATTCATAACCCAACTGATTACAGGTCAAGATAACTCCACATAAAACTTGACCCTGCATCTGAAAGGAATTAGTTTCTCCTTGGATAGTACTTAAGGTGAATTACAGACTTTCTTCCTTCAGAGTGGACTTGCTTATCTTTAAAAAAAAAAATGTTTCTTTTTTATCTAATCTCAGGACTTGCTTGTATCTCTTTCTCAAACAGCTGCAGTAAATCTTAGCAGGATTATCAGAGTTTTACAGGCTTTTGGAAGGTTTGGATATGCCTTCATGCTGTCAGGCAGCACAGGTATGAGAGGATGAATCTACATCACACCTAAACACCTGCCACTTCAAATCCTGCAGTGACAATGAAGGTATCCCAGTAGGATCACCCAATTACTGCAGCCGGGAAAACACACGATTTCTATTTCAGGCACAAAAAAAATAATTCATGTTTGCCATAAACTTGCTGCACCATGCTATAAATGCGAAAAGACTGGACACTATGACAGGCTAAAAAAGGAATTTGCCCTGAAATTATCTCTCCTATTGCAGTACTGCTTAAAGATAGCTTAAACTAACATATTGTCCAAGAAAAAGGATTAGATATTCTTCCATTTGAGTAGAAATGTCTTTGACAGATGACGTTTAGGGCTCTGGAGAAGAGGAGGGGTGTATTAATGTAGGTATGAAAAATTTAAATGGTAAAGAGCAGGTAAAAAACGGTTTAGTGGAAAGGTGATATCAATGAGATTTCAACGGTGCTCAAGTTCCAAAGGTATTGCTGTTTCTGATATCCTGGAGGAGAACAGGTAGGGATTGCTGGGAGTCTGTAGTGACACCAGAAGAAGAGTGAAATGTCATTTATACCTCTGCAACACTTCTGGATCTCTAACTAGGTGACAAGAAAACAGAGATGCAACGATTCAGTGACAATTTGGGATTCAGTGACAATTTGGACTGTTATTTGTTTTGATGAATTTGCGCTCTTTAAATAAAAAGCTATTATATGTTTTAATTAAGAGACATGAAGAAGTCATTTGTAGAAACATTCAACTGTTAAAAAAACCCAAACCCACAGCAAGGCTCCAATTTCCTGCAAAACTTCACAGGCTAAAAAAGGCCAAGTGTGACTTTTAATTATAAAGCTATTCTATTTGATTTATAATTGTAGATGAATATGTTTTATTAAAAATAGTCTTAAGGAACTACTTTATTCCAAACTTTAAGGAAATGCTGTTACTTAACACTAGTAGCCATGCACAAGAAGCTTGTTTTTCAGATGTCTCTTATTATTGCCTGGCAGTAGATAATTCCAGATTCTTGAAATAAGACTCCAAGAATCTGATCATAGTTCAGTATTACCTTGAATGACTACTGACTGTAGCATCAGATCCCATTGAAAACAGCTTGAGAACATTATCTGAAAAGAACCTGAGTTTTAGTACCCAGTATGCTGCATCATAAGTCAAACAAGGTGATTTAAATGTGATGGTACCCACCACCACAAAAACATCTGAAATGAAAACTGGCAGAGTTCCGGAAACAGATGAAAGTGACTAGGATCAAGCAGAAAGGAAAGAAGGAAGACAAGAAAGATGAGTGAAAAGAAGGAAATCTTCTCCCTCTTGGCAAGCAATAATTCAAGCCCATGGCTTCAGATATTGATTGGAAGCGGGATATGGAGCCTAAATGCTTTGTCCTTTTACCTGGCTGCTCTACTGTCACTTATTGAGATTAAAAAAATCATGAAGTAACTACTTCAAGCTTCACCTACCTTTTCTGAATGACTTCCTAATTTTGCTTTTTTAGAAAGTTAAGTTTTTTCTCTCTGCAGTTTCAAATTCCTGTGTATAGATGCTTGAAGAGAGGGCTCTGCAGGCTTAAGACAATGATCATCACATGCCTTTTTATGGTGTTTTTCCATGTAGGTTTTCTCTTGCAAGACTTTTCACACTCAGACTGCAGTTTCAGACACTCAGTCTCACTAATGCAATTGCCTCTTGAGCATGATCTAAACCACCTGTGTAATAGGATTCAGGTGAATTACTTCTGAATGCTAATTATTGTGGGGGGTTTTGTTGTTGTTAGTTTTGCATATAAAAATACAGCCATTTTACTGGTCCAGTTTAGAATATTTTCCCAACAGATACTTGAACAACTGATGAGTGCAGAAAATTGCAGTGGAGGAGGATGGAGAAAATGGGAAATTCTTATACTACCTTTGCCATAGAGAGCTAGCATCAAGTTACTGCTTGAGACTGGATGACCAATGTGATTGATTACAGCGACGTCATTCCAGTTCCCTTGCCTTTTTCTCATTTTGGCATCAAAAAGTAACAGTTGCAGTTCACACGTTTCCACTTGGAAAAAGAATTTACCATCAGTATTGTACAATGGCATCTGCTCTGCGTGCGAGGTGTTAGGAGGAGGTAG
Organism: Tapera naevia; assembly: GCA_033556795.1. NCBI lineage: Eukaryota > Metazoa > Chordata > Aves > Cuculiformes > Neomorphidae > Tapera > Tapera naevia. The sequence continues at coordinate 2,077,983 of JAUMJJ010000108.1, read as the reverse complement.
TTTACTGATCTACATTAAGTTAGAAGTACCTTTGAGGAATATCCTGTATAGCTTACTCTGCGGGAGTTTAAATAATTGGCTGCAGCTGAAGAAGTTGCTCTGAGCTTTGCTTTCTTTAACTATGGCATATCATATCAGTCCTTTAGCTATGGCACATCTCATGTCAGTGTACTAGAAAAACAGCTTTGGATGCTGGGTGTAGATACTGAGCTGCCTTGCTGAATCACTGCTGGATAGGACTGGCTTAGCACAGCCTAAGTACAACACCATGTCAGCTGCAGAGTGGGGAAAGGCTGGGGGTGGGAGGATGTTGTTATTTAGGATGCTATGCACAGATGACTGCTATTTATCAGTTATCAGGAGTAACCTTTTCTCAAAAATACACAGAAATCGAAAATACTTCTGCAAAAATCTGACAAGCATGTTGCAACAGGCTCACTGTCTTGTCTCAATGGAGTTACATTAGCACCTTGTTAAATACTCCATTGATTTTAGAATTGCTGTAATGGCCTATCAGTATTGCAGGGTTCTGAGTGTCTGCATTGATCTCAGTGACAGGTCTTACACTAAGTCTAGATGTTACACAACAAGGGTTCTTTCGAAGAAGTGCTATAGGATATTTGAAAATACAGGTGCAGAACTGTGCTCTTTTACTTGCTGAGCATAACCCTGGGCATTAATTTGCAACAGGAGTTTGAGTCATAACAAATGTCATCTTATTTCTTTAATAAGATTGTTTTCAACTGGTAGTACTTTAGAACACACTATTTTATTGTTAATACTTCAGGGGTTATTCACTTGAAGAATGGATGTATTATAATCATGATAGTTTATTCTCTCTGTTTAGAAGAGTATTGTCAAAAGAAACAGTAAAGGAAGATCTTGCCTTGCCTCCCCCCACCCCCTTCTTTGCCAGGACTTTCAGTTTCACTCCAATGAAAGACAGCTGTACTCAGCCATTATTTGATGGTTGATGTTCTTATTGTTTGGGTAAGTACCTTCCAGTCAGTTAAAAGCAAGAAAGCCAAAAGCCAAACTTATTCCTTAATGCAGGTACTCCTGAAAGTAACACTAAAGTGATATAGACTTTTCACCGGGAATGCTTGAGAGGCACTCTTGGTGACACGTTTCAAAATGACCTTGACTCTCCAACAGCTACATTCCATGGCACTAATTCCCTGAATAACAAGTTGACCACCTTCAAACAAAGAGGTCTTGAAAAAAGCTACTGCAAGGAATAAACTTCCTAGTCTTTTTGGCTATTAGGTGCCATTGCTGACCCCTAAGAAATAAGTTTCTTTGCATCTGTGAGGAACATGAACCTCAGATCTTTAGACTTCTGAGGTGCCTCAAGGTTTTCAGTCCTTGAGGAAACGATCCCTCTTTCAGTGAACAACCAGAGCTAAAAAGCAAGAATTAATTTATGATTTCTAAGTGAGAGAACAAATATGACTATCAGGTGTTCTTTTGGAGGTACGAAAGCGTTTCTATTTAGGCATGAATGACAACTGAAGCAGGATTTCTCAAGTCCCTGAAGAACCCTGTTCTGTCCTATTCATTCTCAAGCACATCCATCTGAAGTGCCAGCAGGGTTTGCTGGCACAGACAGCACGCTTGGATTGCTCGTTATCAGTGTATACCAGGTAGCAGATATGGACAGCAAGGGAATGACTGAAAAAAGACGTTTCTTGAATATTCCACAACTTATTTACTGCCAAAGACAGAGGGAATACTATAAAGTTCAGTCTGGGAAAAGATTATGTGGCCCAGAGGCACAAATATTAGTATTTAACTGCTCCTGGAAAAAAAACAGAAAATTCTGAGGCAACCATAAGAAAAATCATTGTCATGGGGGAAAGATGATGCATAAAATGTGTATTTCTAGTGCCTCCTATTCAAGAAAGCGGATTTCCATGTTGATTGGGTGAAGGAAAATTCAGTATGATGGAGGAGTGGAAAGTCTGCTTTAGAAGATGGGAGTTCATCTTTAAACTAGCAGAAGGGAGGCTGAGAAGGGGTTTTGTCTCTGTAAATTCATCAAATACGTATGAATAGTCCTAGGGCAACCACTGAACAAACAGCAACACTGAAAAATTGAAATGGCTTCTAAAAAAACCTTCAAATATGATTACAGTCTGGAGAACAGGCCTAATAATATCAGGTTTAAAGAGATTGCTATGGTTAGCTTTATCAAAAAGGACAGAGAGATTACTTGCTCACAGTGCCTAAGTACCTCCCAAGAAAAATATGTTTGGTAGCTAAGAGGTCTTTCAGGTAGAATAGGCAGATGGTTAGCAGGTGTTGCCTTGAACCAAAGCTGGTGAAGTTCAGACAGGAAATAGAGCTCAGATCTTCAACAGTGATGTTATCTCTTACAGCAAACTATCAAAGACAGTACTGAATGGTTCAACTCATAATACTTACCTAGAAGACACAGTTTTAGCACAAAGAAATTATCGCTCCTAGCAAATGGATGTTAGGTGAAATTTCACAGCCTGAAAGAGATAAGGTCTAGGCTTTGAGATTCAAGAACATATTCTACAAGAAAATGCAGAACATATTGTTCTGGAGAAAGAAAAACATAGGCTTACAGATAAACACATGAACTTGCTCCTCCTCTTCTGAATACTCATAACAGTATCACAGTATCACAAGGTTGGAAAAGACCTCTGAGATCATCTAGTTCAACCTATGACCCAACACCAACACCTACTTGTCATTTAAACCATGACACTAAGCGCCTCATGCAATCTGTTTTTAAACACCTCCAGGGACGATGACTCCACCACCTCCCGGGCAGCGCATTCCATCACCCTTTCAGTGAAAATTTTTTTCCTAATATCAAGCCTAAACCTCCCCTGACAAAGCTTGAGACCATGTTCTCTTGTTCTGTCACTGGTTGCCTGAGAGACCAACCCCTGCCTGACTACAACCTCCTTTTAGGCAGTTATAGAGAGCAATAAGGTCTCCTCTGAGCCTCCTCTTCTCCAGGCTAAACAACCACAGCTCCCTCAGTCAATCCTCATAGGGCTTGTGCTCCAGCCCCTTCACCATCTTCGTTGCTTTCCTCTGGACACACTCCAGCATCTCAACATCTCTCTTAAGCTGAGGGTCCAGAACTGGACACAATATTCCAAGTGCGGCCTGACCAGTGCCGAGTATAAGGGGATGATAACTTCCCTAGTCCTGCTGACCACACCATTCCTAATGCAGGCCAGGATACCATTGGCTCTCTTGGCAACTTGGGCACACTGCTGGGTCATGTTGAATTTCCTGTCCACCATCACTTCCAAGTCTCTTTCCACTTGACTACTTTCCAGCCACTCTGTCCCCAGCCTATAGTTCTGCGTGGGGTTGTTACGTCCAAAGTGTAGAACCCGGCACTTGGACTTGTTAAACTTCATCCCATTGGAATCAGCCCATCTCTCCAGTCTGTCCAGGTCCCTCTGTAGGGCCCTCCTACCCTCCAGCAGATCTACACTTCCTCCTAGCTTGGTACCATCTGCAAACTTGCTAATGATGGACTCAATCCCCTCATCCAGATCATCAACAAAGATATCAAACAGGACTGGGCCCAACACTGACCCCTGGGGACACCACTGGTGACCGGCTGCCAACTGGATGAGACACCATCACTATCACTCTCTGGGCTCAGCCATCCAACCAATTCCTAACCCAGCACAGAGCACTCCTGTCCAAGCCACGGGCTGCCAGCTTCTCCAGGAGTCTGCTATGAGGAACGGTGTCAAAGGCCTTGCTGAAGTCTAGGTACAATTGATTCATTGATTCTGGGCGGTTATTTCACAGAGCTATCCTGTTCCTTGAACTAACCAATTGCCAGGCTCTCACTCCCCTGCTGCTTACAAAATTCTTGGTACGCAGCCTCTCCCTGGCAGTTATTTGGTTCATCCCACCTGAACTAATGACAAGGCCCACTGGTACTAATGACATTTTCCAGCTCTAAGTCACTTTCTTTGGCTCTTTCACCACAGTGTGCTGCTGGGGTTTATAATCACTTTTCCTCCTTGCCTGCATTAACCGAGCTTGTGAACACCCTGGCTGTGCCCACAATGGACAGACCAACAAGTAGGTAACCTTGATGCTGGAGATCAGACCTACCAAATACTACAGCTCGCTGCTGACAAAGTCCTTACAGGTAGCAGGGGATATTTCCAGTGTTAACATTTCACGTCTCCTATCGCTTTCTAGCCCCAAAATCAATTTACTGAGTGCTTCCCAATAACCTTTTTAAATTAGAAAAGAACCAAGTATATATAAATGCATACGGAATATTTTACAGTAAAAAAAGAAAAACAAAGAGTCATTATTACACAACTTTGATACAACTGTTTTGTTTTTATTTGAAAACTGATCAATTTGCTGTGTGACATGGCACAAGGTACATTTACTAGACTGACTTTCACGTGGAAAAATCCCGTAATTCAGAGACAGTTTGCTCAAAAGTCATGCCCAACTATTCCCAGAAAAAATGATGCTGATCCAATTATTCCCATTAAACCCAGGATTTGAGCTATCTTTGTGGGCTGATGTCTGATTTGCATGGAGCTCTGCACATAACCTCTCCAAGCAGAAGATACAAACAGCTTTAAGTCACAAAAGGGAGCTGAGTGAACTGGGGTAATGCTCCACTCCACTTGCTTGCACTTAAGAAGGGTCCAAAAAGCTTATGGCAGTATGGGAACCATCACTGGTTCCTAGACATCATATTTCTTACCACCCTTCCAGCTTTTCCTGTAGCACACAAATATTTATCTGTCAGCTCCAGAAGCTGAAAATCTTTAGCAAGAGCCCAGTAAAACCTCTCTGCAACTCCGTGAAAGACAGCTGCAGAAATGGGCGATTTTAGTCCTTCATTATGAACTTACCTCCTTGAGATCACCACAGGGTCTGATTCACAATTAAATATATTTTCTGCTAATGAGATGAACTGAAGACTGCAAAGAAACTCAATTAGTATTGTAGCTAATAAAAATGATAGTTGTGATAGAAAAATGATTCATAGTTGCAGAATGTGCTTCTGCATGTTTTTCATTACTTAGCCTGCACTAACTCTTTTAATCTAATGTATCCTTGCATTTCTGAACCACATAGCTTCTCTCTGAGTAGCATCTAAAGTTTGTCTCCACAGAAATGTTTTTACTGCCACTGCCCATCTTCCACCAAAGGCAGTAAGACATGAATCCAAGCATGCATTTAATATAAGTACAGTTATTTGCTTCTGTGTGTGCCTATAACCTTCTAATAAAGACTATAGAAAAGGCCATATCACAATCGATTAAAACTTGTCCACACGTTTTACGAAAAATAGAGATTTTCACCCAGTGCACTTAAAATGCAATTAATATACAGAGTCAAGATAGTTGTATTTTTTCAGTTCTGATCAGAAAAGGCTGCCAGGCATTTAACACAGCCAACATACCTGGTCATTTTGATTATAGGATATTTAAACATTTAAACAAAGAACTAAGATATAATCATCTTTCTTATTGGTTCATTATGGTTTCACAGTAAAAGATTCATATACACATAGCAGGTCAAGGGAGTTGATTGTCCCTTTCTACTCTGCTCTTGTGAGATCCCACCTGGAGTACTGTTCTGGAATCCCCAGCATAAGAACGATATGGAACTGTTTCAATGGGTCCAAAGGAGGGCTATGAAGACGATCAGATGGCTGGAGCACCTCTGCTATGAGAACAGGCTGAGAGAGTTGGGGTTGCTCAGCCTGGAGAAGAGAAGGCTCCAAGGAGACCTCATAGCGGCCTTCCAGTACATGAAGGGGCCTACAAGAAATTCTTCACAATGATGGATGTGAGACACTGGCACAGGTTGCCCAGGGAAGCTGTGGATGCCCCCTTCCTGGAAATGTTCAAGGCCAAGTTGGATGGGACCTTGAGCAGCTTGGTCTGGTGGGAGGTGTCACTGCCCATGGCAGGGAGTTGGAAGTGGATGATTTTTAAGGTCCCTTCCAACCCAAACCATTCTATGATTCTATATCTAACTTCTACTCAAATATTCAGTAAGCAGGAGGTACCTTTTTGACATTTAAGATCTCTTCCTGTAGGTGTGATTTTTAGTATTTGAATGCTCTAAGGTAAGTTAAGGATACAAATTTTCTTGACTTTGTTCCAATCTTATTTTTTTAAGCTGACATAAGGTTAACTACCTTTGCTATTAAAAAGTTAGAAATTTTCCCTACTATGTACATGTAGACACTTCCTTCACTACTTAGCTGCAAAAGGCTCTGTTTTTCAGTCATTAGACTTTCACAAACCTCTGGATGTCAACTGTTGCATATGCAGGATTGCCAGGGTTTTTCTAATGTTTTGTTTTGCAAAATAGGATATAACCTGTCTCAGTGCTAACAAGAGATGCTGAAATACTTTAACGAGGGGATTTTTCACACAAGCATTGATAGTGTTCAGTGACCATGGAGACTCCTGGAGAGGTTAGCATGTAATTGCCACTTGTGACTCTGAAAAGCTCTTTCTTTCCTGGTGTCTTTTACAAATAATGTTTTACTATGGTAGTAATTATCTTCCACCTCTGTTGGCAGAAAGAGTCATTCTGAGTTTCAAATTGCTTTTCATATTTCTATTTCAGTAATTAAAAAAGCCCAATTTATTATATAAGCTAAATAAAAGATAACTGGAAACAAACAGCATTTTCAACTATATAGACAAGAAGGAAAAGGAGGTGTGTAACATCAAAATGACAGATCCCTTTTCTGCTGAATTTGCCAGATATTTTATGGCTGGTTTGCTGGAGTTACGTTAAGTCCCATAGAGTTCAGTAGTTTGAGAGCTACAGTAGGTAGGTTTGTATTTTAGAGTGGGGTTTTAGCTCCAAAAGATGTGTCCTCAATAATCATGGTAATCCTTATACTGATACAGTTTGAAGGTACGTTATTTAAGAACAATATGTCTATGCCAGCATGAACAGATGACATTTGAAGACATGAAATCTCTACTGTGACTATATGAACACTAATTTTTCACTCTGTGTTGTGGAAGTACATCTACTTTCAGTTTGGCAAGAAAGGCAGGAACCTAAAAGTTGATTCTGGCCTTGCTTTAATGAACTAAAACAAATACTGAACACTAGGATGCAACTTGTGAAATAATTTGATTAACATTTTGTTAAGGCATTTTGATTAGTTCAAAGTAGACTGTAAAAAAGCCTGCTTGTAGTACAATTAATATATCTAGTGTAATTCCACTAATCAGATCCCGGTGGGGATATTTGTGGGTTTTTTTTTAAAAAAAACTATTATCTTCCATTCATAATTTACGTTCTTTTTTTCATGACCGACTAAATGGAAATAGAAGAATCACCTGGAAATATCTCAAATACAAAACTAAGTGTACAGTGTCTTTATGTTTCTCATTCTCAACGTTTCAGTTGCTCTAGAGAAGAAAGTCTAATTTGGTCCAAGCACTGGAGAAAACAGAGACATAAGGCAACAGCTGTAGAAGCAGCATGATCTTTTCCTTAATCCTTTCTGATAAATCTCAGCCCATCTGAAGCAAGTCATGACTACTGCATGGAGATATGAAAACATTCCTAAAAGGTACGTACTTTTATTGGTCACAAGAAAACTAGTAAAATTTTAATACCCATAAATATTATATTTTTCATAGTCAAAATTCTCATTTCAGAGTCCAGATAGTCTGAGAGTTGTCTACTGGAGGGACCAGGAGGTCTGCTGTGGATGGTCCCTGGAGCCCCATGGGTCCCCAGTAGCCATTGTGGTCCTCCTGGTCCCTTTGGGATGGCTGTGGGAACAGGGATTGGTAGCAAACTTGACCTTCTCAGTGGGCAAAGAATCAGGAGATTCAACAACTCCTAATCAACTGCCTCTCTTCCTGGCAGTTTCACAAACGAAACAATTCAAGGAGACGAAACCTAACATCAATGAAATCACAGTCTCAGAAAAGAGGAGTAAGCATGTATTATGGCATGGTCAAAGCCACAGCCCCTGGGGAAAGGCTGCCAAGCCTGAGCCCTATTGCTTTGGATGGGACCAGATGGGGTGAAGAAGCTGAGGCCCGGAGGCAGTAGCACCCCTTGCATGCTGGGGGACCATTGCTGTGCAGTGTCTCACCCTTTGCTTTACACATCAAAGCATGCACTGCTTTTTTTTTGGCCTCTGGCTTTATGCAAACAGGTATTTTTACTGAGATGGAAGGCAGCACTTATTTGCAGAACAATCATTTTAAGCCTGTGTTTGAAGTGTTCCCCTTTTCTCCTTGCAGTGATTTTCTCTGTTTAGTTTTGCTTGATGCATTTCTTAACAAGCTTCTTCAACTTGCCTTGCAATCTCAGCAGCCGTGCAGGTGGGTTGGGCCACTACTACTATTTCATTGAACATTCACAACTCTTTCTGAAAGATTGTTGCAGGCCTTGGGCCCATGGACTTCTCGACATCTGTTTAACTTTAAACTTGTGAGCCTTACCAAAGATGCATGCATCTGGTGTATGTACTAAAAGAGACTTCCAGGACCTTATTTCTTCTAACTCAGCTGTGAGCTCTGTGCCCAAGTCCTCAATATAATTTTAAGACATCTTTGAAGAAGCTTACAGCCAGAGCCACTCTTTCTGCCACTTGGGACCCGACCCTGAAGGGAGTCAACACAAACTCTCATGATACTGAAGTCGCTTCTTATTTTTCTGGAGTGAAAATCTCAATTCGGATGTCTAAACTCCTGATGCACAAAACCACCCATTGCTTCAGACATTTTGTAGTGGAAACTTCTTTAACTTCAGCAAATGTCCTAAGTCAGGGACAGCCGTGTGTGGCTGTAGATGTTACTTTAATTTGCATATTTCAGTCGCCAGTGATAAGTAATCCAGTCCCTTAGTCTATCTGTATCTTAGTTCTTTAAAGCTGCAATACATGCTACACTTTCTATTCTTTTTAGAATTTTATGAAGGATTATAAATCATGCTAGCCAAAACCTGCAACCAGTTTCCAGAATATTATCTTTATTTAAATGTATTAGACAATTTTCAATTTCTCTGTGCTTCAGTGTTTTGAAAGTGCTGTAAAACTAGACACATATTTCTGAAGATCGGGTTTAGCTTTTGTTAATTATACTTTGCAAGACAGTGTATTATTTAAAAGACAGAATAAGTGATTTTAGTGTGGTTCTCTTTTTTTTTTACATTTTCAGTACGGGAATGTACATTTTATAAGCTTAAATTAATTTCTTGACCCAGTGTAAAAATATAAAGTTCACATGAAATTTTCAGAAATAGTCTAGATAGCAAATGCAATTAGATAAGATAAATGGGCAAGACAGCCTGGTTTAGGGATAACTTACTGTAACTCAATCATTTCTTGTTAAGTTTGCATGTCAAAAAGTTGGCTTTCAAGGGATACTAATCATCTGTTTTTGTAAACAGAAGATGACACAGTTTTGTAGGAGATACGCTGTTATTTTTATTTTCTCATAAAACTCTCTTAACCAATTAATGCATGTAGCAATATAAATTTTCAGTTGGTTCAGATATTCACATTAGTAAATTTGATCCCTGCACTGTACTTTTCTACGTCCTTTTAATATCTTCTTCCCTTCAAGTTTTCAATTTATTCCAATTTCTCTGGTATGCTTTTCATAACAATAATATATTTCGATATCAAGTTTTATAATTACTTGGACTCTATTCATTTCCAAAGTTATACTTCAGAGTCTATTTCATCCTCTGTTACAAGGAACAGACCATTGTGCTGAAAAGCAATCTAGGATGTATGTGAAAATTATTGCAACAGTAGTGTAGGAAACCTGGTTTAATTTGGGGAGTATCTGGATTGGTGGTTGAATGGCATAGGGGAATTATTCAACAGAAGACAGGTAAGGTGGCTTGATACAGCTTTAGAAAGCTACTTCTGAACAAGCTGACTGGTGCATGGGTATGCTTGTATTACGTTTGGATTTACTGAAATTAAATGTCAGCAATTTAGTGCATGGTGGTTCAACACACTGGTGTTACAAAAAATGTTGTGCTTCAGATCAGGCTCTGGAGAACTTGGTGCCTTACGGATGTGGTTCTGTGTTGAGCAGCACCTGTGGATGCCAGAGGAAAGCACAAGGCTCAGCCAGTGAACCCCGGTACACCTGAAAAGTTAATTTCATAGTAAAAATTCTATTTGTGCACAGGTGCTGATAGCTGGAGTAGGCTGCATATGTGCTGAACAGTGAGGCAATGTTTAAGTGCACTGATGCAGATTATGCTTAGTATCCTGCAAAGCTGCACTCTAAATGGCTCATAACAACTATACCAAAATAAACTATGGGTCAGAGAGATGCAGATACCTTGCAAATATGAAGAATAATCATAGCATAAACAATTTTCAAAAAGGGAAAACTGTAAACTGTGTCCAAAGATTAGTGGAGAGTAAGTGTAGCTACTTTTAGGATTGCTCATTTCTGCAGAGCAAACAATCATGATGTTTACGAGTTGGAACAGCGGACATGAAAAGAATTCCAGTATACTCATGTTCAGAAGGCAAAATATGAATTTTGCCCCCAAATACCAAGGATTGCAGCAATGTTTTAACATTGCAACTTGGTTGAATTGAGCACCTAGGAGAAGAGAGGTAAGAAAAGTAAAACATATCTCTTCAGGGATCACACTGAGAGAAACTGAGATTGAAAATGCAGTGGGAGTTGACAAAAGATACCGGCACTGATAAAAGAATTCTCAAGAAAAGGCACTGAAGGAGTGATCTTTTTGAATCAAAAAAGGGTATATAGTTTGGAAAAAGGGGGCTTAACAATGAGGTTTTTTGAAGGAATGAAATAAGAGGTAGTACAATGAGCACTGGAAGTGGATCAAAAGAAAATGTGATCTTTTTTCCCTAAACAGAATAGTTATATTCATTGAGATCATAAACCAAATAGCATAAAGAGGAGGGAATGCAGGAAGGTGGGGAGGGGTGGCACGAACTCAGCCAGAGGGAGGAAAGGAGTGCTGAGACCGGAGCTCTGAGTTCAGCGTGTGACCACAATGGCATCAAAGGAGAAAGAAATAAAAGGAAATGAGGGAAAATTGCAAATTTTCCTTAGTTACCATTCTGAAAAGAACAAAGTTTTGGTGGGAAATAGGTCACGAAAGATGTGAAGAGGCGAGGAAAGAAGGCAGGACCTTTGTTTGCAAGTGCAGCATAAAAGTGGAGTTGTTCAGACAGAAATGCTGTGATCAGAGAGGAGATTTCTGAGGCTGGAATGGACAGTCTGCTCCTCTTCAAAGTCCTATTGTATCTAAGATCAAAGGATGACCAGAGCATTGTAGTATCATATCTTACAGATAAAAGTCAGACAGGTTTTGAGACAGGCATATTCATTATAAAATGGAGGGTTAACAGCTGTATTAACATTAACAGCGATTAACGCGCTTAGGAGTGGATGAAGATGATGTATAATTGTTTGTTTTCTTGCCTTATAACGTTTCACATCCCTGGACAATTTGAGTGCCTTCCATGTAAAACTGAAAACTGAAACCTGAAATCCAGGGGGCACCAGCATTCCTGTCATGAAGTCCTGCTGGTTGGGAGGACATGGAGAAATATTATTTGGTATCATCTGTATGGACCCTGCACCTATCTGACTTTGAGGACCAGAGCCTGATTTATTCCCGCCTCGACTCCCGATTGTCTCAGCCCCAGCTGCACACTCTTACTGTGCGGTCAGAGGGCAGAGCCTTCCCCCTTCTTTGGGCTGCTGCTGGCCCTGAATAGGACATCTGCCAGGGGAGCAGGAGCAGAAATGCCACACCTCTGACACCCGGCTGGGCTGTCAGCCACTGCTCCTTCTTCCAAGGCTCTGGAAACATGAGGTGACTACATGTCCATCCACAACTGCGGGTCAGGCTCTGTAAGTGCTGCGTGTAGCTGCAGCCAGATTTTCCTCAAACACTACAATGTCCATGCTCTGATATTGTCAGGCTCCAGGTGGTATCCCATTCATTGTGTTTAGAGCCTTTGACACTGTTGGGCTGCTGTTGGCCTGAGCTGCTCTCTGGAAGGGCGGACGGGTTTTCTAGGGTTTCCCGTTGAACTGTGGAACATTGAAACATCCACCTCAGGGTGGATCCAGGGGATATTGGATCAGGCTGCAGAGCGTAGACTAGAAAGTCTGCCTACCTAGGGCTCTTCTGAAAGAAGCAAGAATTATCCTAACTGTGATAAAATAGACTGGAAAAAAAAAACATTTTCTAGAAACACTTTTTTACTCTTGCTCATCCCTTCAGTCCTATGACAAACACCCTCCCTGCAACTGCATGGAAACAATTTGCATGGAGTACTTCGGTCAGTAAGCTTGTTTATGAGTTTATAATTAGGGTTACACTGATTAAAAATAGGAGGAAATTTAATTACAAAATCCTGTGGGTCCATAAAGTTAACATTTTCTGCCTCTTAATCTAGCAGTTGACTAATGATCAGCACTTGACTCTAAATACTTTCCCCACATTCACAGCAGAGTAAACGTACAAACAATTCTCTCAGATGAATTTTAAGGATTTAAGATATATATATGTGTCATTAATTTATAATTCTGTTCTGTGCAATATTTCACCTAAACATTAGCAATTCCATCCTGTAAGTTTTTCTTTCTGACCCAAAAGGATTATTACTGAATCATCTTCTCTAGAAAGAAAACAATCATTAATCTGCTGAAAGTGAATCTATGAGAGTAAACAGAATCATTAAAAAGTTACATGGAATCAGAATATCTTTATCAGTAGTGCCACACCTAGGTGAAGAATACCGATTATGGCCTTTATTGTACAGGAAAACAGAAAATAATTTCACAGAAGTTACTTTGATTTTCCTCAGATGATGATCTGATTTCATTACCTTTACATACCAGTATACACTGAGCTTAATCATCATGTGAAGAAATCAGTCAGTGGCAGGAATATTTCTATATGGCTGCAACTTCAAAGAGAGAATGAAAAATTTAGAAGGTAAGATCAATAGTTGGAAAATGAAATTCATCTTAGCAAGTAAACTTAAAGCTCAGAGCCATGCAAAACAGCTGGAGAAGCTGTGACTTTCAGAATTATACTGTATGAGAAATGATAAAGCTCAACTGAATGAAGCAGCTGTTCAACCTAAAACAAAGAAATGCACCAGGAAAAAGCTCTCACTCTTCTTCACTCTTTCCCAGACAACTGGGAGATAAAAATCAAGCACAATGACTCAATTAATCTTCCATCATCTGTTGTGTGGGCCTGGTGTATCTGCAGAGCTTGAGCCTTCCCATCCTCCTGCTCCGGTTACCTAGAAGCCCTTCTAGGACTGCCAAGATGTAGTTTTAGAGCTGGCTCCATAAAGGGAAGAAGATTCTGAAGAGGAGTTTTCCATTTCCCAGGTATTTGCATTATCCAGTGATGATATTGTAGGAAAGAGGGGAAACAGTTTCGGGTCCCCAGTCACAGACAGGAACTCACAACTGTAAGTGGGTTCCGCTGAGGGCCATCATGATGGAGGAGAATTGTCTTGTGAGGAGAGGCAGAGGGAGTTGGGATGTCTAGCCTGGAACAGGGATAGCTTCTGGTGGGCTGAACGGCCTCCCTAAATACCTACAGGAAGGCATGGAGCAGGTAGGGCCAGTCACTACACAGTGGGGCATGGAAGGAGGATGAGAGACAACAGCCGTAAGATGAAAAAAAAGAGGTTCAGATGGGATATTAGGTAAAGTTTTTCTCCACGAGGACAGTGAAAGCAGAGGGGTGGGTTGCCCAAAGAGTTTGTGCAGTCTTCTTCCTTCTAGGTTTTCAAGACTAATCTGAACGAAACCCTGAGTAACCTAGTCTGACCTAGGAACCAACCCTGCCTTGGGCAGGAGATTGCTCTTGAGGCCTCTCCAACTTGGATTTATCCTATTAAATATAAATGAACAAATAAACAAACAAAAACCCTACAGGTGAAATAATTGTTTGTGTATCAACAATGATGTAGTTCCTAGCCTTAGGAAAAATTTTCAGGCACTGGAACCTCCTTTGGCAATTGTACCTCCATGCACGAAAGATTGCACATACAGGTTTCACTTCATCACCTCCTTTTTCTTTCTAACTGGCTTGTCACCACCACTCGCAGCCATTCCAGCCCAAAATATCCATTTTCTCCTGCCTGCAGAACAGACATTTTGTGTCTGGGGCAGAAAATGTGGCAGTACTAAGTGAAGGAATACACAAATCCATTCAGGACTCCAGTCTGGTGCGTGTAATAAGCCTGACAGTAATTTAGTAGCTACTAATTAATTTATCTATATTGCAACTAGTTTGTTAGGCTTTACTGTTACTTCAGAAGCTGCACTACATCCACCCATTCCCCTCAAACTGCTGTGCTGTGTGACTGACTACTAATCCTGCAAATTAAAAGAGCTCAGTTCTTTTATAGCAGCAGATTCCACATGTTAAAAACAGGAGTTCCCAGAGGGAGCCATAATGGCGAGATCCAGATGGGGCAGTGACAAAGTATTAAACAATAATCCCACTCATGGGTTTGAAGATCAAATCCTATATCCCTCCAAAGGATGTCAGTACAATTTGATGCCTAAATCTCAAAGCATTTTGCTCAGCTGCTACATAACCTTATGTACTGTAGGAACATGAAACTTCGCCTCTGTGCATGCTCACAGATGTCTTGTATTTGACAATATTGAGCATTTTGGCATCTGTGTCACACCTGAGTGCTTTCAGGTTTCACCAAGTGGTTGCTGTACCATCTGTCTCAGTGTGGATGTTTGGAGCATTAGATACACTCTCAGCCTATTTCCTGGATGAGAAATCGGGATCCTCACTTGAAGGAGGGGAAAGGTAAATCCTGAGTTTCAGTCCTTTTCTGAGGACTGTTGATATATTATGCAGTATCTGAGTAAAATGCTAACTGGGTTGTAAAATGCTTACAGTGGGATCTCACATTCCCTCCCTGACACATTCCTCTGCAGTGAAGGTAGGAATTAAGGTTCACTGCTGTGAGCTTGCTTTGTGCTTTGGTTAGTTTTGCAACCATTGCTGCACCATAACCCCTCTTCAACAAGAGGAATGAAGTGTCCTCTGCCTGGTCAGCAGTTTAGCTTCCTCTGGGGAGGTAGTTCTGAAACTGCAGTATTTCAAAATACACAGACAAGATGAGAATGAACCAGCCCGCATCCTAGATGAGTTAGACAAGTAAGAAACTGCATGAATGGAGTGGATGGAGTCTGCTGCTTTCAGGGAAGATTTACCCTTGGGCAGCGAGTATCTCAGACAGGCTCCTCCAAATGGCAGGAGATGGAAAGGAGAGAGAACGAGAGAAGCAAAGGAAAAAGCTATTCTGTCTCCTCTTGGCTAGATAAGCCGCTTTCCCTTCAGCTGGTTTATTTTGTGATCTTTTCCTGAGGCATCTTTTCAGATAGGGAGCAAAGTTCCTAAAAACGGGGCTGTGAGACTGAGCACCTTGTCTTTTTGTGATCTGGGCTGAGGTTTTTGTAATCCAGAAGCAGTATATAGCTCATTCCTCAGGTGTACTTCCCTTCACTTCAGGGTAGGCATAGACTACATACAGTGTTTGATCAGGTTTTATTTTAAATTGCACCTCAGAGTCTCTGATGTTCTATAAAGGGCCAAGCATGCTGACGATGCTGTCTGAAGGACAGCCCTTATGCAAACACAAGTGTGCTGCCTGCAGCCAGATCCCTTAATAGCTTTCCACCGCTATTTTATTTTCCTTACTTATACCTCCTGGGCACTTTACAGTGATCTTTCGCTTATCCCATGTCTTTCTGCTACTCAGTCAATCAAGATGGGATGGGCAAAAGAATGCTCACTCCTTTACACCTCTGCTGTATTAGCTGCGCAGTTTCAAATACCCATCCCTACTATTGTTTACCTTATTAAGAGAAGCATTAAGTGATTTCATCCATTCAATGTCTATTTATGGCTAATATACAAAATACAGAACAGTTGCCTTAAAGAAGGCAAAAGAAGAAAAGAAGAGAATATTTAAAATTTAGAAAAAAGACAGCCTTTTAATTGACTCTTCATAATGTTTAAACCACAAGGATGTGTTTCCAGGCAACAAGTTGCCTAACTATATGTGACCAGCAAGGACATCTGCCCTCTTTAACTTTGCTTAAAAGGATTTGCAATGCCTGCAGTCATTTTCAAAAGTCCCAGAAGGGTGAGTAACCTCCTCCTTTACGTGTTTAGTCAGAAGATTTGCTGGCAGTAACTGTCCTAGTCCATCTAACTGGATCGTTGACCTGACATAATGAAATCATCATGCAGGTTTTCTGTTTCACTGAACAGTTTTCCTTTCCTCCTAGAGGAACAAAGGGCTTTCTCCTTAGGAAATGCCCATTCCAAAACAGGCATATCATCACCTATCAGTTTTTGAAGAATATTTCCTCCCACTCCTATTTCATCACATAGGAGAATGACACATTCTTTTCTCCATTAAAAAATCGTGAAAAATAGTACATTTGCCAAATGTTAATCAGAAATTCTAATTTGCCTCCTAAGATATAAAATCCCTTAGCAAAACTGCTACTCTGATGTGCTGGGATGGGAGACAAAGTTGAAGATGAATGTTGTCCACAGAGAATTCATGTGATACCTTCTCTGAATAGAATGTAATTCAATATGTGGAGTTGTGCTGTGTCCACACTGCACAGAACTCCTAGACTATGTCAAAGTTTTGTTATAATTTCCCAATCACTCTTGAAGAAGAGCAGAAAAGAACTTCCTAGGGCAGAGCTAACACGAATCTAACACCAAACAACTAATGTTTTGCTTGGATATCTCTCAAGAAAATAGGTTTGTTTTCAGTGTGCAAACAAAAACTCTGGAGGCTGTGTATTACAGTTTCTCTGATTTAAGAAATGGTTGAGATACATACTTACATGGTTGTGGCTATATCCAGCCTGCTGCTTCCAGCGTTTGAAGATTTCTTGGGGGTGAAAGGAAGGAGGAGGGTGCTGAGTGTCTCTTAGTGAGAACAGCATAATTGCATGACATAATGATGTGAGCTGACACTGGTGCTCAAAGCAGTGCAGCCTTAAAGTACATCTTTCCCCAGCAGCTTCTGCCTGAACTTGCTAGTTCATTGCCCTCACCCTTGTGTTTAAAATTTCTCATGCAGTAGTGCAGTAAGCCATTTGTCCCCTCTCATTCCCAGTTCAGGTTTATCTTGTATCACCTTCGAGTCCCAATCTGCCACTCAGTTGCAGGTAGCATTGTGCTGGGCTGGAGAAGCACAACAGCAGGCAAGAGAAGTGGGGGAAGCTGGCAGGATGCTTTTCTTGATGGCAATGCTGGCA
Organism: Tapera naevia; assembly: GCA_033556795.1. NCBI lineage: Eukaryota > Metazoa > Chordata > Aves > Cuculiformes > Neomorphidae > Tapera > Tapera naevia. Next base: position 2,060,656 of record JAUMJJ010000108.1, on the reverse strand, counting down.
AATGCCAGCTCAAAGCACTTGTGAACTCATGGCCTGAAATGGATCATTAAGGATAATGTGCCTTGGAATTCCAGAAATACTACACATTTTTGTTGTAGAAGAAAAAGTCATGAATAAAGTTTTTCTCTGTGTTTAAGATGGTACCTTACATAATTAAAAAGTAAGGCACTTGCTGCAGCTTCTTCATAGATTCTTAGCTCTTAATTACGGTAACACAAATATTATAGTTGCTTTATTCTACTCCCCAGCTGTACAGGTCTTGGGTTCAAAGTACAGTGTTACTCTGGACATTCAGACTGCAGTGAAGGATTTAGATTAGGCTTCAGCTAGCCAATTCTGACTGCATCAACATACACTTCATTTAAAGAAACATATTTCTTTAATTTTACCTTGAAATAATGCCACAGGTTGGATAGAGCTTTCAAGAGAGAAAGACTGTTACTATAAACAGATAACCATAGCTTCAGGATGTACCACTTTTTACTTCAATCTCAGTTAGGTCCATAATAGTATTTGTGCTCAGAATATCCTCAAAAGCATGAGGGCGCATTTGTGTGGCCTGTTAGGTACAAAGTTACCTGTTTTATTGGTGAAAGATAGGTACATCTTTTATAATTTTACTCATGTGTTTATAACTGCTCAACTAAAAAAAATTACCAAGTAAATGTAGCACTGTTTGCTAATACAGAGTCAGTGGCTGCTAATACAATGTACATGTAACTTAATATGGCACTTTTCTTAATATACTAACCTGCTGTATTCCTTCAGCATAATTGTCAGAATTCTTTCCTAAACAATATCCACAACAAAACAGAGCTGGACACATCAAAGCAATGGCGTTACATGAGGATGTCATGAAATAAATACAAAATTCCTTTCCTTAAGCAGTTTTGTTATTGAACATGTTGAACTCTACTATGAGGTATAAGTTAAGAAATATCCACACTGTGTTTCAACACACAAAACAACCTCTATTTTTTTTCCCCTCCTTAGTTCCTTAAATCACACCACTATGTGTCAGCATATACCCAGATAACCTATAGCTCAGAACAAAGATCAATGGTCTTCTTATGCAGGAGCCTGAAGAAAGCAGTCTTCCTTTGGATTTTCAGAATGGGAAGGACACAAGGCCTCGGTAAGCTCATGACAGATATTGTCCCCCCTCCCCCCCCCCCCCGGGTCACATGTCTGCAAAAAGCGTCACTTTCAAATGGCAGAAACAACATAGCTGCAGCCACTCCATCTCCAGTGATCCCTTCCTATTCTCATAATTTAGCCCTAGGCTCTGAGGCATTTATTTTCCCATACATTACTGTTGCAATCTGTGGAACTACTCTATGAATAAATTGTGGAAAAATAGGTTGCTATTCTTCAGAGAAAGTATAGATAAAGGCAGTGCTGCAAAGCAGCTCGGCAATAGTTGAGTTAAAACTAAGTTAGTGTAGACAGTATAGCTAAGGGTTAGATACCAGTTCTATTCAAGAATTAAGACTTCTGATTGATCTAAAAACCTCCCTGGAGGATTCCAGGTTTCTGGTGTTCACATGTTACAAAGGCTTATTGCCGTGTTTTGGAGTGAATTCAGAATTGTGACTCCAACCAAAGAGTCACAGCTACTTGCTGTTTCTCACATTGTTACAGTGGGGTATAAACATACATAATAAATATAGCTGTCTAAACTATTAGGTTTACTAAACTGCTGGTATCTTCCTTTTCTTTAGTTTAATTTGTTTAATCTTTTGTATTTTGCATAGCTACACTAGTGATAAAATTGTCCTTTACTACACATAAAATGTAGGACTGCGGGGCTGACTACATATTTGTTTTCTGCTCCCCTCTGCCTGCTTCTGCATCTTAGCAGCTTCTTGCCTGCCAAGTCTTTCCCTTCCCAGCTGCCCTTCCCTGCTCTGCTCTCCTGCACCTTTTTCCCGCTGAGCAAGGTCAGTTGCTGTCAGACAAAGAGCAACCGTCCTGTCTGTAAAATATTCGTCTTTTACAAAAGCCCAGTGATCAAAGCAAGGGAAACAAGTCGACTTCCTACTTGCTGCCCAGCCACTGATTTTTCAAAGGAACATAAAAAACACTAACTGCAAACCAGGAAATTAAACAGATGTTATTCATCACAGTCCCACACCAGCACCAGGACTGCAATAACATCTCTTTCCACCTCAGATCTTCTTGCTCTTCTACATTTTCTTCCTGCAAGCCCATCTTTCATTACCAGCTGATTACATATTATTTTCTGTAATCTATGTCAAAAGCATTTAGTTTTTATTGAATCTTTCCCCTTTTGTTCCAAAGGCTTGATGTTCCTCAGCACATCTTATTTTTTTTCTTCTGCTCACTTGTAAATTGCTTTTCATTCAGGAAGATTTTCTTTTCTTTGCTTACCTGAAAGCTGATATGTTCTTTCTTATTATGTTTCTCCATTCTGAATCTACTCATCTCATCCTTTCTTTTCCTAACAAACCCCGCATCCTTGGCTTTAACACACATTTGCACACTGATTGAGGTATATCCAGACTAGATCCTTGCAGGGAACATGCCCTGTAGATGGGTTGACATCAGTGTTATTTTATTTTCGTTTAGGCCAATTTTGTTATTTTTCTTCCTTTCATTTAAATTTGGACTTTTTTTTTTTTAAAAAAACCCCAATCTTATGCCTTACTGTTCATGGATTACATTGCTATCAAGTAACAATGTCTACTTCTCCCCTCTTTTTTTCTGTTGACAAATAGCCGATTGCTGTGTCTTTTCAGGACTGGAACTGTCTATATCTACTTGTCTTCCTACTATCCACACTAATGTCCATTCTCTATCTCCTTATTTACTTTTTCCCCTATCTACCTTGGAAGTTTTATCTGATCTGTCAAGCTTCTTTTATAATTGTGTCCATTTTCTTGACCTTGTCATATGTGATTTTCTTTATAAGAACATGGGAATTGACAAATCAGAATACAAACAATGATTCATCAAGCCTCCTAGCTCGTCAAAGAGGGCAGAAAAAGCTCACAGAATACCTGGACAGGAATACAGTATTATACAACAGGATATAAATCCTCCTCGGCTTCCAGCATTGATCAATTTGAGCCCTCGGGCTTTAGTTTATGTAGTTTATGGTTCTTATCACAGCTAGTATAAAAGACCTATGCTCTTTTTGGGCAGATATAACTAATGCTGGTTAAATCTTACCAATATTTTGTCTGAAAAATATTATGTAGGTTATTTGCATATTATATGAGAAGCCTTTTCCAACACAGAGCAAACACCTGCCTGCTTACAGAGAAACATCCCTGGTTTACCTAAAGGTAAACCAAACTACAGAAAAAAGTATTGCATTTTATGCACCTTTTCTGAAGTGGAATCCTTTTTCTCTCTGTTTTTATGTTTATATGCAATTCTTTTATGTATTTCTTAAGAATCTTAAATAATTCTAGGCTCTCATCCACTTTGCTTAGATTTGTTTCCCAAGATATAAGAATAAGGACAGCTTCCCTGATGTATAGGAAATTTATTTCTGTATTTTTTTTATCCCTTTGAAAATTCACTCATGAGTCAAAACTGAGCAACAGCTGTGTCAGCTGTTGAGAGACAACTCCCTTGTGCCATAGTCTCCAGCCAGCAGAGCTATTGGCTTTCAGCAGCAAAAGGATGGTCCATTTGGCAGAACAGGGTCCCAAAAAAACAGCCATCACAGCATCTCAGAGCTGCTTTGGAAGATCAAAATACAAAAGCTTTGAATATTGTTTTACTGCACACTGTATTACACTTTAGGTAAATAAAAATAGTTCGGATGGAAATCATAGATCACAAATTAGATTTTTCCCTCTTTATCTTGTAAGCTGAGGTAGATATCCTGTTTTATCTCCAGCTACTAGTACTAAGACTCAAAGGATGTAACTAGCTTGTCATATAAATAAACTTTGTCAGAGGTATTCAGATTTTTCAGTCATCTCAGTTCCCTCTGGCATCTTCAGCCCAAATAGGTGATGCATGTAACGTTCACCCTGTTTAGTAGCACAGGATGCTCTGCGGTCTTCCTTTAAATCTCCGGAATTATTTCCCTCTTTCCCACTGAAAAGAGTGCCCAGAGCTGCCTCTCTCTACGATTTATTTATATGAACTTTGACAAATTTTGTGTACAAAAGATGGTGCTTAAACATTACCCATGTTTTGCCCTTGTTTCCTACCAACCACAGCCCCGGAGGAGGTTTGAGTAATTCAGTTTCACTGATTATAAATGAGCAGGAACTTTGGATGCCATGTGTTGTTTTCTAACCCAACCTTGTTAATCAGAGGCACCCAGAGAGACCAGCTGCATGCAACTGAACCTTGGCCATCTAGTTAGCGTGCTCCAACTTGCCTGGGTCGCGTCTCAGCCTCTGCTCTCTCCAGCAGAAATTCAACACAGGCAGCACTTTCTCTCCAGGGTTAGTGAGGAGGAAGGTGCCAATGCCATACACACACTGACTTCCTAGACCGGAAGGGTAAAACTCTGTATTTTCTATATCTATCTGAAAAAGCGTTTGGTCATCATTTGGTATCATTACAGTCTTGATGCATAGGTATTCAAAAATGAAAGGAGAGCTGGATCTTTAGAGGAACAATTACACATTTGGCCTGAATGATAACTCCTGGACTTTTAATGATTATGAGGCTGAAGAAGCCATTTCCTCTTGAATGCTTAGCAGCTGATTCAACACAGGCTGATTAGATAAAGAAAAGAAAATGGAAGGATAATAAATAAAAGAACATTGTAGTAAGGATTCTAAGGAAATGAAAAACACTTCATTGATAATCAATCTATGTTAGATTTTGATAATGAACTCCTGTATAATAAGCAGCCCATGTGCTCCTTCTGCCACTGGAATTCTAATGAGGAAGATAATAGATCCAAATTAGAAATTTGCCAGTAGGCTATTATTAAAACAATTAAACATTTTAATGCAAATAAACAGAAGTTGCATACTATATTTTTGCCATTAAAGTACACACTATCTTAATTTTTTGTTCTTGCTAATAAAGGGTCTAAGTTATCCTTTGTATAAGAAATATATCCTTTGGATGCATACTTTTAAGAGTTTTATGATTATTGTCTCTTGAAACAGGTGAGATTATTGTTGATAAATAACTGGATTAAATATCAACATACGATCATGTAATTATGTTGCATTGGGCAGGTAAAGAAGTTGTCACATCAAGCCACAGAAATATGAATATGAAAGTACTTCTGCCCTTGAAAGCTGTAAGCTCTACTGACTCATGTTCTACTGCAAGACAGTGGGTGCTTACATAGCACAGTAGTTACAAAATATGTCTATCTGTACAGGGGTTAATCAGATTTTTTTTCTTGCAATCAGAGAGCTATGATCAATCCCTTGCTGTGCTCTGCTGGAATGAGCACTGACCAGAGCTATTCCCACACTTGAGTGACAGAATTTACCCAGCTGAACCCCACCTTCTGTCAATGCCTCTATGCTTAAACACTTGTGAAATTCTGCCTCAGTGGCTATAATGCTCTGTATCAACTGCTTCTCACCAACCTGCTGAGACTCTGCCTCACCACCTTACTTAGCTACTGTTCAGCTCATCTCTTGTTACTCGTTTCCTTTTTCCAGTGAAATTACTGCATGGTTGATTCTTGCTAGTTCTACCAGCCAGTCACTGACTGTTTTTTTCCAAACAGGCTTGTCACATTACTTTTGCAATTTGTGCTGTGCTCCTCCTCTCTTTTCCACTGCAGCCATCACTGAAACCAGGGCCCGCGTGGTTGCCTAAAAGTAGAAATGGGTCACTGTGGCTCCACACACTGTTTTGGCTCTCACAGCAGTGTCTCTTCTTTGTTTGTGCAATTGCAGTTAAAGCAGCCGAGCAATTGACCTGGAAGTGTAACTGCTTTTAATCTTTCTTGTTTATTTGAATAGTTTGAAAGGATATAATACTTAAGCTCCTACCAAGCTCATTAGAATACTCCATGTCTGGGAGGAGTGTTCTGGGAGGAAATTGAGGAAGAAATCAGAAAGGAAAGGAAAAGGACCAAAACCATTAACAGGATCCCTTGGATAGCTTCATGAATTCTGATTTTCTCAGGGAGTGATTTCTCAGCAATGATGTCCTTTAAGATTAAAGATGACTCAAGTATAGAGACCAAGTTTCACATGTATTCTTGTGGCAGATAATATGCAACTCTTGAGAAAGAAAAGCCTTTGAGATTACTAGTATTAGGTCCCAGGTACCCCTGACCTCATCTAGGATCCCACTTGCACCCCTGCCCAGGATCACATTTCAGTTCAGGACTGAGCTTCTGACCCTCACTGCTTCCTGACAGTTACCCAGAAGGACATCTTGAATATAAAAAAAAAATAAATAAAAAAATTGCAGCTGAGAAGACTGAAGCACTACCATAGCATACGGACAATTCTGTTTCTTCTGGAATTAGGAAAAGTTTCTGTGCAACTGATAAGTGAAATAGTCACAAATCATGATCAAGGGAAGAGATGGAAAGCTTTAACAGGTTTCAGGACAGAAGATCTTTAAATATTGAACCAGAATATAAACCAGTATCTGCTTCAGTCTTTTTTATATACATCAGTCTTCCATTTTACTGCTGCCTCTTTTTGACACAGACACTCAAATTCATCTTGCAAATTCTGTTCACTCTGATAAGGCATCTTTGCTCACTTTTAAAATACATGAAAGGTCTAAAGAAATGTGGTTGAATTAGTAATTGTTCAGACTCAGACAGAGATTGCTCTATGGTGATCAAATCTGTTTAATTAAACAATTACTTACATAGGAAAACAGGAAACATCCACCCCCGTGCCAAATTGAGTAGTACAAGACATTAGGCAGAGCTACTGTTTTAACACCATACTAATATAACAGGTTAATATTTTGGAGACCATCTAACTTTTCTGTTCAAGAGAATTTGGGGGCTGAAAGGGAGCAGGAGTTGTTAGACCTCTTATTAAATTTGGCACTTTACATAACATGCGGCAACTCTACACATCATATAAATATGAATAATACAGATCTGTGATAGCTTCACCCAGAACATTGTATTTATGCTCATGTTACCAAACTCGATTTTGAGTAAGTGTGCAATACTTGTGGTGAAGTTTAAAACCTAAAAATTTGGAGGGAAGATTGTTCTCTTTTAAAGAAGCTTGTACTATCTGTAACCAGAAAACTGAACCTTAAACCCCAGTCAAGTTACATGGCAAGTTCTTGTCTTGAAGGACTGTCATAGCTTCTCCTTCATACTTTCTCTTGTGAATACCCCTCATTATTGACAAAAGCATCAAATCCCACTGCTTGTCTAAGCGCTTCTGCAGACAAACGTGCTCTTTGCTCCATGTCATTGATCCCATATTGAAAACGTTCCCAAAGCTATATGATCTACATGTGTCCATTGATATTTCCTATCTTTTTTCCCTACAAACAACGAATTCTGTAATGTTTGTAGTCTAAGATAATAACTGGGGGATTTTCTTCTTGCTCTATTCCTTCTCACTGTTTACTTTTTATTTCAATTGAATTGTAATTCATGGGGGCTTCTATCTATCAGTTTCTCCAGTACTTAACATACTGAGTTCTTAATGGAGCAATACAGGGTTAAGGGGAAGGGAAAATTCTAGGTGTTATCGTAATTATATAATTAGAAATACAAATAAAAAGATTTCTTCTGTAAAGTCGATTTATCTATAAAAGGAGGGCTGAAACCTGCTTTATATTCTGTCTTCTTCATTGTGACTTACATTTTAATATCACTAAGATAAATCTCAGATATGAAAATGTTTCCTTTCAGGGATCACTGCATTGAGGTACTCTGCGATCAGGAAGGGTACTGTTCATGACATTAGTGTAGGACTGTTGTCCACTTAACTGTCTTTTCTCCCAACTCATACAGTTGGCCTTCATCAAAACAATTTTCTTTCTACAAGAAGATGAGATCAACATGTGACACTTGCACCACGAAATGAAAAAATAGTAGTAGATCATGGGTGACAAGTGTAGTTCTAGGACAGTTTAGGGTTTTATTCACATTGTTAGCAAGTGGGTTCAATTTATTTTTCCCCCAGGAGCAGATACCGTAGCTCATGCAGTAAAGTATTGATTTTGCCGATTACCGAGGATAATGATAGGTATTCCTGCATTGAATTATGTTTCTTGGTTTCTAAACAAAAATATGGTTTTAGTGCATATGTTGTTCAAACTTATCTGTTCCAAGAACAAACTTGTTTTATATAATTCTCTAAAAATAGAATATGGTTAAGGTATAAAATTCTTTCTACTTTTTACTGGTAGAACTTAAGTTCTATCCTTATATATGTTTTTAAGGACTTCTTTCAGTGCTGCATTGCAGCTAATTGGTCCTCAATAATTTCCTAAGTTAATAGTTTGACTACCAGGAACTGAACAACTTGTTTTTCTCAAGTTGAAATACCAAGTTCAGAAGGGACCCTTTCCTCCTTAATTGAAGATACTTCTTAAAGCATCATTAAAGGAAAAAAAGACACACTGTCTACTGGACAATCAGTGGAGGAAGATTGCATTAAGAAGCAATTATTTACTTCTATATGACAAGTCTGATTTACATTTTTTTCCCAGTCAGTGGGGGGCTGATTTTCAAAGAGGCTCTGAGTTGGACCCTTAAAGGGAACCTAAGAAATTGATAGCATTGCAGCACCAGTTTTTATTATTTTGAATAAATGCTAAATGCTGAAGAAGAGAATCATGACTTGCAGTACATGTCTTCTGCAGATGGCTGAAGTACTACATGGTAGACTTGCACCCAGTCTTATGGTTAAGCAGTGTAAATGCACAGGTCAAGTTATGATTTAGGACTGCTTTTCTCTCTGTAGCATCTTTTCCAGAAATTGGGATGAAATGGTGGCTTGCAGGCTTGTGAATGTGGAGGACAGGAAATGACTTAAATTTGTAAGGGTAGGAGTGATGACAGTAGGAAAAAGATGAGAAATGAAGTACAGCTAATAGAGGTACAGTTTAAAGTCTTAATGTCTTCCTATCATAATGTCTTAAGGAATAGACCTTTAGAAGAGTTCATGAGCTAATTTTAATATTTTCAGCAGAGTTGATCACAACTGGACTTAGAATTCAAGAAAATGTTGAGCTTCTAATAGGCAACTTGTGATTTTACTTCCTATTAAACCCTGGCCACTTCTTTCAGTGTCTTAGTGAGATTTGAAAATTTTGATGTTTTATCCCAGCTATTTAGTTTTAGTTGTTCTGAAAACCGTAGCATGAATTGCTGTCTTTATACTGTCCCTGAATAATGAGTAGGTATATTTTGTCACTTGAATGTTTTTATAGTCAGATATAACTTACTATGTTCTGTCATTTCAGAGTTTGCCTCCTAAACTTCCAGAGGAATTTGGACTTGCTTATACCAAATCTATATGTGGATTTCTGATACACAGAGAAGTACAGCAGTAAAAAAGTTTTATGCTCAGAGTTTATTACTGATGAATAGAGTCATGCTGGAGTCAGGTTGGAAAAGACGTGTTTACTGGTAGTAAGTTTTCTGTTTAAAGTGGTAAGTCCCAAGTTTGATGGGATATGTGATATGCAAGCAGAAGACAAAATTTTACTGAGGTGATGAAGTGAGTATGGTTTTCAAGAGGATTTTTTTAGAAGGAGTACAGGAGAGTTATTCATGAAACTCCAGCTGATGTTTAGCAAAAGCAGGATGCCAAAGTCCCTTAAGCTCTCTCATACATTTTGTGCAGAAACTCTATTGGAATGTTCTTAAACTTATTTATCACCACAAGAAAGGCTTGGCCTTTTTTCTTCCACTTTCTTTTATTCTACATGAGAAAATGTGTCAGATTTATAAGTTAAAGAGGACAGACGTCTTTCATGTTTATGAGATGCAATTGTATCCTTTGTTATATTCACATTATGGAAAAGAAAATGTTTCTGATACATTGTCTGTGGGGTCCTTACTGAAATCGTGCATTACCAGAGTCAGACATATTTTCAGTGTGGGAGAAGAGTGTTTGGAGATTGTTTCAGTATCATCCATGCAGTTTATGGGTGGTTTGGGAACTATAAATAGTTTTGCTCAATTTCAGAGGATTTTCTAAATTAAGATTTGCAGATACAATTGTATCCTCTTCCCCCTTCAAGCTCTAAATCCTTGCACGCTTGTCTTTGTAGCCCTCCTACATCTTCAGGCACTTCTGGGCTCTTTCAGGATACAGACTGCAATGGTTCAGTTGTGCAGGAGGGCAGGTGGCAGAAGAGCTGTGCAATGGGGCTTTGCATGTTTTACATGCTCCTACTGGAAGACGTAGGGCCTTCGTATTCCTATCTGATTAATGGCCCCTAAGGTAGTTCTCCAAGAAATGTATCAAGCATTGTATGCTGGAATACCTTCAGAGCAGTGCTGTTGTCAACCTGCTAGAATTCTTGGGAGCATCATACAGGTTTGCTGGTCCTCAAGGGCACCCCAGGTCTGAATTACCTGCAGGATGTCTGTTACTGGCTCTGTGCTGTTGCTGGCTACCCTGTCGACTCCTACAAAGACATAAGGGCCTTAGAGTTAGATAAAAGAGAGAATAACCTATGGCTTTTCCTTCCTGGACCTAAGAAGGCTCTGGTGCTATCCACGTTAAGGTGACGGGGAGTTGTAGGGAGCCTGAACACAGGCTGAAAGCTGGTTACCTGAAAAGAAAAACCTGGACGTCACACTCTGGGCTCTGAGGGTGCTCAGGGCTTCATTGTGTGGAGTGTCTAGCTCAAGCCACAACTTCTCTGGCCAGCATGCACAAGCACATACACATGTAAGGTAGTGTATATATCTCTACGTCAGGGAAGGTTCTCTGGGCCAAATCTCCATCCAAAATTGAGAAGCTGCCTCAGTTGCCCTGTGCAACAGCATAGCACTCTTTGTTTATATGGTCATTGTATTGTAGTGGAGCAGCCACATAAGTTGTTCATGGCAGGGAAGAGTCCATTTCTGTCATCGTAAAACTTCTTTTCTCTTCCTATACGCAAGTGGAGATTTGATTCTCTCCACAGTATTAATGAAATATTTTCTTTACAGTCTTTCCTTATTTTTTATTTCACATCAAGCCCTTTTGCTTTTCGAAGGTTCATTGGTCACATTTAAAGTAATTTCAGTATATAGCAAACCAGAACCTTAAGAGCAGGGCAGGAAATCAGTCTATTATGGAGGATTTAGCTGATTTGCCAAATTAATGTTTCAGATCACCATGCAGCAGTAGATATAATTAAGTGTCAGAGAGAGAGGGCTAAATGCATGAATAAAGTATCTTATTGTATCATTACACTTTTATAATAAGATTTACTTGTCAACTTAAAATGTAATAATGTAACTAACAAGATAATTTATTTCTCAATATAATGAAGATGTACAGAAGGCAGAGGCAGGACCTTTCAAGATTCCAGCTTCTGTCTGTGACTGAGTCTGTGTGGTAGCATGCACACTTAATGAAGGAAAAACCCTACTGAACCATAGGAGGGGGCATAGCTGCGTAGGTTGAATAGCGGATAAGGAAAGAGCAGTAGTGGGCCTGAAGTTTGGATATGGTGGAGGAGAGAAAAATGAGAGAAAAACTGTGATGACAGAAGGTGCAAGAGTCTGCTGGGGAAGATGCTACCGTATGCATTTCTCCAATTGATAGAGCAAGATATTTCCATAATGTAAACTTTCAGAAAAATAAGGTTAAAATAACTAATTGCCTTTGTGTGGGCTGAGAAGACGTGTGTGGAAAGATATCCCAGACTGGCCAACACATGCTAAGTTTTCTGGCTGTTTAAGATTTATTGATGACTTTCTCAGGGAAAAGGAGGCCTACCGGAAGTCAAGTAGGAAGACAGAAATCTTCAGGAGTTTCTCCACAAATTAGCTACATCTGATAGAGATTACAATTTACTAAAATGTGAGATGTGCTTAAAGAGGTTGTAAGGAATAATTTGCTTCCATCTAGATACTAACACAACAACAGGGACAAGTCCAGGAAAGGTCCTGCTCATCATCACCCTTTCTAGATCATAAGCATTGCCCTTTACTTGCCGCCTCTAAATTCTTGTAGGTGGAATTTTATAAGAACAGGCATGTATTTCCAAATAAACAGGGAGTTCTGCTGCTGGTTTCAAAAATAGCAGCCTCGGGGAAGGATGCATCATGAGGCACTGCATAACCTCCTATGAAGACTGTCATTACTTCCTTTCTGGGTCATTCCCACAGACACTGGTGCTTCCAGTGACTGCCATAATCATGCAAGGCAATTAGAATAATACACTTCCCTTTGTCTGAATGGAGAATAGCATAGGTGTAGGTATACCAGCGCTATGTTAACCATCACTGTGGAAGGTGAGTGGATGCAGTACTGTCCAAGAAGAGAACAGCACATCCTAAAATGATCTGCTGATTTTTACTAGATCTGGGTTTTGTCTAAGGGCAGAGGGAGCTGGCTTTTGCTGATATCTGTGCAGATCTGTAGGGATTCAGTGGAAACAGTTTCAGGGTAGACTGCAGTCTGTGGGAGTACTGGAACACACTAGGATGTGGTAGCATATTCCCTATATTGGCATAGAGGAAGAAAGAGTTGCTGTGATTATCATCTGTGGTACAATTCCAGTGTGCAAGACTGTTTTGCAGAAAGTATGTCATTCCTGTATAATCTACTCTCTTTCTCTCTCATATATCACATGTAATCTACTCAGCCAGGCATTACACAGAATAGTAATTGCACACAATATAAGTGCAGTCCGTAGCATAAATATGAATGAGAGGGAACATACTGCACTTCAAATTCTTTGTATATTGTGCTGTGTGTTATGACAATTAGTACACTGTTGTACATTATTCAAAATGTGAGAAGTACTGTACCTGCAAACGATGTTTTGTTTTTCTCGTCATAGCTGCCAGATGGTGTGGAACCATTTACACAACATCTGAGTGTCAGTGCATTTTAAGCAGAGAAAGATCCTGCTTAGTGTTTTACCTCTCTCTCTTTTTTTTTTTTTTTAAACATTTTTTTGTTCTTAGATACCTAACCGGTATATTTAAAGATTTTTTTTTTTTGGTGCGGAACAAAAAAATCCCTAATTACTGTATTTCTTATTTTGTCCTTCCAAGTCACTTCAGGAATTTCGGTTTAAGCAAGGAAAGAACAGAGATTCTCATTGTTTCTTTTATGACAGTGTAAAAATAAGGAAAGCTTTATTTACCATGCTTGTTTAGTTTCTTCACAGAGATCTGGTATGATATGGCAGTGCTTGGAGAGTCAACTAGAACACTTGTTTCAGGACTGTTTTAAGAGATCTCCTAGACTTGAATGAACATATGTAACATGGACCCTCATGACAGAAAGCAACACTGTATTGTCCTTCTGTTCATACTATCAGACTTACAAAAGTGATCTTCCCCTCATATACAATTTTAGTACCACCCTTTTCTCTAGTACGGTGAAGGATATATAAAAAATCACAGCGTTTTCTAATATGCAATCCTTTTCATAGTTTGAAAATACTGTGGAATGCTAAAAAGAAATGAAAGTAGAAAAGAAATATTTTCACCACTGCTGCAGTTAAGTGTTTCTGCTCACTCTACAGAGAAGTGTTATTTGCCTAGAGAGGCCATTAGTCTTGTTTGCATTTACTTGGATAGGCGAGATGGTGCCATAAACAGTCCACAGCAAGGTCAATATACTCAATCTGGTTTCAAGTCAACTCACCAAAAAGATCCAGAAGTTTTCAAAATCAGTAAAGTTTTCCTTTATTTGAATGGAAGTTCCTCTTTTTTTTTTTTAAAAAAATAAAGCTCTAAGCAAATAGGGAACAAAGACTAGAAGTTAAAAGCAAACAAAACAGTAGTTTTATAAACAGCTCTTACCCTGCCTGGTGTGTCTTAGACAAAGAGTTGTTGTTTCTAAACTTTACTGCAGTTAACACTAGAATGTAGCTTATGAAAAACTGCTGAGTCCAATCTGGTCCTAGGAAATTCATTTCTATTTCTTCTGAGGTCTCTTTGTACTGTGATTCTTTCGTGGTCATAGAATATAGGGTCTTCATCTTCTTATTCCAGAATATGCACAAAATCTCTCCAAGGTAATTTGTAATCTTTTTTCTTCGTCCAGAAGTTCTGCCTGACCTAATTCAGAAACATTTTCCTTCTTAAAGAAACTTGAAAACAAACATGTCAAATACACCCCAAAAACACCAAGTATATTGTGATGATGGGCACTTGAACTCTAAAATCTGCAATAAAGACTGAGGCTAAAACTATACTGTGGCTTGCTTAGAGAAACCTCAGCTATCTTAAAATTGCCTTTCTTGGACTGCTGGCCATGCTGCTGTGGTAACACATTCTTGGTGTGGGCTCCAGGGAAGATGGAAAAAACTTCAGACAAAATAGTCTGCTAAGACACAGCCATTCTGCTGGTTCTGACCTATGTAAAGCTAGCAAAAGTGTGTATATGTAGGCTACAGTTGTTATGTAAGGTTATCCCTAATGCACAATAGATTTTTCATGCTGCTGAAGTCATATTCATTAACCAACAATTTTCTAGTGACCCTTTTCTACGTTTCACTAATTTCTTCTTTCTGTTACCAGTTCCACTCGTGTCACAGAATCATAGAATCATAGAATCATAGAATGGTTTGTGTTGAAATGAACCATGAAAGCCATCTAGTCCAAACCCCCTGCAGTCAGGAAGAACATTTTCAGCTAGATCAGTTTGCTCAGAGCCCATCCAACCTGACGTTGAACGTTTCCAGGAACGGGACTTCTACCACTTCTCTGGTAAACCTCTACCAGTATTTCACCATCCTCAGCGTAAAAAATGTCTTCTTAATTTCTAGTTTCATCTTCTCTTTTAGTTTAAACACATTACCCTTGTCCTATTGCTACAAGCCCTGCTAAGAGAAAATACTTTTTGTGGAAATAAATTTTGGTAGACTTCTGGAGCTGGCACACTCTCTTCTTCCTTTGAAAGCATAAGAGGTGAACTAGTGTAGAGACCTTTGCTGCACATACAAGGGAGAAGGGAAGGAGAACTGTTGCTCACCTTCAGTTTCCAGCATTCTTCCACCTGTTCACGCTGTAGGAAGTTGCTAACATTCAAAGTCAAATTCCTGAAGTATTTGAGCATTTGAAGCCTGTATTATGATACTGGCCTGTGTAAGGAACTTCTATGCAGTCTTGGAGGAAGGGATGATAACAGGAAGGGAAGAGATATTGTATTACATTGCTAGTTGATTAGGGTCATTCAACCTTACTGTATAGACTTAATTTGATATAATCTGATATCGTGCATCTTTAAGAAATACAGTTTTCACAGTGGGTAGAAATTTGTGGACAGGTAATAAAATCCCTGCACTGACCAGAAACTGTTGTGAACATCTGTTCCCTGACTACTTAAATTATACTTGGACAGTTTGATGCATCTCTGGCATCCATCCCATGTTGTAGCAGAATGAAAGGAGAAGAGAAGAAGAATGTAAAATCAGAGAATTCTGTTGAGTAGTAATCTTTCTTTTTGTTCTTTCCATTTTCTTCTCCCTCAAGTAAATCTGTCACATCTTCATTCAGAAACCCATGACATCCCTTCTTTCCCTCAGTTGTATTTCTTGCTGCCTGTTTACTTATTTTGTGTACATTGATTACAGCCATTCAAGATTTCAGGTTTAATTAAAAGGCATGGCAAGAGAAAGATGCAGGTTTCTATAGAAATATCTTCTTGTGGAATGTCCTGTTGATCTAAATCCACCCTACCAAACTATAATTTCTGAAATAAATTATTCTTCCATGAATCTCATCTCTCAGTACCATCTTCACCTGATTTCTACTGGACTAGTAACATGCTCAGAGGTTTTATATAGCCTTGAAAAAAAAAGCCAGAAGAAGAATGATTGGTTCAGTTTAAACTATTATGGTGACACACAAAAATGTGAATTGCCTTCAGCTTCCCCAGATATCATAGCAAAAGAACAACTAGTTCCAGTCTCCATGTTAAAGCGACACTTACCCAATTTTTAAACTGCATTTGTTCACCTCAAGTGCAACATGGCAGATTTTCCACACTGTTAAAAACAGTGCTCAATTTAACAAAAAGGGAAAATCAAAGCCACTGCACAGATTTTAAACTCCATTTAAAATGAGCGATAATCATTGATTAAGTCAGAATTATTAGTGGTTTTTAAGGGTCTTTTTATCCCTTTTTTTTCTGAAGGATATAATCTCATTTTGGCATGCCTGCATGAAAATGAATTGGTGCCTGGGGCTTGGCTTCCACAACAGTAATTTGGAATATGAATCATCTGTCATTAGTTTATGCACATGTAAAAATGTAGACCTTGTGTTTTATGGCAGTGGACGAAGACTATAGCATATAATAACAGATGTGCTTCAACTATGTGATCTTAGGAGATCCTCCAGCTGATATTCTTCTCTGGGAATGGCAGAGAAGCATTACCATATATGCTCGTATAAATCTACTCCAGACATAAAAAGGAACACGTTGTGATTTCAGTAATCCAGGCACAAAACACAACTACTAGATTTTATTCAAATAAAATTCTGTAATCCTTTCCACAAGCTCAGAGCTGCATTCAGCTGGGAGCTCTGAGAATTTCTTGTGTGCCTTATGAGAAATAGAGTACAGTGAAAGAGAGGATTATGTGCTCCATTCAACAAATATGTTAATACTGAATATTTCCCCCAGCCCTGTGGGTAAAGGAGGAGACAACTGGCAAAAATCACAGCCTCAAAAGGCAACTGGAATTCCTGTGCTAAGATACATGTGCTAATTCTGTCAGATGGGTGTGCTATCTGTCTTCCCAAGCAACTAGGAATTGCCAAAATCCTTTGTGCCATTTCTCTCACTGCTTCCTCAGAATAACTTCTATGCAGCTCCTTGGTGTAATTTTCCATCAACTCATATGTTAGTACCAGTATCACAACTCTGTTTTAACCTCAAAATACTTCCACATTTATTCTCTCCATGTGAAATCTTTCATAGACTCATTAATTTGCAAACCCAAAATTTTTAATTGAAAGGAATAAACTGAAATATATATAAAATGTATATATAAATCTTTAAATACTGTATTATTGACCCAGAATTGTTTTTCACCCTCCTCTTCCATACTGGATTTTCTGCCTTCCTCTTTCACATATCTGAATGCCACATCTCCATAAATAAAACACAACACATACTTACAAACGGAAATAATCATGATGCAAATCTCGTGCTTTTCATTTCTGTGGTCTGCAAGACCAATAAGTTGATTAATGTAGTAGGATATGTGTGAAACACAGAGAAATTTAAGTCAAGCAGATGTATTTTATACTTTGTCTCTTCTGGGTGAATAAAGACAGTTCCTTGCCTCTTCGGGCATAAATTTTGTATCTGAGAACTGCAAAATATATCCTTCTTATAGATCAATCTATTGACTATGATAATTGAAATCACTATTTTCTTTTTTCCATCTGTAGAAAATATGTAAGTATACACTAAAAATATCTCAGAATAACATTAGCAGAGTGTATATTTTGAAGTATGTAAAAAAACCAAAACCCCCAAAGCCTTCAGAAAGAAGTAACTAGAGGTAGATAATGATTTTTCTATGTGAGATAAGTAATCTACCATTTTTTACCTTGAACAAAAGATTCTTGAGAAGGGATATGGTAAATGCTGTTATGTATATGTTATTAGGCAGGAAGTGGTCACTAGGATGTGACCATCTCTGACCACCTCTAACCACTTGGATTTTCTGGGGGGTTTAGGCAGAAACCAAGTGCCTGTTCATCTACAGAAAAGTTCTCGGTTAGGTAACAGACACTCATTTCCCCTCAAAATGCACTTCTGTGCATGTGTAGCTAATACGAAGTAGAGGTAGACCTAACAAGTGTAAAAGACTAGGTGAGGTTAGAAAGGTTGGTAGGTAGGTTTTCTGTCCAGGACTTAGCAAGATTTAAGATGCCTGTGGCAGACTACAGGGCACCCTGGGTTTGTGAACAAAGCAGTGATGGACAATCTTTTTGTCCATCTGGAAGATGGAAAGACGGTTTTACAGCTGTGTTACTTGTCACACAGTGTAGGGCTGTGTGTGGAATGAATGCATTTTCTGGGGACTGATTCCCTTCTTATTTTGTATTGCTATGGGGGATGCAAGTTCTTTAGTATATTTACTCAGCTCTTTTGATTTCTGTACCTTTGCTCAGGCACTACTTACAGTCTGCTGCTGGGAGAGCTGATACAAAGAACTGCCCAGAGTACTCGTTGTCACCTGCATAGTGCTGTTAATTCCACACACATTATTTTATCACCTATTCCCCAAACTTCTTAAGGTACTGAATAAAATGGAGAAAGGGCAGAGCTGATGTGGAAACCAGTTCATTGTATTTAGCCTTTGAACTCAGCTGGAGAGGAGACACCTGAGACATTGCAGTGTGTTTCCAGTCCATGTTTTTTTAAGTTGCCTCTGAGAGTTTACATAGGAAATATTTTCTTTAAATACGCTGTAAAATGTGTTCTTTAATTTTTAACAACTTAATTAAGTATTAAAATCTAATTTACTTTGTATCTCAAACTGCAAATTCTGAGGAGTTTTTGCTTTCTGCTATTTATTAGGGAGAGTATTTTTCATAATTATTTGTTATGTGGTTTAAGTGTTGTATGAGTATGCATCATTTAAAATGTAAATACTTTTACCCAGAATGACAATCAAAGATAAAATTGGTGTGTATGGAAGTTATGATTACACCTCCTGAAGAATTCACAAGCCTCTGAATACAGATGTTGGATGCACATGAAATAAAAAACCCTACACTGAATTTTCATAGCCACTGTTGGGGTACTTGTACATGGTAACAGTGTGTGGTTATGGCTCAAATCCACTCCAAATGCCTCTGTTAGCTTTGAACTAACTGTGCTGGTATTGGTACTTGGTACAGGTTTCATGCTGTCGTACCAATAATGACAGCAGAGAATACAAAATATGTTTTTAAAAGCTAGGGTAATTTTTTTGCAGTAAGCTCTGTGTTGCTGCAACTATGCAGCTAATATTGCCCAAGGTAACTTGCTTAGAAATAGTTGAAGGAATTCCACATGAACTGAGATAGCCTTTGACAGTAGTTTGCAGGTAAATAAAAATAAGATGGTGTTCTTTCCCTTATTTTATTGAAGGGAAGAAAAAGGAACACTGGACTTAACTAACTTGTCAGAGACTGGGAGGCTGATGGACTACATGTAGGATGGCCAGCCAGTAAATCTAGGGTCTAATGTGGGTTCTAGTGCACTCTTGCATGAAGATTGTGTCACTTAACTCCTCTGAATCTCAGGTTTTTGTGCTCTAAGATGGAAATAATTATATGCAGCTACCATATAATATCCACAGAGAGCTGTGTAGTTGGAAAGTATCAGTGAAACTATCAACACGAGAAATGGGAGGAAGTTAATAAATTTTAAGGCCAGAAGGGAACATCGTGATCATTTAACCTGTCCTACTGTGTTACTGAGGCCATAAAATTTCCCCTGTGTGATTTCTGAATTACTCTCCAAACTTGTAGCTTCAGAAAAGCATTCAGACATTTTCTACTTTTGATGTGAGTACTTCCAGAATCTGTAGCAGTAAGTTTTTCTACAGGAAATAAATAGGAGTAGATCTTTGGTATCATAGGGATTACTGGGTTTCAAAATGGAAGGAAAAACCCATTCAAATCACTGTGAAGATATTCTTTAAAGCAAAAATCCATAATCTGTTTGTATCAGTTGAAACATCTTATTTGAATAAAATTGAAAATGTTAATTCTGTTTCCTCATCCTGCTCCCGTCTCTGCCAAAGCAGGTTGGAGGTCTGCTAGTGGAAATATATATACACTTGCACCTTGAGAATCTCCACAGCAGCTGGGCTGACACCCAGTAGCTGCTCCTGGGTCCCAGTCTCCCCAGTTTCTGGCATTTGTATATATGAGCCCCCAAGGCTGCAGCCTCACTCAAGGTGCTGGTACAGACTCTGTTGCACACACACACTCTGACACACTCACACTGTACATCCTTCCTGTAATTTGGCTTAGTCACACAGTAGAAAGTGGCCTGGATTATCACTCTCTCCTCCCTTCCACATTACTCGCAGAGACACATGCACATATGGACCCCTGCCCCAAGAGTCCCTCACCCATGAGAAGAGTAAGAAAGATGTTTAGCAAGAAGACAGGACAGATTGCACTAACTGGGCACAGGGCACGGTCAGACAAGCGTTCTTACCAGCGTCTGTTCATACATGATCGATTCCTTTTACACCCTTGCTCCTCTCTCTTCTTTAGCATGTTCCTCCATAAATTACTTTGACACTTCTCTTTCCCCACCACTGGTTCCTGTCCTAAACATCTCATAATTAGTCCTGTGCAATCCTGAAATGCTCTTCCTCTGTATCCCACAGTGTGTCCTATGCCCCTAGACGGTGGCCAAATCTCAGTGTGAAAGGTCACTTAGAGAGTAGCTCCCACTGCCTCATGGTGATGGATGTCCCCAGCCGTGGTGCTGAGGCCCTCCTGGGGCAGCCGTGGATAAGCTGGGCAAGGAATGTTTCTGTGACTGTGTTATTTGGGCTCATCCACCTGCCTTGAGCTCCTGTGCTCCTTCATAGGTGTCGAGATGAGCCTTTGGTGGGCTGATGGCTGTGATGGACCAGGGATGAGGTCGGATAGGGTGTAATCTGGGTTCCATCTCCTGCCTTCATGCCTGTTTTCTTCTGTGTGTGTGCAGTCAAGCTTTTTAGTTCATTACTTAACAATTGTATTATTGGAATGCATGGCAAAATCACTTTTTTCTTCTTAACGCTTCCTTTCAAACAAGAATTTTTCAAATATCTTAAGCGCTGGTGAAACATTTGCTCTTGGGGAAATCCGTGTTAAAATATTAAGTGGGAATGTTTCCAGCTGGCCTCTCTTAATAGTTCTTATGGTGAAGATTTGTGCTTTATGAAAACATTAAAACAGAATATAAATCCTCCTATCTCCCACTTGTGCTCCTAATAAGGAAAATCATTTCACTCTGCACTAGTCATATTTGCCAATAATTTTGGATAGAAGAATCTCCATCAGGAGGTTCTTTGCTCTTTCTGGTGGTTATAGGGTGAATCTACAACCCTTATTAAAGTAAATGCCTAAATTGAGATGGCTAAAAGCAGGTGAGATGAATCCCAACCTGCATGTAATTTTTAGGGAAAAAAAAGTCAACATCTTACCCTACAATCAGTGTAAAAATGCAAAGTGACTTCCTTTTTATTTCCAGAAGTATACAGACTGAAACAGCTGATCAAACAGCTGCGTTCTGGGAGTTTTGGTACTCCAGAAAAGGAATTAGTGTGAAATCATACACCCTTTTTTTTTAACCTTTTATGATTTACTATTGTAAAATCCTATCCAAACTCTTTATCCTGCAAGGTATTTCCCAAGAAACAAGTCTTGACACTGCTATGAATTCCACTGCAAATATAGTGTGACAGCCAAAAAATCCTGGTAAACTTCATCCCACAACGTTTTCTGCTTTACCCTTTTGTCAGACATTGCTCCTGAACACAGTTGGCAGGGATAAAATGCGCTGCTTCTCCAAGTATTGTCCATACGTGGGATTGTTCAGTTTGGAGAAGAGGAGACTGAGGGGAGACCTCATAGCTGTCTACAGCTGCCTGAAAGGGGGCTGTGGGAGAGCGAGTGTTGATCTCTTCTCTGAAGTGACAGGTGACAGGACAAGAGGAAATGGCCATAAGTTGCGCCAGGAGAGGTTCAGACTGGATATTAGGAAGAACTTCTTTACCAAAACGGTGGTCAGGCACTGGAACAACTGCCCAGGGAGGTGGTTGAGTCACCATCCCTGCAGGTATTTATAAAAAGGATAGATGAGGTTTTAAGGGACATGGTTTAGCAGATGAGGGGTGCGGTTGGACTCGATGATCTCAAAGGCCTTTTCCAACCAGAAGATTCTATGATTCTATGGTACGTAGTCAAGCATGTCTAGGTAATCTCTTCTCCATAGGCAGTTGGCCTTACGTTGAGTGTCTGTGCTACGGGGACCTATTTTCTTCTGTGGACTGCTTGATGGAAAACAGTCTTTGGTGAAGTGAGGGTAACAAACCACTAAAGAACAGTAACCGATCATGGTGAGATTTAACAATAAACCACCTTCCATCAGTTGTAACTGTAATGTTTTCTTTGTTAGATGCCTTCCCTAGTTCCTCATACTTGCCACCATATCAAGGTTCAGAATGATCAGAGGAACATCAACTTTTTAAATTCTCTGTGCATCTTCCTGTTCAAGATTGGCAGATAACTTCAAATAAAAGAAGTGTAGGAGAGAAGTACTGTTGTAAAATTTAACTGTGGTTGAAAGCTAGCTGAATAAAAAACAGTGAAAACAATTTTCCTAGTTGTTTCAGTCACTAGTTGATTGAAAGATTTAACAGAAGTATCGTCTTTGCTACCAGATCTTCTACAGAAAAAGCCCCTGAGTTATGTGCCCTATCCACCCAGACAGAACTGCTAAAGGAGACTTCAGGACAGGCAGTAGGCTGTAGTGAGTGCTCATATCCTTTTCCTGGTGAAAAAGTAAGTACCTGCATATGGTACGCACACATTGATGATTCATTACATCAGGTGGCTGAGTTGCAACCAAGTTTGTTGATGATGCAAAACTGACAGGGGAGACTGATACACTGGAAAAGTGTGCTGCTATACAGTGAGACCTAGACAGGCTGGAAAGTTGGGGAGAGAAGAACCTAATAAAATGCAACAAAGGCAAGTGTAAAGTCCTACACCTAGGGACGAACAACCCCATACATCAGTACGCATTAGGGGTTGACCTGCTGGAAAGCAGTTCTGTGGAGAAGGACCTGGGAGTCCGAGTGGACAGTAAGTTAATGATGACCCAGCAACATGCTCTTGTGGCCAAGAAGGCCAATGGTATCCTGGGGTGCATCAAGAAGATTGCAGCAAGCAGGCTGAAGGAGGGTGCCCCTCTACACTGCCCTAGTGAAGTTTGGGTTGGAAGGGACCTTAAAGATCACCCAGTTGTGAACCTCCTGCCATGGGCAGGGACACCTCCTGCCAGACCAGGCTGCTAAAGGCCCCATCCAATCTGGCCTTGAACAATTCCAAGGAGGGGCACCCACAACTTGACCTGCATGGACATATTCCTGGGCAACCTGTTCTAGGTGAACCTGTTTTAGTAGAGGGATTGGACTGGATGATCTCCAGAGCTCCCTTCCTCCCTGACCACTGTGTAATTTTGTGATTCTGTAATTCTGTAATAAATGCAGCATTACTCTTATGACATACAGAGAGAAGTTTCAGGAAATATACTTTAGTTTTAGCAATTTTAATTTAATGTTTAAAAATGTCAGTTCTTGGAGAATTAAGAATTTTATATACAGTTGCATAGTTGAGCACCGTGACTATTGCAGCACTCATAATCTGATTATGAAGGTCTTTTTCATAGCTATTATAGACACAGGTCTAATGTATGCTGTGTCAAAATGGATATGGCTACATGAAGTATCCAGCATCTGCCAGGAAAAATGTTCATTTAGCAGGTACCAAAAGAAAAGAGGTAAATAACAAGATCTGTGCCATGTAGAAAACCATGACTACTTCTTGCTGCGGCATTTCCACTGTCACCTTCTGGCTTGTTCAAAACGAGGTCCTGGCACACTCTGCCTGTTTCCCTGCTGGAATCTGGAGTGGCCAACATCTACTGTAGCTGCCACATGAGAGCATTGCACTAAGACAGGGAAGACATTACCTTCACTAGCTCCTTTTCTGCCAGCACAATGCAGAGGAAGGCATGAGTCACCCTGCATAGGCTTCCTGTATGACTTTGAGTAGTTATGATTTTTTTGTGTAATCAAATCTTTAGTGAAGATGTATATTGGCTTGCATTTTCCAGAGTAACAGATTGTCGCTTTACCTATTCTCAGCTTCTTTGTTGAAAATGAGTGTCCAGATCTCTTCTGAAAACAGATGCACATTACACTTGAAGTGAGGCACATGTCTTGGTTTAAAAAATGCTGGTGGTTATATCTTTTGAAGGGTATGGACAGTGTGCATAGATTTTTATCCAAAAAAAACCCTAAACCCAAACAAAAAACCCTCTTTCATAGTCTCTATTTTATTGGCTTTTCTAATATAAAAAGTATGCTTTACACAGAACATTTCCCAAATTTACTCTATCTTCATATGAGTTGGTATCGCCATTATGCACCTGTACCTTGAAGACAACCTGTTTCAAAATCAGTACTTATTTCTTTTTAAAATGCCCCCATTTTTAAAATCCACATTCATGCCAGTTAAAATTCCTCTTGCCCTGTAAAAAATGTATAATCTTCTTATGAGACTCAATGCAATGCAGGCTGCAGGCAACCCAGAACTTTCAGAGTAATGAGGACTGTGGGCAGGTGATGTTTGGCCTTGCATGTTCTGGGTCCTTTTCTTTCATTGTAAGGTGCACAAATGGTGTCTTTTTTTTTTTTTTTAGAACGCTTTGATGTTTTCTGCGTGGGATTACTATACAGCTCTGAAAACTGGCTACTGCACAGGTCACATAGCTGTTTTGATATACATTTCCATTGCAAATTCTACCCATTTTAGAAATACTTGGAATACATATGGTGCCACGTAAATTAAACTGTGATGGTTCTAGTGGAAGTGTTACGCTCTATCAAGCTCATAATATCAGCTGAAAAGATTTTTTTAAAAGAAGATGCATACAATGCAGTGTGGAGAATAATATATCTTTTCACAATTTATTGAACTATATTTGCATAATTTAATTTTGGAAGTCCATAAATACTTATTTATTTGCAAAATCTTGACATTATGCTGTGACTATATCAGCTTTCATGCACCCTAATGAGAGTTAAAGAATAAAAATTGGGGCACTAGCACAAGAAAAATGAAAAGAATCACATAAAATGTCAGGCAGGACTGATACAGGAAACAAAAATCAGGCATATTTAAAATTAAAACTGACACGCTGTTTTCAATCCATCCAGTACGTGGCGTGAAGATTTTTGCCTAGGAAACCTCTCATTTTTGCAGAGGATAACCTCACATACTAGGTGCACTGCCCTCTTCCAAACAAAATTGAAAGGAAGACACAGTCCTGGAAATGCCTTTACCTACTCTTGTTTCCTACTCCCAAAAGAGCTAGTTCTCTAAAACAAAGGAGCATAAGATTTAGCTGATCTCCCCCTGAATGAGGTTCCTGTTTTTTGCAGGCACAGGGACATTTTTGTCCCCAGGCACAGGGACATTTTTACACTTATTTCTTTGCAAGACCAGGGTCTACTAATGAGTGAATTCTGACCAATTTTAATGTTCAGCCCTTTGCATGCTTGGGTTTGTGAAGGAGTTCAGGAAACAAAAATCCATTTTCATGGTAAAAACATAGAAAGGCATGGCAAGCTGTCCCAAATAAGACTTTATTTGAAATGTAACAGAAAAAAATTGTCAGATTACTGTAACTTTACCTGCACAATGCAGATGTTTACTTGAGACATGAAGCTGCTTCTAGCTGAATCTGGGGGTTCTTTCCAAAAAGCCTTTATTCTCTAAAGTAGTCATGAACGAAACAGGGTGAGCAGAAGTGTTTGCATTGCATTCTACAGCTGAAACAAGCAAACAAAAACCTCTCTATAATGGATGCAAATTTTAATGCAATAGAAAGAGACCCTCTTGGCAGTGTCTCTGTGGCACTGAAACAATTTTGTACCTTTTTCTTATTATAGACAGCAGCAGCTATCTTCTTGTCTGCTTCACTTCATCTTATTGATATATCTCTTGAAAATCAAACTGTATACGAAGTGGATGCATATGTCTGAGTTACAAACATCATTTAAAAAACTCAGTTGCACATTTTATGTATTACTGTACTATAATTACATGGCTGTATCATGCTTCTTCACCAGAAATTCCTGGAAACCTGAAATTGTTTTTTTCTGGATGTGGCTACAGGCTCTTGAAATTCAAATGAGATTTTTGCTGAGCTGGAATTTTAATAAGTCTACTGGAATGCCTGGATTGGGGGTAGGAGACAACTTTTGCTAGTAAATGTGTGTTTGAGCTTATTGGTATTACTGAATGGTAGATTATCATCTGAAAGTCAAAGGAAGACACTTTAAGGGAGCAATGTCTCTCTGGGAGAATAGGAACAAATCTGGGCCACATCTTTATAAGTAATGAATTCTCATTTCTTTTCAATCTAGCAAATGCCCTCTTTAAACGCTAATTCTTAAATAGTCACTTGGGAACAGATATCTCCTTCACTCTGATCTCTGTGAGTCAAGATGACTGCTAAGAAACTTCAGTTTCTCTCTTTCTTTCAGATTAAAACTTCTGATAAAGATGATTTCAGCTGCCTAATCTCCTGCACATTTTGTAATTGTTGAATAAAGGAATGAGCTGAAGTGACTCAACAATAACAAACTGATATCCAGGCAAACTGCAACTACATTTCCCAAATTCCTGACTGTTATTTAAGGTAGTGAGGCAAAAGGGAGCTTGCTTCCTTTGTATACTATTCTGGTGGCACAAAGACTCTGAGGAGCTAAATGACATTGCTGAGCAAAGGACCATAAAAGCTGTTGGGATGATATAGTAAATTGCCATTTTCTCTTGTTTAGGGTAATCTGGCTGAAGGCTGAGTAGCAATTAAAGTATGTCTGTGACAATCAGAAAGGATACTGCCTTTATTCCATGGCCCTCACAGACCTAGATAATGACCCCTACCTCCCACTCCTAGCTCTGAAATTCTTGCAAAGATAAACCAGATTGAAATAATTTTAACACGGTTCATTTATCTGTATGAGCATGGAATGAGAAAGTTTGACGGGAAGGTACTTCAGAGACATATGATAAACTAATACTACCCACATGAACAAAGTGCTGCCTGGAATATAGACAACGGTGGGTAAATTGCTTCAAATGAGCCTTATTGATTCCATTCTGTGTTGATGGAGCATAGCTGAAGGAGGAAGTTTCATTTAAACACTTGGGCTCCGCAGTAATTAAATTAACTCTGGGACAGTTTACGTCACGGACTGGCTCTGATCCTTTAGGAGCTGGTGACTATCTCCCTTAAACATGAAGCATGTTAATAGCCAAGCAGCTAATTTATTATAATGAAATGAAAAAATACTGTAGCACCCTTGCGGCCCAGATAATGTAGCAGTAGGTTACTATTCTGATGAATAGGGACATTGCTCAGCCAATATAATGCTTTCTAGTCATAGAAGAGGATAGATCAATTTTGTATTCTTTATGAAGAAGGATGATTTCTTTGCAATGCTTCAGAGAGATGTGGAAGTTTACATCTTTGAGTTAATCACCCCCAGAACAATCCAACCACAGCAGGTATACTTAACTGTTATTTCTCTTGCAACATACACATAAAATTATTTTATAAAAAAAGAAATAGAAGAGGGATTTGATTTCTGTTGCTGCATTTTGGTGGTATTTCTATGGACTTCTAGTGTTCATATTGCATTTATGGAAGACCAGAGATGGGAAAGGGCATCTCCCGCGGGAAGGGAAGGTTGCAGGTAGGAACACATGGGACTCCCAGGCTGAGCAGTGTTTGGGTGGGCAGCCAAGCGAAAGGCTGTGGTTCAGTAGATGGCAGTATTCCCTCAGAGTCTGCTCTCTCCTTGCCTAGGCTGAGCTGGGGTTGAGCTGGAAAAGGGACATTGTTCCTCTGGAAAGCTCAAGGCCTCTCCTCATTGCAAATCCCGTTTACAAATGCTTCATGCACTGTTCCATAAGGCACCTCTGGGAGCTACACTGGGCGATACACCCAGTGCTCCACCAGCTTGTTTAGAGATGTCATCTACAAACCCCCATACCAGCACTCTGGCACCAGAGCTCCTGGTCTGCCTTCAGGTGACTGTTAGAAGTGAATTATGTCTGAGCACACAGAAGAGCAGAGGAATGGAGCACACACAACTGTACCAGCTCTGGTAGCAACCATCTCCCAGCTTTTCTCTCAAGCAATAACTGATTTCACAGTCAGGTTTCACAGCAGACAAAAAAAATGACATAGTGACAGTGTTAATCAATGTCCTGGACAACTTCTTCCTCATCATCAGCAAGGAATAACATTGTAATACTGAATCAGTGACATTCGGGATGATACATTATGCTTTGCTTAAAGATGATTCCTACATAAAAATCAATGTCTAGAATTGCAAGTACATAAACAGTAAATCTCCCCATGCAAAGATTCAGGTGCATTTGTAGAGTGTTCCCCGCTGTTCTCATTGCCCCTGCTTTTGGTATGGTGATAAGATCTTGACAATTTAAGAATACTTCAGTAGTTTTCTGTAACATTCTTCTCTTGCGGTCTCACGTGATCTCTCTTTCCTGCTCAGACTGTGTCACACTTGAGAGCTCACATAAGGCTGGCTTCAGCTGAGACAATGTTGAAGAAGCACCCTATGGTCTTTACTTACACTTGCAGATGTGCACTAAGGTAGTTCTGCACATTTAATCACGAAGACACAAAACAGATTTGGAAGTGCAAATGGCCATTCTGCAAGAATTTCTGATTATCCATTAGTGTCAAACTGAAATGAACATCTGACTATGATCCTGCTTGTGAAAAAACACTGAAAAATTGTTTAGGGAACTAAAAAAATGACAAAATAGAGAGTCTTATTTTTTACAACATATAGGCACTTTATATCAATAAGGACCAAATACTCTGATTCGGTGTTGTTTGTCCTACTATACTACATATATTCAGGTGGAAGGCTGTAACCGATGACATTTTTCCTTAATATTTCCAAAATGATGGGGTGAATTTATGTTAGGAATAACTTTTTGAGTGGTAAGCAGGATGAAACTGATGAAAAAAAGCTTTGTGAAGCTAGATTAGACAAAGCTCTGCCAGCATGATGTATTTAAGTTGATTGTACCTAAAAAGCAGAGGAATGGACAGTCAGTTGCTGTCTTCAGGCAACTCTCAGCCTGTCAGTTCTGAGAGACTCTGCAATAAAACACAGTATCACTAGCAGTGAAGGAGAATGCTCTGGATTTCTCAAAATGAAATGCTTCAGTTATATCTAAAAGGAATGAGCAGACTATTTTTGTAAAAGCTACAGATGGAAACATTTCTGCAAAAGTGTTTTGATTTAAGTAGGACAGAATTTTCAATCAGGAATTTTTTAAATCAGTTTTGCTCTTCTTGTCTTCAGGGATGCTTTGTTACACAACCATATCTTTCACAGAAGTTCTTAAAACAGTCTGTTCTTTGTGTGTTTGCTAGAAAAGTGTTTTCCCAGTCCCATGTGTTTTCCAGTCCAATGCATTTAGATTGCAGCTCTATTGGACCTTTTGATAGTCTGGCTTACCTGACTCACACCAATGTGCAAGTAGAACAGGTCCTCGTGGCAGCACATGCATTGCTAGAGAGATGGAGATCATGTTGTCGAGATTCAGGTCATCAACTCTGAGTCTAGCCTTTACAGAAAATCATTTGAAAAACATGTATCAACAGAATAAGACCCTGCACAGGCTATGGCTGTACCTGCAAAACATTGTTAATGACTTCAGCCAAGAAACTGTCTGTGTGGATCTAATTGCAGGTCAAACTGACAAACAACAGTGTGTGCTTGATGCTTACCATAAATCTAGTTTTCTATTGTCTGTAACCAGAAGCTACGCCCCTCTGTCAAAGGTTTTTACAGGCTATGTCTATACTAGTAAATAAAACTGGCAGTGGAAGGTCTCCAGCCTTGAGGCCAGTTGGCACTGCGCAGTGTGTGTCCAGCCAGAAGGAATCCTGCTCCCCTTCTCCCACAAAATAAGACTGCCATGCCCAGGCTGCTAGTGGAGTGGTCCTTACCCTTTCTGCCCCTAGGCTCTTCCTGGTGGATGAGAGGAAGGCTGTGGATGTGGTATACCTGGACTTCAGTAAGGCCTTTGACACTGTCCCCCACAGTAGACTCCTAGGGAAGCTGGCAGCCCGTGGCCTAGATGGGAGCACTTTCTGCTGGGTTAGGAATTGGCTGGATGGCCGAGCCCAAAGAGTGGTGGTGAATGGTGTTTCATCCAGTTGGCGGCCGGTCACCAGTGGTGTCCCCCAGGGATCGGTATTGGGTCCCATCCTGTTTAATATCTTTATTGATGATCTGGATGAGGGGATTGAGTCCATCATCAGCAAATTTGCAGATGATACCAAGCTGGGAGGAAGAGTTGATCTGTTAGAGGGTAGGATGGCCCTACAGAGGGACCTGGACAGATTGGAGAGCTGGGCCGATTCTAATGGGATGATGTTTAATAAGTCCAAATGTCGGGTACTTCATTTTGGACACAACAATCCCATGCAGAGCTACAGACTGGGGACAGAGTGGCTGGAGAGTAGTCAGGCAGAAAAGGACCTGGGAGTGCTGGTGGACAGGAAGCTCAACATGAACCAGCAGTGTGCCCAGGTGGCCAAGAAGGCCAATGGAATCCTGGCCTGCATCAGGAATAGTGTAGTAAGCAGGACCAGAGAAGTTATCGTCCCCCTGTACTCGGCACTGGTCAGGCCTCACCTTGAATATTGTGTCCAGTTCTGGGCCCCCCAGTTTGGGAAAGATGTTAGTATACTGGAATGTGTTCAGAGGAGGGCAACGAAGATGGTGAGGGGGCTGGAGCACAAGCCCTATGAGGAGCGACTGAGGGAATTGGGGCTGTTTAGCCTGGAGAAGAGGAGGCTCAGGGGAGACCTCATTGCTCTCTACAACTACCTAAAAGGAGGTTGTAGTCGGGCAGGGGTTGGTCTCTTCTCTCAGGTGACCAGTGGCAGAACCAGAGGGCATGGACTTAAGCTTCGTCAGGGAAAGTTTAGACTTGATATGAGGAAAAAATTCTTCACTGAAAGGGTGATTGGCCATTGGAATGGGCTGCCCAGGGAGGTGGTGGAGTCACCAACCCTGGAGGTGTTTAAAGGGAGACTGAATGAGGCACTGAGTGCCATGGTTTAGATGGTGGTTGGTGTTAGTGTTGGTGTTAGTGTTAGGTTATAGGTTGGACTTGATGATCTCAGAGGTCCTTTCCAACCTTGTGATACTGTGATACTGTGATAGGTAATGTTGGAGAAAGCAAAGCCAAACTCTATGTGACTGCAGTAACAGTATAACTGAATGGAATGTTACAGGCCAGCATGGGCCTGTGTCTTGACCTGGTGTAGTTTACTACTATAAAAGTAACCATATGTGAAGATATGCCTGCTCTCCATATTTTCTCCTCTCAATACCCTGCTAAGGTAGGGAAAGTCTATACTGACATTCCATGCCTCCCTGCTCTCATAGATAAAACAGTGAGAGGTGATATGGCCAGGCCAGGTTTATGTAAAAATCTTGTAAAAAAGCTGGAATGCGTGTGCCAGGCTCTACGTTACACAGACAACTATTGTATAAAAATGTACACTGACAGTCAAAGCTGTGTTTTATGCAGGGGTCTCTTTCGTTCGTTCTGGCAATGGGTAGCGGCTTCAAAGTATGTGCACTTTAAAGAACTATAAATCGTATTTATAATACCAAAAGAAACCTCAGAATAGATGAGAAAGAGACAATGAATTTTTAAACACTTTTCTTCCCTTAAAAATTTGATAAGATACAGTACTATTTTTACCTCTTATTTGTTTGGAGTGGAAAACTTGTTTCAATTAGGGTGGCATCTCCTAACCCTCAAAGTGTTCTGTAATTATCAGTGAAAAATGCAGAATCAACAGAAAAATCTATTTCATGAATTGCTCATAAACATAAATTGTTCAGACAATAAAACTCTACTTACTGCTTGGGCATATATCAAGGCACTGTTCCAGCTGAGATTTATTTTCAGGTATTTAATTTTAATTGAATGCACTGCTACAGACACTGTGCACAAATACCAAACATGATAACCAACATCATTACGTAGTTTTTCCTGGGAAAGTGTGGCTGTACATATCCCCTTAATACAACCACAGCTCTTGTGTAATCTGCCTCTCTTTCTCACTTTGGGTTTTGACAGATGGGCTCTGTCAGACTGAGCAGTCACGATCCAAGGTGTTACTACTCTCTGCTCTCCTCTGCCCTATGCTGCTGGGAGCTGCTACCCCAGAACAATGTGACAGAAGATGCTGTAATCTGCTCCGTCGCAGCAGCAGTGGCTTTGCAGTTTGAAGTGTTGATGAGCTGATAGCGTGATCTCTGCTGAGCAGCAGGTACATGTGCCTCTGATGCTTCTGCTATGGGAAAGCTGACTATGGAGAAAAAAGAGGACTGGACAGAAGGGGTGAAAATGCCCTCATCCACATTTACTGGTTTGTCAGAGCCCCCGGCTTTGTCTAACAGCATCCCAGTACTGCCTCCACACAAATGAATTTTCTGTATTAGTAATAACAGCCGAAATTTGCCTGTGGGAGACTCCAAGCCGCTGCCCCATTGCCTACCATGTGCACACCCAAATGTTCAAAAGCCTCAGTTGGGCTCCCCAAGTCATGCTATCTTAAAGCATTTGAAAATTGAATTGTATGCTTTTGTCTTACAGTACTTGAACTGTACAAGCATAAAGGTTACCAACTTAAATTGTTGTTTGTTTGTTTGTTTTTCTGTGGTAAAGCTGAATTTTCACATTACTGCATGTATTCTCAGGTACGTAGTGAACCCCTTCTTCCAGGACTTTCCAAAGTGTTTAGTGTGGTCCTTTGTAGAACAGTATGTATCCAAGCTGTGGTCCCAAATCAGTGCTGCTACCAGTCTCTGCTCTGGGACCTCCAGGGGACACACAGAGAGGGTTTACACACGGTCTCTCTAGAGAAAACAGCTGTAATTACCCCCTGGAGAAAAAGGTGGCAACAATTTTCTCATTTCCTGCTGAGACAGAGACCAAAGAAGAGCAACACAGGGCCGGAGGAGCAGCATATTTCTGTCAGGGAACAGTGTGGTGCTAGGGGGTGGGGAAGTCACTCATCCTGCTCCAAGTTAGTCCAGTCCTGTGGAAACAGAGTGATGGCCACTGTCTTCTCAATGGAAATGCCTGTCTGGAAGTTATGTTCTTTGGCACAGTCAGCATCTACTCTTCATATATCATCCCCCAAATTACCTGCTACCTCTTCAAAGTATAGCTCAGGGGGATGGTTTTGATCATTAAAGACTCTCACTGTCTTCGTGCATTACTCAATTCAGCTGGGAATTGTTTTCAGCCGGGGTCTTCTACTCTGGAGCTGACCCCAATCACAGCCACTGATAACATCAGTGAAATAGAAGGTCTAGCCGTAGTATCATGATCAAGAAATAATGATTTATAGAACACTTTTACATATTTCTATAGGTCAAGATGTGTAATAATATTTTAATGTGGCTTTAATAGAGATTTGCTGAATGTTAATGGCAAATCATACTCTGTCCTCACCAAGGATTCAGTTTTTAAAAATATATTGTTTACCTGTGCAATAATTTTAACAATATAGCTGATATATATTTATTTCATTCTATGGCATGGATCAAAGAGCTATTTATCCACAAGACAGTGATCATAAATTTAGTTTCCTTAATGATTTTCCCTGTGCACATGAACTTTAGCTTATGTTCAAATTATTTTCCCTGTTAGATCAAATTATTTGTCTACAGGGAAGATAGATGGATTGAAGTGACACAATGAAATTCGTGATGAAAATCTGAAAAATTAATGCTTTTGTGGTTATTTACGAGGCAGATATTGGAGAACTGTGTGTTCATTATGTTGTACTAAAAATACAGGCTAAATAATCTGTTTGGCTTTTATTCATAGGGATGGAATGAAGCCTGTATAAGTTCTAACAGAATTGCATATCAGGAAGATGGGTGGAAGAAGAAATCCTCAAAAAAACCCCCAAAATGTAAGTTTCATCTTAAGTTTTCCCTTCTTCATAAGGCTTTTCTGTTCCTTAGCCTTGTGTCTCAGGAAATATACCTCAGATCAACTCATTATAGTATCTTGTGTTGAACTGAGTAGTGTTCACGTGAGCAAACTTGAGAGCAGGTCTATCCCCTTGGGGTTTCAGTACCTAGTGTCAGATTTTTGAGTAGAGAAATTGTCTGTTCTTATACATTTCATTCCTTCACATCCTCCATTCCTATACTGAAGAAGGATTTCTGAAAGTATAGAAAATGTTTTCCATTTTCAGACTAAGAAATGTGGAAACAAAGAAAGACAATTTTACATCCTTGAATCCTTTCAAATATTAAAATCTCTTCCTGGTCTTTAAGAGGAAGGAGAGAGAGGAAGCTTAACTTAAAAAAATAAGAGTTCATATGAACTTGCAATGATCAGGGAGCATGTACATCTAGAATCTGCATGATAACCTTAAAGATATTAGTAAATCCACTGTCCTAGAAATATGAAACGCTCCTTGCACTGCAGCGAGGTGGGACCTTGTTCTCTGACTCCCTTTGAAATGTGATGGCTGAGAGTACTATGTTTTCTGCTTATCTGTAACACACCTGTGGAATTTTTTCTAATATTGAAGAAGAAATCCAAGGTAAATTACGGTGTTGTCTCGGCTGTGTGTGCTTTGTAGGTTGAAGTTCTCAGTTCATGGATGTGTTAGGTTTGTTGTCATGATGGTGTTGGGGGCTGTGATCAGGATTTTGCTCAGATGTGTTAGATGCTTTCACACCTGCAGAGTCCATAACGTTTACAGAAGTAAGTCTTCAGGAGTAACTCACAGTTTTGAAGTTAAAGCTTTGCTCATTTCCAAACAATGAATGAAAGGAAAAACTGTCTGGAGGAAAAGTGGATACAGAAGTAGTCCTTTGCAGCCATAGTGGGAGCGTAGCATGTGGTTAAGGGGGGCCTGAGCCGAGTTTAGAAGCAGAAGATACTCATGTTCTCTTTCATGCTTTTAGCAAAATGATGGCATTCAGTTACCAAGATCATGACCGCCTAAGAAAATTTAGCAACTAAAAGAGCAAAGCATCATTTTTATTTTTCCACCTTCATTTTGTTGCTGTTCTCTCTATTCATCCTTTGGTTGCTCATACACTGAGTGACCGCAGAAAAACCCAAGCAAACAAGCCCTAGCAAATCCAGTAATTTTGCTTGCTTGCTTGCTTACTGCTTAACCAGGGTAAAAAAAAAGAAAAATGCATACAACAGAGAAACATCCCAGCTCAGGAGAGGAACAGAAAAAATTTTCATGTAAAATAGCTTGCTTTTGGATTGACACAAGAATTGATTGTTTTAATGATTGGGAAAGTAAAGGATGGTTAAAGGCAAATTATGCATTTTTTGATACATATAATTTCTTCAACTCATATCTTGCAGGAAAAGTGTTAGGATCTGAGTGTACTGGAAAACTCAGGATGGATGATGCAGTTCTTCATCTCAAATTTACAAAGCTATATTGATTGTTTGTCTTGTTCTAGCACATTGTGACAACATAGTGGCAATCATTTTGGCAGCCACATAGCCCCTAGGCTTTTCTAAAATTGTCTAAGTGGTCGACAGTTTATTAATGTTCCCACAAGGGTGCCATTATGCTGCTTGTTTCTGTGCTGATTTCTTAAGTAGGGCATAGCAACATTTGTTGTGGCAGCTCTTGTGGCAAAGGCTGAGTGAGGTATGTCACACCATATGAGTTAATTTGGTCTAACAGCAGCTTGTTCCTCAGACAAATAAGAAAAGGCATTTGTGTATGTGAAAAAGAATATTGAGCTATGTTTCTTTAATGTTGTTACACTGTGGCAGTGTGGCAGTGCTTTCAAATGCCAGGGGGTGTGAGAATTAAAATTCATAAAGCTAAGACTTGAATGGCAAACCCAGCATGAGAATTATTGGTGTTGGCTATTACACTTGCTTTAACAATATTAAGGATCTTATGGATCCTAGCTATTAGCAAATTATTTACTCTAAAGAAGATAACTCAAGATGGATGGACTTGTCAAGTTTTGCCTTACCTGTTTCCTAATGTCTAGCAAGATCGTTTTTCTCTGCTTTGAAGTTTCTCTGAATAGATCACCATAATATAAAATAACTGTTGCTACAGGGTAGTTAATGACCCAATATACAGCTATTGTGGCAAACACATGTCCTTTGAGGGAGTAGTCTTTAAAAGAATAATTAACCGGTTTTGATGGTGGAAGTACAGCTCCTTAGCATGGAATTTATTTATGCACATAATTATGTTAATGGTGTTTGGGAAAAGATTATTACGAAGTGTAGTTAATAGCCCTTTGCAGTGCAAAAGTGTTGTCTTAATGTAGAGATATGAAGAAATCACCATAATGTCTATTAGTGCATAAGATAATAGATGAAAAGGATACACTGCTTGCTGTTGAAACTTTACAGAAGGCAAAGCAAAATTTCAAAATATTTCATTTTATTGGAGTCATGATACTGGTTTTACTGCAGCCCATCCAGCCTCTGGTACTGTTACATTTCATTCCCTTTGTCATTGAGAGACCATGACAGCATGCACAGTGTGAAAACTGGTAAACTGTAGAAGTAACAAGAATGAAAATTCCTGAGATAAAGCTGTGTCATAATATTCTACTACAAAGCATAACATAAGCAGACATTTCCATGATGAATAATGTGCTATTAGGGTAATGTATTTGTAAAACTAGATTGAACGGAGCAAATTGCAGAGGGATTAATGAGAGATATCATATTATTATGGAGGAGAAAATCAGTAGCCATTTTGATTTATGAAGATCAAGGAACTGAGCTGGACAAAATGTTTTCTCAGTAGCAGTAGAATATTTACTTTTTTGACCTTTTAATTTGACACAAAAGTTCCCATAGAAATCAAGGTAATTTGTACAAATACACTGTAACTACATTTATAGTGCAAGTGCATTAAACAAGTTTATAAAAAACCCCAACATTGTTTTCTGTCTTGTCCAACTTGTCCTTAGCAGTCTCATTCCTCTCTAGTCCTCTTTCACACATAAAGTATGTAGTAACTCTCCCTCTCACTCCAAACCTATAACTTAAATAGCTGAAGCAGAGAAAAAAAGACTAGAACATGCAGCTGAAGGTGGAAATACAGGAATATATATTAGGAAAAAATTTACTCTTTTTCATATCTAGACATCTGAAAAAAATATATTGTTAACACAGAAATATACTGGTCTAGTTAGACTAAAATTTCTCCGTTCAGCTGAAGTGTTATACTGCCTTTATTTCACAGTAGAGTTCTATATTATACCAAAGTGTATCCTGCTCTTAACCTTGAACCTATTTGCAAATCCTTATTCAATTTGCATTTTGGGTATTTGGTAAATAGTGGCAATTCCAGAGCCACTTTAATGTTATGAAATTATCAGGTGAAGACTTCCATAAGAAATCAGAAGATGATTCCAAAAGAAAAAAAAAACCATAAAGCTCAGTGGAGATTTATATATGCAATGCACATCTTTCTGTAGGGGAGCAAGCTAGAGGATTTAGATTCAGATTTATTACTATTTTAATTTATTCAAACTTGGCACTATATACTCTGCTGATTAGAAAAAGGTAGTATAGTACAAAACATACTTTAAGAAGAATTTTCTTTAAACTAATATTTTCAGGAGTTTAAGAAGAAAATGGCAAACTGGTTTCCCTGTTTTGCTACACTCAAACCATCCACGATGTCCTCATACTGCAAACAGCAAATCAATATTCCTAAGGGAGTCAGTGAGTTAATGGGTATTATACCCAGCATGCTATAAAATACAGAATCACAGGATGTGCCAAGTCAGCAGAGATCTCTGAATATTGTTTAGTCCAATCACTGTGCTGAAAGCAGGATCAGCTACAGAGGTTTTCTCAGAGCCAGGTCCAGACATCTTTTGAATATCTCCAAGTGTTTCTCACCAGTGATGGGCAGAGGGGAAGGATCACCTTCCTCAGCCTGCTGGCAATGCTCTCCCTAAGGTAACCCAGCAGGCTGCTGGCCTGTTTCTCTGCAAAGGCACATCACTGCTCCACATTCAACCTAGTGTTCACCAGGACTTTTTATGCAAAGCTACTTTCTCTGTAGTTAGCTGCATGCTAGTGCATAATGCTATTCTCATACTTAAAAATAAAATCAGTTTTAAAATAAAGCTAAAAGTGCACACTTCAGCCTTTATTTTTGAAATACCATTTCTGCTTTGTTTTTTTCACCCCATAAAACGGGGAACAGTAGTTGAGCTTCAGCAATATCTTAAAACATCATACAGAAAAATAACGCAGCATTATTAGTAACCTTTCACATGCTATAAAGAAGCCTGTAATTAAAGTATTTAGAAATACAAAATTAATGTTATAAACAACTGATGCATCTAATGAGAAAAAGACATTGAAGATAGTGTAGGATGGCTGGTTTTAGTCTTACCGTTAATTTTTATGGGGTTTTTTGACTTTTTTTTTTTTAAGTTTTAACGACACAGTTTTCAGCATTAGACTATGTCTCGCATGTACAGCTGAAGAAATGCAAAGGAATAAGTGATAAATTCCTAAGACTAGTTCTGGCAAATTTGGAAGCAGAGACGGAGCT
The DNA here is from genome assembly GCA_033556795.1 of Tapera naevia. NCBI lineage: Eukaryota > Metazoa > Chordata > Aves > Cuculiformes > Neomorphidae > Tapera > Tapera naevia. The sequence goes on along the minus strand of JAUMJJ010000108.1, from coordinate 2,022,140 downwards.
TCTTGAGGACCAAAACTGCAGTTTACAGTTGTTGTAACTGCAGCTGTTATAATAGAGACTGTGGACACAGAAATGAGGGAGACATAATTTTCTTGTTTGGATTTGCCATTAACTTTATTATGAGAAAACCTGGACAGGTAAAGGCACTACAAGACACTAGATAGATGTTTCAAATTTTGTTGACACGCTGGCAGAGACCAAAAGGCTGTCCAGCAAGCTCAAGCAACATAGTGTTAGTTATGAAAAGCAATCTGATAAGAATCCAGCATATCCCTGCTCAAGCATTCCATTACAATGGAAAAGACTGTCAGAGATGAATTAATTTGCATAGTCTGCCAGGAGGGTACATGCCAGCGAGGCTATCCAGAAGGAAACTGAAGTTATGAACTCCTACAGCAACATTTGCACTGATTGCTCATATTAGAGGGAGATATTGTCAGTGAAAATCTACCATTTAAAGACCAAACTGTAAATCTTCAACTCAAATGTTTCAATTTTTCTATACAGATATGAAAGCGGATGAGAGGAAGGCTGTGGATGTGGTATACCTGGACTTCAGTAAGGCCTTTGACACGGTCCCCCACAGTAGACTCCTAGGGAAGCTGGCAGCCCGTGGCTTAGATGGGAGCACTTTGTGCTGGGTTAGGAATTGGCTGGATGGCCGAGCCCAAAGAGTGATGGTAAATGGTGTTTCATCCAGTTGGCGGCCGGTCACCAGTGGTGTCCCTCAGGGATCGGTATTGGGTCCCGTCCTGTTTAATATCTTTATTGACGATTTGGATGAGGGGATTGAGTCCATCATCAGCAAATTTGCAGATGATACCAAGCTGGGAGGAAGGGTTGATCTGTTAGAGGGTAGGATGGCCCTACAGAGGGACCTGGACAGATTGGAGAGCTGGGCCGATTCTAATGGGATGATGTTTAATAAGTCCAAATGTCGGGTACTTCATTTTGGACACAACAATCCCATGCAGAGCTACAGACTGGGGACAGAGTGGCTAGAGAGTAGTCAGGCAGAAAAGGACCTGGGAGTGCTGGTGGACAGGAAGCTCAACATGAGCCAGCAGTGTGCCCAGGTGGCCAAGAAGGCCAATGGCATCCTGGCCTGCATCAGGAATAGTGTAGTAAGCAGGACCAGAGAAGTTATCGTCCCCCTGTACTCGGCACTGGTCAGGCCTCACCTTGAATATTGTGTCCAGTTCTGGGCCCCCCAGTTTGGGAAAGATGTTAGGATACTGGAATGTGTTCAGAGGAGGGCAACGAAGATGGTGAGGGGGCTGGAGCACAAGCCCTATGAGGAGCGACTGAGGGAATTGGGGCTGTTTAGCCTGGAGAAGAGGAGGCTCAGGGGAGACCTCATTGCTCTCTACAACTACCTAAAAGGAGGTTGTAGTCGGGCAGGGGTTGGTCTCTTCTCTCAGGTGACCACTGGCAGAACCAGAGGGCATGGACTTAAGCTTCGTCAGGGGAAGTTTAGACTTGATATGAGGAAAAAATTCTTCACTGAAAGGGTGATTGGCCATTGGAATGGGCTGCCCAGGGAGGTGGTGGAGTCACCGACCCTGGAGGTGTTTAAAGGGAGACTGGATGAGGCACTGAGTGCCATGGTTTAGATGATTGTTGGTGTTGGTGTTGGTGTTAGTGTTAGGTTATAGGTTGGACTTGATGATCTCAGAGGTCCTTTCCAACCTTGTGATACTGTGATACTGTGATACTGTGAAAGCTGAAGGATTTATTAAGGCAGAGCCAGTAGTTGCCAAAGTAGATGCGCTTCTGGTACCCGAAGCAATGTGTCAAAGAGTGTAAATAAACAGAATAATTATATTGAACAAAACCATCTCAGACATAGCAAAAGAGAAGGAAGCAAAGATAAAATTTATACAGGGAAAGGATGGACTGAGAGCTCTTTTGTTTGGTTGGGTTTTGCTCCTACAACACTTAGTGGATCTTTTTTTTTTCCTGAACGCCTTACTGTGCTCTGAAAACATTTCCAGAGTGCAGACAGCTTGTTTTATGATGTCTCTTCTCTTTCAGTCTCAAAAATACCAAGAATATTTCTGTTATGCGTTTTCAGAACTTGATGAAGTTTTAAGCATACTTCCTGTATAAGATCATCATCTGAAGAATGGAATTACTGAGTTACAACAAAAAGGATTTTGTTTGCCAGATAAAACAAAAGATAATATTAGCCCCTTCAACAATGTAATTAAGTATACTCTAATTTATATGCCATGTATTTGATCTGAAACATACCAAAACAGAATAAATATTTTGGAAATTTCAAAGAAAATCGTAGTAATATTACTTCACTCAAATACCAAGAGATGGTAATACGTAAATATTTGTTTTCACAACATGTTGCAAACATGACAGCTTGATAATATTCTGGATGATTATAACTGACATTTTGTTTGAAAGATAATAAACAATATGGTATTCTGGAGCAATTACACAAATGCTTGTTGAGAATATGCCCTAAGATATTCATAGAGAGTAGACCTCAGAGTTGGGCCTAACTTCTCCCAAGGCTGGTGTCATGAGCTGACATATACCCTCATTTCCCACCTAGCAAGTAAGAACCTAAACTGAGAAATCAGAAAAGAAGGAATTTCAGAACGGACATCATGATTATTGAAGAAGTTGAGAATTACTGTGCTTGAAGGAAAACATGGGAAACCACATACCCTTTTTATGTCTAAATATGATCCATTATGTTACACAGAACTTTCAGACATTTATGTTACAGAGAACTCTCAGACATTACTAACGCTATAATATTTCCTGGGATAAACAGTTATACTGAATATCTCGCCAATTAAATATTTATTTCTTAGGACAACTAAGGACAATATTCCCATGTGCAGAAATGGTACAGTTGTAAATGCAGACAAATGATGGCAAAATCCCCGTAGGATAGCAAAGCTGCAAGTGCAACTCTCTTTCACAAGAAATATTGGAAACTTTACCTCATAGCTTTAGTAATGAGTGGAAGTCAATATAGATAATTTTTAACATACTGCACAGTGTTTTGAATGTTCCCAGATGTGGGTGGATGAATATGTACACATAGCAACTATAAAAGAACACAGAAATCTCATGGCTGTGAACTGATTGTTTGTAGCTGAGGAAAAAGCCAAGAGTAATTAAGCCACTATGTAGCATTCCTGAAGTTAAGAATGGCTTGTTGTTGTGAGAGTCAGACATGTAAGAGTCTCTGTTCGTAAGGCTTTTGTGGAAATGAGTTGAGTAATTTTTATTAAATCACATAATACTGTTCCATCTAAATAAATAAATAAATACAGACTTATTTACAAATAATAGTCTCTTTATAAATAGCCTCACCTATGAACAAAACCTGATAATTAAAATTACCTATTTGTGTTCGTGCGGTTGCAGTTTGACATTTAGCTGAAATATCATGTCACAATAGAATATTAATGGCTTAGATTGTCTATAAAAAGATTGGTTGTGAATACAGTACCACATGGATAACTCCTGTGCTGAAATGTATGTTACATGCTTCTTCTCTCTACTATCAAAGGGAAAACATGGGATGCATAAACTATAAACTCAGTTGATGTGAGAGCAATTTCTTCTATCACCATTATCACGTTATGCACATAACCATATGGCCACTTAGAGTACATGAGTGTTTCTTTGCTAGAGGATGACGTGGGTTATAGGGTTAATCTTTTGTCCTTTACAGGATACACTTCCTTTTCAAAATACATTTTATTACTTCCTCCATGAATGTTCTCTGTCACCAAAAGGTGGCAAAGTCAATTTGTGTGTGTGCTTTACTATCTAGCAGTAGCTCTGCCTAGGAAGAAAGATAAAGTTCCTGCTAGACACAATGAACATAATGCAGTAGAGCCCCAAGAGCACGTAGCCAGTAACAGTTCAGTGTAATACTCGTCCTCACACTTGTAGCGTGGAGAACCATGTGTATGGAGAAAGTAAAAAACTTATAGATAGGGAAGAGCGTACCTTTTAGCTGCAGTGAAAAGAGTCTCAAGCATGTGTTCTTCACATCTGCGATAGACCACAAGGCTGCAAATAGGATGCTTGGGCCCAAGAGGACAAAGATCAGGACAAGAAGTAATGGGCCCAAACTGTGACACAGGAAACATTTTTTTTTTTCCTCTGAGAGTGAGCAAGCACTGGTGCAGATTGCCCTGGGTAGTTGCAGAGTCTCAATCCTCGGAGATATTAAAAAAACATTTGGACTTGGCTCTGGGCAACTGGCCCTAGTTGGCCCTGCTTGAGCAGGCATTTGTACCAGACGACCTCCTGAGGCCCCTTCCAACCTTAACCATTCTGTGACTCTGTGGCTCTGTGAAGATATCTTAGAAGTCATGTGTGTTGATGAATGAGTTTTGTAGTCTTAATATGCATATCATTATTCTCTCTGTACATGAGGCTGTGTTACAGTCAAAAGCTTTAAAGTGGACAGAATTTCTTAGCAATGCATAATTCTGTTCTAACTCCAGGCCAAACAATGCCCTTAAGGACATCTTATTTGTAAGAAAATCTTAATCTTTCTCATCAGTCCATACCCCTATAAAATCCAGGTTTTCTTATCTTCTGAGACAGATATAGACCTTTTCACTAAACAGTTTTAGTGGTATTATTCCTATACATTCTTACGAAAAAATTGACAGTAAAGCTGTTTCCAAAAGCACAGGTCATACATGTGATATGTTGGACTCATTGTGTAGATGACACAAAATTTTCCAATGCAGGTGCACTAACCATAGAAAAGCAAAAGGTTGAAAGTCAGTAGTTTGATGTTGAGTGTTTAGTCTTCTGAACGCATTAATAGCACTGACAGATTTGGGTGGACTTATTAATTGCATGATCCAGATTTCCACTTCTCTTCTGAGCAGGTGCCAAATGTGTGTCCCTTTAAGCACCTAATTAGTACAAACAACTGTAATAATTACTTACCTGAAAGAGAGACTAGAGAAATAGTTGATCAGTTACATAAGCCACAAAGCTGTCAGAACATATCCTTTCCTGTCTTTTATTTGCAGACACAAATATGTAAATATTTCTCTCAAAATCTGGGCTTATATTAAAACTTCCTCATTTGTAAAACTAAAGTATAGAGAAAAAGGTGGTGGAGGAAAGACAAAAAATTTAAATGAGTCCAGATAGATTTGCATAATGAGGGAATGTTACTACACTTTAATATCTGTTATAACATTTCTGATAGCTAATAAAATTCAGGTTAGGCAGACTCCAGTAAAGGTCATCATAGTGCATTTTCATTTTATAGCTACAATATTTTCACAGTTATTAAGATTATTTTAAACTGAATGAATTAAATGAATGAATGACATACTGTGGAGGTAAATATCAAGGAAGAAGAATTATTATTTAATTTAAAGGATGGTCTTGGCACAAGATCAAATTATTATAAATTGACCATGAATAAATTTAGAGGAGAAACTGGAAGAACGCTCCTTATCAATACATAAGTTTCTAGAACTGTATGACAATGGAAGAAGGGACTGAGTGACTTAAAACTTTAAAAGTAGTGTGATATGCTTGGGAAAGGGATTATGTAATTAAGTAGAAGATTTCATAGAGTGAGATTTGACCTTGGATCCTGGTAGTTATTTTGTCCATGGGAATAAGTTTGCAGTGACAGTTTTCAGATGTGTGGTGTGTTAATATTCCGAAAGAAGCCCCTTAGGAACACTATTGCCAGAAAATTATATATTCTTATCCACGTTGCTGAGTTTCTATTTAGTACTGGTTAGAAATCAGCTATCAGTTTCCTGTCTTGATCTGTGATTTGGCTTCTGAAGTCTGCATTCACTGTCTTCTGAAGACTTGGAGGTGAGCAAGGAGACATAGATAGGGTGAAATTGTACCTTTAATGTAATTACATCCTCAGATATCTGGTTGATGCACCCTCATCACACAGTCAGTGTAAAACCAGTTGCCAGGTACAAGCTCAGGAGGAAATTATTTCCTGAATTTAAGTTAGCAACAGTTTTGCAGTGTAAGTATGCAGCTCTTAGGACTCCCTATGAGTTTTATTTAGCAACTAAAGTGTTTTGACATGATATTAGCAAGATTCTTCCTAATTTTACCTAGGGCGTGGTTCAGGTTCGCCTTTATGCTAGAGTGTTGGGAAGACTTTTTTTATCTTAATGTATGGCACAGATTCCTTGGATCCCTTTCTAACCAGATATTTGTTCCATGGCTGCCTAAAATTTGAGAACCTAGATGCTATGAGTTGGCTAGTTTCTCCTGTTTTTTTATTCTTAAATAAGATTTTCAAATTGTTTGTATTAAATAGAATGTTTAAATTTCATTTTTCAAGAAAGTCAAAGTTATTGTTAAGAGCAGAAGCAAAAGAAGTCATACGCATTCCTTAATTTTTTAATTCTGTAACCATTTCTAATGGACTTTCTGCCTCTTGATCACCTTCATCTTTCTTCACATTGGCACACCCATCCTCAGTATAGTATTAAACAGACCAGAAATGACAGATGAAATGGGAGCTTTGCCTTTGATACTGAGATAGAATGGGAGAAAAGTGGATATAATGTGATCGCTATGTCTTAGTGGTAAGACTTCGCTCCTAAGAAGCCTTGAACAAGGATCCATGGAGGCCAAATTAATCATGGATTTATTGGCAAAGCTGAGAAGAGTTAATTGTATACAACTTGTCATGACACCTGCCTTTAGCATCAAATAAAAGAAGCCCAAACAAACAAAAACCCATCCTGCAAAAAGTAAGATCACACAGCTGGACTATACAACTGGTTTACTCTGATTTGCATCAGCAGAGATGCTGTAGATCTGAAAGAGATAGAAAAATATTTGTTGAAACACAAATATATTTGAAACAGCCAACACATATGTTAAAAAGGTCTAGTAGGTATTTGGCAAGAGGAAAAAAGTCCTTTCTCTGAAATATAGCAGATGATAGTGTGTTAAATACCGTCCACTGTTTGTTCATCAGAGGTCTGTAGCTAGCCAACATCATTGCCTATACTTACACCATAATTTTCAGATCTCGTTTCTACATGTTGTATATTGTGAGAGCATGGAGATTCCATGATGAGAAATTATGATATATGGTATTCCTAATGTTTTTCATAGTGTTCATCCATGAAATATCATGAAGTTGTGAATGCACTAGGAAATAATTCTGACCTCGTTTTTTTCAGGTTTGTCAAAGGACTGCAAAATGAAAGGCAAAGACTATCAAGTTATATGTAATTTTGACTAACAGACTTCTCACTATAACAATAGGAAGGATGAAATATGTAAAAAGAACCTTGCTCCTTCCCCCACTATCTTTTGTCAAATCTGATCTTGTTCGCTGTTTTGGTTTAAAAATTTCTTGGAGAAAACCACTTCTCTTATTCCCTGTTGCAAAAATGAACTTTACAGTGCAAAGGCTATCTAAACACACATTCCAGCTGTCACTAGAAATTTTAGCATATTACAGCAAATAAACCAGTCTGCTGCTGAAAAATAAATGGGAATTAGAACCAGTCAGAATTGTTTTGCCCTGCCATACTTGCTTGTGATAGATGTGATGAATTTCAGTAAAAGTGGTTTTCATCTTGACTTTCATCAGACTTTACCTTCCAACAACAACATTTAAGTATTTTGCCAAACCTATATAATTTGTTCATTAGGAGAAAATCTAGTTCGGACAGAGGACTAAGATATATTGCCCTTTTAGTGTGTTCTCAAGGACATGAACCATATTGTGAAGGGAAATAAAGGAAAAAAGGTAAAAAGGCCTAAGGGCTCCAATATAGTAAAAAGAGATCCAGCTGGCAGAAATGAGAATTAAAGCATACAGACAAAATAAACCAGAAAACATATATTAAGTGAGCTGGAAAGAGCAGTAAAGCTAAAGGAGACCTTGAAGAAGAGAAAGGATAGAAAATTAGACATGAAATTGTAATCTGATATTGGAGCAATACAAGGCAATGAGAGTTGAGCTATTTATACAAAAGAAGAGCATCATAAAATTAGTGCAAGTAAATGAAGTAAACCTTTTGACATCTAAATTCTCCTATAGTGGGTTTATAACCCCATTTTATAACCAGAACTGCAAATGTGGAATGCAAAAAGTGGGGAGAGCTGAATCTGGCCAAATACAGGCTTTGTGAGTAGCATGCATCTCGTGTAACTTTACACGTCTAAAGGTTAATTGATGCATCAAAACAAATTCCATGTCTTAAGAGCAGATACATCACCCTTAGGATCTGCCTTTTTCTACAAGCATAGAGTGACTCAAGGGTGACAAATTTAGACAGCTTAACTTTTGCATAGCTTAAGCTTAGAGAGGTGAATAATGCTTCTGTGTTATTAGAAGACCTGAGAGAACTGAGATGATGATAATGACATAAAAGGTCTAAAGGGTCTAGAAAGGATTAGGTGTTTTGAAGAAGTGCTGAGAAGAGACTGAAGACCTCATAGCAGTTAATAAGCATACGAGAAATGAAATCTTTGAGGAATGTGAAAAAATATTTGAGGTGGTCTGAATTAATATAACCCGGAAAATCAGACCATGTTGAGAGGGATGTAGTATTTTGCAGCTTGTACACGGAACACATAGTCTGGTTCATGTGAAGGAAAGGAATAAGCTGCAGGGAGAAAGTCTGAACCTCCAGTAAGATACTCTTTTTCTCCAACTCTTCACAGTTTGTGACTAAGTAGTACAGCACTGTCAAAGCTGTTACATTAGTGTAACTGCAGAATGGAAGGAGATCCATGTTGTTCCAACCGAGAAAGGCAGTTAATAGGTGCCTACCTCAAACTGGTTCACTACCTCAGAATATGGCAGCTGTGTGTCAGATTTAGATGAGCAGTAACTCTTCACACACATCACAAAGTTTTCCAGAAAAGAGCACTGCTTTTCTGGGTAACCACTATGTAACAGCAAAATTCTTTATTTTCTGCTCTTTTACCTTCTATTTTTAGCAAGTGCAAAGCAGATATGCTAACCCCCAGAGATGCATGGTAATATTTTATTAAGGAAATATTATAACCTTTACTAACTGACATTTTATAGAATAATCTGTGGGGGTGTGCATGCTTAAATTGTTACCTTATTTCTGTCAAAACTGGAAACCTATGCTTTTCACAGTAAGTTTTAACACGAGGTTTTTTTTTTTTTGACCAGAGTGTACATTTCCTGGTGTAAATGAATGTTCTACTATCAGTTTCGGACCTATTTTTAAAGGATTCATTTCTTTTACTTGCTGAAAGACCAGTTTCGAACATGCTGACTTACAGTTGTTTATGACAATGGATCTGAAATTAAGGCTGATAAAATTAAGCTCTGAATATGCCACCCTTGCCTTTCTATAAGCCTGGGAAGTTGAGTCATCCTATCTTGTAATACACAGCTTTTTGTACTGAATGAACAAAACTGAGTTTGACATAAAGTATATCCTGGACTCAGATTTGCAAAGCTCTTAAAATTACTCACCCAGACTCAAAATCTAATTATCTTTCAGCTTTCTTCCTTTTACCATGAGAATGGTCAATAAAGTTTGGGGAAAGCTAACTCACAAATAATGGTTTAGGTGCTAATGGGAGGAGAAGGAAAGAAGAAAGAGTTTTCCAAACCTGAATATAACCCATGTCACCAAAAACTACAAGTAATCTTAGGCACCGTCAGGTTCAAATGCATCACAATACAGTTCATGCTATACTGTTTAGTATGCACAGAGTGCATAGAGGGAAGAACATGAGAGAAAAGTAAATGAGCTCAGTACAAAATAAATGGGAAACATAAGGCTTTCAAGACTAAGACAACATTTCATTGCCTCTTAATGTTTTCTTTCTTTTTATTCCAGGTTGAAGTAGTTCGTCTTCTAAACTTCCAAGTTTCTATATTTATCTGCGAAGCAGCTGGTGCTATTTGCTCTGGGAGATTTAATTTATTTATTACCATGTAGTCTAAAACCACATAACTCTATCTTCTAATGGCGTTACTGCGTGCTCTTTAAATTGAAACAGTTGATCAGGCTTTTTGCAGCACTGTCTCTTGGTGTCTTTAAAAGAACAATTAGACTTCAGGGCATTTTTCTTAAACAAGGAATTTAATCAAATGAATGATAGGCTTGAATGAGCCTGTATATGGATTCACTAAACAGAAATATTGGGATATTGGGGACATCTTTATGTAAATTTTGTTCTTTGGTTGAAAAGTTCAAAAAGGCTGCAAATACAGTTGCGAAGTAATATGTAATCTCATAGAAAGTTACCAAAAAAAAGTGCATTTCATAACGCATAATTGTGCTCGTAATCAGCATTCCTGATGCTGTTGTTTGTCTCTTTGATAATATCTAAAATATCCACTGAGAGGATATCATTTACATTTACTACAGAGCAGATGGAAGAAACTGTAAGCTGAAAAGGAAATCATGTTAATATATAAAGAAATAAAGGTTGATGAGCATTAAGTTGTATACTCATTCACTTTTAATTCATGTCAGAGATTTTTCATGTCCAAGCCTAGGTTCTATTTTTTTGCAGTTGTGGTGATTTTTTCTATTTTATTCAACTTTTTAAAATGAATGATAATTAGGAGCAAAATTATGCTTTAGAAAACTTACTAGTATAACAACCCCTCCATCCTAGTATAATCAGGTAGTGTATGTGAGGGCAAGTCTACAGGTGCTTATTTAATACACAATTTTTCAGAAGTGCAGAAATTATGTATTTTTAAGGAAAAACAATTTGCGGTTGACCTTTGGCTTCTCTCAGTTTTTCCTTTTTATAAAAAAGAGTAGGGGCCTAAAATCATTTTATCATCCACATCCAGGCCTGGACTTTTAAAGCAGCTCTGTTTGCTAAATGAGTCATCCGAAAATTTGACTGTAAGAGTCACATCAGGAGCAGGTGTGTACTTTACTTCTGAGAAATGTGGCCTCCATGTTCATCCCAGAGAGTGCTGCAAATCTGACAGGTCTTAAACAAATCCTCTGAGATCAAACGTTGTCTTGTGTAGTGATGATCTGGAATTAGAAATATTTTTTTACATTTTTTACAATTTATTTTGAACTTCTTCATGTCTTGTGCACATAAATACATGGACAGATATCACTTCAATTGTGTTACAGATATTTTATTTTATTGAACAGAGGTTGGCATCGAGTAGTATCACAGTATCACAGTATCACAGTATCATAAGGTTGGAAAGGACCTCTGAGATCATCAAGTCCAACCTATAACCTAACACTAACACCAACCATCATCTAGACCATGGCACTCAGTGCCTCATCCAGTCTCCCTTTAAACACCTCTATTGAATAAGTACAGGAAAATATGAAGCAGCACAAAGTAGTATGCTTTGAACTGTCATATTTCTAGGCAGAACAATATAGTAAATGACTCTTTCTGCTGTGTCAGAACATTAACCGCTTTGAGACTAAAGCAAGCATTTAATATTTGTTAGAGTGTGGGAGGGATGCCTGGCATTCAGTCCTGGCTCTGGAACTGATGATCTAAACTACAGACGGACCTGGAGTGAGGGAAAAATAGCTACCCAAAACCAAAAGTTTAACTTCTCTTCCTCCCAGATATTGCATGCAATTTTCTTTGTTGATGTCTGTTAATCAATTTACAGTCTTAAGTAAAAAAAACTGCAGAAATTCAGCGTACAAACTGTCATATTAAAAAGAACAACAGAGAAGAACAAGTACTCATGTACCTGTAAATACCAATAACAATATTTTTAAAAAATTCTGCAAAATATTTTGTTTCCAGCCCTTGAATGACATGCCTGTGCCTTTCACGCACATAGCTCTTCAAGAAGCAGTGGAGCACAGAGCAAGATGAATGGAACGGGCCAGAACCAAGTACTTTAAACTTAAGAGAGCAGAGCACAAACTTCACCCAGACCCCAGTCACCTTCCCTTTCCAATCTCTGCATGCCTCATTGTTTGTGCTGGGATTTTTTTTAGTATATGACAGTTGCCCGAAGAAGTTAATCAAATGGAGAGCACTAATCCTGATTACTGAAAGGCTTTTTCTGCATCCTAGACACTGATAGCACTTACACCAACAGCTGATCTGGCAGTAGTAGGGGTAGGAAATGGCGGGTGAATCTCAAGGGAAAAAGGAATGAGAGGGCAGGAATCCTGAAATCGTCAGAAAACACCCCTTTTTGAGCAAGATAGAAAATGGAAGGCGGATAGTATGGCAGAGATGTTTGTGCTACCTAGGAGAGTTGAGACATGCAAAGGCACTAACAGAAGTCTGAGTCAGTCGTGAAAAGAGGAGAATGACAAAGCAGTAGGCTTGGGGAAGGCTGGAACCAGTGCTTTAGGCTAAGGTGCAATTTGTTTTTCAGATAAATCCTTTTCAATAACAACGGCAGTGAGAGGTTAGAAGAGAAACTGTTTCTGGTAGAAGTGCACTAGGCTTCTACTGCCCAGCTCCCACTGACTAGTGAAAGCGTTGAAGTTTTTGGTCAGAGGTTGCCCTTACCAGCAACACCACTGTAAGTATCAGTGTATTATAAGCCTGTTCTATAAGTCGATGCCATTCACTTTTAATTACTTCACTGATTTTGCATGAGTCCCTGGAGGGGGTTTTAGGAGTCCCTCACGAGATTTGTGTCTGATGGTCTTTTGATAGCTCTAGGGCTCGTATCAGTTCAAATAGAGTAGCATGTGTTTTCCACTGCTCTAGGTCTGCTTATATTCTAGTTGAATAAATTAATGTTCATTTGTGCATAAGCTCACATTTCTGCTTGTGACTGGATCTTGACTGGCAGCTCGCTGGTGTAAACGCAGCCTCACTCCAAGCACCAGCCAGGCATGCTTACTCACTGACAGTGTCTAAAGGTACTGTGTCTTTAGGGGGAGGATATAGTTCATAATCCATTACTATTTAATTGTATCCTCTCTGTTGATACTGCTATTGAGGGCACCAATTAGTTTCAATTGTGCAGGTGGTTTTAGTAAAGCAGACAGTTAGGCTAATGGGAAACGGTCTGTGATCATCTACCTCATTTCACAGAGCTAAGGAGCAACAACCTAATTTGAAATTAGTTCAATTATTCTTGACTGGAACTTGCTTTAACTAGCAACCTCAATGCAAAAAGGTTGTCGGGACATTTCAGCCTCTTGATTTCTTTTTTTACATACATGGGTCTCTTCATCAGAAGCGTTTGACAGTGACTGGCTCTGATGCAAGCAAAGAAATATTCCTGTTTGGGAACATTTAATGGAAGATTCCTTCCCCACACAGTCGTTTTGACATTTAATTTGTGGAAAGTATTGGTGAAACTTATCTGAACAGAAAGATAAATCATTGTCTCTTTAATGAGAGTAATTGCACTAGAAAAATTATCAAATGACCAGGATTTTAATCAGCTCTTAGATTTGTGTTTTGTTGTGTGGCCCTAATCCTATGTGAGTTGTTAGGATTGAATGCTTAGCTCTCTTTTCTGTCTCCTATTCTGATTCTGGGATCTTGAGGATGATAAAGGCAAACCAAGTAAAAACAGAATCAGTAGCAGATGAAATTAAGTTGCAAATGGAACTACACAGATGGATGGTCATTTCCCCAGAAGTCAGAAAGATTTTGAGGGCACTGGAGAAGTCAATGCCTTTTGGTCTTAGGAGACAGGTTTTGCCATATGAATATTCTTGACTTAGAGGTCATGTAAATACCAATCTATCTGATTTTCTCTTTCTCTAGTGTTTTGAAACAAGGCTGGCTCATCCTCACTGTCATGTTAATTTTCCTTTTGTTTCTCTGCAAGGCTGTAGTCCTGACTGCCCACACCACAGAACTGTTAGTTTGTTCTGCTTGAACAATGCAAGGAGATCTGCTGGCAGGAAAACTTGGTTGTGAAACAGAAATTAACTCCTTCCACAAGGTGCACCTTGCATACAGTGCATCATATCTCACTCTTCCTACATCTTGCAACAATACCTCAGTAGGCCATGAAAGGAAGCCCATGGCACCCTCTTAAAGGAGAAAGGTCATGCAAGGGAACAGCCTTTAACGGACAAGAGACAAACACTGTAAGAGCACTGCACCAAGAGGCTGATACCAGCTCCAGAGCCACTCCATTCCATTTCTATTGCACCTCATCACTCGTGTGTAAAGGCCAAAGAGCCAGGACAGCCACACTCTGCCCAATAATTGCCCTTCTGTCCCAGGTCACCTTCCTGCTAACTGAGAGTGAGGTGCATCATTATGGCAACTACTGGATCCTGACTGTGTGAACAGAACCAAATGTACTAATGACTAAAAGAGTTTTTTATAAACTGAGTACCAAAAAGGTATTTTTTGAGGTTTATTTCCTCCTATATGAATAGAAAAGTTATGCCAAGAAGACAAAAAAAAAAGTTGTGTTTGTGCTTTGTATTCAAAAGTAAACAAGACATTGAGGAAAACAGGGGGATTCTGTTGAAACTACTCTTTTGGTCCTGTGTCTTGGTTAGAAGGAATAATAAACTTCAAAAATCAAGGGCTGATTTACAAGGCTGAGCAACTGTGGTAGCAGTTTCAAAGGAGCTCTTGTCTTTTTCAAGCTACGATTAATTTGGCTTTTGTTTTTAAAATTAAATGCTATCAATATCGCTTTTAGGAAATGTATAACTATACTCCTGTATAACCAGGAGTATAGTCAAGATGCTATATACAAGACACAATCCCTTATAAAATATCTCTTCATGTGGTAACCATAAAGTCAGATTTGGCACAGAAAATGGATGATTATGCTTTATTTATGTAATACAGAATTTTAGTAAGGTGCAAACACAGGTCTCTTAAATATTCAATAGTTTCGTTCTGAATAGAAAAAATGTAAATATCATATCTGATTTATTAAAGATGTCAACAAAACAAGCATAATATGACAATTTAAAGGGTTTATTCATGACTAGCATTCATTTCAGTCTCTCCCGAATTCCATAATTGAATCGAACATTTATCTGCCATCATAAAGATTGAGCCTGTTCTAAGAATGTTCACTTCGTTATGAAGAAAAAACGAATGTCCTGAGCTCTGAAGTCCACTGTGAAGAGAAATAATCTTGAAGTGTGGTACTTGATAAACAGTGTTTGCATCACTCCTGAAAATAAATGGATTTGGAGATTAAGTGATGATTGCTGGTACAAACTTGCTAAGAGGTTGTTTTTTTTTTTAAGTGCAGTTAACAACTTAAGTAATCTGTATTCAAGATGCCACAGAATATAGAGATAACATGGGGTAAAATTATCCTTATGCCAAACAAAAGAATTTATTTATGTTTGGCATATCCCTTAATTGTGTGGAGCAATCAGGGTAGTAGTAATTTCTTTCTTAATAAGAGACTAGCAGCTCAGTTACTTTTAGAAAATAGTAGAAGTGTCTTCCTGATTCAGCACAGAATTCATTCAAGCCTGTGAATATTTGTATTAATTCAATATATCATTGTTACAAAACATTGTCCATTGTGTGTAATTTAGCACTTCTATTTTCAAAGTATATTTGCATGTGAATCCATTCCCATATTATAGTGTCCTCCTTCTGTTTTATGGCCACAATTTTCATAAAACAATGATTTTTTCTTTTTAAGGAAAACATAATTTTATATTAAATTTATGTCTTAAACTGGATAATTGTGAAAATAGCCCTGCTGCTGGCTGGAGAGCTCTCGAGCAGACCCCAAACTGAATGTTTTCGGTTAATCTGTTCTTTCTCTGGAGAAGACATCAGATAGAGAAGTTAATATAGACAGTTTTAACTCTTAAACATTGGAGCCTATCACACAACAGAAACACATCTTATGGAGTTCAGGGGAGGCCGAGACCTCAGGTGAGTGATGCAAACTGAATGTGGAGCATGTGCTCATGCCTATTTCTGTGCAGTCAGCGAGCTACAAACTTGTGTGCTGCCTCAATTGTGCCGTAGTGCTTTGATGCGTATCTCTCATGGCTTTTTCAGTTTTTTGGGTGTGGAGCTCCTCCTTCACATGCTATAACACAGTCATAAACCATGCAGAGTTGTGAACAGAGAGATTTTCCAGCAGGGACCTTGAACTGACCAGGACTTTGAAGGGGATCCACTTAGATGTTTCTCTCTAGAGAGCTCTGAAACAAAAGCCTTCAAGCCACCAAAGCATGATGGTATTAGGAATACAGGCTTAGATTGCTTTTCAAGTAGCACAAGCTCAAGCTGACTGGCAATAAAAATGTGTTGTAATGACTTCCTCTGCTTGCTGCAAGTCTTTGCATTCCGTCTTACATTCAGCCAACTCAGGAAGTTTCTCTGTTGTAGCAAACTCTGCACTGTACCTTCTGGTCCTGATGAGGACTCTTACCACTGATTCTGAGGGCTGAATCCTCTCTCTGTTTTCCATCTGAATGTGTCCACTGTTTCTCAGAAAAAAAGCTATATATTCTGTTTTTCTAAGAAGTACCATGTGACCTCCTCCTTTTTTTTTTTTTTTTTTTTTAAGAACATAGCATGCAGCTGGGAACAATCAAATCAAACATATGCAAACACTTATCTACTAGAGGTTTAAAATTATGCACAGGTCGATGCTGCTTACCTGCTAGCATTGTAGGGTGACCTGCCCTAAGATACTATAGCAGAGTGTCGTATGCATACTCAAAAGTTGTTTCTCCCACCTTAAGTCACTGGAGGGATTTGTGCATGAGAAGGATGTTTTCATGTATCAATAATGATCAAGGCTGTGTGCAGTCCTTTTGCCTCCCAATGGAGTCAAGACTGAAGAATTCAACTTTTTAGTGTTCTCATTAGTCTGAAATTCACCCACACCCTTAAAATGCCAAATAATAAATGAATTATTCTGTACAGCTTGATATTTATTTTTGTTATTTAAATTTTATTTTTATTTCTATACATTATAAAAAACATTTTACTCAAATTTTAATCTTTTAATGGAACAGCTCTTTTGCTGTTTCACAGACCTAACTCGCAAGAAGATGTGGCGCCACATGTCCCAAAATGAGACACAACATAATTGAGTTCATATATGGATATAACCTGATAGTGGAGGGAACATACCCAGTGCACTGGAACGTATTATAGCTTAGTTTGTAGACTGAAGGCCAAACTCATCCCTGAAAGATGCTTACAAATTCCTACTGAAGACACCTGAAGTCACAGGTGTTTCCCTGAGGGCAAAATATAGCCCTAAAATATTAAAAACCTTTATCAAAAAGCTGAGAATGATAAAAGTCTTGGACAATTTAAAGTAGTAAGTCTAAAGTCAGTGTGAATTCTCTGTGGCTGGAAGCATTGAGGGGAAAATAGAAATAGTTACGCAATAATTTATAGGTTTGGAAGATTAATGGAAGAAAAGGTGCAGACATACAACAGAGATAAAAAGAAGTGCTATCCAGGACAACTCCCACACAGAGATCAAAGTTAATTTGGAAAGTTAAGTGTTTAAAGAAAAAACAAAGAACAGCTGAAGCAAAGAGGGGGAAAGGAGGAGGAAAAGAAACAACAGCTTAAAAAGAGATACTAGAAATTGCAGAAATGAATAGGTACAGAAAATTAAAAAAGAAAGAACATATCTCTCACTGAGGATCATTAAAAAGAAGATCTTGATATGAGGAGTATTTCAGAAGAACAGACTATTTCTTTGGATGCAATTATGTATCAGTAGAAAGGAAAGAAAATGACTAGTAGAATTGTTAAATATGATGTAGTTGCATATAAGTATGGAAAAGGGAATGTTTAGAGTAATCCGGAGGCAGAGGTATATGAACATCAGGGAAGAAAATAAGCCCTTCTTGATCATGACACGGAGTTACAGCCTTACATTAGAAAAGCTTCTGTAATTTTCCAAATTATGTGCGTTTTGGACACTTTACCAAATATTTCAGAGAGATTACGGTCTTTGAGAATGGAGACTAAGTAATGGGGAAAAGATTAGCATACTGTGTCGGAAAAAGCAATACACTGCCAGTTCCTCCTAATCCTGGCCTTGCATCTTGCTGAACGCTCTTCTGTAAAATGGTGCTTCATCTTTTTGTAAAAAATTTTTAAGGATTCTGCAGTCGTAAAAAATGCTCATGGTCTTTTGATTGGGAAGCAGGAAAACATCAAGTAGAGACATAAGCTGTTATTCTTACTTCTCTGGCATTAAAGAAACCCACAAACCACTGAAACACTTCAAAGGGAAGTGGAGATCTTGGACAGAATTAGGAGAAAACCATAAGAATTGTATCAGTCCTAGAAAGTCTGCTCTCAAGAAAATGTTAGAGAAATCTGATTTTATCTTTGCCAAGGTCAAGAAGTACTTAAACAAGGAAGAGAATTCAGAAGCGAAAGTTCCTTTGATCTATTAAAAAAATCATAGTAGGATGTCATAGCTAATCAGAGATAGGAAAAAAAAGTAAAACCAGCACCAATTATCAGGAATTTTATTCCAAATCATTTTAAATCTAGCTTCAAGTCTCTTAGAAAGCTACTCTCCTACTCATTGGGATGACTTGATCAGATTTGATGGTATTTCGTATACAAGAAGTCAGGTTAGATGATTATAACAATCTATCTGATTTTATAATGTAAAAATCTCTTTTTTTTAAAAAAAATTACTATTATTGCAGAGGTCTTTCTCTGTTGCATTGTATTAGATCTGGCATCTTTTCTTCTTTGATTAAGTAGACTATTAACTCTGAATACCTACAGATTCTTGATCTTCAATTAACACAAGTTAGCAAAGCTATTAATGCTTTCAGAGCTTTTTAGTTTGGTCATGGTAACAACAGTAAGAGCCATCTACTTAACACCACACAGAAGCTTTTGTGCTACTTAGGAGCCCAGTTGCGCTTTTATTTTCACCCTGTTGAAAGGAAACAGGCTCTCTTCTTCCAGCTTGTGTTCCTGTGCATAGACATACACACCTACATATCTTCTAAAATTGCCATGTCTACTTATTTACATACATGAAATATTTTTGAGAAAAAATATTAGTTCCTGTGAATGTTAAATCCTGTCAAAGAGTTTCTTCTTCAAAGAGGTGGATAGAAAGAAATTCCTTTTTCTTACTGCACTTCATTAGGCAATCTGTGAGAATCCAAGAGACTTTTTTGCACTTTTCTCTGTGGTTGATTTTAATGCTTTCTCTGTGGCTGTGAATACTTGTATTCGATGTTGTGAAGTACACAGCTTTTGTAACAAGTATTCACCAATCCAGTGTTTTCATTGTACAGAAGGCAACAATCCCTAAAGCAGTTTTTTATTATTCTTCTATACTTTCAGAGTATTCTCAGGGACTTCCTTTAGCTCACTGTTATTGCATATGTATATGCTGTCAGTTACAAATGTAATTCACTGAACGACATAGCAGTTTGAACATGTAATGTTTGCAGATGACTTAATATTTCATTGAGCTGCATGGTTTGCAGTGGTTTAGGGGAGAAGTATATTTCTCTAGACCTTAAATCAGATGAGCAGTTAAGATATGCAGTTGACTCTCAGGCATTTCTGGAAGCAGTTTACAGGCTTTACATGTATTTTACCCCAGCCTGATTGACAGTCCTGACTAAAAATGTAGGTCACTCAAGCATATATGAAGTTTATCTTTCAGACTTCTATTTAACTGATTGCAGGAACGTATCAAGCTCCCACTTGAAACTTCAGCCCACCCAAGTGTTTTTGGTTACATTTACCTGTAAGATCTTCATAGCTTCGTATTGTTTTTAGTATGAATCACTCACTCATCTGTTTACTGCATTTTTTATTATACTGTAAAGTCCCCCTTGTTTTTGTACACTGTCATTCTCCTTCTGAATGGCCCTGAATAGATGTCAGAAATACCCTTGCCTCAGTATATTTCTCTTGAGAAATCCTTTTTTCTTTCCCTTGGAGATGCTATTGCCCATTATGTCATTTTCGAAAGAATTACACACTGAAGGCCCTGGCCTCTGGCGTAGAGTCTGTCAGAATGTGGGACAAACCCCATCTTTAGAAGCTGTTATCATACCTTTAGTTTTGTCAGTATCATTTTATGATGTTTTGTGGGAAGTAATTTCTGAATCGCGGAGTTGTAACTGCTTGGAATATAGGTCGCTTTGGGAACATGTCCATGCTATGCTCTATTCGGTATGAGGGCTGAAATTAAACTCTCTTGAATCTTAAGAGACTCTCAAATTGTTCCATCTCCTGTATTTGCAGGTGTTTATTCTCTCCTGCTAAAAGTGTTCAGTTTCATATGAATTAGTCCTTTTTAGGGCAGAATTATTAAAATTGGGACTAGGTATTTGTCCATGAAGAGGAAAGGCTGATTTTAGCCTTTATTCAGCCCTTTGGGGTGCAAGGATATTTGATACCATGTCTTGAGCAAGTGACTTCCTTACCAGAGTCTAGGATATCTTCTGCTGTCTTTACTGCAGGGAAAGAAAACAAGGAAATTGATTTTAACTTAATGGATAAGGTACTAAGCTGGGACAGGGATTACTCTAGGGCATTTACCTTCACATTGCTATTCTTCAGTAAATTATCAACCATCTTTCTTAAATATTGGCACGAGGTGTTCAGGTAGGGACTGCATTATGACTCATCTCCGATGAAGATTAGCAGTATTGTCTGCACACAGCACAAGGTGGCATCTGCAGCACAAACTGGATTCCGTGACTGACAGAGGCTCATCCTCTCTCACAGTAAGCACCTTCAAAGGAGTTTGGACTTGGACATAAACTGCTGGATGGTGAATCCATACTGTTATTTGTATGCCAGTACCGAACAAGTCCGCAGTCTTGGATGAATTCTGACAGACCGTGTTGTGAATGTGTGTAATGAGATGGGCCAGTGTATTCTTTCCTGCGCGTTTCTGAGTCTTGATCTGTTTTTCTCAGTCCTGATCTCTCTCCTCTGCCTTAGGACTTGAATACATGAGGGATTTGTACACTGGCTGTGCTGTGGTTCAGAGGAGGAAAAGGGCAAAGATTGAAAGTGGCATTGAAGTTAGGATCTACAGAGCAGCTGTAAGAGCATGAATAGGATGCAGTAATAGATCCTGGGCCATGTCATCTCCTTTTTCCTCTGTGTTTTTGCTGGATGTCTCATGTATATATGTATGATGCAAGTCTGTCTATACAGCGCACTTAATAAATAATATATTTTCAGTAATTGATCTAAAACTCTTCCCCACTATGCCACAAGTGCTAAAAGAATGAGAATATAGCACAGTATAAATAAGATTTCTGTGATTGTCGAATGTTCAGGCTTAGTGGTGTCTAATTCAGACTTACATTTATAGTAATAAATCTAAGTGGCTGTATTTCAATAGTCCTAACAACAAAGAATGGGATGAAAAGAAAGCAAGAAGTGAATAAGAAAAATCATAAATTTGGAAGGCAATCTGTAGATATAGAGTCAGAAAAATGCATGTCTGTCCAACAAAACAGGCTTCCTCCTTCAGGCAGGAAAGCAGCATCACTTCCTTTTTTATCTCTTTCACTTCTTCCTTTTTTATTTTACTGCTGGACTGCACCCACAATTACATTCTTTCTGGACTTGACTCCCGTTTTTCTACCTCTTCTATAGAATTTCTTACAAACTTGTTGACAGTAGGTGAAGATAGCTATCCTAGTAGTGGATGAAACCTTGCTCCTCCTCACTGTACACAACCATCCAGGGAAAGGGTACAGTTGAAGCTAAAATCTGAAACACTGTCTTAACCTTTTCCTACTGCCATCCAGGCTTTTAAATTTTTTTTCAGACCAGGCAAAATATAAAGCACACATAAGGTGAAGTAAACTACTTAACTACTTTATATGTCCTGAGCTAATGTGTTCTCTATCATTACACAAAGATATGAAATATTATGTGTGGACTTCAAAGTATGAATTTAAAGTGTCCTTTTAGTTATTTTCATGATGACAACCTCAGTATTTAAATTTTTTAATTTCCTCACCCTAAATGAAGGTGTCAGAATATATTAGCACTGTTCCGGATGTTTCCGCACGTCCTCAGCCCTGCAATGTATGTGTTATAGACTGTGTAGCCTATGTGTTATGACTGTCATCAATTATAACTAGATCATGTGAGCATGTTTTCAAAGATGTTGTGGGATCAACACAATCTGCAGCTGGTGAAAGAATAAATCAAGCTGCAATCTTAGCAGTACACCTTCTGGAACAGTGTTGAGATTATATCTCTGATTCTGCATCAGGGACCTATATTCTCCATAGATCCTATACTTTCTAGCTCTGTAAGGTTTGCGCTGGTGAACACCACAGTGACATTTACTTCATCCTGATTTACAGCAGCTTAAGTGAGAAGGGGTTTGAAGACCAGGCAATGAAGCAAGTGTTTGATAACCAACTGGGAATGCAATCCCTCTGAACAAATGTGCCTACACTTTAGGCAGTTTCTGTTGCATAAATTGGCATTTCTAATATACTAGCAGAGAATATTTTAATCATATTTCTGTTATCAAACTTGCACAAAGCAGAAAATCTGCTGAGTTGTTTAAGATGCTTCTTTGTTTTAAGCACAGAGATATTTTATTGCAGTCTTCTCAGCTTTATTAATAATGTTATTAATATTCTTTTTTCACAGAGCAGCAATGGAAAAATGCCTGGTACTCATGGGTGTTTCATTATTTAAAATGTAAATAAGAGAGGCTGCAAGAATTTAACCATCTCAGTAAGAAAAAAGGAACAAACAAACCTTTACTCTGACAGATATGGGTTTATTACAGGTTTTCTCATTAGTGTGTATGAAATACTTCATATTTCTGTATCTGTAACATCAACAAGAATGTTTCTTTGTTCATATACAGAATTATTCTCCTACCTATTTCTTTAGGAAAAGAATCTAGATAAAAAGTTTCAGAATAGCTTGTAAAATTATTTTATTTTCACAGAGTTATCAAAAGCTTTCCTTGATCCATCCCCAACTGCTGTGATTCGGTCCTCTGTGGTGGTTCACTGACAGACCATGACTTGCTCCTTGATTGTGCTGACTGGGTAGGGTAAAGAAAAGGCAAAGTTAAGCATATTTCATCCATCACCCTTAAGGGAGTTTCTAGATGAGAAGCTGTCTGTGGCATACATAAAGGAGGGACATGAGCTTTATTTTGGCCCTGTACATCTCAGAGGTTTTGTGCTATCCGTGGATAGGTCCATGCCAAACTGAGCTGAGAAGGAGTTGAACTGGCTAGGATTTGGCAGCTTTCATATTGTTGCAGCAAACTTGCGCTCGGTGTGAATATCAAGTTGGTGATTGGTATCCACATTACAGAAAGTATTTTTCTACAGATTTTCAACTGAGCAGCACTGCTCTCCCACTAGTCTGCGTTTTTTTTCAGGTACTCAAAAGTCACAGTGAAAAGTGATGTGAGAGCACGTCTAAGGGAGTGTAGATCACCTTTCCCCGATGTGAGATTTTTGTCATTAGATACCAGTATGCCACACAACAAATACTACTGCTTTCCTCTGGTTCTGTGGTTCTCATTACTGGTACCCACCCAGGACAGCTGAGGACAGGGTAGAAGAAGGCTGTGCGTGTCTCAGATCTGGTACTGTACAACTGTAATGAGCTTGATATAGTTAAGTATGCCACAACTGCTTGAGGCATGAAAATCACACCATACAATTGCCTGGTGTTTCATTGAACATTTGTCATGACTGAGAAGTGAAAATTGAAAGGGGAAATTATAGGCATAGTTTCTCCAGATTTGATCTATGACCTGTTAGGTATTTCTTAATCCATTAACAGAGTCTAGGGCAAAAGCCTTTGAGATTGAAGTACTCAGTTAGGACTCTACAGCTTGCAGTGTGAATAGTGCTAGGCAGCATTTAGAGTTTACTCAGGCTCTCTGCCTACTTTTCAGGTATACAAAAGCCATAAGGCAGCATCTTATGAGAGGTACAAAAAAAATAGCACAACCCAGAAAGCTGGGGCACTTTTTAGTCAAAAGTGTGGCACCAGATATATCTTTAATAGTCACTTTTGAATTTCAGTTTGAACAATCCCAGCCTTGAGTAATACCTGTGTGTTGAATGATGGTGGATTTTGCTATCTTGTGTTTCAGGTTAGAACAAAATAATGGAATTGTTACTATGGTAATTTTCAATGCAAAAAAATGTTTCAACGGAAGGGTAGTTTTACAATAGGCAAATACAGCAAGAGTACTTCTTGTCCAATTTTACACTTGCTTCTCAAAGGTTCAGCATATTCCTCTGTAAAACAATATGTAAAAAATGGTTGCCCTCTACTCACTTCATCCCTGTTCATTTACTGTTTTTCTCCATATGTTATGAAACACCCTAAACTGACCTTGTGATAGACAGACATACTTTTGCATCTTCGGAAACTGCAAAAGACGTAGTTCTCACAGTTTTACAGTTCTATTCTCTTCTCCTTTTATAACTGCTTTCAAAGATACTTTCTGATTGACATGCAAGTTTCTGACCAAGAAGGGAAATTTTGGCTCATACTTTTTGGGATTTCTGGAGCTTCAGCTAGTCTTATAGCGTTGAACGAATGACTACTGTCCTAGTACCATTTTCAAATGTTTTCCTTCTGCAGACTTTTTTACTCTCTTAATTGGGAGTGGTCATAATATTCTTTTTAGCATGCATTGATGTTGAGTGCTCAATCTTACTGGGTACTGGATGGGATGGAGAGAGAAACAAAGAAAGGAACCCCTGCTAAACTGGAATTATGATGTAAGCAAGTACTGTTTATGAAAATAAACCAGTAGGAATGCCAGTTCTGAAGGTTAGAAAATACAAAGATAAACCTACATCTTCAGAAAATTCCCCAAAATATTTGACAGCTTCCTGGATATTGCTGACACATCACTTGTGATCTTAAAGTTTATCTTCCATGTTGTCTATGAAGTATGCTATCACTCATCTAATTTATTGTCTAACACATATAGTTAAATATTAATGAAAGGGCAATACTGTACGCATTATTAAACAAATGATATACAGAACCATCTACTTAAGTGTCTGACAGCTGAAAGATAGGTTAATATAGTATATGTCAATATATGCTAATCAATTGAATTGTGCCATCACAGCAAAAAGATCTAAACTTGAGTGCCTAAGGTTAGGGGCCTAAATCTGTATTTGTGCAACTGCTTTTCAGGACTATCAATTGTTAAGTATGCAGCACACATTCTTCACTGAGCTCAGTAAAGGCTGTGATTGTTAAGCCCTCCTGAAAATAAGGTCATCTGCATTTTGTACTAACCCAACATTTTGTACTGCCTAACTTTTGGCTTCAGTTTTAAAACTTTGGCCAGAAGCATTTGAAGGAGTGAGGGTTAAACATCCCATCTGTCAGCTCAACTGAGATTTATTTTATAATGCACTTCTTCTCAAGAAAGATGTTTAATGCAATTGATTGCAAGGTTGCCTACTTAAAATAGCATAATATGACAAATGATGGATATCACATAGAGCAAAATCGTAGAGTAATTCAAGTTATGAGCATGTGTGGTATGTATATCAGAACAGCAGCTTCATTTTTCATGACGGT
The DNA here is from genome assembly GCA_033556795.1 of Tapera naevia. Taxonomy (NCBI): domain Eukaryota; kingdom Metazoa; phylum Chordata; class Aves; order Cuculiformes; family Neomorphidae; genus Tapera; species Tapera naevia. The sequence continues at coordinate 1,996,673 of JAUMJJ010000108.1, read as the reverse complement.
AAGTTAGCAGGTCATCCATTTCACTTAAAGGCATTAAATATTTTTGTTAGGTTGACAGCCATTATGGGCTTGATCCTGTTATTCAAGGCAGTCATTAAACTCCCATTGACCCAAAGTGGGTAGGAGTGGGGCCAAGCTTTTGAATATGCAAAGCAGACACTATTAGATGAAAAAGATCTGGCAGATAATATTGCACAGTGAAAAAAGCATTATGGTGGCTGTTATGTAAAAACAATAACAATCCTAATAATAATCTTATAAGTTCAAATGTTTTGTACTATAGTATAAACATTTTGCTCTTAAGCTTAGAATCTTCTGAATCTTCCAAGAAATTGATGCATCCTCGCACTACTGTTTTGTAGCATTATAGAGCAGATAAACTGTTCTAGATTTTATAATGTTGCATTTATTTTTGCCTGTTTGTTGTATGGCTTTCTGTAAGTGCTCAGGAAGGTCAAGGAAGTGTGTATGCAGTGAGAGAGAGAAAAAAAGGTCTCCGCATAAACCAGTATTACAGGTTTATCTTTCACTTACATATTGTTCTTCTGGTCTATGACTTCTGCATGTTTGGCTTAATGGAGATCAAATTCCACAGAAATTGTTCAAGAGTAAGGAGAATATCTTACTTTTCGTTGTTTTTTTCCCTGTGGCTCATTATCTATATAACCTGAAATTGTTTTGTTCCGGTTGAAAAATATACTCATGCCAGGTTTTTTAGTTTTTGGGTAACTACAATAAGCATCATTACAAAGAGCGTATTTCAAAAAGACATCATCTTGATTAGCCTTTTTTGTGAGGCAGAGAGGTCTGGGCTCTGGATCATACATGAACAGAAGCGTTTGTCCTGAAGAAAAACAGGAATTGAGATGCTTTCGGAGTGACATAACTGTATGTCAGTACTCCTGCATCCACAGACATTTACACAAAGTTACAAGACTCCTTACAGTACTTAAATGGGGCCTATAGGAAAGATGAGAAGGGACTCTATCAGGTAGTGCAGTGATAGCATGAAGTGTAACAGTTTTAAGGCTGAAAGTCGGTAGATTTAGATTAGATGTTAGGAAGAAATTTTTTACTGTGGTGTTGGTGAGTCACTGGCACAGGCAATCCTGAAAAGTTATGGATGCCCCATCCCTGGAGGTGGATCAAGGCCAGGTTAGCTGAGGCTTTGAGCAACCTGATCTAGTGGAAGGTGTCCCTGCCTATGGCAGTGGGGCTGGAACTGGATGGTCTTTAAGGTCCTTCCCAACCCCTATCATAGAAATGTAGAATCATAGAATTGTGTGGTTGGAAAAGACCAGTGAGCTCATCGAGTCCAACCATACCTGTCCACTACTAAACCATATCCCTAAGTGCTTCATCTACCCATCTTTTCAGTAACTCCATGGATGGGGACTCAACCACCTCCCTGGACAGCTGTGCCAGTGTCTGATAAGACTTTCCGTGAAGAAACTATTCCTAAGGTCTAATCTGAACCTCCCTTGGTGCAATGTGGTGCCATTACCTCTCATTCTATCACCTGCCACTTGGGAAAAGAAACCAACACCCACCTTGCTAAAACTTCCTTTCAAATACTTGTGGACCGTGACAAGGTCTCCCCTCAGCATCCTCTTCTCTAGGCTAAACAACCCCAGTTTCCTCAGCTCTTCCTCATAAGACTTGTTCTCCAGCCCCCTCACTGGCTTCATTGCCCTTCTCTGAACGTGCTCCAGCACCTCACTGTCTTTCTTGCAGTGAGGGGGCCCAAAACTGAACACAGTAATTGAGGTTTGGCCTCATCAATTACGAGTACAGGGGCACAATCACTTCCCTGGTCCTGCTGGCCACACTGTTTCTGATACAGGCCAAGATGCCATTGGACTTCTTTGCCACTTGGGACACTGCTGGCTTACATTCAACCGGTTGTCAACCATCACCTCCAAGTCCTTCTCTTCCAGGCAGTTTTCCAGCTGTTCTTTCTGGAACCTGTAACACTGCATGGTGTTGTTGTGTCCCAAGTGCAGGACCTGGAACTTGGCTTTTTTAAATCTCATCCCGTTGGTCTCAGCCCATCGATCCAGCCTGTCCAGATCCGTCTGCAGAGCCTCCCTTCCTTCAAGCAGATCAACACTGCCACCCAGCTTGGTGTCATTCGCAAACTTGCTAAGGGTGCACTCGATCCCTTCATCCAGATCATTGAGAAAGATATTGAACAGGACTGGACCCAGCACTGAACTCTGGGGAACATCACTCATGACCGGCCTCCAACTGGATTTAATTCCATTTACCACTACCCTCAAGGCCCGGCCATCCAGCCAGATTTTTACCCAGCAGAGGGTGTGCCTGTCCAGGCCAATGGCAGCCAGTTTCTCAATCAGAATGCTATGAGAAAGGTGTCAAAGGCTTTAATGAAGTTCAGGCACACCACATCCACAGTCTTTCCTTCATCCATGAAGCTGGTAACCTCGACACAGAAGAAGATCAGGTTTATTTCACAGGACCTGCCTTTCATAAACCCATGTTGACTGGGCCTAATTACCTGGTTGTCTTGTGTGTGCTGTTTGATAGCCCTCATGGTTACCTGTTCCATGACCTTTCCCAACACTGAGATCAGACTGACAGGCCTGTAGCTCCCTCGATCCTCCCTCCAAACTTCCTTGTAAATGGACTTAATATTTGCCAGTCTGCAATCAAGTGGAACTTCCCAAGTCAGCCAGGACTGCTAGTAGATGGAAAGAGGTTTGGTGAACACCTCTTCCAGCTCCCTTAATACCCTTGGGTGGATTCCATCCAGCCCCATAGACTTGTGAATGTCTAATTGACCAAACAGGTCTCTAAACATTTCTTCTTCAATCATTGGAGCCATGTTTCACTCTTCCTCCCTGTCTTTGTGGTTCAGGAGGCTGAGTACCCAGAGAGCATCTTACCTTACTATTAAAGACTGAGGCAAAGAAAGCATTAAGTACCTCAGCTTTATCCTCATCCTTTGTCACTATTGTGACTGCATCCAGTTTTTTACTGTATCCAGTAAAAGATGGAGATTCTCCTTGGCCCTCTTTTTGTTGTTAATATATTTGTAGAAACTTTTTTTATTATCTTTCACAGAATCACCTAACTGAAGTTCATGTTGGGCTTTAGCCCTTCTAATTATCTCTCTGCATGATCTCACTTTATCCTTGTAGTTCTCCTGAGATGCCTGTCCTTTCTTACATATCTCATATACTTTCCTCTTCTTTCTGAGATCCACCCACAGCTCTCTGCTCAGCCAAGCTGGTTTTCTTCCCTGCTGGCTCATTTTATGGCACAGATGGACGGCCTGCTCTTGCACCACCAGGATTTCCTTCTTGAGGAGCATCCAGCTCTCTTTTAGAACTGCCTCCCAAGGAACTTTATCAAGCATTCTTCTAAACTATCCAAAGTCTGCCCTCCAGAACTCCAAGGTGGCAGTTCTGCTGACCCCCCTGCTTACTTCTCCTATAACTGAGCATTCTATCATCTTGTGATTGCTGTGCCCCAGGCGTTCTCCAACCGTTCCACATGATTCTATGAAGACTTAATTCAGACAACTAAACCCTAAGATTTACATTATAATTTCAGCTTCATAACATCAGAAAAGGCCATGGACATTGTGAAAATCGAAGAAAACGTCCATTTGTTAGAAAATGCAAAGAAGATTCAGATTATCATGCAGTTCATATTATTATCATGTACTTCATATTATTATGCATTTCATAGCATAAATGAAAAAGAATTACACTCGACAGAGAATTTTGTACATCACCATGTAGAAAGTCTAAGGTCAAATATCTGTAAAATAATTCCTTTCTAGGTCTTGACAGAATAGGAGACACCATGTCAAGAATCTACTTCTTAACTCCGTAATTGCATAATTAGACAAAGTGGTGAATTCAAGGCATTTAAATACTGTAATTACAGGTTGTTTTAAATCATTTATTTTTATTTACTCAGAAAGAATAATCATAGATTATAAAAATAAGCATTTAATTAGAAGATATCTTTAAAATGCACAATTTATATTTAAGTAAATGAAATAATTTGATAACATTGGAAGGTATATGTGTGGACTCTCATGCATGTTAAATCTAGCCTTAAAAAACAAGTAGTTTTAATGGCATTTGGACTATTTCTTAAAACTGTAGTAAGAAACCTTTTAGGAAGGAGACAACGAATGTTTTATCTAGAAATAAATATGCTTATTAATGAAGAAGTCATTAAAAGAGATAAATATGGGAGAAAAAAATTATATCATAGTAATGCATCTTATGTTTCAGCACAAAAATGAAAATAAGTCTCTTCCTTGTTTCATTTTTCAGTCTGCATCGTGTCATCAATGTCTGTCTTTTTTTTGTTGTAGTTTCCTATGAAACTTATTAAACTATATGCTTAGGAGTATGCAATACCAAGGTTGGGACTTGCCTGGTGCATGAATATGCTTCTGCTTTCTTGTTTATTCAGACTTCAGTCTCATACACCCACCCAGATAATTCCCACCTGCCAAGGCAAGCTTGAGGAAGATCCGGGTGCAGAGTTAAACGAAAGGACCATTCCTTGTGGAGGCCTAGCCTTTCATCCTGCTAATTACTGATCTCTGAGGAATGGAAGTGCCTCAGTTGTAGCTGTAGAATGTTTTCCATGGCTGTCCAAGTATGAAAGGACACAGAAAACACAAATATTTCTTCACAAAATGAACCTACAGGGTCATTTAGGCTGCTTAGCACTTCCTCTGACATGCACAACAACAGTAACCCTAAATCTTTATAGGACATGGAGAGTCAGATGCATTGCTTTCAAACACCTTCCACAATGAGGTCATTTTAGTTAAGTGTTTTAATACCCACCCCTCAATATCACTAAGCATTCTTATTTGCAGGGATGCAAAACATGTTAATATTTAAAAAATACACTCAGAAATAACTGTTTTATGTATTTCACATTTTTCCTTGATCAGAGGTAAAGAGATTTTATATTCCTTGAAGCACCCTCGAGGTTAAACTCAGAATAAGTGTTATAAAGGAGTTCACAATAGCTTGAACTCAGTTACAGTTTTAATTCCAAGTGAGGTGAAATGACTAAACTATGTTATTTTTACAGGACAGTAGATGAAATATAGAAGATTAGGGAATGCTTGCTTTGGTTTTGTACTCATTCAATCTCAAAAACAAAGACAGAGGAGATTGCAAACACCCCAGAAATCATAGATATGTTCCTAAAAAATCCTGCAAAGTATCACACAGTATCAGTATCACAGTATCACAGTGCCACAAGGTTGGAAAAGACCTTTGAGATCATCAAGTTCAACCTATGACCCAACACCAACACCTACTTGTCATCTAAACCATGGCACTAAGTGCCTCATCCAATCCGTCTTTAAACACCTCCAGGGACGATGACTCCACCACCTCCCTGGGAAGTGCATTCCAATGGTCAATCACCCTTGAAAATTTTTTTCCTAATATCAAGCCTAAACCTCCCCTGTCGAAACCTGAGACCATGTCCTCTTGTTCTGTTGTTGGTCGCCTGAGAGAAGAGACCAACCCCTGCCTGCCTACAACCTCCTTTTAGGTAGTTATAGAGAGCAACAAGGTCTCCCCTGAGACTCCTTTTCTCCATCTTCATTGCTCTCCTCTGGACACACTCCAGCATCTCAACATCTCCCTTAAACCGAGAGGCCCAGAACTGGACACAGTACTCAAAGTGCGGCCTGACTAGTGCCGAATATAAGGGGATGATAACTTCTCTAGTCCTGCTGACCTCATCATTCCTGATGCAGGCCAGGATACCATTGGCCCTCTTGGCAACTTGGGCACACTGCTGCGTCATGTTCAGTTTCCTGTCTACTGTCACTCCCAAGTCTCTTTCCACCTGACTACTCTCCAGCCACTCTGTGCCCAGCCTATAGCTCTGCATGGGGTTGCTATGTCCAAAGTGTAGAACCCAGCACTTGGACTTGTTAAACTTCATCCCATTGGAATCAGCCCATCTCTCCAGTGTGTCAAGGTACCTCTGTAGGGCCCTCCTACCCTCCAGCAGATCGACACTTCCTCCCAGCTTGGTATTGTCTGAGAACTTGCTAATGAGGGACTCAATCTCCTCATCCAGATCATCAACAAAGATATTAAACAGGACCAGGACCAACACTGACCCCTTGGAGACACCACTGGTGATCGGCCACCAACTGGATGAGATACCATTCACTATCACTCTCTGGACTCGGCCATCCAACCAATTCCTAACCCAGCACAGAGAACTCCTGTCCAAGCCGCAGGCTGCCAGCTTCTCCAGGAGTCTACTATGAGGAATGGTGTCAAAGGCCTTGCTGAGGTCCAGGTATACCACATTTCAGTTTTATAAGTTGGTAGATGTTTTACAGCATTAATTTGAAAAGTTATTAATAATATAACCTGATTTGAAAACTGATTTTGAATGAAAATGAAAAGCACTTTTTGACAGTGAAATCAGTAATATCTGAAAAAATGCAGTTTCATGTGACTGAGTAAGTTCAAACTATTCAAATATAGAACTGCAAGGACTTCTTTGCCCCATCTTTGCACGAATTTTTATCTTTTTGCCTCTCAAAGAAAAGAGTCTAGGGAATTTGAAAAAGAGCATCAGATCTTGTGTAATCCTTTAATGAAGGCATTCTTTAACTATAGTTTCTTGGTAAGCAAGGATTAGTTAATTAATTAATTAAATCTCAAAGAAGTTCCTTTGACACTTCCAATCATAGAACAAGGTGAGAAGGTCAGAGTTGTTGTCTGAAACAACTCAAACAGATGAGAGGATTATTCCTCCCATTGTTCACCAATCATAAAGAGCTGAGTTTATATTTAGAAGCTTATTTATCACATATATCTTTTTGTAATTCTTAGTACTGTTTTTTCTGTCTTTGCTTCCTTGTAATGGATATTTTACTGCAAGTTTAGAAGTATCTCTTTTTACCTTAGAACACTGCAGTGGGTACTTAATTTGCAGTTATTTCTTATCTATTTAGACTTTTATCTTAGGTACCTTCAGTAGGTTTTGACTTTGAGATCAGAATCTCTGTGGCAGCTGTAACAGGAATACTAGAAAGGAATCCACATGTTTTTACCTGTTTCCAGTGAAATATCATTTGTTCTTTTTCAAAAGATCTAAACACCTTTGAGAAATTAAGAACATCTGTCACTGATGCTTCACTTTTTATTTAACTAAGTATTTATTTTTAGTCTTTCTGTCATTCTTATTCTTCCATCTTTACTGTTTTCTTCAGTTGGAAACAAGACAGATAACTAGTTACATTTCTACCAGCTCTAATGGTCTCTGAGCCCCTGCTTGCAAAATGACACAAGGAAAAAATTGCTCAAAAGCTTATGACACTTCAGAAAACGTAACAGATTACTTTCAAGGTTGCTGCTGACTTTTTCTGGTTTTTCCTTTCTTACCTGAATTATGACATACTCCTTTCCATTAATTCTTCTTGATTTGTGAAGAAAAAAGAAGAGAATATTCAAAATGGTGTGCTACAGACTTTAAGGATTTAATTAATTAATTTGCTGGGAGATATTGATTAGCAGTAGATTTAAAGCAGACCAGATTTGAGTAGCCCTAAGTAGAAAACATCATAGTTTGAATTTTGATCACTGATTTAAAACCATCAGAAGTAACTACATACAAGGCTATATCGTATTGGATACCTTGCTGGAAAGCATAGCCTTTAGAAGAAAAGCTAATAGAAATGGAAGTGTAAATCAGTTGAAATGGGAATGTAAATCAGCCAGAAAGTCAGCGTTTTGTCAAATTAGTAGGTTTTTCAACTTGTATGGGTGGACCTGCACACTCTCTGGGTTGTATTTGAGGAACATCGGACTGGGAAGGATAAGGATGAATCCGTAGATTCCATTACATCCAAGAGCCTGAAAAGGAGGTTGCTGCTTTGGCAAGGATCATCGTTGCTCAGAATCAGATGTTCAAGTGATGGAGTGCTTTCTGGTATTTATTCATTCTGCACTGACACTGCATGTAAGTTGACATTTAAAATGCATTAACATAGCGCTACTTGATGTACTGTATTATGCAGCCTATCAGTTTTGAAATGCAATTTAGTCTGTCAGCAAAATCCTTCTTGCTGTACTCAAATAGACTTAGTCAACCTTGGATCAAGGTGGCTTAAGGAACTTATATAATTTTAATGTCTCTGTCATGTTTTTTTTTGTTTTTACTGTGTATTTCTTACTTGGGTTCTATAGAATCCTTCTCCATATGTGATCATATGGATGGTACCCTTTGTGTCCACAGGACAAAAGTATTTATACAATATAACTTTAATTCTTATGGGTACTCAACATCTTTACTTATTTTGCTCTGCCTTTATGTCTTTTACTCTTCCTTTGTTCTTGATTACTTATTTTCAGCATTTTGATGAAGTGTTTGTTACCTTATACAATCAGTTATTTTATTACACAAAATCCTTCCGTGGATTTCAACTACTCATCTCAGTAACCATTAGAAAAAATTGTTTTTCTTAACTGTTTTGTACAACTGGAAAGTGCAAACTTGACAAACTTCTGACAACAGCGGATGTTGTCCTTAGGGAGATCTGGTGATCAATCCAGCTATTACAACAGCAAGTCCAAGTAACATCAGGTACAAGGATCTCCTAGGAACAGTCCATATCTTTGTAATGACTGACATGGATTTTAAGAAAGTGTCTTGCTTCTTGTAGCACGAAATAAAAAATCATCATCACTCAGGGAAGCCCACCTCTGAGGCATCTGCAAAGTGCACCTCTGAGGCATCTGCATAATTTCCTGCTCTTAAATTCAGAAAGGTCCTATTTCTTTCTGTTCTTTATTTGGCTCTTCTTGCTTCAGGGAACACATTTTATTTTTTAGTAATTGAGAGTTTGGCTAGCTAGTGATTTGGATAATTGAGATGACTCTGTATATATTTATATTTACAAGACGCTCACAGTAATCTTTCTTCCTTGACTACTTCTGTATTTTTCCTATTACTTTAGAGGCACACTTCACTAGTCTTTCATCTGGCAAAATGACAGCTTCAAATCCTTCTGAGGCTTCATTGAATGAAAAGTTTTTTTTCCTGCTAGTCTGTAGAGGGTTTCCATTCTTTCCTCAAATGTGCGAGTAGTATTTGCACTGTCATATCTCCTACCTCTGCAATGAACTTTTTTCTTCCTTTAGTCCAAGGTATAATTTTCTTAAGGGAGTAGTGTCATAATGTGCAATATAAGGGTTCAGGCTTTTAGATTTCTGATCATTAAGTCAGTTCTCTTGTCTCTCCTCTGAAGTCACTGATCTAGCACTGAAAATATTTTCTTTTTCATAACATTCTTGTCAACAGGTATCTCTTTCAGTGTTTCATGTTTGCTTTATAGTCCAGCTTTGTTGATGCTACTTCATGGGGATCTAGTCCTAACCTCTTCAGAGGCTGCTTCATTAATATCAGGTAACTTTCACTATTGCTCTCTGCAATCTACTGTGATATTTTCCAGCTAACGCGTTCACTTGCTAAGAAAACAAATGCTGAATGACTGTAGGTAAATCAAATATTTCTATTTAAAAGATGGCGAAGTCTAACAAGTCTCTCCTAACTCTTTCCCGCTAAACAATCTTCTGTTCTTATTTTCTCACAAGAAGACATGTTTTCAACACAGGAATCCTCTTTGAGCCCAGAAGTGACTTTTTATTTAGATAAATGCAAAAGTGCAAAAAATGCTTCTATATGTCTCAAGTACCTTTTAAACAGGGCTTAAAGCATACATGCACATATATGTTTCTTGCAGTTCTTCAGGAATTGAGCAGCAATTTCTATGTTGCTGTCATTATTTACTAATGCTTTTGAAAACTAAGGTGAGGATTCACTTACTACATCAATTTATCCCGTTAAACCCTGCTTTTATAATACCAAGCCCCAAACTGGGCCACATCGTTCCTGAAGCAATCATTCATTCTATCCACAGTTCTTTTCAAGGCATAACACTTCATGAGATTAATCCTGCATTAGTCATTTTGTGAAGGGAATTTAGTAAAGCTTCCACAACTTTTCAAATGGCAGAGGCGAGGCACAAGAACCTCCTTTCATTTCTATGACTATACTTCTCACTGAACAAAATATTTTCTCACCTACATGAGACATCTGAAGACACTAATCTGAATTAGTAAAAATTATTTACCTTAATGACGCAAATAATACTAGTGAGTTTATCTTTTTATTAGCTTTATAGAGCAAGCCTCAAACATGTTTTAATTGAAATACATTTATATTTCTCCTATATTTTTGTGAAAATTCAGTTACACATTCTATCCCATTTAGTTCAGACTCGCTTATAAACACGGAATTTTAGTGAAAATTAAGTTTATCTATAGACATATTTCTACTTTGGAAAAGAAATGAATAAAAATGACTCTGACCATGTGCATCCCTTGGCAACAATAAAATATCTACTGGATTTAGTGGGATCACCATTAATATCCTAGATTTTCTTTGTTTCCCTTTTTACACTCTCTAGTACTTTTTTTGTTGCTAAACTAAAAGCTTCTGTGTTTTGTGAAGATCTCTTCCACTTTCAAGAAACATAGTTACATTTGCATTCAGTTCTAGATATTTCTTTCAACTTCACAATCTTTAAGACTCTCATGGTTCACATATGTCAAGCTAAAATCCTATCATCATTCATCTCGTGGATTATTCGTCCTGTCTTTGTAGCCTGTGTTTCAGTCTTTATCCCCGTGGTTGAATTCGTGTGCCTGATTCCAGAGCAAGAGTGACGTTTTACTGATAGCTCTGGGAAAGTGCTTTGTGCATGTCTTTGGTAGGGAAATTATTTAAGAAATAAATGGCTGCATCTCATTGATTTTTATGAGTGTCAGATTGTGTTGGGATTACATGCACACAGTAAATGCAATCACTTTGTATGTGTACTCTATTCTATGATATGTAAACTTAATAAAGCAAAATAACTAGCTTTACTTATTTACAAACTTTGTTGTGTATTTTCAGGGTTGAGAAACTATAAAAGTTTGATTAAGACTCATATAATTATGACAAGCTTTTAAAAGATGGTAGTTTGTATTGCAAATGAAAAATATAGTCCTTGAAAAAGTCATCAGCAAAAAAATGAGTGCAACTGAATAGACAAGATGTTTGGTTCCCCTTTAAAAGATATCATTAGTCTGATAATTTTTTGCTATGGGACATGGCCAAGAAGAATCTTCAAAGATTGTAAGTATTACCTTTATGCATACATCAACTAATACTAAGAATCACAAGTAAGAGAAGAAAAGAAATCATAGCACGCAATTTTAAACTCTAGGAGTTAGCTATCAAATGTGAACTGGTCACTCTAGACTTGCTTTGTAGGAAAATTCATTTTACTTATCCTTGAGGCTTATGATGAGGCGACCTTTTAAAAGCACGCTTATTTCTTTCCAGTGAGTACAAAAGAGGCTTATTTTGACAGAACACCATGTAGTTAGAGCAGATGAATCTTACTATTTTAAAACTAGAAGATACTCAATCTTCAAAACTAGACTTTTAAAAACAGAAATATACGAGCTATAAAAGAAAAATACTTTAAATGATGAAAAAATCAGATTTTCTGAATGAGGTAAAATGAATACTGAAAAAGAGCTCTCTCCTTGATCCCTATGTTTCCTCTAGTAATGAGAACTCACCAATTTAAGTTCTTCCTAACACATTTGTGGCTCCTTGGGAGAGACCCTTTTTAGCTGTGCTGGACTGAGGATATACTCCATGCAGAGCCAGGTTCTGCTATTTACAGGAGTCTTCCAGTCCCCACACGAGGTGCAGACACCCTGCTACATCCCTGCATGCCTGTCTTCCACTGCAAACAGATTTCCAGGCTGAGCACACACAGATGTTTGTTGGGAAAGCACAATCCCCTCTCCTATTGCTTTTTTCTGAAGTGCTTTAACCTGACCCAGACTGTAATAACCAGATGAATCACAGTCAGACCTCCTTTCTGCTGCCCAGCTGCAGCCTTTTAGCCCATCTTACAGTCTCCAGGCTTAAATACAGCAAACTGTGAAACATTAAATCCTTTAAAATCTTACCACAAAATGTTCTCTAAGACGTTCACCTACAAGTTTCCTGGAGAATTTCCTGTCTCCTTCCTTCCATTTTTGACTTTTTTCACTCTCCCATTGTGCAATTATGATCATTATGGCTAACACAGATAAATATGAACAAGGCTTCAAAATCATGTCAGAAATGGAAGAGAGCACTGCACAGACTTGAGCTACCACTGTTTGTCACCTTTATGTTGCCAGGATATGTGTGGGAATGAAACAGGGTGTACTTCAGAGTTCTGGGGATCTTCAGAACTAAAACAATTATTGTAAACTGTGCATTAAAAGTTTGATATGTCCTATTCACAATTTGCATGTTTTCCTTCTGCACATGCCTAGAACTGCTCTGGTGTAAGTACTGAGGTGGCTGACTCCTGCCTCTGTTCCTCAGGGTCAGACTGCATTATTTCAGGAGATGGATCACAGCACTGCCTTCTTTTTTCTTCTCTGTTTGAAAATGAAAACAGTGAGTTGTCTTAGCTCTCTTACAAAAGAAGTGCAGGTGCTAGTTATACAAATCACCTTCCTTGATGGATCAATTTACTTTCCGTAGTCTCTCCCACTGTATAACTCAACTATTTGACAGGATTCATTTGTGGGCCCAGATTTTTAGAATTCTTGTCAAGCTCAGCAACTTTCACTGGATCTTACACTGAGTATTTTTTCTGCATTACGTCTTACATTACCCATAGCAAGTCTGTGCCTGTTTTGGCTCTTTCTTTGGGCATTTGAGATTGAAAAGATGTAGTAGAGGATTCAGCTTCTCTCTTGACTGTGTCCTCAAATGTATTTTGTTTTAAATGAATGTACAAAATTTTAACAACAGCTTAGGGGAGACTATTTAAAATTCAGATGTATTTCATAGTTAGAGAGACAGAATAGATAATGTTTTCTTTTCCATGTTGTGCAGAAACTAATTGTACATTTTACTGAAAATTTCAATAAACGTGGGAATGTCCCCTAACAATTTTTCTTCATCTTTTTTTTTCTTTGAAATTTCGGGGATTATGAAACAGTAAATTCAGTTCTCAAAATTTTACATCCATGTAGTTACAAAAGGCATTGGCTTTACAGAGTTCCCAACAACCAAGTGAAAAAACTGTTGTTTATCACACAATACATAATACTGTTTAATACTCAAATGATCCTGGCTTCAAATCCTTTATTTCATCTTTGCACAAGTCTAGGAACCTCACCGTAACAAGGGAAATTGTAACTGAGGAACAGGCTATGGAGCTGCTTTTGTCTTCCCTTAATATTCTTTCTCCCTTGTGAAAGGCTGTTTTTTTTCCTTTAGAATTTATGCTGAAAAACAAGGTTCAAATATTTCAGCATAAGACAATCGCTTGTCAGTACAGTCTGAAATCGAAGTTCTTCTTGTAAGTGTTAAAGTCATTGCTTTTGTAAAAAATAGCAATTATGCAGAAACAGCATTATAACCAGCACTGTAAGCTTGCAGAGATATGTACTGCACACAAAAAAAAAAAACAGTTTGCTTATAGCAGACAAAGTATTTTTTTACGTTTTCCAGGTGGCTTGGTGTCTTCTTTAAACACAGAGTCTGATTTTCATAGACAGAAAGAGGTATTTTGCTGTGAGATGTGTTCAGATTTTAATGTGGCAATGGTACATTTAACCTGGAGCAAATATGTGAAAATGTCATTCAGGACCAAATTTGACAATTACTTTCCAAGCAGAACAAAATGCACTTTTTGCATTTGATCCTTCCCAAAGCCATAAATTACAGTTCCTTACAGTCTTACAATAGGAGCTAAATAAACAACTATGTGCAGTGAAAAGTCATTTCAAAAGCACAATAAAATTATCATATCCAAAGTGGAAAATACTTGTAATATCTTTTGTTCATTAACAATTTTCTGATAACAGAGGGATTGGTAAATAAATGTTACAATAATTTATGTAAATGAAGAAAAATCATGAACAAACTAGTTTACTATTTGTACAGGTCCCAATTGGTCACTTGCCCAGAAATGTGCTTAGAGTCCAGATAAGCATTATCGAATTTAGAGTCTCCACAAATTCTGAATATGCATTTTCTCTCTACTTTTTCCATTGAATTAACTGGAACCTGCACAAGAAAAAGTTGAGTCTACTGGAATTTATGAAGTTATTTCCTTCCAAGATGATTAATTAGAATTATTATTATGTCTTACATGGGATCATTCACCTTCTTGAGGTGTATGTGTCTTTTTACTGGCTCCAGGGAGAGATTAGGACAACTGTAAAGCCTCAGTTATTTTTTATTATTATAGACTATTTCTCTTTGTGGTAACCAGGAACAGCTTTTATTTCATTTTCTTACAGAACTCTTGAAATTATACCCTCTGGCATGTCAGAATACCCTTTCCAAAGTCTGGGGTCCAAAACACGTAAAATGGGTCAGAAAGTATCTAAGCTGGCCACCAGAGATGATGCACGGAGTATTTTTTGTGGATACGAGATCAACCATATAGACATGAAGTAGGCCTCAGATTTTCCAGAGCCTGCTCTTTTGTTGAGATGTAGAAATAGCCAGTACTGTTTTATACGATTCACACCGTCTGATTTAGGTTTATTTCTTACTTATGCTATATTCAGATTCAGCATCTATTGATGCTTTTTTCAGCTTTATGAATTTTATGTCTGTGACTACGTTGGAGCATTTACAGTAATGGAAAGGCTTAAATTCAATTGTGCAATGGAATATCAAAGTAATTTTCCCACAGCAGTCCAATTTAATTTAGCTATCAATCAACTGCAAGATAAAAAAAGCTAACTTGTGTACGATGCCAGCATTTCCAGATTTTTCACGTTTATAGGACTGTATACCTTTATCAAAATTTCAATAGTAAGGGTCCATTTGCTCACCGAGCCGTCATTTATTGTTGCTGTAAACACTCCTTTCCCATGTGATAGTTCTGTATGCATTGCATAGGTCTTGACATTTTTAAAGTGTGTTGTCATTCCTTCTCTGTAATTTTCTTAATTTTTGTCACAGCTGAAGCATGTAATACGTCTGAAACGTGTCCTAATATTAGTGCATAGGACTGTCTATTAGAAGTTTTACATATCGTGTATTTAGATGTATAACTTGTTAATATTTTCTATTATTTGAGTTGAGTGAAGGTACTAACCATTATTAATATTCAATAGTCATGGTAAATATATCGATAATTCAGTATTATTCCGCCTACTTAAAACTACTGCATATATTTGTAGTATCTCTAATTCTACAAATGCCTCTGTTCCATGGAAAAGCAGATTTTTCTCTTAATCCCTGGAGACTGCATGTTATTAAGAAGCCATTAGTGGTGAACAATAACCTTTTTAACCTTTTTAAACCTACTAACTTATGAACAGAGTTGCATATATTCTTGATAGAGCTCTTTATATTAATCATCTACCCATACAGAAATTTCTATACGTCAGTCCTGTAATTCTAAAGAATCCAATAGGCATTTCAAGGACTAGGAAAATAAACAGGGCTGCAAACAAGACTTTTTGGAAAGTCACATGCCAATCCTGAGGATGTACAGCAGCAGCAAGCATGTGTGAGGGTATGTTGGGAGGAAGCTGGCCTCTGTGCAGTGGCCCCTGCTCCACCTGGAGCAGTGCAGCTCCATCCAGCTCTTTTCTCCCAACAGTGTTGACTGGCCGCTGCTGCCCTGAGATAACCAAATCCCACTCCTGGATGTTTGTATAAGGGTCCTGAATGCATACTCACCTCTGAGAGGTCTGCTTGCCGAAACAATCGTCTTCCCCTGGGAATGTAGAGGAAGAGGCCCCAAAACCTTGCCTTACTTCCTGGCTGTCTGGGGATGACGAGTTCCCGACATACTGGCTGCCTGTCTTAGGTTGTTAAGAGAGATTGTCTCTCCAAAACCAAATTGCAATAACGTATTGCTGGGGTTATGAGGTTACAAGGCTATAGTCCTGAGCTAAACGGAAAATTCTCATAGCAAGACATATTGAAATGAGGTTTTAAATGGTGAATATTGACTTTCTAGGTAATTTGATATTACCTGAGCTTTGAAAGTAACCAACACACGTTATTTCTATATTTTCAGTGTGAATCCTTTTTCATGCTTAAAAACATCTGTTTCTATATTCCAAGGTAGTAGATGGGTCACATCAGATGCTGAAGCAAACACCATGATATCTGAATTAGCTATCTGATCTTGCTAAGAAGGTAACCCACAAGAACATGATAGCGATTGATATTAAAAACTTCATTTTGTTATGCTGTACATAACATCTCACATCTGCAGATTCACATTTCAAATTTTGAAGGAGTTCAATCTCTGAGAAAGCTTTATTCAAGAACTGTGCTATTTGGATGAACAATGTACACTATTTTCATTGAAGTTTAATGGAATAAAATTTTGTTTTCATGTGTTTCTAGTTCACCAGTGTATTCCATTAAGACATTTTCAGAAGCATAAATCATATTTTCTCTTACTATACTGTGTATATTTTCCTTAATAAGGTCTGGGCATGTCTCTGTGGAGTTGTTTTTTTCTATTTTAATTGGCATGTTCTGACTTTTTCTGAGCAAGACTTGCAAAAATCTTTGAAGAATGATATCTATAACACTAAAATCTTGGGAGATGTCTCACACTGCTTCATATTTTTTAGTGACTAGGGTGTTGGTTCAACAATGACTGCCCTATGAAAGATGTATCTGAAGAATGGTTTGGGTTGGAAGGGACCTTAAAGATCATTCATTTCCAACCGCACTACAATGGGCAGGGACACCTTCCACCAGATCAGGTTGCTCAAAGCCTCATCTAGCCTGGTCTTGAACACCTACAGGGATGGGGCATCCACGACTTCTCTGAAAACCTGTGCCGATGTCTCACCACCCTCAGAGTAAAAGATTTCTTCCTAATACCTAGTCTAAATCTCCTTTCTTTCAGCCTAACATAATTATCCCTGTCCTGCCACTACAATCCCTGACAAAGAGCCCCTTCCCAGGTTTCTTTTAGCCCTCTTTTAAACACTGGAATGCAGTTTTAAGTATCACAGACTGGGATAATATTGTTACTTGAAACTCTGCTTTCATGATTTTGTGTTAGCACTGTCAGAACTTGAAATGTAACTGGTGGAATGGTGGGGGTTGATTTTTCAAATTCTTAGTTGCCCTTGGTGAAACTCATTGCTGTTCTTGCAGATGTTGATCCTCAAGTATATTTAAAAATTCTTTAGAATACAAACAGAAATGAATTGTGGTAATTAAGATCCCTCTTCCAGCTACAACAACTCTTTCATACATTCTTCTCTAAAGTGATGTTTTATATTCATAATATGTTAAAAATAAAATGTTGAAAGCATGTTCATAAACATTTTCATAACGCTTTAAGTTTTCACCTGTAATTGAGTCATCAATATTAGCAAACAGCTATGAAACTTATTTGACTTATTGAGTTACCCACCCCACATCTTAATTATTGATTAACACTCTTACTGACAGTGAAAGTCTCCCTTTGAAATGTAATTATTGCATTGTAACAGAAAATGATTGCATTGTGCCTCAAAATTTCTTTATAATTAGAATAAGTTTAAATTTAAATGGACAAGAAGGCAAGTCTATGAAACCTAGTACATCTGTATGTATTAAATTATTTTCTGTAATAGACAAGGGAATTGAACATCATGATATGGTTTATTCTTACAGAAAATTAACTCAGTAGCCAAATGAATGTTTCATGGCTTTTGCCAACTGCTTGCCTTCCTCTATCATCTGTATATCCCTTGCAAAGATAATGTATCTTTGATTAAAACCCAGTGTCACTGGAGAACCACAAAATTAATGTTTTTCTTTCTGTTAGAAATACTCTGCTAGCACACTACGTTAAGTCAATCAGGACATGATGAAAATATATTAATGTGTACATGAAGTTCATTATATATGATGCATTATTCATTTCATGTGCTATTATAATAGATCATAGGATGTGGCAGTTTGGCTAGAGTTTCAGTCTTGAAGATACAAGCCTGGGTAGTTACTATTTAGTAGTGAGAATGCTCTGAACACTCCTCAAAATTATTTTTGAGTGACTGATTTTCAGTGTTTCTCTCCCTGCAACTGACTCTCGGGAACATTAGCTTGTTGGTCGAGAGCAGGCAGTCCACTTCTCTATCAACTCAGTAGTATTCACAAAATTGAATTACTTATGTTTCATTTGGTTATATTTACTAGTAAAATGAGTCAGGTAACTTTGTCTGCAGTGCTTTATTTTAGCCATCAACTTAATCCACTTTGTGCTCTATTATTTGTATTGTATTGACTTTAAACAAGGTACCGTGAAAACACAGAGTCGATATCCCAACAAGCAATCAAAGTTTAACAAGAAAGAGACATAGACCTTGGCTAGACCTGAGCTAGTTTTGAAGCCCAGTAGACAGGATGGAAAGAACCGAAGACAAACTAGAACAAGAGGAGATTTAACTTGGGGTTGTGAACAGCACATGTAGTAAGCAAAGAGAAGGAATGATGATAACAAATCTGCTGGAGAGAGCTTGTATTATCAAAGGCTTTTTGTAGTCACTGATATGAAGACATGTTTTAAGGTAATGAAAGGAAGATGGTGAAGAGTAAGTTAGGAAGTAAGTAACTCCATGTGTAAGCACAGGAAGGATGCAGTCACTGGGGCAGGCTCAGATGTCAGGGAATGTATGACTGTTGCAAGGGAGTTGTTGGAGGGCAGGCAAGGTAATTTTTTTTAACTTTATTTTGCCCCTGTAAAGACATATTTCTGTTGCTTGTATCTTGCTGTTGTTACTTATGATTCTCTACTCTTTGCAAAAGTAAATAATAATCTAATCACTTATATACGTTGTTTGGGAATAATAAATATATAGAAAGTACCTGTCTTTATCAGAAAATGTCACTATCCCTTCCTTGCAGAAGTTATTCTTTTTTGATCTGTGCATCTTCTGTTTTGTGCCTTCCTTAACAATTGGAAATTACTTAATACATAAACTTCATTTTGCTGTGGTTCTACTATTAGTAGACTAATTACCATTTTAGTTTTTATGGATCTATCAATTACCTGCATTTTAGTGTAGAGATACTTCATTTTTCGAAAGAAAGGGAGGCAATTGCCAGCTAAATATTTCCAATTCCAATTCCTTTTGAGAAGTAGAATGTCAGTGAAGTATTATGAGACTCGATCAAAGGCATTAGATTGAAGTTTATCATTCCTTCTTTGTAGTCACTCCCACAAATCTGTCCTTTTTCTTCTTTCAGTGTATTTCACTAAACATAGACTTTCTTTTTAAAATATTACATGCTTTTTAACTTTAGGAGGACTTTCACCACGTCCCCTTGATTTAATCGCTACTTACACACTTTTAAGTTCAGCTAGATTCTGAGCTGCTTTTGCTGAAATAATGTTTTTTTAGCATCCACAAGTTGGCAGCTTTTGTAAAATGTTTTCTTGGGGCAATGCAGTCTTATACGTAATTTGGCTATCACCATTCTGAATGCTCATATTCCCCACAGAGGATGATTAGTAATTTCATCAGCTCTCCAGATTGTGCATTTTTATTTAGTTCTCTTGATTTCAAATTCTACTGATTAAGCTTTCTGCACAGCATCATTTCAATGAGTGTCCCCAAATCTGAGGTAGGAGTCTGTGATTTGTCTCCCACAGAAACTGAAACAAATGTCATAAAAAACCTGTTGTTTTTTTTTTTTTAAAGGAAGAGGGGAGGCTTTGCTTAGGCATTTTCCTTTGTGCTACTGGGTGATATGAATGTTACAACAGCAACTCAAACTTCTCAACAGTCTTCTGCAGCTGCTGTATCCTTAGAGCTACTTTGGATTCTGAAAACCAGGCAGGTGATGAATGCAGAGATATTATTTGCAATAACGTTCTTTTTTACTTTTTTTCTGACTGCAGTTTTATACTAAGATCCACTCAGAGGAAAGCTGACACCTCATATCTGCATTTGAAGGAAGATCTATGGCATTCAGTAGGAGGAGCTGCTGAAAATGGTAAACAATTTCCATGGATGGAAAAGTAAGAAGCATGGACATGTGTCACTGAAGGACTCTGCTTTGGGCAAGCATGTTCCTAACTCACACAGCGTTCTAGCTCCAAAGGTCCACCTAGCGACCATTCCCACCTGCCAGAATAGATGAATAAATAAATCTCTGAATTCCTGCAGGTGCTCCAGATGTTGAGCTCTATGCCATTTCCATCACAACAAGAAGTTACTAAAGAATCCTTATATACAGTTTCTCTGTGTGATTTAAAAGCTGTGCAATGTTTATAGTGTGGCATAAGTAGCCCATATATTGATAATCTGCCCAGGGTGCCAGCTGACCAACTGTGCTTTAGTAAGCAGAGATTTTGGTGTCCAGCTATGACAGCAAAGAAAATGTCTGAGCTAACTAAATTGCATGGGTCACATAAAACAGTGTCTTAATCCACCCCCCCCCCCCCCCCCCCCCCCCAGGTAACAGGAAAAAGCTGTGCAGATTCCATCGAGCTGATGGAAAAATATCTAAACCTAAGGAATAGCTTGCCCTTCAGATTTTTTTGGTTTCATGCATTTCTTAGGAATGAAATAATTTTTTAATACTTTAAATAATTTTATTTACCAGAACTGATTTTTTTTTGCAATGTTTTCATGATTATGTGCCTGTATTGAAAGGAACTGGAAAAAATTAATCAGAGCAAATATAAACCATTTTCAAGTACCACTTTCAGACCCTACAAATGAAAAATATCTTTTCCATGAATGTGTATTTTTTCTTTCCTTTAAAGACTGGTCTGTTTTGAGATTGATTTCTGCAAAATTTATAATTTTAATTCTATTATTCAAAGTAGTTGAAAGACAAACATTCAATAATCTATAGTTTTCATTTTATTAAAAATATTAGGTGCTGTTTAGCAATATAATTATTTGCACTGCAAATTATAATATTCAAAGTACATATGTAATCGATCATGTGCTTGTTGAATAGCTCATTCTCAACTATTTTCCATTACTATTGCTGGTAGGAATCTTCAGAAGGATGATTAATGTGTTCTCGGATACTATTCTAAAACCACAAGATTTGCAGCTGCACACTTGCCAAAAGAGAGAAAAGACTTCTGCTCTGTAGTGCATGTAATCAAGCATCCAGCTGTTGAAAATGTTATAAAATAATCAAGCATAATTGGAGAACTTTTAAGCTGGATTTCTGCTCTGTCTCTTAGCAGCTGGTACAAGTGGAAAAGACCAGTAAACAAAAAGTGGCATTGCTTCTTCCAGAAACAAGTTAACAAGAAATTGATATATGCATACCTCTAAGATAAAAGAAAGTCAACACAGTGGCTGAAATAAACGTAAGCAGGAAAATGATCAGCAGAATTATTAACTGTGAGTAAACTACCAGAAGCACATATAGAGAATGGAAGAAGTAATTTCCCATGACATTACCTGCCAAGGAGTAGGTGACCAATAGCAACCCTTTCAGAGGATAATGGGGCATTTACTTGGATACACAGTGAGAAATGGTAAATGAAGTACAGCTTCAAATTGTTTCCTTTTAAAAAACTCCTTATACTTTTGCAAGATGCAACAATAGCATAGATAGACACCTCTGCTGGTGTAAATCAGTGTATCTCCAAGGATTTCACCAACCATATTTATTTGGTGAGAATCTAAGCCAAAGGAAGAAAGCTGAAATTCAAAGAACAGATTCTTAATCCTATGCTTACTTCCATAAATATCAAACACGCATGGGCATATTATTATTAACTTTGGAGTCTCTGTCTACTGAGAAAGTGCTAGTACATGGAAAACAGGCAACTGCGAACGTTTTGCTTGAGCAGCATAAACACAGTACATGTTCTGAGTAGGCCAAAGCATGGAATGAATAGGCTGTTCAATGTAGCTAGTACAGATAATCGCATCATACAACGTGTAATAAAACACATACATAATCACTTGTTCCTAAAATGGGTGCACTCCAATTTTAAGCTATTTATATTTTTTCCACACTACATCAATCGGAAAGCAGAAACTGGATGAAAACTTTGATTTAAATATACCTTTATTCATGGCTACTATACTTACATTGTACCAATGGGAATGGTTCCATGTGATCTCCAATCAAACAAAAATGTTACTTGAATGAATGCGATTTGGATTGATCATTGTTGTTTGTTCTAATAGTGTCAGAAAGTACTGTGAACTCACTGGACATATACAGAAAGCACAAGAGAACTGGAGACCATTTTCACAGACAAAACCTGGGGATAATTCTATATAGGTAGGTTTTAATACATTTCACTATATATCAATTTGACACAATTACAATATCTTTGCTTTTATCCTTATCATTCTTTCATACAGCTATGTTTCAGTAAGATGACACCATCTTTCTTCATAAAACAAGATTTCTAGAATGAAGCAGTGCTGTTTTTTTTTGTTAAAGACAGAGTCCAGGATTTGTAGATAGCTAATCTTCCTCAATACTTGGAAGTACTGATCTAGTTTTGCAGTCTGACAGGCTGCTGACGGAGAACTAGCTAATTTTCACAGTTCTTTAACTGTTTCTGTCTGATTTCTGACAACCATATAAGCAAGAACAGGATTTATTAATTATTAGCATTTCTGTCTAATAGTCTTTTTGAAACTTTTCTAAATCTCCCAAAAGCAGTTTAGCAGTTTTATAAATCATGCTCTACAAGGCAAATTTTTAGCAAAAGATTAGGTTTGCTTTTCTCATACTCTCTTGACTTAAACTACATCTTCTGTGAAAAACAGATAATAAGCACATTTAATCATAATAAACAGTTTAATTTCAACTTGTATTTAATATTCTTGTGCTGTTACATTGGAACTCTTATCCCTGATGTACAATGGTTCGTTCTACCATAGACAAGAACAAAGGAATGTGACACATTTCTGAACCTGAAATATCCTTGACAGTAATACTCAAACGATCAACTTAAGGCAATGCTTCACACAGTGTAACTGTTTCAAAGAAAATGCTGCACATCCTAAGTGGTAGAGGCCTTGAAAAGGGATGAAATATGGCATTTCTGAAAGGATACCGCTAATCTTACTTAACTTTGAAGCACATGCTTTTGTTGTTATGAGCTTAATAAAAAAATTTTGTCCGTGAGGATTTCTGTGTGTGAGTAGTCACTTGATAGCTAATGTAGAAAATCCACACTGACATAGAAAATAACACTAATTGCCCAAAAATTGGTAGCTAAAAACATTCCATCATAGATCTGATTTCATGACCTTATTTGGTTTTGCCCCTATTTTTCTGAGGCTTTTTGTATGCGTGTATGTGTGTGTAAGGAATTTCCTGAAAGTGCTCATTTTATTTTAAAGATAGATTATATGTACAGAGTGACATCTGTACATAGAAATAGTTAAGGTATGACTGAAGTGCTGCTGACTTTTTATATTCCTTCTCGAACAATAATGTATTGTTCAATGCAATTTGTAACACCTTGTAGAAAGCAGAACCAACAGTTAGGACCCTCAGAGTGGAATCCCTTTCACCTTTCTTTTCCCATATGCTATTCAGCAATGTAATCTCAAATGCATCCATTGACTTTCCCCGTAGTTGCTGGAGACAGAACCACTTGTAAAACTGATTCTTCTTCTCTAGCATAAAGAGTGTCATGACCCAAACTGGACTATCCAGAGGTCGCCGGGGTAGAAACTTGTGAGTTTCATTCTCCTCAGGATAAATTATTGTGACACAACACCAAATGATGGATTTAAAAGAGATTTGATTGTACAGACTATCTTAGGAATAAGACAGGTGTGTGCTTTCTAAATCTGTAGTAAGAAAAAAAATGGACAGAAAGGAAGGGTGGGAATGAAAGAGAGAGGAAAGTGTAAGAAAATCACCACCCCAGGCTCCCAGAATGGTGGGCATGTTCCTGTCTTTGGAGTGTTAATTTTAGGGTCCCTAAGGGGAGGTTCTTTTAGTGCACTTGAACAGTGTCCCTTCTGGAAGATTCTGGAATTGAGTCTGGGGGTCTTTAGGGATGTCTAGGTGGTCTGAGGTCTCTGGTGGATTTTGGTGATTGTACTGTTCTTCTTCCCTCTACAGCAGGATTGCAGTATGACCTCTCTTAAGTATGCAAGCGCAGCTGTGATATTTGCAAAATACGGAAGTTGGCACAGAAAGAGGCCCTACTTCCTCTTGTGACTTGCCTTTTCCTTGCATTTCCATGTCTTAAAAAATTGATTTAAGGCATAGTATTTCTGTGGCAGAATTAGTCCCTTCCAATTATCTTACAGTATGATGAATCATTTCCAAGACGTGTCTAGGTCTCCCTGTTTACTGTGGAAAGACAAAGATGACTTTTCAGGCTGGACAGCCTGCTTTTAGATACCTAGATCTGAATATGTGAATCTTACTCTTATACTTTAGTGAGTGCTAGAAATCAAGACCTCCAGTCATCTTGTTTCAGGTAATCTGGAGACTCAGATAGTTTTCTCAAGTACCTTTACTCAGTTCTTATGTTTAAAGGTTTTGTCATAGTCAGAAGAGCTAGGGAGAGCAGAACGGCCTGTGTCATGGAGCGACTATATGATGAATTATCCCCAGTCAGTTTGTAGAAAGGAAGGACTATTTGTCTTTCTTGCAAAGAAAGCTTCTTTTGCAAGAAATTATCTTTATTTAAAAATTTCATTGTCAACATTGTCAACTGATTTTTGTCTTTTAAGGCACGTCACAAAAACATGCCTAGTGTACATATATGCACAAATCAGTTTCAGTGGCATTTAATTTTTTTCCACAATTGAATAGACCAAGAACCTCACGATATCCATATATGACTACCATTTGTTTATTCTGAGCAGCATCTCAATTTAAACTTCAAGTCACGAGGACTCAGTTATTGAGCGAATCTCAGCCTGCACAGAAAGTAAGATTCTCTTATACTCTCAAGGTCATTTGTACTCAACTACTCATTTACTTTTGTCCATGTTTTGTTATTTACCTTCTTTTGGTAAGGAAACAGCTGCATCACAAAGAGATTGATAGCTTTTCATCTTGATCTTTGAGTCGTGTTTGTATTTAATTTATTTCTTAGCTTAGTCTCCCATGTCCCTCAAAGTTTGCAAAACTTCCCAGTGTTTAGTTCCTTGATTAAATGTACTGTGAAGCTGAAATTAAATTCCCTTTAGGTTAAACATATGGTGAGTTTACTCCTTGAGGTCATTGTCTTTTTAAAATGAAAAAATTAAAGGAAACCTCTTCAATTGAGTTTAACACAAATTTGATTTGTATTTAAGTTGTGAAAGGTGGTCATTAAGTGTATTTTTTTACTGTATTTTGTCCACCACACTATGCTTGCTCTTACTAAATCATTCATATAGCAAAAGCATTTCTGTTTGCTTAACTTTCAAGCACAAACTAGCCTTTATTTTGTTATTCTGATTATTTCCCACTAAATAACTTGTGAGAGAATATAATTTTAAATGAAAGTACATTTTTCTTTCTGCAGAGAAAACCCCTTAAAATTAGCAGCACAGAGATATAAAACTATGAAACCAGCACCATCCTTGTATACAAGGTAACTGGCATTGTGTGAAATGGTGGCTGAAAAAAAGCAATACACTATGTATTACCCAGGTACATGGTCTTATAAAATTCCCAACACTGCAGACCCGAAGACATGATTTCGTTTGCTCTGTTAGTAAGAAATTTGCCATAAAATATTCAATATCTACTGGAAGGCCAGCAGAGCAGATCACAAGTAGTCCAGGTGATTTCTGGAGTGCATTTTTGTGGTAAATTCATTAAATGTGTGTCAGTGCCCTTGATGAAATTACATGCTCTGTTGGACGTGATCCTTAAAAACAAGGACTAACGATGTTGGCTGTTGGCTGCAGTGGCCCTGTGATAGTGGAGGTCAGGATGAAAGGAGGTAAAAAAGCAAACAGCCGGATTCCAACTTTGGACTGCACGAATGTCAACTTTGACCTGTTTAGGGACCTGCTTATCATGGGAAACTATCCTGGAGGAGGATGGATTCAGGAGAGCTTTTTGGTTTCAAGAAATACCTCCTCTTAACCATGTCAGCAGCTTGTACTAATGAGCAGGAAATAAAACCATGGTGACAGAGGAGATCTGCGTGGATGAACAGTGAGCTCCTAATTAAACTCAGGCATGAAAACAACACATTAAAGAACTGGAAGCACAGTCAGGTGTCCCAGAAGGAATACAAAAATGCAGAATCATAGAACAGCTAAAACTGGAAGGCACACTGGGACACCATTTGGTCCAACTGCCCTGTTCAAAACGGGGTCTTTTATAGAAAACTGCACAGGACCATGTCCACCTGGGTTTTTAAAGTCTCCAAGGATACTCCACAGACTCTCTGGGCAGACCATTCTGGTGTTCAGCCACCCAAAGTCAATCACCACAGTTATGCTGCATGGTCAAAAATTTTAAAAAGTTGTACTCAATGAACTGCTATATTTTTTTTAAAAAAATAGAGTATGCTTTTCCTGATAGCCAAGACTGGGATCTAATCCATATTGCATAGATACATTTTATTACAACCATTTTTCTAGGATTAAAAAGCAGTACCTACCACCTATATATAGAAAATGGTGGGAAGTAGGTATCTTTGACTTCTTGTCTGCCTAATTTTAGGCATTTAAATTAGGCACACTGATGCCTTTTCCAATTTTTTCAGTCATCATAGTTGTAAAATACAAGAGATGAACCCATGTAGAAGAACACAGAGAGAAAAGGAGTTTGCAACTTACTTCCCTTCCAACAGTAACTTTAAAAGAAGTTGAATACTCCATGAGTTCAATAAGGACTGTAATTGAATAAATCAGTTTGCTGTTTTCATCTCACAAAAATACTCTTTAACTACTTAACTTTTAAATGTCTGATGGATATTAATGAATTGTGTTCCAGTAAAACCAGTGGAGACGCCTGTGCTTGAACCTTGCTGAATATTTTGTCCTTACTCATGCTATTTCTCTTTCTCTTGGCCTGATATGAAAAGGCAATGTTTATGTTTTCACTTTGTACATGGAGCACACAACAAAAATAATATCACTGCTTCACTAAGGCACCATATAAAATTTAAAATGGTAAATGTAGTGCAAAACCCAATACTTGATATGACATTGTTTTATTAGTTTTGACAAGTGATTCTTGTAATTTGAACTTTATGTCTGCTGTGCTTAAAAAATTAATTTTTCCTTTAAAGGTTATCGTACCCTAAATTCAAGAAGTTTAGGGTGATCTTTTCTAATCAGTATGCTAGCTGCATTAAAAATGGTCTTTGACTAAAGGTATTACATTCTTCTCCTTGCATGTTGGAAAATTTGTACTTTGTTAGATATGTTATTATTTCCCGCTCTTGCCACCAGATTTGAATCTATTCATTACGTGTTAAAAGCCAGTAACTGCATGGGTTCCTAGAATCTATGAAGTGGAAATTATGTTTCTCCATTCTTTTTGAAGGTAGAAATTATCTCTGCCACAGCTTTACAGTTTTATCCTTAGTAGCAAACCATCTTGAAAAAAATAATTCCATTGCAAACCAAGTAAGGACCTCAGAAATGTGTTGGTTTTGATTTGTATTTGAGAATTCATCATGTTTACTGAGTCAAGACAAGTTATGAGTTCACTATATTTTTCCTAAACTTTTGAATATTTCTTTTTTTTTCTGTAGATACATACCCACAGACTTAGATATTCATATAGTCCCAAAATAGATGGTGAGAACTTGTCATATGCATGTATACTGACTAAGGTTACAGCCACAAAATTTACTTTCTTTTCTCCTTGTTACTACATAAAAAAATACCACTCATTATCACATCAGAAACAACATTAAGTGGAAGATCATTTCATTGCCTTTTTCAAAAATCTAACTGGCACTAATGATAAAACTTCCATTGTGTGGTCACTGTATAGTGTACATTCCAATAACGTAACAAAAGAATGTATGAATTCTTTTTTTTAAAAAATACTCAAAATTCTAGTTTTCTACAAATATGTAGAAATCAGCATGTCTCCCAAAGCTATTTTTTCATGGCCAGCAGTTAAAGCCACATACACATATATGCATCAGAAACAACATGTTGTTATGTTTTTTGTTAGGTTTCTTTTCAGCCATATTTATTTAAGTTTGAGATGAATTATGTGAGATAAAATTTACAGATTCTTATGAACAGGTATTGAATATTTGCTTGATAGATTACTTACTTACCTGAGCTTATTGTCTCATGTTGTTTTAGTGACAAAGAAGAAATAACTAGAATTTCACAGTAAATTTTACTTGCAGGTACTACAGATTTACTGATGGAAACCAATCAATATGGTTGATGTGCCATACTGAAGTCTGGATTCAAATGGAGCAGTGCATTACAACAGATGGTTTTTCTTGATATTATCACTCCATACAGACAACAGATAGGTAACACTTTCATTCTGAACTGCCAGTAAAACAAGGAGAAGTTATGCAATTGCACACAATAAGTGTTTATAAGGAACAGGAAAGTGAAAAAAAGATATATCTTCAGAAGAATTTTCAGCTTATTTAGAGAAGTTTTGTTTTGCATCTGTAGCTGTTTTTTTCTGTCGGTCAGACTATATAACATCAAACCAACATCCTCTAAGTACAATGTCTTCCTAAAAAGGAATCTTTTAAAGGGATTCAAATAACAAAGCTGAGGTAATCTTGTTAGCATATGTTTATGTATTTCTGTATATTAATATTACTTTCTTTTCTTTAGAAGGATATTTGTGGGAATGCAAAGCATGTTAGAACAGAGATTTTTCTTTTTCCAGATTGTTTATCAGTGCAGGTGCAGTATATCAATAAAGCAGAATAAAAAAATGCAGCCACTAAAGAAATGATTTATTGATACTTCAGGCTTATGAAAAGAGGTTAATGTCAATGCAATTAACTTCTGGATCAAATCAGTCCACTCCAAAGTGAAAGCTGACAGAATGACTTAAAACCCACATCCGAATGAAAATAAGAGCATCAGTGAGTGTTCAGCCTCAGAGGAAGAAGCAGTTAGCTATGCAAGGCCGAGCCTCTTTCAGTAAAAATTGATTTATTTTGAAAGAAGTTTTTCAAATGATGGACCATGAGCAGCAGAGTGATCAAATAGTTTCAGAGCTGTATAGAGAAAAGGGCTACAGGATAACAAGACAGCAAATGAAAATTAGAAATTAGACAAAGCTGGAAATAACAGTACTTCATGGCCATGTCACAGGAGGTCAGGTTCACTTGTAAAATATTAGATGCTAATTACATTAATTGGATAAAATTCTGCCAGGAAAGTGAATAAATTCTTCACAATTTACTCGATTATATAATGCCATTATAAATTAGCAAAGAAGTTTGCTAAGATATTCAGACTTCTTGAAGTGAAAGTTAAAGTGAAAGTAAACCAAGGGAAGTTAAAATTAACACCAACTTTTCTGTTTCAGTATTTCATCATGATAAGTGACTTCAATTACTTTTGGTAATATGTATCTTATATCTGATAAGTCACTGCTCCTTGTGTAAGTGGTGGCCCATGGAATTTTCTTTATTTCCCCACGACCTGTGGCAGCTGCCCTGCAGGGCTCCAGGCTGTGGTATTAAGTGGTGTCAAAAGAACTGTATGAAACTGTGAAGCAGGGGTTCCACACTGAAGAGAATACACAGAAACTAGAGAAAGGATCCAGAATGAACTTCTGCAATCCCTAAAAGATGAGATACAATGAAGTCTGGAGGTACAGCCTGCAGGGCTGTATTTCCTTTGGTAACAGTGGCACTGAAATGCATTAGCTTGTGCTAGAGAGATTTGGGTGGCTGGACCCCAGAGAGTTGTCTAGAATCAGTGGTGTGAAGATGATGTAAACAAGTATTTCATGCCCTCAAACCTTTAAACTTCATCTGCTGTGGTGTTTCCTTCGAGTTGCAATGTACATGTTTGTAAGGACCCCTTGTAGAAGGGAATTATGAATAGTAAAAAGGTAAGAGAAAAGGAAAATTTCAACATTTTTATAACAGTTTACATGACTTAAAGGACTGTTAAAAATTGTTTCTTTTTCCCAGAAAGTGGGCACAAAGGAAAGAGCAAAGCAAAAAATCAGATTCTAACAGAAAATTCGGAGTAATAAATTTAATTTATTTGAAATTCAGTCAGGAAACAGATCTCATTCGGTAAATACTCATGTATGTACTCAGGTTGACAGAGTTTGTTGTTGGCTGAGGAAGAGAGGTGCCTGGCAATACGATCAATATGGTGACTTTTTTTTGTTTTTCTTTCTGTCTGACTACTTCACTGAGTCAATTTCACAATCAATGTAAATTTTGAAGCATCAACATAGATTTAGTGAAAGTTTAGGTTATTTATAAGGAGTTGCAGCCTGTTCCTTATTGCTAAAAGCTACAGGAGACACATGTCATGGTATGCTAATCACAAATGTATGACAAGACCACTGCTAGGTATGACAAGCATATATGACCTCTGATTGCCAGGTCTGTTTGAAAAATAATTGATGTCAGTTAGGCAGAGCAGGACTAGGAAATTGATTCAAGGACTAGCAAGAGTGGGATCCGATGACCCGAAGAAATCAGAACTTCTTAACAACTACTTTAGTTTGTGTTGAATGTTGGCAACCTCTAACAGCCCAGGAATAAGCCATATTCAGGTATGCCTTTTCTACTTCCCATCTCCTATGCTTTTAAATGAGGAAAAGATGTAATACTATATTTATGTAGAAAGAAAATGTACTATTATAGCAGTAATAATGCTGCAACAATACAACATCTACAGGAGATCTTGATAAATTATTTTTTGGATGTAATAGGGATATTGCTAGTATAAGCTTAAAACATAACAGATTTGAAAGTAGACACAAGAAAGATGCCACCTTGTATCTCTCTCTCTGTGGAAGAGAGAGCTACTCACTCTGGGCACTTGAAAATTCACTTTTTGTACCATTCGTTCCAACAAAATCCTCATAAATTGAAAAACAGTTAAGCTGGCAAGAGCCAACAAGGACTTGCTCTATGAGCAAGAAACTTTAAGAGCCACAAGATCCTTATGTTTAGCTCTGTTATGTTGCATGGATAATGGAGATGCAAAATATTTCTTTGATTAGCAGCTTTATAAAAAGCACTGGAAACTGCCAGTCTTGTGACACTTAGCTGTCTTGACTTAGCATGTTCCCCTCCTCTGATTGCTGCCCATTTAATTCGTATTTCCATCAATTCTTTCAGTAATTTAGTCAAAACTGTGTCATCCTAGATGGTTAGTGACACCTCTACTAAAGCTGAGGTGTTGCATCTTTAAAGATTTTCCCTTCCAGTAAAACCTATCAGGTTACACATCAAAGAAGAGAACTAAATCATTGAACCATAGAATCACACAGGTTGGAGGGGATGTCAAGAGGTTATCTAATTCAGTGTTCTTCTCCCATAAGATAAGGTTGCTCAGGACAATTTCCAGTCAAGTTTTGCATATTCTCAAGGTAGGAGATGCCACTGCATTTCAGATCCCCTGAATACTTTTTATTACAACTTGTCCATGTGTTTCTAGTATTGGCTAAGACATGAAACACGGCTGCAATCTAACCTTCAGATCAGCTATGATTTTTACATCTGTGCCATGATCTTTCAACATGTAATCCAGGAAATTCTTCCAGTTGCAACAAAGGCTGTCAATGTTTAATGCTTTCATTGAAAAATATGTTTCCATGAAATAAAAAGACAAACTTCTGTGTGCAGTTACATAGATTTGTTTATTTTTATGTCAGGAGCATTTTAATCAGACAACTGTATTTTACAGATACACAGAATCAACACAGGGTGTTTTTTTCTGAATCTGAATATTTCACTCCCCTGTAACTTGAGGCAGTTTCCTCTCATCCTATCACTTGTTACTACAAAGACGAGACCATCACGCACCTTGCTACAACCTCCTTTCAGGTAGTTGTAGAGAGTGGTAAGGTCTCCTCTAAGTCTCATTTTCTCCAGACTAAACATTCCCAATTCCCTCAACTGCTTCTTATAGGACTTGTTCTCTAGATCCTTCACCAGCTGTGTTGCCCTTCTCTGGACAGGCTCCAGCATCTCAATGTCTTTCTTGCACTGTGGGACCCAAAACTAAACACAGTACTCAAGATGTGGCCTCACCAGTGCTGAGTACAGGGGTATGATCCCTTCCCTGGTCCTGCAGACCACATTGTTTCTGATACAAGGATGTGTTGCCTTTCTTGGCTACCTGGGCACACTGCTGGTTCGTGTTCAGCCTGCTATTGACTAACATCCCCTTGTCCTTTTCTGCTGAGCAGCTTTCTAGTCACTCTTCCCCAGTTCCGTAGCACTGCATGGGGTTGTTGTAATCCAAGTGCAGGGCCTAGCACTGTGACGAATTCATTTCATCCCCCTCCCCTTAATCAAACAAAAGCAGTTTTGTTCAGGCTCCAGAGGAGGCAAAAGCCTTCCTGAAGCCAGGCAACACTGTGAACACCGATAACGAACTTCATATCCAATTTGACTACAAGTCAACCGCTTTTATCCCATAAATATGACAGTCTAAGTAAGCTTTCTTTGAGCTTGCCGTGCTGGGCAGTGTGGCTGCATAGCAAATGATCTCCTCTTGTGCTGTAATGTCTTTCAAGGGTAGTCCTCGAAGCAAATAGATCTTTCACCAACAACAGATCGAATCCTTCCTGAATCCTTCCTGAACAGCAGCTGTACTACATGACCAGGCAATTCTCCTCTTTAAAAAGGATTAGTTGTTTAGCCAAAGAAG
The DNA here is from genome assembly GCA_033556795.1 of Tapera naevia. Taxonomy (NCBI): domain Eukaryota; kingdom Metazoa; phylum Chordata; class Aves; order Cuculiformes; family Neomorphidae; genus Tapera; species Tapera naevia. Next base: position 1,963,824 of record JAUMJJ010000108.1, on the reverse strand, counting down.
TAACATTTTGAAAGAAATGAATAATTTAGAGTTATAATATTGCATGACCGTGTTCTGTTAGCTTAAATAAGATTCTAGAGTTTAAATTTTGTGTGATTTAGTGTGCTGTTTGCTTAGCTTTCTTAGCACGAGTAGCAAGGCTTGCTCTGAAGTATGAGGTTACAAGCTGGAAATTTCAAGAATAAAAATATTCCCAGTGTGTACAACTTGTTTAGTCAAAACATGGCCTCCAGAATCAATGAAAAACAGGAAAATAAAGACATTTCGAGGATATAGATCATCAACACCAGCTGCAGCAAGATAAGACAACAATCTGTCTGAAAGAAAGGAATCCAGCAAAGGAATCCAGTGAGGAATGAGAAGATCCCAGACTCAAAAATTACTACTGAAATGAACCATCTCAAGAGGGGGCAGGTAAATTGTCTGTAAGGATATAACTGCCCAGGGTTTCTTGGTTCACGTCAGCCCCTGTATGCAGAGTCAACCCTGCTGTGTTATCCTTCCATTAAATAATTTATTTTATGAAACTTGATACTTGAGTGTCACCTTCACGAAACCTTAAACCTGGATTTTACAGTGAACTGTCACCTGGCAGCAGTCAGTGGATGCCCCTGGCAGGAGTTGGTAGAACATCCAAACAGGAGGTGGCTATGGTAGAAATGCAAGATGACACTTTGAATCTTAACTATGTGACCTAGGGAACCAGGTATGCACATATAATCCTTTGGTTGGAAGCACATATAATTCTTTAGCTATAAAACATATAATCCAATTTTCCCTCACGCATTTCCTCCATAGGGTAAATAACAGCACCTTATCATCAAACTATATTAAGGTACACTTCATTTAAATATATATTTTATCTAAAAAACATTCATGACAGATACTTAGCCACACTGAATCACATACAATTTGCCCTGAGCCTTTGATCCAGCCTGCCCAGATCCTTCTGTAGAGTGTTTTTACACTCCTGCCTCACTTGGTGTAATCTGAAAACTTATTGAGGGTGCAGTACTAAGGGAACAGAGAAGATTTGAAGGGAATGGGACCATTGGATGTGGTGCGTGGATGTGTAGCTCTCCTGACTGGAGCAAACGGATCTGCTCATCAACCTGTCAGCTGATATTTCTGAAGTATTACTTTATATAACTTAGAATAAGACTTTCATCAGGGTTTTCTCTTGTTCTGCTTTGCTTTTACTGTCTTGAAGCACATAATGAAATTTCTGGGGACGCTCCTGAAAAATTGCCTTAGACATGTCAACAGACTACAGGAAGATAGTTCTACACTCACTGTAGAATCAGTCACATCTGTGATATTGGTAATAGTGAGAGACCCAGAAGGCAAGATGTTTTAGCTCATGTTCCTTTCACTTGTACTTTACAGATATCTAAAACTATACAAGGAATAATTTTTATTGGAAAATATATGCACATATTTTTTGTTGCACCATATGCTTGCTGAGGAATCCATAGAGGATTCAGATGATCTTTTACTGACACTCTGCTCTGGGCCTCTGTTACAGTACTGTCTGGCTCCTCTATGCACCAGTAGTCAGACATCTGGGCCAATAAGGCAAAATCTAGTTGAAGACAACTTTTCCACTGATTGCAAAGTTAATTGTAAAAAAAGATTAATTTTAAATATATGTTTTTGTGGTTTTTAAATTAATATACAATTTCAGTAATGTACAATCATGAGAAATACATAAAAACCCCAGAAATATATAGACTAGATGTACTTAGAAATTGGCTTACCTGAATTAACTTGACGTGTTGCCTTCAGAATTATGAGCAGTGAAATGCATTTTCTCTTTCAGATGTTCTGAGAGAATATATACTATATTTTGGTCTACCTTAAATGGCCACCAGATGTTACTGTTACTCTTACAAAATGGAGCTTTGAGTGTATATTTTCTGACAATACATTAAGAGATTATGAGAAGGCGACTTTAAGCATCTGAGTCATCTCTAGTCATTTTTGCTTGTTCTCACTTTTCATATGACAGGTTATCAATGCCTCCAATGGTAAGAGGTATTCACTTTTGTATGTGGGCACTATTTCTGTTTGTGTTATGCTTGCCTACTTCAACAACTGCTCTCTCAATGCATTTTGTTTCACTTTCTCTGGGAAAATGTCTGCATTTAAGAGCTGCAAAAAACATACTGAGTACTAATTGCTCTCACAGTTATCAAATACCTGTTCTACTCTGAACATATCATGAATGTACAGTCTATTGCAGAACTAAGATAAACTGTCTGTAATATATCTTCATGACAAATATTTGTTAGCTTTCAATGATTTTGTATCAAGTCTCACATATTATTTTCAAATACTTTTAATTTTATATTATTTCTGCACATACAAGTAAAGAAGATAAACCACATAATTGTATCAAGATGATGCTTATGGAAGAATCCTAGGAGTACTTTTCATACATTTTCATGTATTTACCACCATCCATGTGCTGTTAAAAAAGGCACCTCTTTCCTCAAACTTTATGAATTAAGATAAATATTATAAGGAGAAGATGTCATTTCTAGTTCATCCTATCCTTCAATGTAAGAAATCTGATCATAAATTTTTAGCAGTTGTAGGTTATAATATGTCTTGAAACAGCTTCTTTGTGTTTGTATACTGTATATGGTACATGTTGACATCCTTCATATCCCAATTTCTTGACAGTCACTAAACAATGACTACAGTGACTACCGTGGCTGTTCTGGTTCTTCATAGCTTTGCAATCTTGTACTAATTTTAAAGGCATAAATACTATACTCTGATGTTGTACCTCTACACTTCTTGTGCATTTGTCTTGCTTATTGGCAATTGCAAGATACTTCTGTCTGGGTTTGAAATTTTGAAAATTTGGAACACCAGATTTTCATACTTCCATTAGAATGTTACTATAGCTAAACTACCTGAACGTAATTTTTCATCACATTCTTATCTCACACAAAATATTTTGGGAGTATTTGTGTTGAAATTTCATCATATTGAAATTATGAAAAAAGTAACATGGTTTACTTCTTGGTGAGCGTGTGCAAGTTTTTGTTATAAAGATCTAGTTTCTTTGCTTTGTAAACGAAACCTGAAACGTTCAGGTTTCAGTTAGGTGAAAGTAAAGAGAATGGAAGTCAAGTCAGGGGAAAAACTTTTGCCATCTCATTAGAAACATGACTTTGTTCTAAATCTTTGGGAAATAATGCTTAATCCATACTCACAAAAGGAGTGTTGGGGTTTAACAATATTTTTCCTGGAGACTCCATCAGTTTTGGGTAGGTTTCATCCCAGGCTTACTGGAATGGTATTATTAGAGCATTACTTAAGAAAGTAATAAATAAGGATTTTAGTTAAAATTAAATACTTTAAACTCACTCCTCCAGTCCAGAAAAAAAAAGCAGCATATCCATTTATGTATTTATATTTATACTTCTATAAAAGACTTTCTCAGGCTAGGAAAACAGCAAATGATTCTATAACAGCCAGGAAATACGAACACAGCACCCTCTTCATTCTCACCTCTGTTAGAGTGCTCACAACCAAGTAACTTCCATTAGAAACATTGTCTGTTGTGGATTTCTTATGCTGAATACAGTATTTAGTCTAAGTAGGAGATGTCTCCTGTCACTGAAAGTGGATTTTTGTCTCTGTTAATAAGTCGATCAATAAGTCAGGGTCAATTCAGTACTTCAGTAAAGCCCATCTTCTCATTGCATCTAGTCTATATGCATGGTAGCATGGATCATAAGTGGCTAGAGAAAGCTCGACTTGTTTTCAGGAGTGTTTTCAATCTGAATATAAGACGCACAGACACCATTACAAATTAAGAGTCTGAGTTGCAGGCACTGCCATATTTTAACTTGCCTAAAACTTATTCTTCTCCTCTCAGTTTAGACATAACCAATAAATCTTTAACTATTTTGGAAATAGATATTAAGAAGAACAATTTTTTCACTGATTGGTAACTCACGCAGTTTTGCTGATAACTGTGGGACTGCCTGTGCAAAATTTAATACATATAATTTAAGTGATTGCTGAGTACAGTCTCTTTAATGTGTCAAGATGATGAAAACTGCTCAAGCTCCAAATCAAGAAATATAATGGTTTGGACTGTTGAAAATTATTTTATTTTGTATCCACAAGCCAGATGTAGCTATATTGTCATTAAATAATACAGAAACTTTTAACAGTGTTTGTATGCTGTTTGAACTGTCATGGAAATTTACATTCTTGGAATTTTGTAGCTTGAGATCTGGTTGTGCAAATCAATTAAATTATGATGACCTAACTTAAGGACCAAGGGTTTCCTTATGACAACATAATCCAAATAAAGTACACAAATAATTTTTTGTTTACTTCTTGTTTTGCCTCTGTATTTGGGTGCACCCAGTGGAAAAAATAATTTCTTTTTTAATCCTGTTTCTATAAATTTTTCATCCATCGCTTCTACAGTGTTCTTATAATAAGTAATCATTAAATTTATATTTAAGCCTTCTGAAAGATAGACTTTAAATGAAACAGATAATTCATGCTTATTTCCTACTGATTGTTTTCTTCTTTTCCTGCTTTCTTGTCAAAGAAGTTTTACAATGGGCCAGGTCAGGGTAGGTGAAAAAAGAATATATAATATATCTTATGCTGCAAAGGAAAATCCTCAGGGACTCAACTCTAGTTCTTGACCACAACACAACTATGAGAAGATTGACGTCTTCATGCTTCAGTACTCAGAATACTTACATTGCCCTTGGAAAAATTATACTTCTTCTCAATGCCTACTTTTAATCATGTGCTTTCTGTGCCAACTGTTTGACTTGCAAATTACGTTATACAGCCTCTTGGCAGTTAACTCGGTATTTCGTTAGTAGTCCACATATAGGAGGGAAATATTATGTCATACAATAGGTTCTCACATGTGCATGTTGAGTGACTACAAACAGTACATATAATCGGCAACTATTAGAAGTCAAGGATATTTCTTAATGATTGTCCTTCATAAGAGAAGAGTAAAAAGTTGTATTTAAATAATAGTAAATGTGTGATTAATGTATTATGTTTGCCCTGTCTTTGTATTGGGCCATTTCTGTTATCATATATTTCACTTATAATATGCATTTGAATATGCCATTGTGAAATCACATTCCTGTTCTAAATGTCCTTTGATTACTAAATAGATAGTTACTGAAGCAATAATTTGGAATATGAAACACTAAGGGAAAATTATGTGATTTGCAGTTATTAATGGATGTTGGTATTTGCATGTTTAAACTTATACGTTGTCTTGGGACTGAACCTGTATTATTTTGTTCAGTTGCATTACTCCAGAGTGATTACTCCAGCCCTCAAATTTGACACCTCTTTTTAGTAGATAATAATAGAAATGAATAGTTCCACAATGCTTTTGCTAAACTGCCAGCACTTAATAATTTTTCAGAGTATGAGTCCATTGGTTACTTGATTTAGAAAATGGCTGTATCTGTTCTTTAATCTACTCCTTGCTGGTATTAGTATCAAGAATATAGGAATGACACCATAGCTGTCTGAGATAGGACCTGTAACCTTCTTCTATATAATCTGAAATTACACTCACTTTTTCATGGTTACATGACATTGATGGCTCATAGACTTTCTGTAACTTATTAGTAGAGCCAGCTGATTTTCCTTCTTTATTGCTTCCAATTGAGAAGCTCCTGGATTACAGAAGAAATTCTCATTACTAGTCCCTGCATGAGCGACCTTTACTTTTTAAATTTCATCCATATTTGTGTTATTCCATTCCTTAATGTCATAGATTCCTTCCATTAAAAGAATCTGAACTTTCCCATGCTCATAGTGCTGCCAGATTTCCATCAGCAAGGGAAATCCCCTTGCATTTTTCTTTCCAAGGTGGTTGATGAAAACGTTACATGTGTGATGACTAGTGCTTGGGTAACTCTAGATGGAGTTACTCCATCTTTTCTTACAGATTTTAGAATTTTCTTTTGAGTCTGTCTTTAACTACTTTGGCATACTTGTTCTAGGGCTGTTCTTTAGTATTATTATTGATAATGCCTAATGGATTAGTATGTGTCGCTAACACCCTGTATCTTACCTAAATACATTTATAATGTATGCTATACAGAGTTTATATAATACAAAACACACTTCTTGCACTAGGTACACACTAAATGCAAGAAGTACTATATTTCATTTTAATTATCTGATGAGTTTGCTATAATGTGCCTCTGAGAAGCAGTCCTAGAGAAGTATGACAGTCCCTAGAGTCCTTCTTCAGCATCTGGAACCATTCTGCTGGAAATTGTCTGAGGTGTGTCTCTCACAAGGTACTCCAACTTGGAGCAATTCCTTCAGTCTTCTACATTTGAAATCTGGGACATGTCCTGACATGAAAAATAATCAAAGACTATAAATTTTACCCCTAATTTGTTTGAAAATCTTTTTTATCTCTGGATTCACAGTATATATGCTTTCTTCTGGAAGACTCCATATTGACTTTCCTCTGGATCTGTTGCAGCGACAAAATTGTTAGTCCTTACCAAGGACTCCCCAAATACAAAAAGCTGTCTCTCACCTTAAAGCACAGTTTCAAGTTATGTCTCTTGTCTGTTGACTATCTTGCTTCCTCTTCAGTGTAATGTCTTTGTTTATACTTGGGCAATTTCTCATAGCTATCTTCATCATCTCTTCTCTTACGGGACTAGCAGCATCTCTCTTATCTGTCATCTTATCTTCTCTTTCAGCATGTTTCTCCTTTTTGCTGTCCAGAGCAGCATAGCTGTTCTTCAGCTAGCTAGTTAATCCTCCTGCCATCCTGTCTTGTCCTCGCAGTCTTTTTTTTTTTTTTTATTTATCTACCATCCAGCTTCTATTGTTCAGTAAATGCAGGTCGTCAGTTTTTTACGCTGCCTTCTCTTTTACACTTATCTTGATGTTCCTGTCTGAATTTTTTCTATTTTCCAAGTCCATTTCTAGTGTTCATTTCATCTCCTCCTTGAGTTCTGCTAGGAAAACTTCACACAAACCCAGGTTCTGTCAGTCACCTGTGGAGAGAGAGTGCATTTCTCTCAGTTTTTTGCCTCTCCATTTTTATCTTCATTTTTGTGAAATTACCTTAGCATTTCCCCATTACCTGTTGCTTGAATAACAGCATTTATCGTTTTTACATTGCCTATGAAGAAAATCATAGATGAGTTAAATCTTCTTCACACAAATTCAGTGTTTTATGTCATATGCTTCTCTCCGCGGTTAATGAGACAATCATAGAATCATAGAATTTGGATTGGAAGGGACCTTAAAAATTATCCAGTTCCAGCCCCTTGCTATGGACAGGGACACCTATCACCAGATCAGGTTGCTCAAAACCTCATCAAATGCGGCCTTGAACACCTTCAGGGATTGGGTATCCACAACTTCTTTGGGAAACCTGTGCCAGTGCCTCACCACTCTCACAGTAAAAAATTTTTCCTGCTTTAAATCTCCCCTCTTTTAGCTTAAACCTGTTAGCTAGCATCCTATCACTATAACTTGCTGATAAAAAGCCCTTCTCCAGCTTTGCTGTAGGCCCCCTTTCAGTACTGGAAAGCTGCTATAAGGTGTCCCTGTAGCCTTCTTTTCTCTAGGCCAAAAAAGCCCAACTCTCTCAGCTTGTCCTCATATGGGAGGTGCTCCAGCCCTCTGATCATCTTCATGACTCTCCTCTGCACTCACTTTACATATCCGTGTCCTTTCTGTGCTAAGGACTCCAGAGCTGAATGTACTACACTAGGCGAGTTCTCACGAGAGCAGAGTAGAGGAGCAGAATCTCCTTCCTGGACCTCCTGCGGTCTCTCTTCTTTTGACACAGCCCAGGATATGGTTGGCTCTGTTGCCTGCAAGCACACATTGTTGGCACATATTGAACTTCTCATCCACCAGCACCACGAAGTCCTTCTCTTTAGGAATGCTCTCAATCCATTCTCTGCCCAGCCTGTAATTGTGCTTAGGATTGCACCTGCCCAGGTGCAGGACTTTTTAAACTTGTCAAGGTTCCTCTGGATACCATCCCTTCCCTCCAACATATCAACTGCACCACACAGCTCGGTGTCATTGGCAAACTTGCTGAAGGTGCCCTCAATCCCACTGTCCACATCTTATACAAAGATGTTAAAAACATTGATCCCAATACCAACCCCTGTGGAATGCTACCCTTCACTTGTCTCCTTTTGGACAGGATGATTTTCTCCATGATCATACCAGGCACAGAGGTGAGACTGACTGACCTGAAGTTACCCAGGTCTTTCTTTTTTCCTTTTTTAAAAATGTGTGTATGTTTCCCCTTTTTCAGTCAGTGGGAACTTCACTGGACTGCCACAACTTCCCAAATACAATGGATAATATCTTAGCAACTTAACCAGCCAGTTCCCTTAGGACCCGCAGATGCATCTCATCAAGTCCCACAGACTTGTACACCTTCAGGTTCCTTAGATGGTCTTGTACCTGATTTTCTCCTTTGATCTCCTGGTCCCTGTCTTTGCATTCTGTGACTTGGGCAGTGTGGCTTAAAACCTTGCCAGTGAAGACTGAAGCTAAAAAGTAATTGAATACCTCAGCCTTCTCCATATGCCAGGTAACCAGGTCTCCTGTTTTCTTCTGAAGAGGGTCTATATCCTTCCTAGTCTTCCTTTTATCATTGACTTACCTATAGAAGCTTTCCTTGTTGTCTTTGATGTCATTGGCCAGATTTAATTCTATCTGGGCTTTAGTACTCCTAACCTGGTCCCTGGCTGCTTGGATCTTCATGTTACAATCAGTGCTTTACTTCTGGGGGCATAAACCTATGTGATGCAAAAAAAAGAACAAAAGATTAAATTAAGCAAAAAGGATTTAAGTATGTTTTCAGGTGATATCACAGTTTTTTAGCTGAGGTTCATGGCAGCATAAAGGTAACCAATAAAAGAATTTTTAAAGAAAATATTTGCTGTTCCTTTTTAGTGGTAGGACAACGTCTTCTCAAGAAAAAACATCCTTATATGAAGATTTATCTCCTATTTATCATTAGAGGTGTCCTAGCAAATACTTACTGTTGCATGTTTTTCTATATCTGCCAGATGTAATTCTCTACATAACACTTTGAGAGAAATGTAGTAAAAGTAAATCATTAGAGACAAGGTGAAGTGTTCACTTTGTTTCCATAATGCATTTCATTGCCATGTTCTTTCAGAGCATGAAGCTGAAATCCAACAGACCTAACCAATGAAAAGGCAAAATGTTCTACTCCCCCGATACAGTTTTAAAGCTTTTTTCTATGAAAATTCCACTTGATGACTTAATTTGACAGCTATATTTCTTCAATAAAGAATTTAAAAATAAGAGGCAAACGTTGAAGAATGCGGTTTCTCTATTTGTACTCATAATAAGATGTTTAATAGAATAAATATTAATTCTACTACACATTTAGAAAGTACATGTGGATTTGTAATACTTTGATGTAAAGTTACTCATTTTGAACTGTAATCAGATCCAAATGGTTTAGAATTCTGAAGAAACCTCAGACTTCAAGACCACATGAACTTTAATTTTCCTTGTAGTAAGCTGAGAAGAATCCTGTTGCCTGAAATTTCCAACTCTAATTTGTCGCTGTTGGTAAAAGAGGTGAAATAAGTGACCTATATCCCTAGCATGAACTAGAAACTTTATCACTGTTACATCTAAGTCCTGTCAACACCTTAAGATTTTTATATGAACTGGTGCCAGAAAAAAATTGATAAGAAAAGTGAAGCAAAATGGCTTCCACAAGCATTAATTGCAGTCTATAAAATTACTATACTTTTAGATCTTGTAATTTAAACTGATATAGCTTTTAACTCTCCTGAAATATTTCTGTTCTGTGTAGCAAATAGATTATATATAGACCTGATTTTTAAAGACATTCAAAAGAAGTAAAAAGTGCAAAAAGTGTGCTTAAAATCACACACTACATATATCA